>OX451348.1:27073349-27730349 GCA_949629155.1 Myopa testacea
AACATTCAATAACACAAAATAAATTGCAAACAACTAAATAAATATATTTGTTATATTTTATGAAAATAATTATTAATAATAACTGTAATAAAAAAAATAAAAAAATATTTAAATGCTGAATATTGTCATCGTCATCATCAATTAAAAATGGCAATAAAAATGGCGCTGATCTGATCCACACTTCGTAATTGCAACTTCTAAAGTTACAAGAAAACCGTTGTTTTCGACCCGTCGAAGAGTGAAACCTACCGAGCACTACAGGAGGAAGGAGGCTACGCCAACGGTGACTACACCGAAGAAGTCACGGTGCCGGTGCAGCCGAAAGTCTTCCACCCGAGTAGAATGGTTCCAGGAAAGGTAAGATCGATGTGCTTGAAAATATGCTCCACACTATGAAATCATCAAAGTCAGTCAACTAGTCAGTCAATCAGTCAGCAATTCCAACAAACAAACAGTCAATCAGTCAGTCAGCCGAAAGTCATCTCTCTTCTCTATCTTACGGATGCGTTATTCAAATGTAACGAAGATACGCAGTCTCTGTAATTTGTGTGTCCCTCTCTCTCGCTCTCCCTCTATTTTAGTCTTGTGTCGCTTTCCTTTACAGTAGACATTATATAGTGCTTTATATTCTCTTCCTATGTATTGTAATTCGTAGCCGTAAATGTGTAATGTGAACACTAATTGGTATTGCGTAATATTGTCTTGCTACGTACATAAGTTTAACATCATCATATGCATCTTCCATTCTCTCTAAAAAAGGAACAAAGAACATCAACACATACTAAACACTACCAATTAACACACTTTTTTTCATACTACATCTTATATCATATGTGTACCACAATCTTATCTTATCGCATATTCAATATTCTATTCATGTAAAATATGTACTCGTATATTGTACATACATATGTATGTATGTATGTATATTGATGATAATGATTTGTAAAATAATTTATGAGTACAATTTTTTACTTGGTTAATGACCACCTTACAGAAACCAGTACTATCAGCAGCGCCCGTTGCCGGTCCGTCGTACAATGTAAGTATAGATAGTATACAATGTAATGTATTGTATTTCACTCTAAGTCAGTAGTAAACTCTAAGACATTTCATAGTAATTCGTTGAATCTCTTTAGAAATTAAAAATGTATACGGTTATCCAAAAGTACCTTCAAGATGTTGAATCATATTCATCTCTCAAGCGCCATGCTTGTTTCTTGACTCTTATTTCTAACCTACAATGATAAACAATTTCAAAAAAGGAGTCGTGTATTATTGCAGGGCGTGTTCAAGTTATTATGATTTATTTAGGAAATCAGTGTTCCGTACAAATTACCCATCGTAAAATATTTGTCGTGAGTTTTCCGGCATACGTAATCGTCCATTGGGCTGGAAGGTCATAAAGAGCTTCATGCTAGGCCCGGGGTTTTTTGAGTAAATAGAATAGCTGCACCCCTTTCTCTCACCCCGTCTTCTCCACGTTCCTTTCCTCAGGAGGCGCACAATGGACCCTAAGGCCTAAGGACTCTCTGGAGTCCCTCTAGCTAACCTAACCTATCCTAAACTAATCGAACACAAAAATTTAAGAATGCAGAAATGCAACTCTGATTAGTTGTTAGAACATCGTTTAGTTGTTGCATTGTTTTCACTCATCATCTTGAGCGATGGAGCTGACTTCACATTGGATGGACACGTCCATAAGCAAAATTGTCGCATTTGGGGAGGTGAAAATCTAAGAGCTATTAAAGAAAAATCTCTTCATTAAAAAACGTTACTGTTTGGTGTGGATTCTGGTCGAAAGGCGTAATCGGTCCATTCTTTTTCGAAAACGAGAACACAGATACGGTTACAGTGAATGGTCCATTTCATAATGAAATTATTAATTATGGCTGAAATTAAATGGATTCGACATAAGTAATATAATACCTGATAATTATATAAAAAGAACCAATAATGTTAAAAAGAGTATATTTTTAATTTAAAGAAAGTGGCTATTTTCCACAACCGTGTGCCATTTGAAAGGCGCTTCTCCTATCAGGATCATTAATTCGGCTACTGTTAGACAGCCCTTTTCTTTTGTTTCCGATTTCGATGCCGATGGAGAATTTGATATATACATATATAATCGAAGGGCAAAAATCATATAAATCGTATCGTTTACATGACAACTTACCGTATTTTCTATCAATTACTTGACTTATAATGGTACTAATAATAAAATACTATTGATAAATTGTATTGCATAAAATACCATTGATTCGTTATACATAATTTATTTGAAGCAATAATTTCACGTAGCATCGCTCATTTTTCATTACGTTTTACTATTAAATGCATTTCGGTTTTTTGGTTACTTAATAAAGTCGTTACGATTGCTTATAATTTTTTCCTCTCGTTCTCAGGTGGTGAACACAAACGATGACACCATCCGTCAGAGTGGCTCCTTCAATCGTTTGATGTACAGTGTTTTGGGTGCATCGGACTATTAAACTGAATGGAATGCAGCCAACATACATATATAATGATGGATTAATTTAACTTTTAACTTAACTTAAATCTTAAAGGACAACGTGGGAAATAAAACACTCACACACTCACACGATCACACACACACACACACACGAACACACTTATACTAATATGAATTTCAGTTACTTTTGTGCATAAACACAGACACACATATACAAACAGACACATATACACATACACAAACACACATGTATTTCTGTATACATATTTAACTATATATATATATGTATAATATACATTATAAACGTAATACAAACGAATCCGATTAATCATGATTATTTAAAAAACCAACAAAAAATTAGGTGATAATCGTTGTCTATCTCTGTCTCGTTTCTGTTCTCTGTCTCCGTCTCTGGTTGAAGACTTTAACCTTGGACTATGGATTAAAATATATCAAATATTTATGAACTAATTAGTGTTTGGTAAACAAGAAAAACAACAGCAACAAATTAAGAACACCAAATACATGCACACAATCGGGTTTGTTCGAATATTTATTCGTCAAAAAAACTAAATCGTTCAAAACTCAAAACGATTCAACTAACAAAATACTCGTATTTTAACGAAATAACTACAAAAGATTTAATATATATGTTCTTATAATCCGTAATTATGTAAAAGAGAATAATTGTAGTATTTCTTTTTTTGGCATTTTTTTAAAATTTAACTTTATGCTAATTTTTCTGTTATTATTTGATTCCTTAAAATTGGGTGACATTCTAGTCGAACGCTTGTGCCATAAAATACGATGTGAGCAGTAGCATATGATGTTCGATATTTGATGGTGCAACTACAGCTACAATTTATTGACTAAGAATTAAATTAAGTTTACAAATTAATTTGAAAATTTAATAAATTCCAAAATGGAAATCAATCCAATGGAGTGTTTGTGTTTCTTTTAACATTTATTTTCTACATTATTTTCAAGGATCGTTTATTGTCAAATCGTAAAGGTTTTCAATTCAGAAATTAAGATTAAAAATCTGAAATTAGGATTCTATGTGTAGACTGCTTTTAGGCGAAAAGGTGTTTTAATAGATATTTTATCCATGTTTGAATTTTTAATATGAAGTAATAACATCTTAAAAATTGTTTAACGTTTCTAAATCCATGCCAGATTATAAAACTATGAATTATTATTTT
Organism: Myopa testacea; assembly: GCA_949629155.1. Taxonomy (NCBI): domain Eukaryota; kingdom Metazoa; phylum Arthropoda; class Insecta; order Diptera; family Conopidae; genus Myopa; species Myopa testacea. The sequence continues at coordinate 27,077,025 of OX451348.1, forward strand.
GTATCACGTTCTCTTCAATTATTCATCCATAGATTTTAAATATTTTTTCCAATTTCATTAAACGATCGCTTAATGGCGATCGAAGAGGCGATCCAAATATGTCTGCTGGGAGGTTATGAAAATGCAGATAACTTCTTTGTTGGGTTATGTACACGTGCGCGACATCTGTTTGCGAAAATTAAACGTGGTAAATTTGTAAGTGGAAGTGCTAAAGTGAATTTGTATAGGAACTTGAAGTGAATGTACATATTTAGTAAGCATACTTATAAGCAAAATTGATTAAATTGATAAGCAAAGGACATTTTTAACGAATTGCGAAGAATGAAAATTAAGGAATGTGACGAAATAACTGATGCATCCCTTGAAAACGCCGATAACAGCGATTCCAGCCATTCGATTAAGCATAAAATTAGTTTGTGGTCCTTTTTATATTACCCAACGGTAGATGGCGTCACAAAATTGTTAAAAGTATTAAAATCCGAAAATTTGGACGTATCCATGAGTGTGGTAGGATTGGTTGGCAAACAGAGTGCAGCTCATGAAAATGGTGATGGTTTCTCTAGGAAAACATGTGCACAATGGACTTTGTACTATCAGCAATTACATATATAAAATATTAGATCAGGTAGATTGGAATAGATAGCGTTCCGATGTACAAAAGTTCTTCTGTCTGATGATAAGATAAGAATGCCATCTACGTTAGTGTCCTTAACATATTTTATTACGAGGGAATTCGCCAGAAAAATAAGGATATTTGCAAAATTATGCAGATGGGATCCGTAGATTTCAGACAGTTTATTTTATACACTGGTTTGGTAATTTTGAAGAAATAGCTTTTCCAGAATACTTCTTGCCTTATCTAAGACATTCATCTTCTAGCAGATTCCAATCCTTTCAAGTTACAAATCAACATTCATCCAATCATCTAAGAAACATGAAACGCGTTTCATCGTTCTTTATCAAGTCTTTTAATGTTGCAATTATTAAAGATCTGTCATTGAAGAGTTCATCATCACCATTCACTGCGGTTGATTTGCGAATTATTGTCTCTAATTATTAAAGATCAATCCACCACTCATCAAAAAAGAAGTCATTTTCGAAAGAGTCATCTGAAAAAAGTCATTTAGAAGAAGTCATCTAAAAAAAAAATTCATCTATAAAAACTTCAATAAAATAATGATGAGTTTCAAATTATGTTCGCACAGTATAAATCCGATCTCTTGCATAATCATTTAACCGACATCCACCACCATAACTCGTGGATGGAGCCAAAGATGGATGGTATCGATACCAACCGATCGATCCATTAATCACAGTTGATTGTAACGAATCATCCGAAATCCGATTGTTTTCATTTGTCTGCGGTTGACCCAAATAAAATTGAGTACATGAAAAAGCAACTGAAACTGAATCACACACACACACACAGTCACACTCACACACAGACACATACACAGCGCCACTTGTTGCCATCAATTTAACACTAAAATAATAATAATGTTAGCAACCATAATATAAAAACAAAAACAAAAAATAAAGCAACAACAACAACAATTGCTCCCTTTTATATTTGTAAAGTAGTACGCGGTATTCGATGGATCGATCGCATTTACGCATTCAAGCCACCGCCTTGTGACGTACCACGCTTGGGTCCTCATCTGACATTCTGCTTGTGGCTTCCCGTGTATTGTTGTCTTTCGGATTTTAAAAGTTGTGCTCGTTGTTGTTTTCTTAATTTTCAATTTTTTTCAATGCATTTCAATTGTTTCGCTTCGCTTTGTAATTGAATGCGATACAGCTAAACAGTTGATCGTAGTTGATCGCTTGGCTTATTATACAACGTTACTTAATAATAGTTAGTGTTTTTTTTTTTTTTTTGCTTAATGTTATTGTTGTTTTATTACTGGTGTCGTTTTTCTGTTACTGTTTTTTTCAGAAATTTTGTTTAATTGTATTGTTTTTAATTGTTGTGGCTTCAAAAATTCAGTTAATTGTATGTATTTGTTGATGGTGGTTGTTGTTGTTGTTGTGATTGTTTTCTATTTTCTTGACTTTGTAGCTTCCTTTCGTGTGCAACGAGCTCGTGGTGTTTATATGTATGTAAATGATTCTTTTTTGTTGTTGTTCATCAAATTATTTCATAAATTTTTGATTTGTCCACGTTTTTGTATTGCTCTCTTTTTTATAACTGTAGATAGTGTGTATGTGTGCGTGTCTATTATTTATGTGTACTCTGTACACACATACATACATACATATGTATGTGTATCGGTGTACTATGTCTGGTGTGTTTTTTTTCTTTTACTGAATCCGCTTTGAACGAATTTGATTCGAAGGAAAACTTTTCAATTTAATTGGTTCAACGAGCATCGAAGTTATTTGAACCGCACCTTTTTACCTACATACATTCATGTGTGTATGTATGTATGTATGTGTGTATGTGTGTATGTGTGTGTGTGTGTGTGTGTGTGTGTGAATAACGCCTGTCGTTTTTTGATTTCGATTTTGTTGTTGTTCGACGTTTCAGTGAAAGTGTTGGTCATGATGTGAATTCAACGCATTTGAATGACTGTTCAAAAATTATTTTCTTACTAACTGTTTGTGTCAATTACTTACGGTACTTTTACCGTTCTTGGTGTAATTCACTTTTTACGGTAATGACTTTAAATAAAATATTATTAAACAAGTAAAAATAACCTAATTTTATAGTGTTATAAAGGAATTTTAATTGAAATTGAAATTGAAATTGATTGAGAAATCATAAATTGAAAGTAATCATTCATTCATCCGAAAAGGGTTACTACAATAACCCGGGTTACCGATGAATGGAGAGGATGGTGGCGTGGCGTGGGTCTGGCGTACCAGCGATGGGACACTGTCGCATTCTCGACATTGGAACGCAGGAGTCGGTTGCGGATAATCGACTTGTAGCACTGGATAACCAGGCGGTGATTAAGAGTATGGAGCGGATCTTGCTGGTGGCACTGATTACTGGCCATGGAAACTGGCGAGCGAGTTCGGCTGATCACGATGACCGGGAAGTAGGGGACGAATGGGGAATATGTTGTTCCATGCCGAAATCCATTTCGATATCTTTATATTTAGACAGAAGATCGGCAGATGGATGAAGATGGCTGAATCGACTGAAGAAAGATACTCGGCGCCGATTACAATCATATTCAAAATATCAGATACATATACATATACTGCGTATTATATATGTATGTATGTATGTATGTATGTACCTTTTTCCATACGTTTTTTTATATTTGAATGGGTAAAATGTGGTAAAAACATATCTACCACTTCTTCTTCTTCCACTTTACATATGTATGTATATGTATGTATATATATAGCCGAACAAGTTAACAAGTCATCAAGACATCACGTAATAATTAACACACGTAACAGTTTAATGCATTAAAAACATCATTAAACATCGTCATTTAATCAAACGATCATGAGTAGAAAAAAGATATATAAAATATCGACTTCTCTCTGAATTCCGTTAACATTATATTGTTTATAGTTTCCTCGAGAAATTAAACAATAAAAATGTCACCGGATCCGACTTTTTGACAGCGCCGTCCGACATATGAAATACTCGCAAATACATCCATACATCCATACATACAATCATACATCCATCCATACATACATACATACATACATGTTATCTGTTACCCACTCATCACAGACTTGGACATGAAACTAGTTCCGTATTCGATGTCTGAAGATCGACGTGAAAAACTGCAGAAACTCTGAAACACTTTTCACAACATGTCCATGCAGATTTCTTCTGGGCCACTTTTCTTTCGAGTCAGTGAAGTCAGTTTGTGGAAAATACAGTTGACGCTCGCTTGGGCCATCGTGTTGGCCAAAACAGTTGCCAATTACCACATGAAAGTGGTTACAATGGCCGGGAAAACGAAGGATGCAGCGTCGCCTCTGCAATTTACATGATATAATGGAATCGGAACTCCACTTTGTTGGGCGCCTATAAATCAAACCGAAAAAGTAAAGTGATAAATAAATAATAATAAAAAGTTAACAAGCACGGCCGGTTTTTGGACGGCGACACAGAGAAGAGGCGTCTCGTTGCGACGACAAAAGGTCGCCTCAGTCGATGCAACAGCGAACCGCATGTACAGCAGCTCTCAAGCAGCTCTCAAGCAGCTCTAAGAAATGCTCAGGAGCCCCCCGATAGAGAGTGAGAGAGAGAGGGAGAGAGAGAGAGAGAGAGAGAGAGAGAGAGAAACTTTGCTCTTGTCTTTGAAAAAACTTTGATCGACATGACGTCACACGCTCAACACTCTCTACTCTGAGGGGGAGAGTCGCGCGCTGAAGTCGCCCCAAAAGTGAAACGCGATTTCACGCGAGCGACTGCGACTGCGACTTGATAACACACTAAGACACATTGTTGGAGACCGCAACAGCGCGTGGTCTGAGGGAGCAAATAACTGTGAATGTGTGTCTGCAGAGTTCCGCTGCAGACCGATGCTCCCCAAAAGCTACCGAAAGTCGGATGCCGATCGTGCAGTGCGCTCATATATAAAGCGAATATCCAAGCAGCAATCCGCAGAGCAGTGTGTTCAGTGGAGGATTACGTGTACGCGCTACGGCTTTAGGACTTCGTTTGTTTCAAACTCCTCATCAACGGTTTTATTCGTATACAAAACTTGTGCGCCATTGCGTTTGAATTTCGTACTCGATCGTACTCGAACGGTTTGCATCATGAAGAATACGTGCCAATTGATTGTCGCCCTGTTGGGTTTGAGTATCGTTGCCGCCGCGGCACAACATCAGACGGTCGATCCGGCCTACTTGCGTCAATACTACCACCAGTTGCAGCAGCAACAACAGCAACAGAGCGCCGGCGCTCCTGATGCCACGCCCATCTACGAACAGAACTCCGAACAACAGCAACAGTATGTGGCGCCGGGACAACAGTTGCGCGTCAAGGATAACGTACGGGAGCAGGTAAGCGAAGTGCGAAAGCGAGAAAAGCGATTTGTGAGAAAAGCACCCTTAAAAAGTTCGACTGAAAAGTACATAATAGCAATCAAATTAACTCATCCTTCTCCCTCCGTCCTGCCCTCTATGCGACGCACATTACAGATACGCGTTCAACAACAGCAGCAACAACAACAGCAGTATGTAGCTCCTGCTGTACGAGAATATTTGCAACATCAGCCGCAACAACAACAGCTACAACATCAGCCTCTACAAGTAGGTGTTGGTTCGCTCGACTTTTTTTGACCAAACAAGAATTCAGAAGAACAACCAAGCAAACAAACAAACAAACAAACAACCAACCAAACAAACAAACAAACAACCAACCAAACAAACAAACAAACAAACAACCAAACAAACAAACAAACAAGCAAACAAACAAACAAACAAACAAACAAACAAACAAACAAACAAACAAACCATCAAACATTCATTCAATTAACTCGATTCAACTCAACCCATGTAGGTCCAGTATCAGCAGCCGCAACAAGTAGGTGTTGGTTCGCTCGACTTTTTTTGACCAAACAAGAATTCAGAAGAACAACCAAGCAAACAAACAAACAAACAAACAACCAACCAAACAAACAAACAACCAACCAAACAAACAAGCAAACAAACAAACAAACAAGCAAACAAACAAACAACCAAACAAACAAACAAACAAACAACAAACAAACAAACAAACCATCAAACAAACAAACAAACCATCAACCATTCATTCAATTAACTCGATTCAACTCAACCCATGTAGGTCCAGTATCAGCAGCCGCAACAAGTCGTCTACAGACAGCCGCAAGCTGCCGCCGTTCCACGTCGCTCACAACCCGCCCCGCAGTATCAGGCTCAGTCGCCGAAGAGCAAAGCTCAGTTGCAGCGCGAGGAGGAGGAGGAATACGATGATGTAAGTTGGTCAATTTGTTGCTATTTTCTATTTTCAAATGAAAAGCGAAACCAGAAATCAATTAGCTTTAAAGTATGCGCGGCTTTAGTTCGTAATTACTGGGTGATTATGAAACGTGCACTGAAGTGAGAGTCTAGGAACTGAAGAGAGCGATTGCTTGGTATTGATGAGGACTCAATAATCCAACATTTCGATTAGTAATGTTTTCTGGGGGCTTAAAAAATCCGATTGAATGCAAGCTACTAAAGTAGTTAAAACCGGAGAAAATCCACTGAGATACGTAATACGTCGGGATACGAGTATTAAAGAAAAAGTTTTCTTTTACATTTACTAAACTCGGATACAACTTTTTGTACAAATTTATAAAAACTTCTATGAATCGATATTATATAATTATTGGAGAGGTTTATTTCACTTCATTATAATGGATGAAACGATTGATCTAGAAGTCAAAGTATAAATTCGACCCCATGACCGAAAATATCTCTATTGACGAGCCATTTTTTATAGGTTCTCCGTTGGCTTTTAGTATATGTTTTATCCGAAATGTTCTCTTATGAAATCTGATATTTTCTCTGTTTAAATTCGGGATAATGGCGATTGTGATATTATTGGTTAGATCATTGATCTAGCGGATCCTTTTGAGGCACTCTGTTTTGTCTGTTTTGGGAACTTCTTGCTTTCTTGGACCTTGATGCCTTTTTCTGATAACTTCCCAAATACGAGTCCATCAATCATATGGTATCAATCTCACGGTTGTGATATTATTGATTAAATCATTGATGCAATAGTGAATTAACTTAAAAAGTATCTTGGGGAATTTATTCCTTAATTTCTTTCTTCGAAGAATTGAACAAGTTAAGTTATGGAGTAAACAGATTCATCTTTTATTCCAGTTTCCATTGAAAGGGAAGAAAATGTATAGAAGGGGTCATACTATGACAGAACCTATCTTGATTTGAACGGTCCATTAAATTAAAATTAACTTCATGTAGAGAATAATGAGTACAGACAAGAGACAGACTACGACACTGAGTATGTAGGAAGTATATAGAGATGGTACTGTAAGTGAGTATTGTTTTCCCAAAAGAGTTATATAACACATATGTAAGTAATCCTCGTTGGAACCGTTGTTTCTCGTAGTTTATTATCAGCTATCCCACATTTGAGTGTCTGGCTTTTGTTAAGTGGTTTGCCAGCAGCTAAAACCGACTAACTACCTGACGAACACAGTACCGTTTCGGGTACTGTGGGTTGCTAATTTGCCACCGAACAGCACTTGGATGTGGCATTGAATGATTGCGTTGCCTGTAACAATCCAGACGCAAAGATGAAACCAGTTACGAAAATCCAGCATCGTAAATATTGTATTATATATGAGAAAAAAGTGATTTCCTCGCTTATAATACTTACTATAAAACGAGCTGGCAAAACTTAAAAGCACACTATAAGTCTATTAAAAAAGATAGTAGTTTGTAGTGAATAGTTTTATAATTTGTGCCTTGTTATTTTAAAGGCTCTGCTATTGACACGTAATGTTTGTTTGATAGCAGATATAAACTTAAACGTGAAACTGGCACTTATAAGCAGACAGACGGATGAATCGACGGGCAGGGGAATGTTGGGCTCGTAGACATACAGAGATAAACATATGTATCTACGCGTATCTATCGTATTCAAGAGTAGACAAACGTTGGTATCTCGGCACAGTTACAGCACAACGCATTTGATCGTTGAATACAGTATGAAGAAGTACTCGTAATCGTATTCGTATCTGGTCATAATAGTCAAACTGGCTAAGAAAACGACAACAACAACAACAGTAATAATAATAACAATTGTAACCACTCACGAATGCAACTAAAAGGTCATTAACTCGTAAACTGACTCGTCCATCGTAGTCTTTGAGTTGTCTGCCAGCATTTTGGTATTTTATTTTATTATTATTATTATTAGTTTTTGTTGTTGTTGTTTCGTGTTGTTGTTTCGTGTTGTTGTTTTGTTGTATCTTGCATCCGTTGTAAGAGATCCGTTTTCCCCCGGAAACCGCGAACCGCGGAACCACGAACCGTAAACCGCAAACTTATTCCATTCATTGATGTTAACTACATTAGTTTGCACTATGAAAAGCATCTATAGTATGCATGTATTTTGAGGTCAGAGTTCTTCGGTTAATTTGCAGCATATACAAGGTGAAGCTGCAATAATGAAAATAGCCCCAAAGACTTTTGAAAGAAGGGCGATGAAGTTAATTTAATTTCAATGAAGTCGAATTGCATTGAGTTGAACATCGTTGCAATAATTTTGCGATTAACCAAATAACCGGTTCAGCTCTTGGTGCATTCTAATTGTTTGTTGTTTTACTTTTGCTATTTTCTTGTATCGAAATAACTTTTCCTTTCAATCCAATTCTGCTGCTGCTAGGCTTTTTGCAACAGTCGCTTCGATGGCCGCCGACTCGAGAGCCCAACCCAAGTGAAGCCCATGACTAACGGTACCGAGCAACCACCTTAACCTACTTTTAAGTACCGTCGATCAGACTGCTCACTCGATCGGGCGGTTAAGATTTCAAATTAGATTTCTGCAGCTTTTGATTTTCGTAATTTTTTGCATGCGGCTTCTTGCGTTTTTTGCTTTTCAACCTTCAGAGACCTTATAATTGGTCTGTTTGTTGGATGGTTGGTCTGTAGATCTTCGCTTGGTCGGTAAATTAGTTGGTCTTGAAGAATTGCTTTGTTTCTTCGCGAGATGATCTCGTTGATTGTGACGTGTATAAATAAACTCACCGCTCGAATGAATGCCAACGAACCGAGTAATAAAAATGATGTTTGCCAATTATTTAGAGATGTGAAGTTGAGTTTCGGCAACAATTTTCAGCAAGATCAGCCAAAGTCGTATAATGCCATGGTTACTATCAGCGATTACGATTTCAAAATTATTATTTCGTGGCATCGTTATTCTTTCACAGCGCTGTGAAATTAGCTTCATACACAATTCAAGCGATGATCGTTCATCATCATCTGAGAGGAGATCGCATCGAAGAGCACATTCTTTGAAGTTTCGAAGCTATCGACGAAATCGCAAGTTTACTAACGCCTTCCATGTGATGTTGCATGCAACCAATGCTGCATAACATGCCCTGTATGCAGTTTCAGTAACGCCATCCCGCTACTTTTGCCATTAAACGGCTTAAAATGACTTTCAAATACAAGCCTAAGTGCTGGTTGCATCATAGCGTTGCATGTCGGTTGCTGATGGTGGAGGGTGGTGCTAGCAGAAGACTTGATTTAATGACCGTTAGACTGCACCGTTATATTATGTGTGTGTGTGGTTTGTGTCTGTTTAAGCCATGCCAAGCGCAACTTATGCACAACCTGAGCTGATTTACTTTCACTCGCGCTACGAATGCAGGTTTTCTGCCGCAAAATACGACTCTCGATCGACTCCATCTAATGCCCACATTCAACGGCACGCAAGCACGCACGCACGCACGCGCATGTGTGTCGCAGCCGCGCCGAGGACGTGACTTGCGTTTCACGTTTTTGGGAACGCGTTCGCACCGATTTGATTCAGTCTAAAAAAAATGGTATTTTAGTGGCAAACCGGTCCGTGGGACAGACACCACCTTGCAGCTGTACCACTTATTCGAGTACCATGAACAGTATTTAATAGAAAATGCAATTCACATTCCTCAGACTTACTTATACACTTCCATCCATTCCACGCACTCCTAATCAACCTCGCCCACTTGACTCTTTGCAGCAGAACTCCTCGTACCAGTTCGGCTTCGATGTCAAAGACGACGAGTTCACCAACTATCAGAATCGGAAAGAGGTGCGCGATGGCTCCTTCATCAAGGGCAGCTACTCGGTTGTCGACTCGGATGGCTTCATACGCACCGTCAAGTATACCGCCGACCCTAAGGAGGGCTTCAAGGCCGAAGTGATTCGCGAGCCCACCGACATCGTCGTCAAGATACCCACCCCCGCACCGCAGCAACTGCTACGTGCCGCCCCACACAAGTCGCAGGACTACTCATCGAAGCAACAATATCAACAACAACAACAACAACAGCAACAGCAACAACAACAGTACCATCAGTACCAGCAATAAGCGAGTTCCGTGTGTAGCATGTGTTCACGACAAGAAGATGTCGCTGTATGATGACGATGACTGTGCAACAAGTGCCTTTGGGCTTGGAGCCCATATTGTATGGAGCCCGAAAAAAAATCATACGTTTCTATTATCTACTTTTAATTCTCGTCATGTTATCGTTATCGATATAATATGAAAACTGAAATTTTAGGCGTAAATGTAATAAATTAAAGAAAAATTATCAATTATTTTAGGATTAAACAAACTACTGAAAAAATACAGAAAATCTAATAATAGAGGAATATGCCAGAATATAATATACAATGGTTTTTGTAAGGTTTTGTAAAGAAAAATCGGAATTTAAACCGAAGGATGGTGAGTAGAAGATTATACAGATTATCCAATGAGTGGGTGAGTCATTAATATAACCATTCGCAGAAATAAAGAGATACTTTAAAGTATCTTCTTCTACTAAGAGTACCTTCGTAAGATATGAAGTGCTGTTCTTCCCGGTCCTTCTATTGTTGATTCGACCCTAAACTCTGAAAGTTCAAGATGTCGTCATAACAATGAAAATTCATTCAACTGTAGCTTGTAACTTTTGCTCTTCGTTGCGGGATTGTAAAACGCGAAAGATTCAAACCTGTCGTAATTATTGTCATAGATCAAAATGTGTGCTTCGTAATTAATAAAACATTGATGCCTATCAAAATGCCAGATTCTAGCAATCAGTCTGACATCCCTTTAGGGCAAGTTTTGTTGTGATCAAGAATATTTCCCACAGAAGAAGTCTCAAATCAAGAATTTCTCATCACCTTCATAAGGAAGAACATAAAGTTTCCATTCCATAGGGATGTCCCTAAAAGTGGCCACCGGTCTAAGCGTGGACCGGTCAGACCAGTTTATAGTTTATAGCAACACCAGACTGACGTCAAGACAACGCGGCAGAGAACGGAAGACAAGAAGAGCGAAGAACAAGCAGCGACGCATAAATTAAGTATGTAGTCCAGGCGAACATCAGAGATGAGAATCACGACGAATCCCGCATTTCTTTGGCAGAGACATAATATATTTGTGCACATTTCTATATACATATGCATGTATGTATGTACATTTCCTAGTGGAGTGTCCTTTTGCAATGTCCTTGCATAAATTACTATTACAGCTCATGGGAAAAAGGGTTGCGATAAGCAATCAACACTTTTATCTCCACCTAAAATTATGTGTGTTTTTGTTAGTGCTTGTTTATGTATTTCTTTTGCTAAATGAATCGTCGTCGCAATGACCTCTCCGTTCGATATGATTGGGAACCGGTTCTGGACATATTTTGGGGTGTGCATTTCCACCCGTGTCTCTCCTTTCGGTAGGTTTGTTCAAAGATATTCGCCTAGATATACTATATGGATCGTTGCAGCGTGTTGACGAGGGAGGCCCACAAGTGGTGGCTGACACATTTAAAGAGAAACAATAACAAGACTCCTTCATGTATTTTTAAGGAAATTCGCATTCGGAATTTCTTCCGAAGCAGATGCGGGGGCTTCTTAGGCAGTTGGCCAAGACTTCAAAGTAGTTGATCGAGAATTGCTGTTGTTGGGAATCGTATGCAAATGAGTAGCTCCTGAAACCAACCCTCTTCGACTGCCACTCTTACAAGACACTCTTGCTGCTATGTAAGCAGCAGTCAAAGATTACAGGAAAAATTCTGCGTCTAGCAGACATCAGAAGATAATCAACCCTCGGCGTTAATTTATGGCTGACAGTTTGGCCGACGTCGCTGGCGAAGGATCGCTCCTTCCTCGGGCGGTGCGTTTTTATGGGTCATTCCAGAACTGGTTTCTGATTAGCGTTCGAAACATTAGTCGCAGTCGCAGTCGCAGTCGCAGTCGCAGACGGAATGACGTTGGTGTCTCTCGGCCAGCAAGTGACCTTTTCGAGAACCGGACTGGCCAGTTTTGGTCGTGAGAAAGTTCTTCGCAATCAAGTAGCTTCTTCATTTCATCCCGAAGATTGATGCTGGCCTTTAAGTAGACTATCGGAAGGGTTGCCTAAAGCAATCAGTCCTTCCGTTTTGATCCTTCTGCATTCGGACTCTGTTTTGATTGCTAGAGAGCATTTTTATTTAACATGCAAATTTTCACACACAGTCAGACAGTGAGAGAGTGAGAGAGTGTGAGAGAGAGAAAGAGAAAGGGAGAGCAAGAGCGAGAGTCGTCAGTGATTTCTTTAAATAAATACTCGTGTAATATTTAAACTTAAGCTTCGCCAGTTCAATAAAGTCACGTTTTTTAGAATCATTTATTTCAGACTTTTGATGATCGCGCATAAATACCTTTTCTCGTCCATCTCATAGTTTTCCCAGCGCCAGATCCCACTGATGTGCGCCGTAACCACCCGTCTTATCAGCCCAGAGAACCTTGAGCATTCATAACGCACAATTAGCATAACTGAAAGCCATGCAGTGCTAATTAAAATTGCTGGCCGACTTACCTCGCCCCGGAAACGATTTCCCTTGCTTGCACTCTCGAAGCGGCGCTCGAACAAATCCGGCCCATGCTCAACATGTCCGAAGAGGCTTCGATCGTTCGGACCAGCCACACGCATGTAGATATCGCTGATCAAATTAAGAAGAAAATCGCTCGTTATTGGCAATGTTCTGAAGCAGTCAATTAAAATACTTGACACCCTTACTGAAAAGATCGTGTTTCATGAACTGGTCGATCACGATTGCGGTAAAAGGCGTCCCCTTTTGAGGTTGTTGCTTTACCAACGGCATCATCATCGTCATCGTCATCATTATCATTATCATCATCATCATCATCATCCTCTTGTGCTGGCCTTCGAATAATTGATTTCTTGCCTCTATCATTATCAACACTATGATCATCGAAATCTTTTCTATCGCTATCAATGGATTTCGGCCTAAATGAATCTACGAAGCGTCGCTTGCGGTATTCATAGTCGAAGGGTTGGAGTGCACGAATACTCCATGGCTCTGTATGCACCACATGATGATCAAAGAACGCGGGTGGTCGACGATAATAACCCATTAATTGCGATGGCTCTTTGCTCTCCATATTTATTTGATCTTCAAGGTGTTGATTTCCATGCGAGTTTATTTCAGTCACCATCGCCTCTGTGGATTCCTGTGTATCTCCGGCCTGGTTTAGGACCGGATACTCGGATGCATCATCCTTTGAACTCTTTACTAGAGATGTACTCATATAATTCAAGTGCTTCCAGTAAGGATTGAAATGAGAATCGCTCTGAGGATCATGGAAGGAAGCTGGTTGAACAACTGGACTTGTTGCCATAGCTGTTTGCAGTCGTTGTTGTTGTTGTTGTTGTTGTTGTTCGTGCTGTTGTGCTGCCTGTTCCTGTTCATTACATAACATACTCTTAACCAGTATCGCCGCCAGTAGATACGCGTAGATTATTGTTGTTTGTAGCAACATCAAATCTACTGTTTCGTCGTTCGAAGCAGTCGACTTACAGTCTTCAGATTTATGACTCGACTCCACCCAACATTTACTGGTTTTATAGTGTCTCTGAACCAAATCGCGAAACTTATCCGGAAGACGGTGCTACTACAGTCGGTGGCGCCGTCATTTAGCAGCGATCCAACCAAGCGAGAAATTAATGTTGATGACATAAAAATTACAATTCCGGTTAACTGAAACATCTCTCGAACTGCAATCAAGTTTTAATTGGGTTAACAAGATTATATATGGAACTTTTTTAAACTTACCAGAAGCTACTAATTTGCAAGTACATTGATGGTTCAATTTTCAACAGAAATAAAGAAACAGGAGAGTAATTGAAAGTGGATTGAAGTATGTATGTAAAGGGTTTTCCAATAAGAGGTGTAATTTTGATATTCAAAGAAAAATGCCATTTTTTTGAGATAAATTATCGCATGTTTATTTCGTAATAAAGAGGAAGGTATGCCGTTCATAATTATGGGAGATCAAGTCTAAACTAGTCACTAGTTTCACATCACTAGTTTAGACTTATGTGAGATCAACGACTGGGACCAAACACCTTGATACTATCATCATCTAACCTAACCTCTAAGTTCTCAGGCGAATTTCAAGTTTAAGTTTCATTTTAAGTTTCAAAGCGAATTTATATTTAATGGATTTGGTAGAAAGCTGCAATTAATAGAATAGAGTAGATGTGCTAGAAAGCTGCAATTAATAGAAAAGAGTATGAACAGAACAGAATAGAATTAATAGATAGAATATAAACATTAACAATGGCTTCGCATAATGAATTGTTTCCCTAATAATTAATGGTTGAACAATTTTAATGAAATACTTATTATTAAAATGTTGTTTTCTTTATCTTTCTCCTTCACTCCCCACACTGTAAATAGACTTTTCACAGTTTTAGATTCCTCATTTTCAGTGGCAAATAAAATCGTTTCTACAGAGTTCCATCGACAATTAAAGCGAATTCAGACAGCTGTATCGAGCGGTGGGGTCGCGGGGTCAGTCAACACTATGTACCCCTGAGCCAACGCTGACACTTATTTGCATAAGTAACGAACTTTTTAATCAGTTTTTCTATATACGATACGATTACCATTAATGAAGGCCGCATAACAAAGGACGAATGTGTACGTTGACCGTTAAAACCAGAAAACTCGGGCTTTTCATATCCATAACCTTAAATTATAATATTTTGTATATACGATTATAAAACAGAAAAGAAAAGAAGCCAGAACCTAAGAATGAGTACATAATAGAAACTTCATCTGTATGTAAAACCGTGTTGGGTGAAAAACAAAGAGCAACACATGTGGAAAGCATACGAAGCTGATTGGTGGTCCTAAGTAAGGGTTGTTGTATACTTTTTTCCAAGGAATTGACAACTGTTGAGTGTAAGAAAGGGTGTGCAGGGTGTGCATTAAGAGGGTTGCAAGCTGAAGGATCGACGGTTTCTTTCCTGAGCTTCCTCCATATTAGTTAAAGATGATGTTTTGTCATTTATATACATAAATACATGTATAGTCCTTTATGTACTGTATAGGTGTCAGTGTACTTATGCGTGAGTATGCGTGTGGGCTTGTACATTATGTCTGTGTGCGTGCATGCGTGTAGATTTGTGTCTGTGTGGGGTAACTGTTCCATTAACTTCCTTTCGAAACCTTGAAATTCAACGTAGATCGCTTTTAGAACGCTCGCTCATGGTTCGTGATATCATTCGACTTCTGAAGTTGAAACCATCAAGAATTCAATTTGAGTTCTTGCTACATCGTTTTGATTATTAATTAAATTTTAATATTGCGGTCTCTCTTAAGTGTTATTTAATTAGCAGTTCTAACTGCTGCCGTTCAGCTGCAATAACGACTTCTAATCGGTGAGTCTCCGCTAAATGAATGGACGCCCGTAGCGCCGCGCAGTCAGTTTGAATTTCATTTAGCTTTTAATTAAATCTCTTCAGAGCTATTTAACATCGTACTGCAATTAAAATACAAATCATTTAATGAAGAATTGTCTCTGGACTGCTGCCACAAGTTCTCAGTGCTTTCATTCAAAACATACAGATACGAGTAGTTACCATAAGTTACTATAGTTTGCATAGCTTTCTAAATATAACTGACACTAGCATTGATTGCACTAAGTTGGTTAAAGCGGGCGAACAGCTCTCGCCTAGATTCTAGGTTCTTGCTGCCTTCCAGAGGGTGGCGCTTTAGTCGTTCATGTCCACGTTGTTCATGCGCATCTTGGCGAAGTCCTCGAACACGATGTTGTCGTCGTCATCCTGATAGTAGCCTTTGACGTTGCGATGCTGCTCGATCGACTTCATTTTCTTCATGGCATTGGAGCGCTTCTTCTCCACGGAGCCTGAAAGGGAAGGAGAAGCAAGCCGAAGCTTTACATTATGCCAGGGAAGGAGGCTGTTTTTAAGGCAGTACCTGGAGCTGGCTGCAGCAACTTGAACGGAACATCTGTTTGCATCTCTCCGCCCAAAGTGCCGCAGTTCAACTTGATGCGCACCGAGTACGAGATCACTATTCCGCACGCGTCACCGGTCGACTTGCCATCCTGCACCATGGTCGAGGACGCCAAGTTCACGTCTTCGTCCTTCAAGTGGCCGTCAAGGGCGATGCCTGCAACGATAACAATGCAGAAATCGATTCTCACCACTCTCACCACTTCTGTCACTTCGCTTCTACTCACCATGCCTGTCTTTGTTGTTCGAGGCTAGCGGAATCAAGTAGAACGTCTTCGTCAGATTGGCGCCCGGCGTTATGGGGCAGCCCTCTTTGGTCTCCAGCTGGGCGACATGCTTGCTGAACTGCGCATTCACCATGGTGATCTCTGTGTGCTGCACCACGAAGCATTTGATGTTCTTCACCGACTTCTTCGAGTTGTTGGTGATCTGCACAGTGGAGGCGACCTTTTCGCCGTGATAGTAAATCTCGCGGTCGAGCGTCACCTCCAGACTGATCTTGCCGTTGGAGAAGGTGAACCCTTTGCTCACCAGCGAACTGGGCAGACGTTGGCCACGAGTCGGCGGTGCGTATTGCAGCTTCTTAATCACCAAACTGACCATGCTGCGTTTGTGTTGCCGATCGTCCTCGGACTCAGCGACGAAGGCACGAATGTTGTACTCAATGCCCAACGGTTTGCCCATGTCGTCGCCCTCCTGCTGCAGGGTCACCGAGCTGGGCGAACTGGGGGGGAAGTGAAAGGTGAACGGATGCGCATTTGCGCCCAGCTTGCGCACCAGCTTCTCCTGCATCGGAGTCATCTCCATGTTCGGATTGGTCATCGGCACGATTTGTTCGCGACACAGTATGAGTTCCTTAGAGAACTTGACGCCCATGACTTCGTCCTCCTCGCGACCATAGCGATATGTCGTAACGAGTTGACCATAGACGCGACGATTCTTAAGGTAATCCGGGTCGACGACGATCACACCGTCGACGGGGTCACAATAATCCAAGTGATCGATGAAGTCACGACGCCCCAGGTAGAAGGTGACCTTGCCATTCGGAGTGGCTTTCTTAAAGACTTTAACGGACACCACCATGACGACGCTAACTTCGGAGTGAAAGGAAGTTTTTAAGCTCGGAAATGCTATTAAATGTTCAGTTCACTTGAAGAACTAAAATCGAATCGTAGTCGCGACGGCGCGGAGTTCGTGTGCAGAGTGTTCACAGTGGCTATCTCTGTGCTGGCACTGAACTGGGGCACCAGCTTTTATACCTTTGCTGGTGGCCACTGCAAGGGTTTCTTTCGCACAACACAGCTACACAAGCGGGGCTAAATGGATTTGCCAAGTGTTTTTTAGGTTGTTGTCGATTTGTTGCTGCACACCAGCGAAACACTCCGACAGTCGATTTTCTTGTCGATTTCTTGTTTTTCTTTTTTCGAATTAGGGGTGGTTTGGTTTCTTGTTGTTGTTGTGCATTTATTTATTTGTGGTTACCTTTCTTAACTAGTGTCAAGTGTTTTAATTAAGAAGCAGAACGTGTGACCTTAAGCAAGGCTGTCTAATAGAGCTTCGTGCAAGACATACACACATCGTTGCTTGGTCAGCAACTAAACAAAAATTAAATCATTTACTAAACAAATCATTCAAATAGAAAGACTACAAAACAAACAGAAGCTCTGACGGCGTGAAAAAGTAAATGATGCAAAATTAATTGCGGAACAATTGTTTTGAGAACATTCTTCGTTTTTTAATTGTTACACGTTTCTGCATAAATACTCTGCTAAACCTCAGAAATCGATGAAACCTTAAAAGGTCACCACACGGAAATATTGTATTGTAGTAAAAGAGAGTGAAACTAATGTTCGCAAACGCGAACGGGAAATAATCGATGTATTGATTTAACTTTGGAAACTTTCGTGATTTTATTTCGTACATACTTTGAAATTAACTGGTAAAAATATAAAATCCATCTCCTTTTATTAAAACCACCCCGCCATCTAATTCTAAATCCCCAGAGCATACATTTAGGCTGAACATTTGTTCAGGTAGTTGACTTGTTTGGTATGAGTCTTTGCTCATACATTTTTGTTACCTACCAAACGGGAATAGTTTGATATCTTCTCTTGAGATCAGGTCAAATTTCCAAGAGGAAATTTCACGGAGTTGGTTTGAGTTACTGCTTTGTATAAATTGAAATTTGATATCACAAGCATGATTTACCATTCCACTTATATGAGAATTGAGAGAACGGCTTTACTTTTTATTATATCCAATCGACTTTCGTGGTCGTTTTATTTTTTTTAATTTCAATACCAATTTAAATTAATTAATTTAGTATAATTTTTATGAAAAATGCGATGATTCCATTTGTGATTAATTTAAAGCTTGTGGAGATTTATAATAAATAATTTTATGCTATTAAAGTATTGAAGTTGAGAAAACGTATTGCAAATTTTGTAATTTAATGGAAATTTTTTTATTTTTGCAGCAAAAGAAAAACAAACAAGCCGCAATATGCAATCACACACAACACCCGATCGTCATGGTTACAGCATCAAATTCTCCCCATTCGATGCAAATCATTTGTTGTTAGCCACAAGTCAACTCTTTGGTTTGGCCGGTGGTGGGTCTTTGTTTCTGCTGAAAACATCATCGTCGGTGAGTGATGAGAAGGGGGGCGTGACAGAGCTCTGTCGCTTGGAGTGGTCCGATGGTTTGTTCGACGTGGTAAGTTGGAAATCAAAAGATAAATGCATGTATTGCAACAACAAAGAAATACTTTTATTTCTTTTCCATCTTCTTGTTATTTATCTCATTTTCCTTTGTTTCTATTTGCATTTTAGACATGGTGTCCGTATGCGAATAATATAGCCGCCACCGCTTCTGGAGATGGTTCTCTGCAAATCTGGGGTGGGCTCGAGGGGGACTCCGACGGAGAGACCTCCTCCTCCTCCGCGTTGAAAGCAACACCTGCCACACCGATTATTCTCCTGCAGGAGCATAAAAACGAGGTTTACAGCGTCGACTGGGGCGAGCAGTGGAATCACCATCAACTGATCTCGGCCAGTTGGGACGGCTCTGTGAAGTTGTGGGACTGCAGTCGCCACAGCTCGGTGTCAACCTATGTCGGTCACACCGATTTGGTCTACTGTGCTAAATTCTCCCCTCTCATAGCGAATATATTTTCTAGCGTAGGTACCGATGGCAACTTGAACTTATGGAATTCTCTTGATTTTTCAGGTAAACCCATGATGACCGTTCAGGCGGCACCGGCGAGCGAGGTGCTGGCTTGCGACTGGAGCCACTTCGATAGGAACATCTTGGCGACTGGTGGATCGGATGGTCAGGTGCGCGGCTGGGACTTGCGCAACATGCGCCAACATCTGTTCGAGATGTTCTCCGGAGAATTCGCGGTCAGACGTCTGGCCTTTTCGCCCAATTTGGCGACAGTGTTGGCCACAGCTAATTATGATTTTACTACCAGGTTTGTGAGATCACGCAGCGAGGCGAATTACTTGGCTGCATTACTAATGTTTATTTCGGTGTAGAATTTGGGATTTTAGTCAATCGTTTGATGCACTGGAAATCAATGAGCACCACTCGGAATTCGTTTGTGGTCTAGATTGGAACTTGAATCGGCCGCATCAGATGGCCGACTGCGGCTGGGATGCTGTCATTAATGTTTTCACACCGGGAACGCTTCACAACATGAAGGAATAAATTGCGAAGTCAACAATGTAGGAACATCGCTTCGGTTTATCAATTTGAAGGCCTTATAACTGTAAATATGATGTGATATATAAAAAGCAGGGAAAATGCGACAGGAAAATCAAACAGCAAACGAATAATCAAGGAAGACAGGAACAAAGAATGATATTTTAGGTTCATTGTGATAATTATATGCTTTAACAAATTAACGGAGTTGTATATAGTATTTTTATGATTGTGATAATAAACATGCATGCTTTATATATTAGTATATACATACATACATATATATATGTTAAATATTGTATTGTAGATACAAACAAATTTAGATTAAATATTCATACGAAAAACTCCTCTATTATCTAGTATTTCACAAACTAAAAGTTTCAATTTTATATAACTTATGTATGTATTAAAAAGGAAACAAACTCGATATATTTCGATTCCTTTCCAATTCAGAATAACTATCTAGGATCTAAGATCAATTCTTTCATCAATCTAAAATATTCATCTTTATCTTAAATTATAGATATTTAATAATAATATGTATTTATTTAGAATAATCTAATGCGACTCGTTTATCATGTCCGAATCTGTGTATCATTTTAGACTATTTAAAAAGTGTAGAAGTGTAAAACATTTATAAATCAAGTCTCTCGAAACTTGTACGATTTGATTGTCATGTGATAATTATTCGCAAATCGAAGTAACATTTTAGAACATCATACGATATAGATTATTTAAATATTTAAGTGGATTTAATTTCTATCTATTTTTATTATCACTAAATATCAGTGCATGTTTCATCGGTAATCAGGACTAAATCTTATACTCATCTATCTTTCAATGACGGTGACTTGTTTTCTTCCAACTTTGGACATTTAATTTTTACCTGGAAATATACAATAAGTAAAGCAACGTAGATCGGCCCCTATAGAGGTCGCCTTTACTAAAACAAACATGACGATCGCTGATACAACAAACTTAACTCAATATTACAAAACACATACGAGTATATAGTGTATAAAATAAATTAAAATTGATCTTTATGAAGCGTTTGCACTCTTTTCATTCAACACGTCCAGTCGTTGGAACCGCTAAAGGCTGTCATTAGAGACACATTAACACACAAAGCCTCAAACATACGAGTGTTTGAAGAACCTTTTTGACCAAATTTATTGACTCAACATGATCAGGCAAGCGGCTGCTGCATCCCGACCATATCCGGTCAAGTGATAAACTAACAAGCCTGGAGATCATGCTCAGAAAACAAATGAAAAAACAAATCAACCAAAAATTGAGGCAACAAGACACAGGCTCCATGGACCATATAGACCATGCTATACAGATGCGAGAATATCGCACACTATACATGTCGATAATCTCTTCCAGGAATTGACACTCGGCAATTAGATGGGCCGGCGATGAACGAACGCTTAAGTGTGCAGAGTAGCACCAGCAGCATCAGCACCTCAGCTTGACGCCTTTCGAACACTCTGATGATCTCAAAGCACGGCGCACCATCATTAAATGCATTACGGTCATCTTTTGAAATCTTGAATTGAAACAAGAAGAAACCAAACAGTTGAAAGTAACTAAAAAGGCGAACAAAACATTTGCGATCACAGCGAGAATTTGTATGATCATGAAATTCCCATGCAGTTCACACGAAGTGGTGCTAACTTTCAAGCAAAAAGTAAATAATAACAAATTATTTGTTTTCGATATCAGAGTGAAAAATCAACGAAATTATAAAGCATGAATGGACGAGGATGTACGATGAATCCGGGCGCAGTGGCGTTTTTTTTTTTTTTTTTTTTTTTAATGAGGTAGGAAATGCTTTTACGCACATCAGTGTCCCTGCTCGAACCAGGTCCGCCGATAGTGTGGGACTCCCTCCCTTGCGGACTACCCACTAAAACCGTCCTCTTTCTTGGGGGAATAGTCGAAGCAGACCAGAACGAGTAGGTCCTTTTTCGCCCCCACGTCCCTTGGTCACTGCAGGCGGCCGAACGAGTCGAACTCCCGCTTCATGACCAGGTCCCTCGTCAACGCAAGTGCGTTCTTAAACCAGGAATCCCAGCGTCGAACATCGTCGTTGTGACCGTTCGCGCTGAGCCTTCTGGCTGCCAGCGCCGGACAATGGTTCACAATGTGATCCGCCGACTCTTCATCCTCTAGGCACAGCCTGCAGACATCATCCTCTGCAAGACCCATCTTATGGAGATGATATCTGAAATTGCCGTGTCCAGTGATCAAAGAGATAAGCCAACTAAGACTGTCTCTTCTGTATTCGAGTAGTCGTCTGGCCTCTCTGCGAAGCGGTTTAATGATAACCATCTTCGCCTGACGACATGTGGAGAGCTCTCTCCACCTTCGTGCATGTTCAGAGTACAACCACTCGTCCATTAAGGACCTGACCTTCCCATCGCTAAGAGCGACTCTTGGCTCCGGCCCGCAAAAATAGTCAGCAGCTCCCTCCTTGGCAAGAGAGTCCGCTTTCTCGTTTTGTTCTGTGCCTATGTGCCCTTTGACCCAACACAGTGTTACCTTGTTGTACTGGGCACACTCATTGAGCTTCTGGACAGCCTCCAGCACCAGTCTGGAGTTAACGTTTGTCCGCGCCATGCTCTTAATCACCGCCTGGTTATCCAGTGCTAGCAGGATTCTGCTATTCCGCACCTGATCGCCAATCAGGTGGTCCAGAGCATGTATCAGGGCCAGTAATTCGGCCTGATACATGGACACGTATTTCCCTAAATGGAGCTTACAGCCCAGGTTCAACTCCGAAGAGAAGACTCCTGCACCTGCCCTTTCGGTTGATTTCGGATCCGAAAATACTTAGAGGACTCCAGTTAGGAATTTTCCTCTTCCTTGTAAAGAGGATCATATCCGTCTTAGTAGCATTGATGGTTAGGCCCTGCTCTCTACACCATCCCTCTACCATGGAGAGCGCCCCATGCATCACGTCCCGCATGGTGTCAACATATTTCCCTCTCACCATCACCGCTATGTCGTCTGCATAACCTATTGTATGTATGCACCTTGAGTCCAGCCTCTGGAGCAAGGAGTCCACAGTGATGTTCCAAAGGATTGGTGATAACACCCCTCCCTGGGGACAACCCCTCGTCACTATCGCTCTTAGCCTATGACTCCCACATTGAAGATTTACTGCCCTGTGGCGTAGCATGAACTCAATCCATTTAGTTACGACCGGGTTGAGCCCACGGGCCTCCAGGGCTAATTTCAATCTTCCAAAGCAGATCTTATCGAAGGCACCCTCTATGTCCATAAAAGTGGTCATAGCGATGCCTCCATTGATCAGTTCCTTCTCCGCCACCCCGACCAGATCGTGGAGGGCGGTCTCCGTAGATCTCCAAGCTCTATATGCGTGCTGAAATCTACTTAGAGGACGTTCCACAAATACTGTTCCCTCTAGATAGTCCACCACCACCCTCTTCATTGTCTTTAAGACGAAAGAGGTAAGGCAGACCGGTCTGAAGGATTTGGCCTCCGTGTAGTCCTTTTTTCCTGGTTTTGGTAGGAATACCACTCTCCCCTCCCTCCAAATACCAGGCACATAACCCATTGCCAGACATGCTACGAATACTCCCCGCAAACGCTCGAGAACTGCTCCTGGCCCCACTGGAGCAAGCAGGGAATATCCCATCCGGTCCCGGAGTCTTAAACGGGGAGAGCGTCATCAGCGCACTTCTTATCCCGTTCCTCGTCACTATCCCTTCCGCCACGGTCCTCTCCGACCTGTGATACCATCTTCGCAAAGATGGCCAGGTCCCAGCGTGTCCGATGCTTCCAGGAAAGTGTCTGTCCACCATTTCTTGAGTAGACTCTTCCAGTGTCTCCAGCAGGACTCCATCTTTGTTACGGATGAATGGCTTAAATCAGGGCTGTAATAATGTGGAAGGCACCATTGAGTGCGCTTTGAGAGTTTTTTTTTTGTTGGTGTTGCAGTTGTTGTTGTTTTAGTTATTCCTACTACAACAAACAGTGAGCACTTCCTACGCGTCGCTGCTGCTGCTGTTGGTAGCACTCGCATAACTCAGCCTCGAGCAAGCCGAAGCCTCTTCTGATCTGGTCTGAGTTGAGTTGTCTGTTGTTTGTGTTGTTGTATTCCAGAACAGAATTGTTGCAACTTCTTGCTGTAGGCAAGACAGCCACCAACACTACACAGAAGGTGCGAATTACCTCCAAAGAATCGGCGGGACAAAAAGAAAAGAAGTCTTTAATTTTTGTTGAAGCTGCCGGCAGGATTCGTGGATCTCTTCCGAAGCCGACCGACGTTACGGCAACGCGTTGAAGCGGCGCCAAAAGTTTACAATTTTTCTATGAATCAACTTCTGTTGGTGCCGAAATCTGGGCATATCTCGCCTACTCGATCTCTTGCTTTCCGTTTCGGTTGCTGGTTTATTTGCTCGGTCGACAACCTTGACTGTGATTCAGGTTGACCGCATCTCAACGAATCTTCTTAACACACAAACCAAATCAAGCCCTCAAACGTCTCTCGCAGCTTCTTTCGGATCCCTTCTTCTTCTTCTGGTTTTGCTTCTCTCCCCCTTTTTTCCGTAACGTGTCTTTAAATTCCTTCTTCTTTAATTTTAACGATTCACGCGCCGCCGCCGCCGCTGCTTGAGCGCATGCGCGCTGCAATTTAAATTGCTTCCACAAGCATTTTGATGGCGATCACGCGCCTTTAAATTTTTACTTTTCTTTTTATGGTTGTTCCCATCCTTTTTATTTATTTTCCTTCTTTTGTTTTTTTTTTTGGCCCTCCGAGACTTTAAACTCTTAAGCGTTCGCTTCTTTGCTGTTGCTGTTGCTGTTGCTGTTGCTGTTGCCGTTGCTGTCCTTCCTCATTTGTTAAGCCGTTTTTTATCGTTGCTGCTGGTGGTGCTGCTGCTGGGCATCTTTTCTCACTCCTTTCGCTGGGATCGTCTGCCAGCGGATCGGAGTCTGTCGGATCGATCGGCGGTTAGCTGCATGGGGTTAGCTGTTATGTGCATTAAGCGGGGGATTCTTTATCGCAGATTTGTTCAGTTGTTGTTGTTGTTGTTGCTGTTGTTTCTGTTTTTTGCTAAAGGAAGCCATGCGTCGTCGTCTGTCTGATGCTACTCTGGTGCTTAATTCGTTTCGTTTAACAAAACAAAATAGTCGCCGATCGTTTCGTCGATTTGAGAGTTTTTAACGAGTTTTTTGCGAAGTTAAAACTTTTATGGTGAAATTAAGGTTTCTTCAAGGATCTGTCGAAGCACGGGTTAAAATTAGCTGAGGATTGCGTAGCCCCGGGTTGTCTCACTGGATGGACGGAGAGAGAGAGAGCCTCTCAACCATACCGTGTGTGCGACTGATCGCGC
This sequence comes from Myopa testacea, assembly GCA_949629155.1. NCBI lineage: Eukaryota > Metazoa > Arthropoda > Insecta > Diptera > Conopidae > Myopa > Myopa testacea. The sequence goes on from OX451348.1 coordinate 27,102,057, forward strand.
CGGTGACCTGGTTATGGTTAGGATAAAAATGTAGAAGAAGCAGCAACAGAATCCTTTATTTTTTTTTTTTGTTTAAAAAGCTTTGAAATAATTTTATTGTTGTTTTGAAGACTCTCCGAAGTGCTGGAGGAAACTCGTGCATCAAGTACCACACAAATCGATTAGTTGCACTCAGGTCCATGGCGAATCTGGGATGCACTGCTTGTTGCCGGTTAACCAACAAACAAAGACCACCAGACGGTCCCATGGTCCATTTAACATCGTGCACAAGAGCTACCATAGAAGAGTTCTGAAAGGGAGAGACTCAGTCTGTTGTGTGTTCTCGTTGTTCGCTCAGCCCGGACGAATGTCCTGCGAAAACCGTGGAGCGTCGGAGAGAAAGGCGCCTAATTAATTACGCGTTACATGAACACTTGTTGCAAAAGTTGAATAAATAAATTTTCCGACCGAAATCGGACGCTATCGACGCCTCTTTTGGTATAACTGTGAGCCATGCGGTGGGCGACTCGCCGAGACGTTGTCGCCACAGCAGGAGGGAGGCTCTGCGAAGACGAAGAGCGCGAAAGAGAGGGAGGGAGAGAGAGCGGGAGGGAGGGAGTTCTACAAATGTCGACAAAGTGAACAGAGTGCATAGCAGAAGCGGCACAAAAGAGGCAAACACACACACACACACACGCACACAGGAAGCACTCAGTTCTAACGGTATAAATTCGAGTGCTGCTTCTAAAGAAAATCCTAAAAATACGGCAAACGTGATTAACAAAGCGATAGAGAAAAAGTAGGCGGAGGCGTGGTGCTTCGTCCCGAACAGAAGCCGCCTGAAGCGGTGACTGTGTGTGGCTCTGAGAGTCAATTAAATGGGAAAAATTACACTAAAAAAGAGAATAAGAATTGCAATTTTCAGAATACGCACACACACACACACACGGGAAGAAGAACAACGCGAACAAAAGGTAAAAAAGATGAAGAAGAAAAATGAAAAAAATGCTGTCCCACGTCATGAACATCCTGTTGATAGATTTCAATCTTTTTGAGCCTCTGTTTTGTGCCGGTGAGTAGTCCGGAAGTACGGGGTACCTGCAGTTTAATTGAATGTCCTTTTTGGGTTCTATTTTTCCTTTTTTTGTTTGCTTTTTTCTGGTACAAAGACTCAAACTCAAGCGTCAAGCGAATGCTGATCACGATTTCGAAGGATGTACAATCGAATGTTCGTGTGTTGCGTAATGTAATTCCTGAAAAGGATGTGAGTACCGTTAGTGAGTGATTTTATTCACCTGAAAATACGTGTCACTTGATAAATAAATCGAAATGAACAAACAGAAAGCCAGGGACGAATGCCGAACGAATGTCTTTTTATGCCACACGAGTTTTAGGTTCTTTTTTTCTAATTTATTTTCTTTTGTTTAAATAAACTAAATGGAATACTTTCAGCATTCAACCGGAACCAAAACGGAGTGAAAAGAATTCGCGCAGAACTCTTGAGACAGCGGAGAGAAGAATTAAAAAGGTGTCAAGAGAACTCTTAATAAGCAGCTTGTAATCAGTTTTCAAGTATCAAGTTTCAAGGCTAATTTTGTAGATTTCCTTTATATTGTATATCGTGTGCAGATGATTTCTAGATTCTTTTTATTTTTCTAATTAAGATTTCGTTTTTTTCATAGCATCACCAACTCGACACATTAACATTTTAATGGGTCGAACCTATAACATGGGTCTAACCTCTAAAATGGGTCACTCAATATATAGTATAATAACTTCAAATATTCTATACACTTTAGACTCTAAAGTTGACAGTATAACTTCTGTGGTTATCTTTTCAACGCTTACTTTGGCTTTACAGTTTTTGTGGCGATTCTCTGGTCTCTTTCCGTACAAAGGTAGAGATTTCTTAGTGTCTCGCACAAGGACATGCCGTGCGTTCGTTACGTCACACGCACCTACCGTTCGCTACGCCTACAAGCACTAAAATTTAACGATTGCCAAGGAAATGCGATCTAATCTATTCTTCTTTTATTCAAGGCGCGCTTCTCTTACGTAAGAAATGCTGCTGGAAGAATAGAGAGCGATCACCACCACGCGAGGATCGTTCTCGAGGTCACGTTGCGATGTGATGTCCGACTGTGCTCGAGGCTCGTAAAACATGTAATTGAACGCATTTCGTGACATTTATGTAGTTCGCCACGCAATGTTATGCAATTCGCCGCAAATAAACGATGGATGGTCGAATATCCGCACCGGCAGACAGACGAAGAGGAGCAGAGAGCGAGAGCGAGAGCGAGAGCGAGACACACAAAGAGACACACGAACACAACACAGATCTAGATCTTGCGGCAATCGTAAATCCCGAGAACAAGGCTCGACGTCGTCTCGATGATGGACGTTTTTATGGTAGGTTGTTAAAAAATTCAGGACATTCAGGTCGATGGCAGACCTGATCGCCGCACTGAGGTAGAACTGCTCTTGTTAAGGCGATTCCTTTGGTCGATCTGGAACGAATCATTACGTAATTCCAGGTTAGACAAAGTATAGTAAATGTAGTTGAAAGCGATTTAAGAGAAGAGACAACAAAAAACGCTCTCTATGGTTTTTACCAAAACAAGGTCGTTCGGGTGACCGTTTCTCCTGTCAGCGTGAACAATTCCAGCAACGAAAAAACGCGTTGCTTCCTTCCGAGAAATATTGTGGCCGAAGTTCACGGAATTTCCGCCAGTTTCTGGCCAGATGACTTACGTGACATGCTAATGACGGCCTCCTCACCGTCATCATGATCCAATTTTTCGCTAACCGCTCTAATTTTACAACAGTTGTTTTTTGGTCATTTTGTTAGATTAGAGCAGCGGGTCTCGGCTCTTTTTTTTTTTTTTTTTTTTTGCTGGTTGTGTCAGTTTTTTGCTTTGTTTTTTGGTTTGTTTCTTTTTTTCTGGGTTTATGACCTGATTTTTCTGCTCTAAGTAAACAACGAAAACGATCTGCATTCCTGCTTGAATTTTTCCAAAATATTTGTTGTTGTTTATTTTTGCGATCCCTGAAGAGACGCGTGCCATGAGGAAGGGGGAAAACATGTCGGTTCCTGATTTTATAGTGAAAACACTATAATCAAATTAATTCATTGCCTTTGTTTCTTTGGCAAATTTTCATTTCCAAACAACAGAAAGCAATGAAAATAATATTAATTTATTAACATCGCCCACAACGTCACAAATCAGCGCCACAGAAATACGGTAAACAGACGTCATTCTTGATCCTCAAGATTTCTTTATGGGGGGAGGGGGGGGGGGGTTAAGTTTTTCGATATAATAAACAAAGCCAAAAACAAATAAAAACGAATTCTGTTTTTTAGGTTTTTAAAAACAACAATAAATTGCAATACACTCACACAAACATGATCGCACTCCCTCCCTCCCACCCTCTCTGAGTTGGTCGCGATCTTCGCCGCATTTCCAAAAATAGCCAGCCAAATCTTGTGGCAGCAGGCGAGGCTGTTACGATCCCACGACGGCAGCACAACAGAAGAACATCGATGACGCTGTCGATTGCATTCGAAAATACTTGTTGCCAAATTTAAATGCCACGTAAACAGAAACAAACAAAAACGAATACCAACAAAAAGCTACCTCAGCACCAGAGCAAAAAGTTAATTGGAAAAAAAAAAAGAAATTCTTTCCGCAAGTGAATGTTTTCAAAATATTTGAGCGCAACACACGCACACGCCGCATGCTGCTTAACTTATTCATTCATGCTGTCAGCTCCTCCGATAGCTTGTCTGGACCACATCATCAGTTGGCGAAATCCACATTTAGTGGGGATTTGAAAGCGAAAATCCTAAAAATAGACGAATCACAATGGATCCAGGTAGCAATTGAAAGAATAACAAAAACCAAAACACAAACAGAACAAATCCAGAAATGAAAACATAAAGAAGAACTGAACAAAGACGTCAATGATGAAGATCGTGCTGCGTGCTCGATGATGCTTGGATAGCGGCAGCAGCAGCAGCAGCAGAAACCTCCACCTTATTTTCATTTTCTGCACTTCGCAAAAGGTGTGGAGCACAAATTTAGCTCGCTGACTGCTGGCTGGCTGATGCTATTCGGAGCGATTCTCTGCTGACACGCTGTTGTTATCATTTTCCACCTCATTCGCTGCCGATCACATCCAAATAAAAAGCCGCTCATCCAACGGATGAGTGGGCGGCTGAGATATTTACACACACACACACACACACGAACGAGCGCGCGCCTACACTTGAACACACGCGTCTTCGAGGTGGGCGAAAGCCATCGAGTGATGATGACTGCCCGAAATAAACACGCGAAAAAACAACAATGGCAAAGGCAACTTTTTGGCACAAAATTGCACGAGTCCACGAGACGCAAACCAACAAAGAATACTGATTGATTGATGAAGTATGACGTCGGATGGAAGCGATAATATGAACGGTTTTGCGTTGGACTCGCTTAAAGAATTTGAAGAGAAATGCATCGAATCGAGCCACGAAGATCATTTCTAGCAAATGTTGTAGTAATCTTAACTTTAAACAAACGCGATCCGAAAATCCAGATGTAACAAACATAATCAGCAATGAAATATGTTGCTGAATGATATTAATGTAATCTACAATATTATTAAGTTATAATGAAAGGATCTAAGGAGTGGTATAGCAGATACTATAATCTCCATTGGAATAGAAGCCGATGCTAATTCTGATTACTATTAATTAGTGATGAATGATATTTTCAATCATAAGCAATGAATTGGATAACCTTGTAGTGCAAATTATTGTATGTAATTGTGATGTACACTTTTTCAGTCTTTATTTGTATTATAACGAAATATACATATACGAGTATAGCTTATAGAGGTAGAGTATAATAGTACAGAGTAGTATAGAGTGTAGCATATACATATTTGATCGAGTATGAAATGCACTTAATTTCCAATTAAATTGCTTGGCAAAACCTGTCATCAGTCTCTACAAATTACCCTATAATAAACTTGACAAATTAATGAAGCATGAATTCCAATCGGGGGAAAGAATGCAAAGGAATAATAATATAAGTAAAAAGCCGATTTTTATTTACGCAACGCACGTGACTCGATGCGTACGACGCGACAACGAATAGAATTCATTGCAACCTGCATCTTCTGCAGCTCCATCATTCGAAGTGACTTCTCATTCCATCAACACGGAAAACAACATCAACATCAACAGCGACATCGACATCAACAACGACATCGACAACAACATCGACATCAACAACGACATCGACAGCGACATCGACATCATCATCATTATCAAGAAATTGCCATCGAAATCATATTCTTGAGGTGTTTAAGTGGATGAGGCCATTAACTACAAACAAGGTGCCGAAATTCTGCGGTACCGAAGGGCGCACGCACGTTCGTTGTTTTTGCAATTTCCGTTCGCATCCAAATGGACCCTCATTAGGGTCCTAACCAGATATAATCACGATGCAATTTTCGTCCGTTGATTATATACGAAAAGTGCGATTCGACTGCCTCGAGAATGATGCAAATCGAATCAAAGCAAATTAGCTTAGAGTACGGTAGAAGCATCAGAAGAACAGGATCTCAAGAAGAGGATGAAGATGACGGCGACGAAGAAGACGCATAATGGTACAACATGGTACAACATGATTCGGGGAAGAATCATGGTTCGGGTGGTAATCATTATGGTGTAAAAGGGTCAACCCTGGCGAATGATACTTTCGCAGGAAGATTTTCACAAGAAGGGGCTCAATTAATTTTATTCAATTTTCTTTCGAAGTATTCGTTCGATATCTACTGATCAGAAAAACGATTATACCCGAAATGTGCGAAGAAAAAGAATCTTATATTTCAAGGAAAATTTAATGCCGCAAATCAGTTAAATAAATAAATCATTTGGAAATAAAAGTTATTCAAATGTACCTGCAGGATGAATGAATGAGAATATTTGTCAAAAGCTATGGTTTGTTTCTTGATATCCTCTTTTATTTGTAACCTACATCGATAGACAATTTTAACAATGAAGTCGTATATGATTACAGAGCAAAATACCCATCGTAAATCAACCCATCATGAATTCTTCGGCACACATAATCTTCCATCGGAGCAAATAATTCGAAATCTGGTTCAAAAATTAGTCACTTGATGGTCACAGAGGCAGATATCGTTTTTCACACATAATTGTCATAGATAATACCTGATATTGATAATAAAATAAAAGAACCAATAAAATTAACAAAAGTATGTGTGGTTTTTATTTTAAAAAAAATCTAGTCTATTTTGGATAACACTGTATGTATTTTTGGCATAGCATTGATCTGGGTTGTATTTTGTATGCTAATAAATTATGATCCAGGATAAAGTTCAATCCAAGGATAATAAAAATTTCAAAACATCCAAATTTTCAGTCTATAATTTTAGTCTATAGATCGGGTTGAATGGGGTTGGATCACATTAGATCGAATGGGGAACATGGTACCGTATCAAGTGACAGTGCAATACTAAAGTGAATGTGGGTATTTTTTTGGAATGTGTGTCATTCAGTTGTGATTCTGACATGCGACAGAGTTCATGTGTCACACGCTTGCGCCAAAACATGACCTCCTTCGCAAAGTTACAGCAGGTGTTGCGTATCTCATCATCTTGCATTGAGCAAAGTCGTGATAGTTTAAATTTCGATTACAGAACAGACGCATAGCATCGAATGCGATGCGATGCGATGCGATGCGATTATAAGTAAGTACAACAACAACAACAACAACAACAACAATGATAGCGAGCGGTATTTTCCAGCAACTGAAGCTTAAAACCTTGCCAAAATACTCACAGCAAGCAACCCGTTTCGAAGCTTTCTGCTGCGGCTCGAAGTATCCCGCTGCTGAAGCCGGGTCGGTCGGCTGTAAAGCAAAAGTAATCGCGCAGGCTTGGAATTCGCTATGCAGTTAATCTCCATCTGTTGCCAACATGAGGTGTGCACAGCGCACGCACGCGCCGGCGAAATGTGCGCATAGTGCCCGCCCGGTGTAGCAGTTACACTGAGCTTGAGTCCGAAATGTGGTCGAGTGTGTATTTTGGTTTGCACGATCATTCGTTTTCGGCGGTGGTGGGGGAGCAACGAAGCAACGAAGCAACAGTTGCTGTTCGAATACGTTTTTGCAACTGATGCGCGTTATTTATTTATTGCGCGTGTGCAACTTGTACGACTTCAGTGATAGCAAATCTTTGAACAATGCGTAAATAACACAGAAGAGCGATTTGAGCCCTTCATTGTGTGGGGTGAAGGGGGGGGGGGGGGGGGTCTCCAACGGCCAACACAGGTGCCGGTGTACCTCTCGCGGGGCTTTTGTTCGGATTCGTGTTTTGTCGGATTAAATCAAATCATTTAATCCGGTTTAGTTTCAGGTTTCACTTTTTAAGTACACGATTATTTGGGTCGAGTAGAGATGAAGCGATGTTCGATTACGAAATGTCCTGGGGACAAAACTTTAATTACACATTTCAGTAATAATCCTCAGAAGCTTCATGAAGGTAAAAAAATATTAATATTTTCAGAAATACATTCGGAAACATTTTCTCTGAGAAACAGAGACAGAAAGTGTAAAAAAGCTATCTTGTTTGAACTTCTGTTAAATAGCTTGGGCTGGACTGGTCTATATTTGTGCCCGAATAAGTTCTACGCTTTCCTTTTTCATTCTGTCTTAAATATTTCCCCAATTTGTGTCGTCACTCGAATAACACATCAAAATTAAGAGTATTAAAAAAGTGATTCGAAAGAAATACGATTTGCGTAGACAAAATTTAACGTTAAACCAACATAAATGCATTCAATATATTTTCATTATATTATTATTATTATTATTATTAATGCTTATCGAAAACAATCGGTAGATTGACTAAAAACAAGCTTATTCACGAGCCATCTTTCGAAAGTGATCAAGTGACCATTTTTCAAAATCACATTAAGATCTCACATCCTCGTTGTCTTTCATAAAAGCCATCCAGTTCGACATTAAATACGACGTCATTAGTCGTTGTTTGAACCCCATTTAAAAAGCCACAACCATTAGTGGAATGGCTACGCGTTGTTCATCCAGCTCCGTGCTGCTTTGACTGACCGCCAAAAGTTTCACTCGTTCGGAAACGAAGGGAAGAGCACTCGATGAATGCTGAATGCTGAACGCTGAATGCTGAATGCTGAACACAGAACAAAGGAGATGCGCGATCCGGTGTCCGTAATCCGCTTATGACGACCCATTCGGTCACTCAGACAGCGCCAATGCAATCAAAACCTGTTGCGTCGTTTATGGCGAAATCCATAGATATAAAAACAGCAGAAACAACAACAAATTGCTGGGAAAAATATGATCGTGCCGCATAAAATACGATCTCCTTGCGAAACCGCATGATGGCTGTCCGTCCATTCGTCCGCCGGTCCATCCGTTTCTGTCAGGAATGACGATTATGTTCGGTTCCTGCGGTCGATGCGGCAACAACCGCAACAGCATCCAAATTCGGAAATACAGTACAACCTCCCTAATCCGGACAGATATAGTTTCAGCATCTGTCCGGATTAGTGGATCGTCCGGACTAGAGTTAAAATTAAATTTTAAACGCAATACATATTTGTACATATATATTATTTATTTTTATTACTGAAAAGAAACATAAGTACTCATAAGAATTCATTTGTATTGAATTAATTTACAGAAACATAAAGGAACATACTAAAAGTGACCGAAAATTCATTTTGAAAAATAAGAATTTATTTTTGTTTGAAACAATGTATCTTTATGTAATTTGTCAGCTTTATTTTTAAATTCTTTTAAAAATAAAATATCCTTATCTGTCGCTTTAGTTTGTTCAGCCCATAAAATAGCTTTTGAAAACAGTTCACTTGCCTCTTTATGTGAGACTTTGTTTTGAGCATTTTCAGACTCCTCCAAAGAACTATCAAGTTCTTCAATATTTTGGTTAGCAATTACTGCCACTTGTCTGATTGATTTTCCACTATCAATTGTATCCAATATTTTGCACTTTTCTGCCAACGTTAATGTTTTATGTTGTCGTTTATTTACGGGAGCCATATTTACGTCTTAACTCCACGCAAACTCAAGTAAACTAAAATATTTTACACATTCTTTAATTCTTGCTCACACACAATGCTTATTTTGTCTAGCGGTAAAATAACGAAGAAATTTTACTGAGGAAAAAGAACACTTGTCCGGACTATAGAGGAAAAATTTCTAAACTGTTCGAAAAATTTAAATGTCCGGATTACTGGATAGTCCGAATTAGCGAGTGTCCGGATTAGGGAGGTTGTACTGTATCTACATACATATAGCATAATAGAGTAGTCCTCGTATAATTGATCACGACGGGAGGTAAGCCATGTGTTTTATTTAGAACTGATTTAAAATGTAATCTTGCTTAATTTAAACTTTATAAATAGGTGGTTTTTTGCAGGAAAACGCTGCACTGCATGGACTTAAGTGACCAAGCGAGTGACCATTGAAATTGACAATTGATTCCATTCGTCCATTCAGTGTCGATGATGATCGTTCATAGTGCGCAGCTGTGAATTGTCCGTATCTCGTCCACTCTCGCTGCCCGGAGTGGATAATTTTAACAACACGATCGCTGATCAGCGCATTTAATCTTTGATGTATGCAAATCGCATTGACAGTTCGTCAAATCGTCTCAACTTCAAACATGCGATTCATGGCATTCAAGCACTAATAAATACATACATAATATGCACAAACATGCAAACATATGTATATTATATTACATGCAGTCACCATACACACAAGCGGCATTCATATGCTAATCATTTGCTGGTCAATCGGCGACAACAACTTCCAACAATAGAAGCTATGCGACGGCGTTATGCGCGATCGCTGGGGATCATGGCAAATGGCCACAACAACCCGCTGTGGAGTTGTGTCCGCGTCTGCACTTTCCTTTCGGTTTGCTTGTTTTGTGGGGCAGCGAACGCGTGCCCCAAGTTCCTGCCGCCAAGTTGCGTGACTTTGCTAATCCATCAAATGCAAGTCGAGCGGGCTGCAGCCTGCAGCCTGCAGGTAACATTTCAATCTCTCGGCACGATCACTTGGTCGCCTATTGATTTTTCTGCCTTTTTATTTTAACTAATTTCGCATTCATTTTGAATGTGTTTCTAACTTAGAGACGTTAACGAATTCCGAGAATTCTGAGCACTTAGTTACCCAACTCGTCTGGGTCGCCGCTCGGAGTGTGTGGAGAATAAACGAATGTCTTCTTTACGATCGTGCGGCTTTTTCAATTTAGGATGGCGATGATCATTAGCTCGGGTGTGATTGCCTTCGAGGAGTTGGTGGCTTGGTCGGTTGGTCGGTTGGTCGATTGGTGAGTGCGCGTTCGTCCACGGCGGCCATGCTTCGATGGCGGGTGGTGAGGAACTCTGCTCAGATATCAGATTAGCATGTGACTCTGAGCGGATGTACGCTTGAATATTTTCATCAAATTAGTTGCTTTTTTCCGTCGTTTCTGTTTTGAAATCGGCTCCGAAACAATACGTGTCGTTAGTTCGTTAATTTGGGAAAGAATTATTGAGGATCGGCTATAAGTTGCGCTAAGATATTTGTTAGGAGACGATCTGTGATCTTTATTTATCGCTTCATTATAGCAAACTTTATTTCGAGCTTTTAAAAAGATCACAAGTCGTATATTCTAAAATGAAGATATAACTTACTATATTAGCAGGAATCTGAAGGTGGAAAAGGCGAAGTCATCATTAGAATTCAAATTAAGAATAAAGAGATCTTAGTGTCATCGAAGACAAGTTGATCACTGATAAGAGTGATGATTTCAACATAAAAAGATCGATGATGTATTGAAAAATACTCATTCATTGCGGAGTTAATGAACACTAAGGAAAACGAGAATGATTACGTCGAACTTTCGTCTGGGTTTCTCTCTCATCAGCTTAAGGATCAACCTCCAGATCAGCCTCCTCATCAGCCTCCAGATCAGCCTCCACATCATCCTCCAGATCTATTGGCGGCACGAAATTTCCGCCGTTCAGGGTTTCGTCCACTGATTCTTTCTGATCCTTGCGTTTTTTCGCCATGATGTTGGAAACCGTGGTTGATTTTATAATACTTTGTAAAGCTGACAGCAGAATTTGTTCATTTTTATTTGCCATTCTTCACTAATAGGATTCCAAATATGTATTTTCAAACCAGAATTTGTTTTATTTTTGAATATAAATGAAACACTTCTTTGCACAGACAAAATAAATAGTTAAATGAAGAATTTTCTCGAAATTTTAGAAAATAAAAACTACTACAGATTTCTACGGCGATCTGTTAATTGATTTAATTATTAATGACATTATTATGAAATGATGAATCTATTATTATGATGACACCGGTGAGGACGACCACCTCAAAAGCTAAACACAATATCTGTCTCTATTACCAAATTAGTTCACTTGATTTTTAATAAATTAACAACAAAAAATTGTCCAGCTTTCATCAGGGTTTTTTAACTTTTCCACATTACTAAATGAATGCTTAAATGTTTGAGCCTCAACTTGGATGATTTTGAAAACCTTCTCTACCAGAGACACATCAGAAGATGTTCTAATATCGTATGTATATCGCATATATGTATGTATGTATATTTGGACATCAGCTTCTATTGAAACAACGATATTCTGCTGCATTTGGGTTTGTAAATCAAAACAAACTCTTCGGTTATACAAGATGCAGCCCACCCAGATAGCAACTGGACACAGAAGCCTCTACAGTGACTCTCTACACTCGACATATGTATGTTTTTCCACAGGATGAAACCTATACGAAGTGCGCCCTCGCCGACATCAGGCGATCGCTTAAATAAATATTTGCTAGTAGACTTGGCATTAAATGCACGGCTAAATATTTATTTAGAATAGTAGCAGTCCTTCAAGGTTCATAGTAGTAGTTGAATATAGTAGGCGATCAGGGCGAAAAGAGGCTGGATAAACTAACAACACTCACATTGTTTAAACAGACCGTCTCATCGAACAACAACAACAACAACAACAAACAAACGGCGAAAAGGCGAAACGCCGACGCATGAACAGTAGTTTGCATTTGGTGTTAAAAAGGATCAGACACTTCAATCGCTATAAGGATCAAAATTAGCTGAAGAGCGGGGAAAAAATGTATGAAAAATAAATAAAAGTCGAAAACTGTCTGGCTGACTGTCTGCATGCTTTGACTTTTGATCACTACTGCTTCCAGCGTCGTTGTCACTGTTGCCAGTGCATTTCGTTAATGATACTTCGAAAAGATCCATTTGAATTTCAAATTTCGAATTGCTAACCATCACCTCACTAAAAAAACGTTCGATTAGTAAGCATTTTTACTTTCAATTCTTTTCAGGATGAAAGAAAGCAGCGGTTGGTTGCACGCGTTGTGCATTTTATTTGCATACGATGGTCATTAATTTTATCGTCTTAACGTGACGTTATGCAAATTTAATGCAATCGATCACCGCGATACTCATGCATGCATTCATTCATTGCTAATCAATGAAAAACCAAAAAAAAAAAAAAAAAATCAAAGAAACAACGTGCTGACTTCCGTTTGTGTTGACAAATGAAATCAGCAACATCAACAGATCCTTCACCATCCATCCATCCATCGAAAGAGCGATCATTAAGAAGCGATCATTCAGTAGAATTTTAAGTAGGGTTGCCGTTAAATCTGCGGCTGCATTTTTATCAGTATTATCAGTTTATCAGCATCTTCTTTTTGTGCGTGTCTCTGCTGAAGATAATCACATATTTTGACAGATGATTGTTTAAAGGTGACACACAGTCATTAAAGAGTTGTACACTGAAGTCACATTTTCACTATCGATCAAACAAACGATCATAATAGCGCTTTACATAATTTTAAAATGCCTATGATACATTATTAAAGTTTGTATTATATTTCGTTTGTTGCTTAATTCATAAATTTGCATTTCATGCCAACAAAATTAGTGAACAAAATTTTCATAAAATTCGCAAACGATCATTTTTTAACGATCTCTGAAAAGGCACTGTAATCGTTCATCACCGCCATTCATAAGCGCGCTGTGTTGACACCATCTGTTCCTAGGCATTTTCGTTGTTCCCTTTTGCATTAATAAATATATACATATATAAATAATTGTACATCGTATGATATACTATACACCCGAATAAACAACTTTGTACTTACCTTTGCTGCTGATATCAATACGAATCTTGTGATCTCTTCCGATATCGTGCTTCTCTCCCAATTTCGCCATTTTTCTTCGCTTTATTGGCGCGAGTTTCTTTGATTAATTAGGTAGTTGATTTTATTTATTGGTCTGCAAGAAAACAGGCTTTCTTACTTGCACAGAGCGTCACCGATTTTTAAAACTTTGCGCTGATCTCGATGCGTTGCGTGCAGCGTGTATTTTTAAGCGGTTCCTGCAGCATCAGCAGGCTTTTAAAGTGGCTCGATTATGATGTTATACTCGTAGTAATAACATTGTTGCTTCAAAATTGATTTAAGTTTTTACAGTTTTTAGTGCTTTATATAGGGTCCTTTATATAGCACACGATCCGATATACGGTTCTCAGTGTGCGATGAAACGATAAAGTAAGTGTTTTAATTTATTAAAATTTAATTGAAGCTCAGCTACAATCGTCGGTGGAAGGTAAGCTGTGCCTCTTTGCTTCCTTTTTCTGTTTTTGCGGATTGCTTCTTTTTATAATTGATCAAGATTTGTTGTTGTGATAAATGAAATTAATTAAATTATCGCATGCGTAATTTAATTAAAGTTGGAGGTACAAGAAAGGTGTTTCACATTGCTTAAACTTGTTTCAATATTTATTTAGGTTGGTTGGTTGGTTGGTTGGTTGGTTCCAGTCAACGCTTAATGATAATAAAGTAAATTAAAAGTGAACAGGATTTTACGATAAAATAAAATCTTCATAAAGAAGGAGAAGAATTAATCACACGTGGCATCAATTGAAGGAAAATCGTACAATTAATTGAGAAAAAACGGATTTAAATAAATAAAAGGGAACAAAGAAAGAAAGGCAATTAAAGAGACAAAAATTAAAATAATTTTTAACTCACTCACTTCGTAAGCATTTCAAAATATAATAAAAATAAAGATTATTATTGTGATTAGTATATCAAACTTTTTCATTTACATTTACATCAACGAAATACATGCATCTTTAATACAATAGATACACTGAAACCTGACCAAATAATTATGAACAAAAAAACCAAAGCAAAAACAAATACTATAAGTAGCTAGTATTATCTTTTAGTCCAAGTGCTCGAAATCACCGCCGACACAAGAAGACACCTCATAAAAATTGTCCCATAAAATGATCTCAAAAAATTGTCTCAAAGCATTGTTTCGGAAAATTGTTCCAAAAAATTGTAACACGCAGCTTTAGGTCAATATTTGGTCAGGTTTTCTCATAACCATAGCTAATATTCTCCATGGAAAAGTAGGCAAATAATAACAACAAAAAAAAAAACACCGCCGCCTAACGTAAAAAAAAGAATCAATATTAACTTAGGCCAGATCGGTCCGTAAAAATGGTCATTCTGTAAAAAAACCAAAATAATTAGAACAAAAAATGCGAGCATAAACAAGTCCCTGTTTAATTTGCAAATCTTCGATGGTTTTGTTGTTGTTGTTGTAGCTTTTGGTAAGCAATTTTCACAGAACCCACATAAAAATTCGCAAAAAAAATAAACGAATAACGAATCCTGAACATAATGAGGCAGGCAGACGTTTTTATGGAGGTATCTTAAAAATCCAGAACCATTCTGAGGACTCTTCGTTTTGTTTCATTATTTTGTTGGATGTCTTTTTTGTTGCGTCTTTTATTCTGCGCCTCGCTCTTCAGATTCAAAAACATTCAAACACTGAAAAGATGTCGGTTGCGTCATTAAATTTAAAAGTGAGAAACAGTGAGGAACAAAATAAAAATTCTGCAGCCCGCTGCGTGTCAATTTTGTTATTAGTGCAGCGTGTTTTGCACCAATAAAAATGATGTCCTTTAAAATATGCGGGAAGGACATCGCAATTCTTTATGCTCTAACATAATCTCATAAAGCGACCTCGATGAATTTTCTTACATATACTTCCACAAGACATTCTCTTTTTTCATCCACTAAAATTCAAGTCAATTTTTGCCAAACGACAAACAATGAGCTCGGTCAAAACTGGGAATTCGGCTTTTCTTTCTGATTCTGGTTTTGGTTCTGTTGATTCTGATTTCTTCTTGGAACTGAGACCATTTAGATTTTTATTATAAAAAAATGCCTGCGTTTAAATTAAGCGTAATTCAACTGTATTGTGTTTGGTTTTCAAGAGCAAACAAGTGATTCCTTGTGATAATTTTTTTATTTGAAGTCATTTCTGAAATAGAATTCTTTTTAGAATAGAATAAAATTCATAATATTATGAATTTCTTCCTTATTTAATCTATTGATTACTATTGATACATCTGATAAAAAACTTGTTTGTACTTGTTTTTAAATTTATCACATCTTTCATCACATCCACTCAAAAACACGTGTGTTTTCACCTTTGAAATTCATCAGCATCAAAACTGAAGCTCCATCGAAAAGTGCTCCATCGAAAAGTGCTCGTTAAGCTCAGTTCAGCTCATCGAAACCTTCAATTATCTCAGTTTAACACTTGAACGCCGTCTTGATAGAGCTGAGAAAGTTAAAGATATCCAAGCGATACTTGTGCTAATGAGCTTAACAATAATATTTTCATGAGTGTGAATCCTTTACACTTTATAACATGACCGCCGTCCATAACCTAAAATTAGCATAAAGGTGGTGGTGCTTCGAAAATAAATTACAGCTCGCCAAACCTAAAGGATATACGAGATCGAGATCGTAATTCGATCAGCCCAGTCCGTTGGAAGTCGTGCGCTTTCCGTCGCTGCTCAACGGCTCAAGGTTGTAATCAGAGTTTGTCTGAAAAGCGGTCGATCTTGCAGTTCAATAAACGAAACGAAATCCTCAAAAGTGCTGAGATTACAAGCAGCTGAAATACGCTGCAAGTCAGGCGAAGAGAAGGAACAACACAAGGTGTTGCCAATTATTGTAGGTACAACAGAAATCTTGAGTGTTAATTTGTACAAAAACACTGCCAATTATTGAAATAATATTCTCCCAGTTTATACCAGCACATCGCCGATTTCCATATCGATGCTTGAATCTGGCGCAGCCACGAGAGGTGGAAAGTAAGTCGCTCCTTAAGTTGACCTAAAGGAGGACTTAATTAAAGTGTTTAAAAAAAAGAGGCTGTTGTTTCGAGTATTCCTTGCGTGACTCGTAGTATTTTAGCAGAAAATTCAGATGTTCAGATGAGACAAGTTCGGATAGGCATTGGTTATGATGCACGAGTAGCCTCTTGTGACATGGATCCACGCCTAACCTTCAGAATTTACATAGACGGAGGGGGAGGGAGAGAGAAAGAGATCCTTTTGTACTATTTTATCCTTATATTGCATCTTCTCCGTCGTTCTGTGTTTTTATTTTTGTCGTGGTGACTTTTCCACAAGATTTGGTGAAATACTGTTGATCATGTGGCCACTTTAATGAGTTTCACCGGCCGCAGGGGGTCGCTGTAAGGATTCTGGTGCTATTCTTTGTCAAGGTCAACAACAACAACTTCACCAGATTGCATTTGCTCATATTTTACACAGTTGTACAGTTTTGGTACAGTATTTTTTCCCTTAAATTGAGTCCTTTTTATTTGCTTTTTTCACTGTGGTTTTCATTGGTTCTGTATTGCATTCACATTATTGTAGACAACAGTTGTTGCTTATAATGTACGAGATTTTTCTTGTGGTCAACAAAATCTCACAGTGTGTCTCATGTAAGAATGTTTGCAAAAAAAACAAAACAGAGAAGAACCATCATAAAAGTCAAATTATAGTTAAAGTTTGTGACTTAATTGAACACGCATCAGTGTGGTCGTTTATTTTGATTCCTTCAGATTTCTCAGGTCATTAAAAAAAGACAGTCAAACAAACAAAAAATTAGGGTCTCTTTAACAACATATGGTTTATTAAGAAGCTCTTGAATGGTTAAACTCTTCTTATGACAGATGTAAAACACAAAAAATCAAAAGTATCCTAATTATATCGTTGCTACACACAACGTATAGAGCACAGATTTCGGATATGAATGCGTTTCACCATATTTTAACCATATTTTTAGCATATTTTTAGCATATTTTTACAACCCTGATTTGATGTTGTTTGTTTGTCATTCGTAATGCCATTTATAATGACAAAATGACAAATTATTTGGTTAAATTTATTTAATCTAATTTAATTTAAACTTTAGTACTCTCCGGTTCGTTCTGTTCCAGATAAAAACGTTGTAATGTAAATAATAATAATAATAATAATAATAACAAATAAAGAAATAATAAAAAATGTAAAATAAATGATAAACATTTTCAAGAATCTTCTGTTCGCGTTTTTCCCCTCAAATTTCTTTTTTATAAAAAGAAGTCAGAATTTTTAGATGGAATTTTCATTTCTATTGAATTCTTTTGTATTCTACTGAATTCTTTTCTATTCCATTGAGTTCTTTCGCACACCACGTGAATTCAGTGAATTCTTTGAAGACATTCAAAGGGTACAAAATTAACTTCGTGACTTTTTAACTCTTTATAATTAACTGGCCTTAAATGCTTACTATACAATGTTAAAGGTTTAGATACGTTATATACAGAGAATCAACGAGTAGTTATAAAAGTGTTTTTTTATAAATTTCTATAGTTTTTGTAGTTTTTTCTTTCTTAGTCTTTCAAGGTTTAACTTTTTTAACGTTCGCTCGATTGTTTGTTAAAAAATCTCTTCGGATCAGTTCAAGCATAAAAAATATTTCCAAGAATCGAAGAAGAAACTATAAAATCCAGCAAAAAAATCCAACCCTTCTCTTAGAACGAGCTAATTTTCACTGCTCTAAACGAAAGGATGACAAAAACATTTGTCCTTATTTCTGTTTAACCCCTTGCAGAAAACCACCAACAAGAACAAAGGAAGGGTTTTCCCATAACTTCTAAAAAACGAATTTGCGAACGGAATTCTTCGAATAAATAAAAATCCCTTGAAAATAAGCAATACTTTAAAGAACTCGCTGTGAAAATCGTCCGGCAAAAGAGTTGAGTGAAGAGCAGAAAGGCTTAAAAAACAAACAGGCGAGGATCGAAGGGATTTCGACCTTGTTAAAAAATGAACGAACCATAAAAAATTGCTGTTTTGTTGCTGCTTTTGCGGGTCAGGACGACTTCGCTGACAACAAGGCAATGATGAAAAATGGTAAATTATAAAACGGTTTGTGGAAATTGTATAACCACCGGATCATTAGACACCACAAAGAGGCAACAAGAGCTGCCAACAATGACACAATCGGTCACCGTCGCAGAACCCGAAAAAAAAACACCACAACAAAGGATTCGCAAGGACACGAGTTGACAAAACTACACACTTTAACAACATCGATCGGTCGTCGAAATAAGCCATAAAAAAGGGAATCTCTCAGCGCTAAAAAAAAGGTAAAAAACAAAGCCGGAGAAAAAAGTGCTAATGTTGGCAACAGATGAAAAGGTTACTCTACTGGAAAAGATTACCAAAGAGTGTGAAAAAAAGAACAATCGCTCTCTCTTCCTCTCTCTCTCTCTCTCTCTCTCTTTAGAAACTGACGAAAATCGACTTCTTGGTGAATGCAGGGACTGTCTTCTTACATCAGTAAGATGTTTAAGGAGGATTAAGTATTATTGCACGGAGCCATAAAATCGATTGAGCCTTACGAAGGACACCGAAGCCATTGGCAATGACAGACGCTGAAAGGATTTGCAATAAAATGCATGCCTCGCTCGGGAAAATTGCCAATATTTTGATTGTAAGACAAAACAATACGCCCCGAACATAAACAAATCCTAGAACAGAGTAGAGCAGAGCCGACAGTAATCACTGAAGTATAACACAGATCGAGGTGTTCTTCGTACCTCCTTCAAAAAGGATTAAGCGTGTTTAAGCATGACAAAGATACGCCTCCTGAAAAATGCATTCCTCGAAGTCGTCGTCATCGTCGTCATCGTCGTCACCGTCGTCGTCCTTCGCCGAGCGACGCGAGTTTAATGCGAATCGCAAGTCGCAAGATGGCTGGGCGAGTCCCAGGCAAAGGATTAAGCATAATTTCGCCATTGATTTTGACCATAATTAGAGACAACAAGTCATAAAGCCATCACCGGATTGCGATTCGGCACGGTTCCTGGTGGCATGGCGTCGTGGCGTGCCGGTGAGCGCGACGCGATCAAGACGTCACCGATCGCTATGGAGAATAACACTTTCGTTGAAAATTATTCATTTTACTTTTAGTTCTGGTGTTTTTTCTTCTTCTTCCGTTCGCTTAGTTTCCGACTGCAAAAGACGAAATACTTCATGCAGAGAAAATGTTCTTAAATTTGGAGTATAAATTAGTTTACAAGGACTTTTAAAGTTAATTCTCTGAAAATTAGTCAAGCCTCAGAAAATTTGTTACATTTTACGAATAAAATTACCCTAGACTCCGACTTGAGAGTAGTAGTTTTGAAAACTAAAGCTATCTCTGTCCTTCCTACTGCGCTACCCTAGTCTCTTTCTCACTCTCTCATTCTTTCATTCTCTCCCTCTCTCTCTCTCTCTCTATTTCTTGGTCGTTTTGTAAGAAAGTGAAATCCACACTTTCTCCACAAGTGTTTTATTGAAGTGTGAAACTTTTTCTGAAATTCTCTATTATCAACCCTTTTCTAGCTTATGCACTTTCCTTACCCTCATCAACTCTTCACTCAACTTCAACTCTTTTCTTAACTCTTTCCTTAAGTTTTCCCCTGCTGTTTTATTGCTGTGGTTTATTGTTTCGTTTATGACGCATCTTTTTATCTAAATCCAGAGTCCTTTCTTCCTCTGCACTAGTAATCCAATTCGGTATAGTTTCATTATTTTACTCGGCTGCCTTGACACTTTGTTCTTTAAATTGTTCCGGCTGAAAATCGAGTTCGAGTTCGAGTCTTGGGACAGAAGAAAAATGTTCCTTTTTGGTCAACCTTTCGCGATCTCTACGCATCGTTCTGGGAATACATATAAGTGCATATAATAAAACTTGAACTAATTTTTATGCATTTTTTTAACCCTTCCTCTGTTTTAAGAAATAATGTTTTTGAAGAAAATTTCAATCTATTCCCGCTTCCGAGAATCGAAAGAATTTCGGAGAATATTTCAGAAATATAAAACTTCACGGACATTTTAATAAAGTTAATTTCAAAACAAATAAGAAAGTGAACGTGCATTTGGACTAAATATTTGTCACAGAACCTAATTTAACGCTAAGGATTTCGCTTTGAAGAGTTGCTGAGTTGAGGACACGATCTGTTGAAAGCAAAAGTATTTAAAATTTATTGCTGTTTTTATTGCTTGCCGCCGCGTCGAACGGGTTAACTTATAATTTGCTCTAATAATTCGAGAATTTTGTTAGTGTATTTACGATAACAGGCCACACAGCAATGAAGACAAAAAGATTTCTAGTTTCTCTGGTGATTTTTATTTTTGTTACTTTGGTTGCTTTTTGTTACTTTTGTCGTTTTTAGAGGCGAAAGAAACCGAAAGCGTTTCTTAAGAAATTCAATTTTCGAAACGCAAAAAATACAAAACTTTTTCAGTGTCCTTGAATTGAGCTATTTTGATGGACTCTAGCTAAACTGTCCTTAAGATACTACCCAAGAATCCTTTTCTTTTTAAATTACGAGCATTGAGACTGAAATCGAACAAAAAATCATACAAAAAATAACACTCTTCGATTAAAGTTATGTAAAACTCGTAATTGTATTTAATAATTATCCATAATTATACGAAACTCGTAATTATATGAGACTGGTTACTATATTAATATTTTATAATAGTTCTGTTTAGTAATTGTGTAAATAGTTGTGTTTTCTGTATAAATCAAACTAGAGCTAGATGCTAATCATGGTGGGCGTTATATAGTTTATGTTCTTCTAAAGCTAACTCCTTGCAACCACTTTTCTGGACGGCTTGCCACGAAAAACGTAGATGATGGCAGACGACAGCTTGATTTGTTGGCACGAAGTCTGAAGTCTGCGCTTCAACACTTTCCCACACTTGCTCAACACGAAATCAAAACATCCAGACGAAGGAATCATCATAGCCATCCTCACCATCGCCATCATCATCACCACCATCGTCATTATCATCATCAGCATTTCGTGTCAGGCTTTCAGACATCGCCAAAGTAGAAAAAATCGTCGAAATTTGAAAGCTCAACAACGATGTTTCTTCCCAACCGACCGGAGGATCGGATCGACCAACTGAGCAGCCCCGGTAAAGATACCCGCATATTTTGCAGCCATCAAGATCGCAGTGAGCAGGCATGCAGTCGACTCCTTCCGCAGTAGAGACCGTCGAACTATTGATCGACGATCGCGCCAGAAGAAAAGCAATCACAGACGCAGAAAAAGTGAAGTGTTAAACATGTTTTACGATTTCCAACAAATCGTGACTTCAAAAATCGACATGATGAAGGCGTTGGAGGCGTTAAAAGCGATACATGCATATACTCGTATATGTGCAAGTCTGCAAAACAACATGGAGATCGTACTACCGACTGAACGAAACAATTTAAATAACGATCGATGAACGATCCGCACAATCGACAGCTACAGCTACAGCTACGACGATGATGACGATGATGACGATGAAGACGACGACCAGGATGATGAGGATGAGGATGGCGTTGATAATGATGATGATGATGATAGTGTGATATTTACTGCAACTGCTGTATGCACTCTTGAACTTTGCAGGCAACAGCAACCGACTCGGACCGACCGGACCGATCGCACCGACCAGCATGCAACCAGCCACCGCCAGCATCCTTCAGCCACTTTAGCCACTGGGAGCTGCTCCCCACGGGTGCTCACATCTCCTCGACTTCGGCCGGGCAATTTACACTTTCGAAGGAGCAGCTCCGCAGCGCAAATTGAGCTCAGCAGTTGGGTGGCTGGCAGTTGAGTGAGTCTCACGTTCGCTGCGATCGTGTCTGGCCGAGCATGCAGCGCAACGCGATACCAACACATGGCCGTGATCGATGCCCGATAGCATCGAGCTTGGTTAATCGCCGCCGAACCGCAGAGTGGCTGGCTGGCTTCCAGCGTTGCTGTTTACCTATTCGTGTCGGCTTAAGTCCGATCTGCGCGATCTGCGCGATCTGCGCGATGCTCGACTGGGTTTTTACTGTGAAGCAGCGAAAATCCTTGAAATTGTGTGCTGCGCATAAATTATTTCACAACGAACAAATCGGAATCAGCAACGGCGACCGGATACCGGTTGCCAGTTGTATCACTTAAGGGCCGGCCCCTGCGTCCCACCCTGCGTCCACCACATCGCAGACATGCGCGAAGACCCAAGTTGGCAGCACGTTTCACAGTCATCCCAGTCGGTCCAGTGATGAGGTATCGTCGCTTGACGCATGCCAGCCAACAGCAGGCGAAAACTGGGCCTCGGCACGCTTATTGCGAAACGTTGAGCCACAACAGACTATGGGCCACAACAGACCGCGTTGGGCGCAGTTGCAGCCAGATCATGGATGCATGCATAAATTTGAAGTTATTTTTAATTTAGCTGGTTCGCTATCGAAATCAAGCATGCGCGCGATGAGTCGAGAGCGTCGATGAGTTTCTTGGTCACGACACAGTGAAGCAAGCCGCGAGAGATGAGTTTAAGCTGCTGTTAAAAGAGGGTTAAAATACAGGGTGACTGAGGTTGAAATCAAAACTTTAAGTAAGTAACTAAACTTTCAGTATTATCAACTGTGTTTACGATGACGATCGATTTCTTAGATTAGATTCGTTTTGCTCTCTAAATTTTACTGTGGAAAGTGTTACTCTAATCTAATCTACGTATTAATGCCCCTGAGATCTAAAATTCGAATCCTTTAAACACCCTGTATTTTAATGTTTCCTTTCGATCCAGTAATGCTTTCCATTTCCATTGTTGTTGCTGAAGCTTTCTTCGGTTTCCTTCCGAATTTAAGGCAAATTTAATGGATTAACGGCACTCTGGCGATCCCTTGGTTTCAGATAATTATTATAATCATTTTTTATAGTTATGCAGTTCACGGAATTAAGGAGAAGGAGTCTTTACTGCTCCTCGGTTCATACGAATTAGTGGCAGGCTTTATTTTGACGTATTTTATGGGCTACAAAAAACCTTGAAATTAAAACCGAAAAAACTGAGATTCGTCGTGTAACGGATGGAGAAAATAACTGTGCAGGATAAAGATTCTGAACGAGATACAAATTAAGAAAATTATAAGAGATTCATGATTAGATTCTGCATTAGATTCCTGAAAAAAGAAGGAAAGAGAGCGAGAGAGATAGATATTCTTTTATGAAACATTCTAATATATATATACACGATACCATTAAAAAATATCGAAAATTTCTGAAAATCGAATAAAAAATTCCGTGAAAAATCTAAAATCGAAAAATAAATTATCGATGTTTTAATTTTCCACATTTTTTTTTTTTTTTGTTTTAAAGTTTTCAGTGTAGCCTAAGCTGCTGCAGTGCCATCTGACAGTCAATTTTTCGCTCTCCTCAATCTTTGCGAAATTCGACCCTTTCCTCTCTCCGTTCATGTCTGCTCACATCTCTACCTAAATAAAGATGTTTATTCGCAATTCTTCTAGGAAATCGTAAGGATTTGGCAATAAAACTCTTTTCAAAGAGTCGGACACGCTAACGCGGCGACTGCGAACGTGTTGGCAGTGACTTACGACAGCTTCAAGGACGCTGCCTTCAAAGGCCGCTACACTGCTAAGGAAGACGAACCCTCGCATCTCGTACCTCTTTCGTGCTGCTGCGGAACTCTTTCTATACAACTCTATCTATCTAAAGGACGACGGGAGATACCTAAAATGTGCTGAAAGGACGATTGAAGATCGATGACTACCTGTAGTTAGAAGAAATCCTGAAAGAGTGCCGATGAATACAGACACAGACAGACGTGCGACAAGCAATGGAGGAAGAGGTCCTTAACTAATCCTTAATAAAACCATAAAATCCTTCACTCACGCTGCCATGATCAGACCAAACAAGACAGGGCCTTCTTTGTGCAGGCTTCTTATTCTCTCTCTCTCTCTCTCTCTCTCTCTCTCTCTCTCTCTCTCTCTCTCTCTCTCTCTCTCTCTCTCTCTCTTGCTCTCCTTCTCTCCTTCCGTCAGTTTCTATATTCAATGCTTCTTTCTCTTTATTCGCATATTGTTTGCAAACTTTTATGATTGTCAACGCTGAGAGGAAAGACAAAAAATCGAAAATGCTACATGAAGGATAACCGTTTATGTACCCGTTAAGTTAATCAATCATAGCCAAGGTAAACCTTTTAGCATCGGTTCCGTTTTGCGTCAGCAAAGGATTCACAAGAATTTAGAAGACTAACAAAGGATGCTTGCGTTTTTTATGCAATTCTTTTCAGAGAGTTTTTCAGTTTTTTACTTGTGACGATGATTTTCGGTTCGTACAGATCGCTTTTTTACGTAACACGCCGCTGTAAACCTTTTAGTATCGGTTTCCTTTTGCGTTAGCAAAGGATTCACAAGAATTCAAAAGAAAAACAACTGCTTCAGGAATGCTGGCGTTTTTTATGCAATTCGTTTCCTGGTCTTCGAGCGTTTTTCGTTTCATCTTAGTTCCGAAGATAATAGTTAGTGCTGTTAGTGTAGATCGTTTTTTACGTAAGATTTACCACGTTGACACAGAGTTTTTTATGACGCAATCAAGAGAGGGCATGCAATCAATTTGGGACAAATCTTTATGGTCCAAGACATTTTCTTAAAATGCTATTTAAGCAAGCAACTTCTAGGAAGATCTCTTGATGGCGACCTTAGGGAACAGAAATGACACATTATGGAATTTTTTGCCACATGAAATTCGCTGGCAACAGAATTCCTCTCTTTCCGTTTAAGCGAAAAAAACAACCGATCCACGTGCAACAAGCGATCATTTAAAGGGTTGTACCTGGTGCAGAGCAAGCGTTATTCTCTCTCAACTCCTTTACAGCGTTTTATGGCAAGGGTTATTAAGGGTTATTGAGGAACTCGCGGGCGTACGTCAGCGTCCGGCTGCTGAAGCTGGTGGTACCTGTTACCACACACCTTCTTTAAGCCTTTTATGACCGGCAAACAGCAAACAAGGGGTGAAGACAACAAAATAAAGGAATAAAGAAAGGGTAAAGAATGAGTTAAGATGCGCTGAGTTCGGTGCGGAAAGGTAGGCCATAGCCGATTTGGGAAATGGCCTGAGTCATTCAGCGCATTTTATGGGTGTGTGGTTTTAGCCCATTGATGTCCATGATCATCCGACTATTAAACGAAATCCTTTGGCTTTGGCTTTGGCTTTGGCTTTCGGTACCTTCGGGGCAAGTGTTGTGCGAATGGCTGTAATCCTTCCAGCAGGTTGTTGTGTCTGTGTTAGCGAAAGAATTCATCCATTCAACGCCTGGCCAGCCATATGATTAGCTATTGTGTGCATGGCCGGATCAACCGGGATGGGAGAGCTCACTTCACTCACGTCTGGAAGCGTGTCGAAAGCGATTGAATTAACGCAGTAACCGAATCGATTAAATCCTTTCGTTATCCTTTCGGGCGGGCCGTGCACCAGCCTAACCAACTCTGCTGCCGTTAGAAGGCTACAGAAACCAATCTCAGGGCTTCCGACAACAGAAGGTAGCGCGAAATTCAATAGAAAGGATTAAGAAAGGATTACAATGAAAAGTTTTGCTTTCGAGGAGACAACTTTGCCGTTTTTCCAGAAGGATTTACGAAAATATTTACAAATAAACGAGTTGACTTTTGGGATCATGGCTCAAGACAGAAGGAATCTAGGGCCAGACGCATCTTGTGCGGAGGAGAGCCTGCGTGTGCGTGTGCGTGTGTGTGTGTGTGTGTGTGTGTGTGTATATTTGGCCCACCTCTCCAACTAATCCTTGCCTTCAAAGAAGTGCGGCTTCGTACCTACACTCGTATACTGAATTTAGGGTTGCGGTGGTCCGAAGTCAGTAACCATTCAAAGAGTTACTAATCCATAATAACTCGAATGTACTTGTATTGAACCTTCGCATGCTGACCTTAATTCTTTCATTCTGAACAGTTCTTTAATCACTTCATTCTCCGGTGATCTTCAGTGATCTTCAATGATCTTCAGTGATCTTCAGTGATCTTCGGTGATCTTCGGTGATCTAGCAGCAGCAGCACCACCACCAACATGATCAATGATTTCGATTAATTATTATGTCTAAATTATTTCCTCGTACATACATAAAGTATAGTTTATGGTTATGATTTTTTTTTCGTTTGATTGCTTGTAGTGATTCAGTGAGCTCTGATCTGTCGGCTCCGTTCCTTGCCAATGGATCTCTGCTCACCTTTGCAAGTGCTTCTCTGCTAGTGTTGTTGCTCTGACAGAATTTCAAATCTCATCTCCTCGTGACGACCGACTACTCTTCTCCTCTCCCCCACCCTCACCTCCTCCACCGACTCTTTCAATCGACAACAATTAAACATCCCATGTATTTATATCTGCATTGTTTTGAAATTAAAAAGTTTCAAAATGCTTCTCTCTCGCTCTCTCTCCTTCTCACGGTAATTAATTGTTGAAGGGGAATGAGGAGAGGATGTTTCAGTTTATGACTTTTCAATCGTACTCTCCTTCGTCTAGTTTCTTTGTTATTTCGCACGAGTAGTTTTTGGGACGTTGTTGTTGGCGTTATTTTTGTACACTCATCTTTAATACTTGTACCACCAACTGTGGGCTGTATCGGCGACAGTTATTTTTATCGCACTCACACACACACACACACACACACACAGACCGACTCAATTGAAATCATAACGTAACCACCAACACCACCACCACCACCACCACAAGCAGCGATGATGTTCGGATGCGCTGCTGTGCCACGTAAGAATGCGATCTGGTGCAGGAATGTCGAGCGAACGACGCATTCGTGGTCGCCCCGCGAATGGCGCAGCAGACCATTCAAGTCGCGCGGCTGCAGATCAGGCCATCGATTGATCGAACGATCGATCGGTCCATCGATTGAGTACTTGATCGCTATCATTGATGTTGATGTTAATGCAGGTGGTAATGAGCATGAACGAGTGTGAATGAGATGTGAGAAACTGCCACCAACAACGACAACAACAACAACAACAACAACAACGACAACAACAACGAGTACAACGACAACAACAACAACAATAACGAGTACAACAAACACTCACATCAATTAAAAGATTTCCGTGTGGTTTTTTTTTTTTTTTAAGGAAGAGTGTTCAAAATAGTGGCGATTTCTAGATATTTACTTTTATTGTCGAAATTCCGAAAGTCTTCCGAACCTCAGTTCCTAAAGTAGCCGAATTTGTTTGGATGTATGTATGTATGTGTGTGTGTGTGATCCTATAAATTGTTCTACGTAAATAAATCGACCAAACGAGTGGCCGATCGTATCGCGTGGTGTACAACTTTGTTTTGTTTTCAATTAAAACGGTGCTGCAATCAATGTGGCTGCCATTGACGCCAAATGATGTGTAATTGGGAAACAAATAGGTGCGAAATATTGAATGATCGCCACTTCCGGTCGGACTGATTGACTGATTTGACGTGTAGGAAGAAAATACGGACTGCGGCACTGACTGAGTTCTGTGAAGAGTAAAAAGTACCCGAGAATAGTATAAAGATATCAGATCGGATGTGACTGCATGATGAAGAGTTTCGCTTTCAGTCTTTTTATCGTTTCGGCCCGAAGATCGATAATCGGCCGTGCTTGTTATTTACTGTTTAATTTAAACAATAAAGACCACTCCAGACAGCAGTC
Source organism: Myopa testacea (assembly GCA_949629155.1). Classification (NCBI taxonomy): domain Eukaryota; kingdom Metazoa; phylum Arthropoda; class Insecta; order Diptera; family Conopidae; genus Myopa; species Myopa testacea. Next base: position 27,130,042 of record OX451348.1, read on the forward strand.
TATCGAGCCGGTGCAGGGGTCGAATTGGCTTCTGTCAATTTACAGCCCCTCGAACTCCCCCCGAGACTCCTCAGCGACTGCCAACGCATCAATTGACAGTCTCAACACGAAACTCGATTTGTCCCAATGTCACCGAGCACACTTCCATGTTAACGGCGCCCCCCATTCCTCTGGTGATCCGCACAGAACAAAAAAAAAAATGCCCTTCACAGAATTTATGTGTGTATGTATGTGTGCTTGTATGTTTGTATCTAAATGAATGTGTGATCGAACCGCGGAGAGACGCCGTGTAGCTACAATTATTATTTGCCACTCGGATCATTAGAACAACGTCGAGTACGAAAATAGACCGGACCACGACCGAGCTGAACTCCACGCTCCACGGGAGCGCTGCACCATCAATGGCTGGATTCAAAGTCGGCTGCTTTCTTTGCTTGTGCATCACTCACTCAGCTGGAGTTTGATCTGGCATACCGACGACGAGTAGCAACATTTTACTATTTTACATGATCGAGAGATGCGTTGTGCGAGTATGCACCCCCCCCCCCCCCCCAACTTCCCCCTCCTCGGCCCTCACAGAGTGAGCCCCGTTGAGCTGTCGCCCAGCTCGGCAAACGCCAATTAAGCTATCAGCACGGAGCTTGTCAAATGGTTCTCACGGCACTACGAGGTGGCTTCAGAGCAGTAGCTGGCAGGCTGAATTAATTGTCTGCTTCCAATTCGCCGCATCTGCTGGCGCATTGAGCTGAAGCGAACGAAGCCGCGCGCCTGACATCCGTGACGCAGCTCCCCCGTCCGCGTTGTCACAGCTCAATGAGCTCGATCAACCTTGCGATCTTGTTTACAAACTTTGCTGCTGCTGCTAAAGTGCTGTTGCTGTTGTTGTTGTTGTTGTTATTCTTCTGTTCATGCCCCCTCCTCTACTTTCAAGTTCCATTTTGCTAAGTTTACCCTGTTATAGCAGTGGCGGCGGTGGTGCGGTAGTTCGCTCAGTCACGTTCGTTGATCATGAATCACCGCAGATACAGCATGTGAATCCGAAAGAGATGCGGTGGGCGAGAGAGAGAGAGAGAGAGAGAGAGAGAGAGAGAGAGCGAGCGTCAGTGAAAGAAGAGAGCGCCAGATTACGACAATCGTCAACGACATGAATTCGCCGCAGAGTTTGCCTGCATCGCCGCCGTTGCGTGTTGTTGCTGTTGTTGCTGTTGTTGTTATTTGAAGAGGACTACCTAAAAATTACAAAGGCCGTTTGCCGTCTGCCGTCGTTTAGGTAGGTACCAACCACACACACACACACACACACACACACACACACGTTTCGCTGGCTGGCTCATGGTTCGTCCGGTTGGTCGGTCGCCGCCGGTCGTGTGGCTCGGCGTGTGTGCTTTCGGCGCGTCTCGTCGAATCCATTCCATTATCCGACGAACCTGTCGATCAACAGTCAGTCGTCTGCTGAGTGCCAAGCGCTAAAGAAGTGTTATCAACGCAACGCGAATTCACGTCGAGAGATTGTACATTTTCGCCGTCTGCACCCGCCGGATACCGCAACAAGTCGCAGCGAAATAAAGTGTCTTTTAATCACGCTGTCGGTAGAACACTGAAGTCATTCGTTAAACGGACGTCGTTGCGAGAACAACGCCAGTTGCCGCTGAACGCTAGAATCAACGCAGAGAAACTTTAAATACACGCGAAATCAAATCGTAGTTAAACGGTGACAAAAGCAAAGTGATTTTTATTTAACAAACCCAAGAACTCCAAATCTCTCAATCAAAAACTGAAGAATCAGAAGTGAATCGCAATCTAAACAATCATCAAGACACTCCTTGATCTTGGTGACCTGAACTGAAAGTATTAAAAAAACTTAAGTGATTTTTGTGAACGACTTTAAATAAAGAGCGCTCAACATGGTGACTGGGGTAACCGGATCCAGCATGAGCAGCAGTGTAATCGGAGCACCCGTGCACATCAAGGATGCACCAGCGAAGAGCGATCGTCGGGTATGTACAATATTCCAAGCCAGCCAAGACACCCACCCACTGTGTCATGCCGCCCACCACTGCACTTCCTTTTTTGCGTGCACACAACACTTGAACCATCTACGAATGGCTCGAGAATGGCAGCAGCTCGTCGGCGTCAAATGGAGCTCCCACACGTCGCGTATAGCGCACCAACTCGGAGCACGCTGACAGAGTGGAGCCAGTTTTTCCCCTTTTTGGGGGAAGCCTACGTTAGCTGCTGCCGTTTACGTTTTCATTCATGAGTTGCGCTGTTGTTGCCGAGTGTTGCCCAAATCGGGCATCGCTCGCTCAGTTCACAGCGAGGCGTCCAACGCAGTGTAACTGTTTGCAAACGCGACAGAATCATTAGTGACTGTCGCTGCTTCTGTCGCTGTCGCTGCCGAGCCAAAAAGTGATTCAGACGCCTTTGCAGGCTCCGTCGCGTGGTCAGCGCGCTGTCGCTGGTTGTTATAACGCCGTTTTGTTGTCTAGTTTTGTGCTTTTAGCGCTGATAGTTTTGGGCCGATGACTTCACAGGCCGCTTCGCACAGCCGAACATGTCCGCCTTTGCGCGGCCAAACGGTGTTGGCACAAACGTACTTCTCTGCGCCGAGCAAGTGTCCAGATTAGGTCAGTGCGTCTGACTCAGCGGCTGTGAGATTGCAGAAAGTGACCTTGTTAGAAATTTTCGAATTCTCACTCGCTGCTCACTGACACACTCATCGAGCGATCCATTTAGGCCGCGCCGCGCCGCGCCGCTTCACCGAAAGTGTAGCAAAATACCTGGCGTATTTTTAGCGATTCGCTGGCTATTTTTGGCCGCTTCTCAGTGGGTCCGCAGAATTCTGTTTCACATACTTCAGTTCTTTTTATTGGCACTTTTACAAGCGGAAAAGTGAAAAGTGCGGATGCGACGCGTTGGGCTGCTATTTTTAGAGGCGCGCACAGAAATACCGCACGCGATCAAGCTGCTAGTTCCTGGCCGGGTGCCACATTGTTTATGTACCCAATTAAAGCTCGATTGCTCACAGCGTGTGCCACCACCACCACCGCCACCGCCACCGCCGGTGATGCTTAATTTTAGGCGTCCAAGGCGACTACGAATGTCGACAATTGCGATGCATACGTCAGCGGAGTGTTTCCCCCCCCTTAAGTGCCCCCCCCCCCCCGTCCCCCGTCCCCCGTCCCCCCGCTAGCCGCGTCTCACAGCACCTGATGTGGGTTTCGCAATCACATCCGCTGCATGAGGTCACGAGTTCGTGCGACTTCGCTTTCATTGGCTCCCTGCTTTTCCTGTTCTTGTCGATGCTTTCGTGTAGTTACGACTTCTAGAGAAGGCGAGACCCAGCAACAAGTTTCGACAAGTTTCTGCTTGACAGTCCAATATCGATCTGTTCGATATCTGCGACCTTCGACAGTCGCTCATTGAGACCACGCTTTTAGCATTCTTAATTAACGCGCTTCCGTTTTTCTTCTTCTTCTCTTTTGCAGTCGAACAAGCCGATTATGGAGAAGCGAAGACGCGCCCGCATCAACAACTGCCTGAACGAGCTGAAGACGCTTATTTTAGACGCCACCAAAAAAGACGTAAGTTACCTGCTCCAAGCCCACTGCTTCGGCGCCCACTCTTTTCCGCCATTTCGAGCCCTTAGCAACCGTGGCTTATACACATCTTCCCTCTCTGCTTTCTCACCTACAGCCGGCCCGTCATTCGAAGCTCGAGAAGGCCGACATTCTAGAGAAGACCGTCAAGCATTTGCAAGAACTACAGCGGCAACAGGCCGCCATGCAGCAGGCCGCCGATCCCAAAGTCATCAACAAATTTAAGGCCGGCTTCACGGACTGCGCGAACGAGGTCAGCCGCTTCCCCGGGCTGGAACCAGCCGTCAAGCGACGCCTCTTGCAGCACTTGAGTAGCTGCATCAACGGCGTCAAAACGGAGCTCCACCAACACCAACGCCAGGCCGCCGCCGCTCAAGCTCAACAGCTGCACGCTCAAATGCTTCCCTCGCCACCCAGTTCACCCGAGCAAGACCAGCAACACTCACATCCACATCATCACCAGGCAGCCAACCCCTACGCTGTCGTTCCGCCGCAGGTTCAGCACACCATGAATGGCTACTTCCTGCCGAACGGTCTGCAAGTGATTCCCACAAAGCTGCCGAACGGAAACATAGCGCTTGTGTTGCCACAAAGTCTGGCCCAGCAACAGCAACAGGCACAACAACAACAGCAGCACCAACAACAACAGCAGCAACAACAACAACAACAACAACATCATCATCAGCAGCAGCAGCAGCAGCAGTTCGTAGCACAGCCCACACACATGCAATGCCAGCAAACTCAGCTCTTGGTGCCGATTCCCTCCCGTACTGCGTCCACCAGCTCCGCTTCGTCGCACAGCTCGTCCACCTACGAACGCGCGCTCTCCTCACCCTCCAGCAACGGGCACTATGCCCCCCCTAGTCCAGCCAACTCCTACGAAGCTATGGACTGCAAACCCTTCGTCATTCAGCAGTCGTCCTCCTCCAACCTCTCCCAGCAACCGCTGTCGCTGGTCATGAGGAAGAACATCAAAGAGGAGGAGCAGGTTTGGCGACCGTGGTGAGGACGCCGCCGCAGCAGTCGTCGTAGTGGCAGAAGAACAAACCTCAAACCAAAGCAAATCGTGGCTCCAAGGCTGGCTGATTAGCGATCGCAGTCGCCGATCACCAAAAAGCGCGTTCACACCAACGGGAAGCTGCTGGCAAGAAGTCGCTCGTGAAAGGAGGTCAAGACAGCCAAAGACAGGGTTCACACACACACAGGGGAAAACCAGAGCGAAGAGCGAAGCGGACAAGAGTGACGTCACTCGCATTCTCAGAAACACACAAGCAAAGAATCACACGTACTCACACACACACACACACACACACACACACATGGAATGGAATCATGGAAGCGTTTCGCACATTTACTCGGGGGAAAATGTGATCGCAAGTGTTTCGCATGAACGCAGGAGGAGGCCGGAAATCAATTTAAAACTTCTTACATTTTCAACACGATCAAATCTCAAGGATCGCAAGTAATTAAAACAAAAGCGTTATCGTGGAATCAAACAAACGAACGCGGCAGAACGGGACAAGTGTTGGCGATTTGAGGCGAGGAGTGTGAAAATGTAAAAGAAGGGGAAGCACCAGTTAATTAAATTACTTATTTATTAATGACACTTGAATTGATAATGAAAGCACTATAGAAGGCAAATAAACTACCTCACAAGAAAAATCACTGAAAATTCGCTCAAGTATTAGAGAAGCAAACAAACACAAAAAAAAAACAACCGCAGCAACAAGAATACTTGCTCAAAATTGTAGTCATTAATTATTAATAAAATATACTTAAATCAGCGTTCATCCAATTCTGTTGCAGAAACAATAAAATCTGTAAAGTCTTCCAGTAGATGATCAAATCAATGAAATGAAGCCGTTTCTTTTGGGGGCCGATCATCATGATGAAAGCATCATTTTAATAATAATAATATTAATAATAACATGTATATTTTAGTTAAGTTAATCATAGATAAAAGCATTATAATGTATTGATTTTAGAATTTAAAATTTAAAGAAAATGAAAGCAAAAAACGTGATGAACTAAAATAAAAGAAGAACAAAATACGTTTTTGAAGAACAAGTGATGGAAACTTTTATTTCTTTCTTCTAGAGTGGATTAGAGAAGATTATCATGGAAGAAATGAAACCGGGAAACGTGATCCATTTTCGGTTTTTCTTTTCGAATCAGATTTGAACTCTTTATGGGTCTTTCGGGGTTGCTTGTCCCTGTCTTCATGTGTTTGAGAACTTCATCGATCAGTATAGTCGTTGAATTCCACTCAAGTTGATCGCTAAACGTTTCTTATGTCAGGGGGTTTCTTATTTCGATGTTATCACTTGTGGTTTTGTAACATTTTGTATTGTGTTGCCAAAGTGTTTTCTAAGGGTTTCTAACAGATCATCCTCGAACTCGAAAACGATCATGCGGCCGCCACGATCATAATAAACGCCACGATGATTTGTCATATCTCGAGGCGCATAGAGGTTAATTTGTGAGACCAAACAACAAATTTGTATGTACATATGTAAAAAATGTATTTTTGCTTTAAACAAGTGTTTTAGTGAAAAAGAGAAGGAACGCGATCACTATGATGAATATTTTTGTCGAAACTTTGAACCTTTTTAATTGCTATTTACAACTGTGCGTGCCTTTTGTACCTAAGCTATAAACGCCACAGCGAGTTGTTTCTATGCCCAACACGGGGGGTATTTCTATATACATACATATGAGTATATTGATGTGTGTGTGTGTGTGTGTGTGTGCGTGTGTGTGTGTGTGTGTGTGTGTGTGTGAGTTCAAAGTCATTCATGCAATTCGATACAGTCGACGTCGATCGCTTCTTACCAACTGAACTGGATACGCTTTGGATGCGCTCAACTGAAATCGAAAATAGCCGAATGGTGCGATGGTGCGATGGTGCGATGGTGCGATGGTGGTGACGCGATGTCCAACTGCTTGTTGTAGTTGCTGTTGCTGTTGTTGTAGGTGCTGTCTGAGGAGAGGTCTTAGTGGTCATGGTCAATGGCGAACGTGTTCCATTGCATTGTCGTTGAACTTCATTGAAATTTTGTTTGCAAATCTTTTACTTTTTTCAACATTTTTTCGCTTGGTTTCGGTTGGCAATTTCTACATGCTTCTTCTATTTACTCCATGATATACATATATTTTGAATTAAAACGACGTCAACGACACCTCAACGTCGAAGAGTCAACGCTGAGATCAACATCAGCTGTTGGCAATGCGGTTAAGCTCAATGAAGTCTCGCTGGCTGCTTGACTGACTGACTGACTGATTGACTGATTGACTGGTTGACTGACTCGCTGGTTGACTTCTTCAATCAATTGAAAAGTGAAACAGCAAACATCACGTCTTTTTGTCACGTTGCGCTGCCCAACTCGTGCTGGTGGCTCATTTAAGCCTCATTATCAGCGATTATGATCGCCCAACCAACCAACCAATCAACCGTCCGACCGATTCCATGTACCACGCTTACTCGTATTTAATGAAAACGAAAATTCTACAGAAAAACAAACGCCAAATCATACTTTGCCTGGTTTTACTTAAATAATAACCGAGCCAACAAGCTGCCAAGTATTTTGTTTTTTGCTGCCAAGTATTCGTTTTTTTTTTTTTGGTTTTTTATTTATTTTCGTTTGCGTAAAATTGTGGTAGTTTATTGTTAATAATCAATTGTTTGACACGCGCAAAAAACTCACCTCACTTTTTGCGTATACACCGAGTATGTGATTATATCGCAGAAGTCATTTGAAATTGGAATCAACATACTATGTACTCGTATGTATATGAATCAACTTGTGTGAAAACTTTGATGCCCTTCATATCGGGGCTGCAGCCGCCGCACATCACTTTTACTCTCAATAACTTGTGGATGGTGGATGTAAAGCGACTGGGGGATGCACTACAACAAAGACGATCGATCTGGGAAGAACCTCTTCAGCCTGAGCGGGTTGTACCAGCGCAATACTAACGGCAAGTTGCTCACAGACCCATCGGATGAGAAGGTTACGAGTAAGTATACGAAAATCCAACATCTAGCAGATCTCTGTGAACTCTACATTTCACGCAAAGGAGTTGGCAAAGAAATCATTTCGGATATGAATATTTGTATACCGTCTACTGTCTGTTAGTCTGTCTGTCCGTCGGTCTGCCTGAGAAATCACGATTAGCGGCGAACGAATAGAGGTATAATCATGAACTTTGGTCTCATGGGGGCTATTTTGAAATCGGAAATGGAGAAAATCGGACCACTGTCACGCCTACTTTTTATGAATTACTAGTCGAGTTACTAGTCGAGTAGTCCAGATCCAAAGTTGATACTCTATTCTTGGATTTAATATATCAGAGAATATCGACCCACAAAATATGGGCGTGTGTAGGGTATGTTAGCTTTGGCCAGACCGAAGTTAAAACTTGTTTCTGCTATTAAAAGTCTATTAAATGTAGAAAAATACTCGTATAATTAAACAAAATACATTAATCTAAAGTATAAGGTCATAGAAATAGTATCTAAAGTTCAAATATCATAAAATTATTTATTGTAATTCAAGCATGAAGAAAGAGAGAGAGAGCGAGAGTCTGAGGAGCGAAGATGAGAAGCTTCTCAGTAAAGCGGATGTTGGTTTGAATCCATAAAAATCCAAAAAATCACTATAAAATAAAATCCCCAGACTCTGAACACATCGCGTTCGTCATTCAATAAAATTCAAATAATTCGCATTAATAACTAATAATGCGAATGAATCTGCAGTCATTAAATTGTAAGTTTTTCAATGTTTTTTCCTTTCTTCACGAAGGCCGGTCATTTCAAAATTGCGTTCGTGGCAACATTTTTATTTAATATTCAAATTCTCAATCATCAAAATTTATTTCATTTATATACATACTTGTACTTGTATTTAAAAATAAAATAAATTATATAATAGTTTTTCACTTATATTTTTAGTTTGATATTTTTTTAAGTTTTAAAAACGTGCAAAAATATTTAAGATGTGAGTGAAAATAAAACCGGCAAAATACAAAAAATATAAAAAAAAAAAAACCATAAAAAACACAAGTGTGTCGTCGCCGAAGCGCTTCCGACGCGTCTCAGATATGAAAAAAGTCATGCGATCCGATGGATTGTATTTCTTTCAAGTTAGGCGCTTGCGATCGTTATCAAAACTTCATAGAAATAAATAAAAAATAAGCACAAACAAAAAATGTGTTTCGCTTATCGATTACATAAAACTACTCAACATGAGTAAAAAAAACACAGGGGAAAAAAGGGTTAAGAAGTTAACTGATTGCAGTAGTGTTGAGACAACAAAGTCTGCAGTGTGCCGGGTCTCTTAGTGTTCAACAATAATAACAACAACTACAACAATTAATGAGCTTCATCTAGATTCTAGAGAATTGTAGTTTTTCCCTTTACAGTTTATTTTATTATTGTTTATACCATGAAATCGTTGTGCTGATCAAATTTATGGAAACTTCGCAATGGCTCAATAGTTAGAATATAGATTATATCACTGCCGATGACGTATAATGGCCGAGCCCTTTTTTTCCACCAAACAATGTTATTTTTCGGTGTTAATTTGTTCTCCAATCCATGATTAGAGATGCTTTCAAATGTTGTCATTTTAATCATTTATTGTGAATGCAATTCAATTTCATTCGGTTGATTATTTATTGAATATCGAATTGAGTTTATTGTAAAAAGTGACAAACAATAATTTTTTCCTCGTTTTTAGAATCGATTCACACCGAATGCGGTGTTAATTTCATTATTCTTAAAGTTGTTGATCATAATTTTGTCACACTTTATTGTTATCAACAACAACAACAACAACAACAACAACAACAACAACAACAGCAGCAAGCAGCAAGCTCAAATAATTACAAACATAATCAATGGAATATTTCCACAGTAATTGATAGGGGTTTCTTTTTTTTTTTTAGTAATATTAAACCAAATAAAACGTCATCAATTATTTAATAATTTCTTATAAATTCATTTAATATTTACTCTTAACTGTAGTTGCAATTGTAAACTTTGGAATAACCAATGACAATCAACTAATTATTGCCATCGTTGTGTCACTTCAGCATCCTTACATTCGATAATTTAAGAGTGAGAGTCAATTTGGAATTTTTTGTGTTTCTATAAAAGAGTTCTTTGGTCAGTTTTTGTTGCTTATCATCGGAGCAACACCGACCAACCAAATCATTAACTATTTATTTATTGACACGATCAGTTAGTGAAAGATTGATTATTTAACGATCGCCCGATCGCCCGATCGCCCGATCGCTTGCCGGATCGTTGATTTTAATGAATTCAGAAAGACGAAGTAAGGCAGCACTTACTTCGGTGTGGATGTGAATACAGTGGAGACGGACAAGCCAAAATGATTGTGTGAATTACTGAAAACACGCGCCACCGCCGCCGCCAACCGATGAATGGAAAATTTTCCAGCGATCTACAGTGCAGCGATTAGCACATCCAGCGAGTGATGCTCTCGCTGGGGAAGGTACAAAAATATTGAATTTCATCGTGCGGGGGACGAGTCATGACGCGACGAACGGCGTATGTCACACACGACGCAGGCAACCGTCACACACACATGGCTTGAGTAAAGCGATGGGAAGCGAAGGGAAGCGAAGGGAAAGAGAAGCACTGGTAGAAGAATAAAATAACATAACATGCACCATTGTAAAGTAGTATGGACATTCAATGATTGGTACAGTGGTATCTACGCTACGGTGATCAGTCAAGTGATCGCAGCCCAGATCAGTCATCATGGTGTCAGCGTTAATCATACCCTCCCAGTGAATACCAATGATCGGAATCGAGTAACACTCGACTAGTGATCGGTGATCGGTGATCGGTGATTAGACACAATTAGTGAACACAAGTTGATTAGTTGGATAAATCTTAAGCCGGCGAGCTGGTAACAAGTGTGTCCATTGTTTCGGCATGACTGAATGCAGGAAGGGATTTAATCATGTCAGCCAGGATTGCGTCAGTGCTGATGCTGCACCCGGGGATTAAGTGCATTTCAGAGAAATTTCTCTAAGCAGAACGAGAAGAGATTATATTTTGCTGCAAGGTGGACACATTTAGAAAAATCGACATTTGCAAAGCATGCGCCGTCAGAATCGGAGTTCAGTTCAGACAGTCATTTGACAAGACCGTGGCACAGCCGGGCGCCAGACAGGATAATCATGGATGCATCAGGCCCGTGACAAAAACAACATCAAGATTACGATGACATGCAGAAAACTTCAACGGCTGGCAATGTGCAATCCTGTGCTTAGTGACAAATTGGTTGCCAAGCAGCAGATTTGTACGCAGATTCTGATGAATTTTGCGAGCGTCGCTCAGGTGTTACTTGGGCAGAAATGCTAGAAAAATTGTTGTCATCCCGGTTGATAATCTGGGATCGAATAAAAACTGGAAGAGATAAAAAACCAGAGCAGGTTTCTGAGATCAGACAAACTACCCAAGTAATGAAAATACAAACTCCAGAGACATGAATGCACACCGCATTATGTCAGTGATGCCAACAGAACTGACATGTTGTTCAATCGGTTGAGCCGAGTAACTAACTTTCACTATACGAGTATTTGGTATAATTTTCCTATCACTTTTCCGACTCAATTTTCGAACCATGCTATACGAGGTTTACCTGTAGTTGTATTAATGCCAATATTAATCCATTTAAGCCATTATATCGAATGAACTCTGGTGCCTGGATATTCCAGATCGCGCTTCAATGGTAACTAAATGTGATAACCGTTATGTATATCTTGACACGCGATTATTTTCACAAGCGGTACCTTAGCTTATTTTTAATTGATTGGAAAATAGTACAGAAAAAAAACTAAAGCAGCAGAGTGATCCATGGAGCGACTCGGAGGCGAGGCACACAAACTCAACGCGTTTTCGCAAAAAGCGTGCCTTTCGCCGCGTTTGCTTAATTTGCAGATGCAAAGAAAAATGTTCAAATTTGCATTCCAAATTTACACCTCGAAAGGAAGATGATGGAAACAGAAAAACCAAATAAAACAGCGCAAAAACAACAACCATTGTAAATATCGCTGTCCAGTTATTTTGGTTGTGTTAAACGGCTCTTGCAACCATTTGACGCCTTTGCAAGTGTTGCAAATTGATTAGCTAACGTTTTAAATTGAAAAGCAAAAACACTTGAGCACTTAACATTTTGCAGTGACAGAACATAATGTGTGGTCGGTCGGTCCGTCGCTGTAACTGTAACTGTAACTGTAACTGTAACTAAAAGCATAGCAGCACGAATTTGGACTGTAAAGCTTGTTGAGATGTTCAGAGACTTAAGCATTAACCACAACCAAGGCTACAGGCTACAAGATACAAGCGGCATCTGTCAAAATTACATTGGCCCTTATGGGGAACAAGAAAAAAAAACATTGATTTCCAGTGCCGCTACGCATCTTGCAGCTAGCCGCTAGGCTTCACGCCGCTTGCAGTCGATCGACTTCTATTTTTCTCTGGCGGCGTAGGTATGCTTCTTCTTCTTTTGTGTTTGTTTACGTTTTACATATAAAAAGATTTGCGTTCTGACATTTGCTGCTGGCTTCACGCCGCTATCACTGAAAGTTAGCTACTTTTGCAGTTAGTATTTTGTAGCCTGTAGCCTTGGTTGCGGTTAATGCTTAATACTTAATGCTTAATTCGCAACTATTATATAAAGATTCAAAGAAATCTAAGGAAGAAAGAGTACATATTCAAAGAAATGTCGGAAGTTTTAACTAGAATCTCGAGTTAGACATGACTATTGGTCATGTTTAATATTGGTCATGACTTGAAATCACAACCAACAACAACTGTCTCAATCGCTGATTCCGCGAATATTTGATTTCTCACTTTTCTGTGTGAAAATAATAAATACCAAATCTATGTATTTCTGATCTAAACATTTGTATTGTAAAGCGTCGAATAATAAAAGCAGGAAAAAACCCCGGTAAACGTAATCAAAACGTATTCAAGGTCTAGCAAGGTCGGTATTTCGGTTAATTTGATTGAAGTCCGTTGACCCATTTGCAGTATAAAAGTATGCAGTGTGACAGCCATTAAAGCAACAGCAAAAAAAAAAAAAACAACAATACGAAAGGCAGAAACAACAAACAAAAAGTAACTACGATTACTTAAATTTCTTGTCTAACTGGACGAGCTGGAGTCAAGCTTTAAAAGCACACACACACACACACACACACAGACACACACACATTAAAATACCAACCATAAAACAGTCAGAACAACAATAACACAGCATTAAGCAGAATAACAACAATGCAGCCGATCACTTAAAAATAACGTCATTCCATAATGTCTCGCGAGTGTCACATGCCGATCAGAATCGAGAAGCTCGGCGGGTTTTTACCACAGCCAGATGCAGAGCGAATCGAAATCGTCAGTCAGTCGGTCAGTCAGTCAGTTGGAAGTACGATGCGCACCTCCACCAGCAACAGCGCCAGCGCTAACACCATCGCCATCGCCATCGCCACCTCCACCTTCACCAACACCTCCAACAACACCTCCGCTGCTGTATGACGAGTAGCGGCGCCTCCACCGAGAATGCATGACGAACTTGAACCGGTAACAGCGTTCAAGGTCAATTGCAGTCGTAGTCGCAGCCAGAACAGCTTCGACTTAAAACAAACTTGAGCAACAAAAAATTCGCTTACTGCTTAGAAGCCAGAATCTAACGATAAGCTGTGCGTCTCACCGGCAGATAACAGATTCACACTGCAGCGAGTACAAAGTACTGCGTACTGAGAACATACACACACACATACACATACACATACTTATGCACTTGCTTGATATGCAATTAATTGCATTGCTTAACATTTATACATTATACACACATTATACATTATAGACTATGGAAACTTTTCGAAACAGTAAAGAAAAAACAGCTTCTCCCAAATGAAATGCTGACGCCTTCTGTCACAAGTGGATTCTGGGCTGTTTTTGAATTCTGTGTCTTGATGCCGAGATAACCTACGACTTCTGTCTTCAAGACATAACTCAGAGTACTGTCTACAGTACTCAAACCAGCAGAGCTTCAGATTTTGGGTGGTTCACAAACAAGGTGACCTATATACATACGTACGTACATATGTGTATATGAACCTTGTGCATAGTATAATCATAGGTTGCAGAACAAAGTTGTCCAAACTACATAAAAATTGAAAATCTTTTAAAAAAATATGCATTTATAATAAAATTAAGCGTGATTTTTGCGCAGCCTCTCTAATAGAAATACGTTCATACGTTCATAAATCAGAGAGAAAGACTTCGTTTATAATTTTTTTTTCTTAATATTTATACAAACAAATAAACATACTTGTATTTAAACCAAGTAATGAGAATCATTTAGTTGGAGGTCGGTTATTTTGACTGATTGAAGTGTTTTCTTCGTTAATTTTGTGATACTGCGGTAGTGATCACGTCCATTCGGCGGGTTTTTCGTTTTCTTGTCTTGAAACAAGATCAAACATTTCCCTTGAGCACAAGTGATTGAACACCGTATATACTCAGCTATATCAAACCTAAAGAACCATAACTAAGTTAATGAGACGTCCACATCTTCTCCCATCTGCCATAGATTGGAAAGCTCACGATTGGCAATCGTTGAAATGATCTAAGCTGGAATTCCCAAAAATCGAGCGCGGGAACGAGCTCTTTAAACAATAGATCGAGGAGAAACGCGTATCAGAGAATAAAAAATTGCCAGCAAAAAATAAAGAAAACCAGTTAACAGCTGCATTTCAAAGAATGACAACAACAAGCAAAAAGAAGTCGAATAAACTAAACTGCCAGACAAATACGAGTAACTATCTAACAAGAACAGCAACAACAACAACAAGAACATGGTTAGAACATGGAATGTAAATTCCATTCCATTCCAACATTCAATTTCTTTGGTTTTTATCGTATTTCTCGAATAAAACAAGTCCACGCGACTTCAGAACTTCACAAACTGTTGCGGGTTTGAATTCCCAACCCAAACCTTGTGATTTTTTTGTTAATAAAAAACGTGTGAGTCGACTTCCCAAAAATAGGTAACTTTTCTGCTGCTATACCTGTGAAACTTTTCTCGTACCTGTGAAACAACATCAATCATTTTTCTTAATCGTTTGTTGAGACGCTTTAAATTCGACTCGTGCCAAATTGATTCAATATCGTACTTGTTCCAAATGCAGTACCTCGGTCTCAATCGAACTTCTCTGGAGTTTCGATGGCGAAGAGTTGAAGAGCGCCCAACTGATCGACCAGACGGTCAGTATAACATTCTAACGACATTCTTGTTGTTGCTCTTACTTGAGGACCTTCTCAGTAACACTTTCTTCTGAAACCTGTTGGTTTTTCCAAAACAATTAATACAACAGCAGTAATAATTACAGATTGGTTTTCTCTCATCTCTTTGAAATGTCATATTAATTAGTACCACAATACATTTTGAACTGAAGATATGTCTGATCTGTCTACAAGACTCAACTGACACAGAAATTTAAGTAGTTATGTAAAAACATTGATATACATATAATAACTCATCATTCATTTCGTAAATGTTCGACTTTAATCCTTAGACGTCTGCAAACTATTTTTGAAAGCTTACTAACCTGGGATTACTCGAAATTGCTGTTCATCTTAAGCTAAATAACAACACATTAAAGATTCACGAACAAAGGTCACTTCAGCACAACTGGTTTTTAGTATCGCATCTAGAATAGAATCCGTGCGATGACTCACATTGAATACATTTTTTAGATATGACCAGAAATTGAAATTAAAATCAAAGGGAACAGTTTTTGGCTTGGTCGAAGCTGAAATGCCCACCTGAAGCTGAATTACGTCCTCGTGGCGTGTAGTGAGAAAGATTATATTATGCTAAAGTAGGTGGACCACGCCCATTAAATTTATGAGTATTGTACATTGATACAGTATTGCAACTCGTGTAGTGTTTGGATTAATTTTTGTTCAGATTAGCGCAATTTTAAAGAAAGAAATTGAAACCTTTCATAGACTATATACATACATATGTACATATATAGTAGAATAGTGGGTTTTTTTCAGGATGGATAACATTAATACATAATGTAAAGATATTCATTTTGTCTATGTGCGACTAGCTGAAAAGAGTTTCATTCTACAGACAGACAGATGGACGGATAGGGCCAAATCGACTCGGGAGCTGATGCTGATCAACCTCAGACCATGTTGTCTGCGTTACAAAGCGAAGGACAAACTTAACATAGCCCTAATATACGCTTCGGGTGTAGGGTATAAAAACTAAAATGTTAAAATTGCACACATTGCCGTCATTTTCCGTACAAAAGTGGTTAAGCGATGATACAGCAGAATTCCATCAGTAGATCAGTGCATATGTAGATATGTATGTGTGAGTAGAATGTGATAAGTCATGCATTATGACATTACAACAAAAACAAGTAAACACTAAATCTTAACTCTACACAACTAAATTATACGCGTAGCATGACAAAAACACACCCACTAATCTGTGATAAAGACTTTCACACAGCCAGCAGCATTCTTTTGAGTCTTCTGAGAACACACGCATGTCGCTCAACTGCGATAAGATTTGCTAATATACGTTGTACGCACATAGCTCAGTATACTCGTATGTTATTCTGGAACTAACAGAATTCCACTTAAAATAGCATGTTTGTGGGCACGTTGTGTCGATAAGAAAAACCGCACTTCATAAATTCTGTTGATTGCTTTTCCCATAAATTTTTACTCTAATATTATTATGATTTCAGTTTTTGCCATAGAATTCTTGAGAACAACATACGATCTACCATATATCCATAATATTATATACGTAAATCTGCCACGTAAAAATTTAAATAAAAGCTCCTTGGAGTCAGGATGTCCCTTTAGGATGAGAGTGAATTTCTAGCTTAAAGTGACTTAAACATACGGAAACTGAAACACATGGGCTCAATGTGGGTATCAGACAAGATACTCTGTCGAATCTCGTAGGTCTCGCCGATCTCGTGGAATTAAACTACGACCAACTGAGTGCCTTTACAAATCGAAGCTACAAACATCTTTCAGCTTAGTGCAGGCTGGTGTTTCATTCTCTTTGAAGTCAATGAAAGACTATGAAGCTATCTCTAATCTATGTAAAGCTTAGCTTGTTCTTAATAAGTGTAAAAGATTTCAATATAATTATCCAACTTAAGCCAATCAATAATGGCTTAAGTAGCCTAGTAGTCATTTCCTAGATCATCAATACTACTCACAGTTGCGTGGTTTTTATTTTTCTCGACTCTACGATTTCATCCGATGTACATAATCAAAATACAAAAAAAAAAACACTTTGATTAGTCTTCTTAAATCCGGTGCGATTCAGCATTAATTAATTCATACCGACGCTGCGGTGTATCCGTATGTATTGTGGTGGTACTCGTACGCCTCCATTCGATTTAAATATAATTTTTTCACTATATTTTTCAAACTAATAGTGATGCTGACCTTTGTCTATTTTTAATAGATAGCTACTGTACTCGTATGTACTCGTATGATCGTGTAGATGGTTCGTAGCATGCATGCATGGCTGTATAGCTGTTTACCTGCCTTTACGTGCAGGTGTGTTTGTGTGAGAGAAAGTACGTTTGTATTCCATAAATATTTGTTGTTTTCTTTCATATCATCATGGATATCGTTTCTGAAATACGTTGACAAGTGCTGCTGATTGCTGCCGCGTGCGATCGACGGCACGATCGCTTGCTTCAAGCTTTATCATCCGTGTCCGCATTTAGCTTGTTGTGGCGGCACGAGCAACACTGGGGCCTGTCGATAGCGATCTCGTGCGTCATCGAGAACTTTAGTCGTTGTGTCAGCTGGTTCAGTTGATTGCTTCAGCGAGTACTTGAATATACGTGCACACATATGTATATGTATATGTATGTGTGTGTGTGTATGCATGTACATATGTATTTGTGTTGTAAAAACCAAATGGTGAAGGCAAAGAAGGAGCTATAAATCGATAAATATGCAATGTTAATCCCACTCAAGTGTAAACATTTAAAGCATTCCTTAAATATTTCTATTTCAAAAATAATATGTAAAGGGTTTTCCAATAAGAGGTGTAATTTTGAATAGCTATGGTCCTGTAAGCGTGGTCGTGGTTGCCATTTGGCTGATGTTGTTTCCATTATTAACGGCATACCTTCCTCTTTATTACTAAATAAACATGCGATAATTTATCTCAAAAAATGGCATTTTTCTTTGAATATCAAAATTACACCTCTTATTGGAAAACCCTTTACTCGTATTTATTTTGACATTTTAGTTCAACACCACTACTTGTGTTCTTGTTGTTATTGTGGTGTATTTGATTTTCCAACTGATGTTGATTCTTTTATTTCCTTGTACTTCTACTATACACTCTATCGCTCACCAACGATCAATGATCAGTTTATCTCATCTAAAGCGAGAAGAATACTCGGTAATCGTTTAAATTAAATTAAATCCTTAGTCCTCGAAATAAAACAGGTCTAAGAAAATCCAGCTAACATTCGATCATCAACGCGATAACCGGACAGTAGTTCTTTTTTTTTTTAAGTACTCTCCGGTGTGCCAGTGGTTTAGTTATTATTTTTGCAGTTTCCTCCCCCTCCTCCAGCTCTTCGGTTTCTGGCACATGCGACACATTTTCAGGGTTCCACTGTACAACAACGATAGAGACTGAAAGACTTCCGATGAAGTATGCTATCGGTTACCAACCACGTCTACTGTGCACAACACTCTTGGCATGATAAACTGATAATCAAACCTGAGTGTTATTGTTGTTCATTTATAAATAAAGTAATATATAATATTTACATACATACATACTACGCATGTAGATTATTTTAATAGACTTTCTTGCACACACTTGTTGTTCTCGCGTCTTTCGTACTCTGGGATTAAACACGAGTGCCCCATTTTTTGGTTATTTGCCAGCTGGTGACTTTTTTGTTGTTGGATTTTCAATGACGTCTTTGGCACGTGTCCCGCTGTGCCAATAAGAATACAATTACTCCAGCCAGCCAGGCAGCCAGGCAGCCAGACTATTTATTGTCTTAGATGGATCATAATTTGTTAACTTGATGGCTGTTTGAATACTTTACTTAAAAATCTTTATCGTAGTTTAAAGTTCATTAGATCATCATTTGAATTTTCAACGTATTTGCGATTTTTACACTTTACAAGCTACTATTTGCCTCTAAATTCAATAGTTCAATATTTCTTTTTTTCTCCTCGCTTACTTCTCGAATCTACAATAAATAAAAGTTCTTGTGACGTCACTTATGTATATTTCATAACATGTAATTAATTCTCTCATTAAATATACGATATATTTACGATATGTATGTATATTTAATTCACGACAGGTTGCTTGAGATAGACTCGTCCTGAAATAATTAACTTGAGAGCGCCATAGAATATGTAATTTAATTTAGTAAAAGTGTCATCGTCGTAGCTTCAATTCTGTGTCATCGGATTGTTGTTGTATTTCTTGAAATAACTTCCGATCTGTGAGAAGCCACTTAAACGTTTTCTGTCTCTTTCAACAATTTTATTTATAATATTGATGTGATAATTGTTGAGTTATTACGTGCTCGTTATTGATTATTAAACAGCCGACATTCTTCTATGACGTTTGTTTCTGGAAAATCAGTTCGATTGTTGGAGAATTCCAATTGCGGATATATTATATTGCGTTTAGAAGTTTGATAAAAAGTGTGGTGCAAAAAGCTGCAGCTGACAAGAATAATAATCTATCTACTCGTATATCGTATCAATCCTCAATCAATCCGAAAAACATTCAGAATTCAAAGCAATTTTATGTCTATGTTCATCAATACAAATACTATACATTGTCCGCGAGTCGACCTCGAACCAGATTCGCGCTGTGGTCGATGGCACATTCGTAACACATTCAAAGCATTTAAAAATATATTCAGCTTTTATATATGGAAGGTTAGGGATTTCTCTAAAGATTTCTTCTATTTAATAAAATGATGGGCCATCGGCTGGTTTCTTTTTAAAATGATAGCTTCTTAAATTTAGTATAAAACTTTTAAAATTCTAAATTTTTAAAAAGAAACCAACCGATGGAACCGACCATCTGATCTTATATGAATACTCTAACATATGTATGTAGATAGGTAAATCAATTTATTTTGATGAATACTGTAATCAGATTCAGATTAAGCTTTACATGATTTTGGAAACGTGTTTAGAATAAATGAACATTTTATAGAACGTTTTTATACACTTTCATTCGTAATAAAGTTCATTTCGATAGCAAACGGACAACATTGACGAGAGCATGTAAACATCATGGGGTATGTTTTTTATTTTTACTTTTAAACACTTAAAAAGGTATGTTATGTAAATACTTGTGGAGGAACTGAAGAAGTTGGCCAAAGATGCTTAAAACACAATAAAAGAAGCGAGATGCAACTTCAAGTTAGGGCAGCAAGAAATAGCTTGGCGTTAAACCAGGTAGCATGTGTCAAAAACTGTACGCAATGTACACAGTTTAATGTAAACAAACACAGGGAAGAAGAACAAGAACGCTGAATTTTTGCTGCTGTCAAAATTAGAATTAACTCGACTGCAACAGCAAATTGTAACAGCATATCATAGCAGCACAGGGGAAAGAAATAAAGCTTTTTTTCTCGATCTCCATAAGAGCTCATGTAATTTTGATAGCAGAGAATTGAAGTTGCATCTTGCTGCTTTGATTGCGTTTAAGTCTGATGAGTGTACAAAATAAGAAAACGAACAAAGAAACGAACAACTGTTTTCCTTTAATCACGTAAGCGCCTGAAGAGTGTGAAGTTTAGAAATGACTGCTGCTGCTGGTGCTGGCCGCTTCAGGGACGACGACGCACATCCACCGAGGTTGAACGATGTAAACAAGCTAGATAAGAACTTGTTGTTGTGCCTGCTGTGGCGATAATCGCGCCGCGTTGGCAACAGGCACAACACTTGACTTTCGTTACAATGTTAATATTGATGGAAGCAACGCAACAGTGACTGTTGCTGGACGACTGGACGACTGGCCGCCGCATTCGTTTAGCTTCTGATAACTCAGCCAGCCAGGGGCGCTTTCGGTGGTCATTCAATAAGATTCTTTCAATAATAAAGTGAAAATGAAATAGAAACTTTTCATATTTATTATTGCAGAGAGTACTTCAGGGTAACTTGGTAACTTCATTTCATTTCTTTATTTCAATAATAATAATAATAGTAATAATAAAAATAATGCAAGTAGTAATAAATTTTTATTTTTAGAAATTTCATGATTACGAGAAATTTTGCTAAACTTCCATAACGAAAGTAAACCAACAACACTTCTGATAAACTGTGACACACGTGCTGCTATCACTCAGTTGCTTTTTATTATTATGATGTCTGTACATTGTACAAATATGTATGTTATTTTTAACGTTTGTTCTTTCTTAATTTTCCTTTCTTTTTCATAATTTAACGTCAGCCGTTTCTCGATCAACTCGAACAAAACGTCTGCCGACTCGTGTGATAAGAGTCGGAGCTCTGATAATAAACAGAGCTGCGCTGAGAAGTCATGGAAAATTTTTGTGTAACAAAAATAAAAACAATTAAAAACAGAACAGAACAGAAAAAAAGAATCAAAACAACAACTGACATGGCACACGCAAGCTATTTTATAGATATGACTGGAAGACGAAAAACATGCACACGAACGTCTCACCATTTATTAAACATCAGCAACGGCGCCGGCTTCAGCAATAACAGTAACAACAATACAACAACAACAACAACAACAATAATAATAATAATAAGTAAAGAAAAACAATAATATATTTAATATATGTATATTTAACTAAAATCAACGTCAATATGCAGTAATGACACGAGAACGGTTGAAAAGTTGGTGGGGAATAAGAGTTTTGCTGGAAGAGAGCGAGGTGGGGAAAAGAGTGTGGTGGGGAAAGGAGCGTGGTGTGAAATGAGCGTGGTGTGAAATGAGCGTGGTGTGAAATGAGCGTGGTGTGAAATGAGCGTGTTGCGAAAAGCAGGAGGTGGGATGAAGAAAGAGTTCCATTGTGACACCTCTTGAAATATTGCAAAACTACATAAAAAAACCTGCATTGTTATTGCGAAAATGTTAACTACCAGCAATTTCAGGAGCAGTTTTTTGTGAAAATAAAAACAGAAGGCTTCTTTGAATAATCACAATACGTAAAAAAGGTTAATTAATAAAAGTATATTCGTACATTCACACATATGAACTGATCGAATGAAAGTTAATAATTGATATAATGAATAATCTTTTAACAATTTCCCGAAAGCACTTTGAATGTGTGAAATGACAAGTAATCATCTATCATTATTAAGTTTAAGAAAATAGCAACATCTTGATATTTTAGTCACATTTATGGCACACACCAACAACACACACATTTTTTTTTAATATTAAAACCCTTTTGTTTTCGTTTATAGTTTATTAAATGTTCGAATTTGTTACTTTATATCAATAATAAATGTTGATTAAAGTACTCTTAACACAGCTTTGCTCAGTATATTTGAAGATAAATTAATTGCAGATGAGATTATGTATTGAAAAGCAGAGGTTTGTGGATATGGATATAATAAAACATATATCTTGGCCATTTTAAAAAAAAAAAACACACCATCATCGTCATTGTGGCTTTGTTTTAATTAAGCTTGCGATTTATATACATATGTATTTATAGCATGTAGTTTATAGCCGCATCCAATCCGAGACAGAGCAAGAGGAGTTAATTAATAACATCCGGTTATCGGCGCCCGAAAATGGTGCCCTAACTTGGCGAAGTTTAACTCTATACAATCTCTGAAAACTCAGCCGAACAACAGCAGCATTAACATAAAACATACATGCTATACTATTGTATCTGCACATTTTTGTTGCCGTCGTTGTTGTTGTTGTTGTTGTTGTTGTTGTTTGTGCTTTTGGTGCATAACGTGCCGCTTAATTACTCCATTCAACTTCGCCAGCCGTGGAATCTTAAATCCGCCACACGGATCGACGACGCACACAACCCCACACACACACACACACACACACAGACACACACACACAGAGTGATGTGCACGAGCAGCACGAGGAACGCTCTGGTGGGTCGCATCCTGTGAGTGTTCCGGTCGCTCGCTATCTGCGGTCGGTCTGCATGCTTATCAGACTGACATTAAAAATGCCAAAATCTGTGTATCTCGACTTAAAATTGAGCAATTTGAAATTCAATCAGTAGCCCCCGAAAAAAGCAAATTACTGTAATTGAGTGCGGAGCGGCTGTAGGCTGTCGCTGTCGTTCGCGGCTGGCGGCTGGCGGCAACTTGGCAAACCGTGCACGGAGTCCGGCACACAGACGCCCGTACATACGACGACCCCACGAGGAGCAGCACCACAGCACCGCAGCACAGCTTCTTCCAGGCGACGCGTCGACCCTTAAAGTCGAGAACAACACGAACAACATGATTCCGGGTGAGATTCTGTGCGACATTGCAATATGGAAATGGAAGAAAAAATTGAAGTAAAGTAAATAAATACTGCGGCTGCTGCTGGGTGCTGCTATCCGACCACCGACCACCGGCCACCGGCCACCGACAGCGACAACAAAAAACTGGCATAAACGTTGAATAGCTAGCTGCAGGGAACGGAGTAGCAACGCAGAGGAGGGCCCACAAGGACGGAGAACCACAGCAACAAAATTGGAAATATTTGCGGTTGCAGAGATTCGTTGTCGTTGTTGTTGTGCTGTTTTGCTCGCTATTAGAGCTTGTTGCAGCCTCAACAAATCCTCAGGTTGTTGCTTTAGCTCTCTGCCATTTCGGCGGCTCATGCGTCTCCCTTCGCTTCAGCCAAAAATGATGAATAGCGAGCGCTTCTGATTATGAATTTGTTGGTTCATTCCTTAAGTCAATCTTTTGAGATCATTCCATTCCAGCCGTCAGAAGATGCCGCCGCGTCGCGATGCCGCTGGTGCGCAAGTGCGTTGCGCTGAATTGTGTCTTCATCATCATCGTATACACGCGCTTCTGGTTGCCCTGCTGTGTGAAAGTCGACATCCATACACGTGTGTATGTATTGTATGTATGTACCTTTGTATGTGTGTATGTATGGAACGAAGGTGGTGGTCCGATTTTGTGGCCAGATGCCAAGAAATAATTATTTATCAATTATGTAGTTTTTCTGTTTTTTACCTCTTAATCAAGCATTTATAATTAACACACATTCATTTATATGTCTACAGTATTACCTTAAAATTTACACCCGATCTAAACACCCGATCTATAAATCAAATAACAAATCAAAACAATATACAATTATTATCTTTGTTTAATTAAAAAAAGGTAGCATAAACTGTGTACAATATCAGCAAAATACTGTCGTTTATTCATCACAACGGACCGAACTTCCTGTGGAATCAATAACAACACATTCCCAACAAAAATAAACACATTCGTTTCATCTTCAATTCGACTTTTCAATGCCCATTCTTTAGTGGATCTAAATCTCAGGATCGCCATGTCTGTGGACGTCTTTAAGAGGCGTGCTAATGAATTCACATATCATTGCAGTGTTGCAACCCAATCGATTGCATTCCCACTTAGATTTTAATTTATGTGCCCGGTTTTAAATTCAATTAAAACCCATCGCTGGCAACCGGACTCACCTCAACTCAACTCAACTAAACTGATCCCTTCAATTCGCGTTCAAGTTCATAAATCGTAACCCTTTTTCCGAAAATCAATTATCGAATCATTTAAATTATCAGCTACGCTCGATGCATGTATGCCCCCCAATCGGCTTCGAATTTATTACAACATAAATCTGCGTAGTAATTGATATTTGCGGCATTATTTATGAACTTACAAATTAGAGGTAGAAACGATGAGATGCCGTCGCGGACAGACCGGAACACGCCAGGCCGGGAGAGGCCAGGACAAATCTTATAGCTACTGTGATTCTCATAGCTACTGTTATTTAGTTGTTTTTTTTTTTTTTTTAATTTAAGGTCCACATCTTAACAGACCCGTGAACAAGTCCACTGCCTGCACGTGCCCACAGAATCGCTTTATAACAGCTTTTAATTCCATTGGAAGGAGTTGCTTGGGCTGGACTACACTCAGCTGGGCTGGACAATCAGATCGAACTCATCTTAATACGAGACCATAATGTCACAAAGACGTGAAGTAACAACACCAACAACAACAAAGCGTTTATTTATGGTCAGTATTTTTAAGGATGGTTTATTTTTAGTGAAAGGATGGTGCTCTGTATCAAGCTCACTTCGGTTGTGAGTTGTGATGTTATGCAAGGAATCGCAAAATGTAGACAAAGCATTAAAGATTTTGTAATACTTGAATTTTTCAATAATTTTTTGATATTTTATTTTACCGAACTTGTTTAAGAAAGTCAAGTTTAAACATGAAGGTTCAGAGAAGAAAAGTTCTAGAAGAAAATTGTAAAAAGTCTACTGAGATGTAGGAGAGACGTTTCTGGAAAAGTCTTCAATACCGCCGAAAGGACTACTTAAAAGTTAATAAAATATTTTAATTCGCACATTAGTTAGTAACTTTTCAATGTACAAAAGTAGATCTGACCAGACAAAAGATTGTTAGAAAGAATTAAGGAATTAAGATATTTTATTATTTTGCACACATTATCCATGCATATCCGAGTGTATACCATGTATTTATCAATTATATCTCGAAGTGGATAATAGAGTATCCAATAAAAATATTAGACTTTGATAATATATCAGATCCCACGCCACTTTAGGTGTTCACATACCTCTGTAATCAGTCAAAACAGTTAGCTTAGTGTGAGTAATAAAAGATATAAGAAAGAAGTAAATAAAACCAGTAAAAGTGCTCGCTTCGGTCTGGACGAAGCGAATGTTACCCTACACCTCATGATTTCTGGTGAGAAATCGCTTAACTGAGAACCTTGAGAACACTCAGAACCTTGAGAATATTGAGAACCTTGAGAATCTTTAGAACCTGCACACCACACCAGGTCCACCAGGAGACTTTAAATAAGTTAGATTATGTTAAAGCGTCCGAATTATGTTAAGTGGGTTAGATTTCATTCAGATGCCTTTATTTGTTTCCTCTCTATCGGATCTCAACAGTCAGACCCACCATCCTATATTAATGCCTTTGAAGTACATACTTCTATCGTTAACCAGTATTCTACTTATTCACAGTATTCTTATTCTTCTTCTTAATTTGCTGATTTCGTATTTTCTAGAAGACTTCCTTTAAAAGTATTACTCGGGTTTTTGAACTAGTTTTTAAAGTCATATTATGCAATATACATACTCGTAGATTATACGATAGTATTATATAGTGCAATATTATATAATTCTCTATACATATTAATATCTATACTCTCTGAAGGTTATGAACTCTGAAGGTTGTTTTTCCGATGAACTTTCTTATTGTATGCTAAAACTATATCCAAATACAAATCAAGTGTTTCAATTAAACAAACAAATAATATAATAATATGATACATAAATTAATATGTATGAAGAGAAATTTGTTAAATGATAAACAACTTTTTGAGTTTTATTGTTTTATTTTAGCTTATAATACGTACAACAGGTTTAATGGCGGGAGTTTATCAAAGGCAGATGTCAATATTTGCATTTTAAGTGACAGCAACGTCTGCATACTTTCTTGATTACGTTTTTTGTTGATACGCGTGATTAACACTTGAATGGTGACTAGTTTGAAAAATAAATATGAATATATTCGTAGCTACTTCAATATGAAACAAAAATCAAGAGTGATTATTGTGTTATACTTTCCATCAAGTTTTTCCATACTAATATATATCAAGTTCTTTCATAATATACATACATACATATATACGGTGAATATTATTACGTTATAAATTCTTAACATTGTAGACATCGTAAATCTTTCTAATCGATCAGACAGTCAGTCTCACTGACAGCTCAAAGTCAACGTGATTCTTATCACTCTGCAGCATCATTTCGACTGTTTCTTTACTTACCTACAACAACAAAAACACCATCGACAGCAACAACAACAACAACAACAACAATAATAAAAATATTTCCTCTTGTCATCCACACTAATGATGACATTTTCAATATTACAAAACTGCTCCCCTCAATAGTTGTATCCCGTTGTTCTTTCGTGTACCGTAGCACTGTAGGTGGTCCCACCACCAGAGATTCAATGGTGATATCTACCTCCTTTATGACCTGTTACTGGTTGCTGTTGTTGGTTTTTTTGTGCTGCTGTTGTTGTTGATGCTGCTGCCCGGTCGCTGTGGCCAAAATACTTATGAACGTGATCTTGTCAACTGATCGTCAACTGATTGTTGATGTTGCTACAGAATCAGAGGATGGTCGATGGTTCTTGCGACAAGGAAAGCAGCGGAAAGCAGAGATACACAGCAAAACTGACTGACCGACACACAGCCAAAACCAGTGTCATGCGGACAGAAGAGACAGAGGGGGCAGCACACGGGCATTCTTAATTTTGATTTATGACTATGATGTTGTTATTTTGTTTTATTTTTTCTTGAGCAATGATAACCTCTACTCGTCCGTACCTCTTCCATTGTTCAAGTACTGTATGTATGTATGTACATAGATTTTGGCTCATCTCAATAGTATTCTGTTTGTTTTTTTTTTTTTTGGTTTTTTAATGATTTTGAAATTTTTCGCATTTCAGCATCAGTAACGTTCATTAATTGGACTTGATTACAGAATATAGAAGAAGGTATGCCAAAGAATGATTTCATACAAAGAAACCACCATTCATTCAGCATTTGTTGTTGTTGTTGTTGTTGTTGTTATTGTTATTGTTGATAGGGGGGGGAAAAAGCCGGTTACACACTCTAACGATTTCGATCATGTGGCGTAAATATTTGTTTCTTTTCGTTGATTTTCTATTATATGGCATGGACACGGTACGTAACACGGATCGTACCAACATCATTTTCATACATGCACGGTCAGTCGTGTGCGGCGTTAAGCAACCGAATGTATCCGAATGCAACCGACCGATATCACTGGGTTTCATTGTAATAATAGCAACAGCAACAGCAACAGCAACAGCAACAACAACGACCATTGAAAGCAAAAACACAAGGTGGATGATGCTTGATAACCTATTTAATGAATAAAAGTACAGGTATACAGGATACTATAGATTTGGTTGTCTCGGCTATACTTCAATTATATTGTAGAATATCTGAAGTCTCTTCAACTTCGACTACGATATCCGATAATCATATCTTTCTTCTGTACTTCTGTAATTCTTTCATACTTTATTTAACATTCATTTTTGATTTCCTTTCCTGAATCCCACTTTTTTGTCACTTTTCTCTGTGACTTCAATATCACTTTTTTTAATATTTTTCAGAAAAAATTCAAAAAATTACCCTGTAGTTTGTAAATTTTAACCATTCGTAAATTATTCGTAAATTATTCGTACTTATTTAAATTCGCATACTTTGTTGTTGTTGTGGTTGTTGTTGCAAATAGCTATGCTAGGGGTTTTCCTTTGCTAGTGTCTATCGGACGCGCTGATATCGAAAATGAACCTCCATACATACTTACATACAGTGTAGTGTTGTACATCAGAAATATGAGGAAAATATACACTGTACTACACAGTAAAAACAAAGGAACTCGCCAAATAATGAAAAACACAAATTGAGAAAACAATAATAACGTGCCGAAACGCTTATTCGGCGATGGGCGACGATGCATACCGCCGCCTGGGGTTGGATGGACGCGGCGATGGGAGTCATGAGTGCGCTCAGTTGCAACGCTGCTCGCAATTAGTTCCACTTATGCGAAAAGCACGCGTGGAGCGAAGCGGACAACAAGCAAACCGTCCGCTCTCACTCTATAACACTCTATAACAATAAATACGGACTTCAGCGGCTCGGTCATGTCGTTCAATCGACAGCGGCACGGTAACATCTTCGGCACTGGTATACTTTCTGCAAACAACGGGCAGAAATCCTGTCCGGAGTCCAAAGTACAGCAGAGTTGCCGAAATTTGAAGTGGTTGAAAGACCACCAAAGGCGTTGAGAGATAGAAAACTTTCTCTGTCTGTTCGATCCTATCGATTCAACGATACAAATCAATCAGCGGGGGGAAACAAAAGCCATCTACGCATACAAATCAATGATGTTGTAAATAAAACGGAAAACGAAAAAACAAGACTATTCGAAGTCTATTCGTCCATCGGAATTTTCAGACCGGCTCCGAGTAATTAATTTACCGTTCATGCGGGGGTGGAGGGTCTACATGTGTAACAGAGATGGACTGTACCAGGTCTAGAGATAACAATAACAGTAATTGTTCTTGTACATATTCATATATACTCGTAACTAAACATATAAAGCACTAAAGTAGAATTCAGTTCTTGCCAGCTGACACATGTTATTCGCGTTTCATTCGATATGATACGATACGAGTAAATGTTTATTTATGAAATTATAGAAAAATAATCAAAGACTTATATTACTA
Organism: Myopa testacea; assembly: GCA_949629155.1. Classification (NCBI taxonomy): domain Eukaryota; kingdom Metazoa; phylum Arthropoda; class Insecta; order Diptera; family Conopidae; genus Myopa; species Myopa testacea. The sequence goes on from OX451348.1 coordinate 27,159,247, forward strand.
CATGCTTGCATAGAGACATTTTCACACATCTAATGCATTGAAGAGTTGCCAGAGCGGGTCATTCAAGGAGCGTAAATCTTTGGAATTGCATAACGATTTCTTTTCTCTCCTTCTTTTCTCATCCAAGTTGTAGTCATGCGCAATCATCATGAATAATCTTCAGATGCGAAAATCTGTCGGAAATCGTTTGATATCTGTCTTTCACATTTTCGGACACCAGAATTGGACCTTTCTTTATGTTTGGTCCTTAAGTTTGATCTGCTAATAAATGAACTACGCTTATTTCATATTTATATTAACAGAAGCATGAGTACATTCATACATTCATACATACACTCATCCGCCCATACGCACAAGTGCACAAAAACATCTCTTTTACCCTGAATTTTCTGACAGATTAATGTTTCAAATTGGCAACGTGTGAGTTCCACGACATTTTAACAGTTCCCTGTTGTTTTTTTTTTTTCATACAATTTTTTTTTATCTTATGTCTTTTGACTGCTTCCATCTCCATTTTAAAAAAAAGAAGGCAGCCAAAATAAATGATGTCTTTCGGAGTGCCACCCAGAAGAGTTTTGACGTTTCTGGCTTGTGTCCAGTGAGTGAGTGATTTTTTCGGCTGCTGGTACAATAGACAGGTAGATAAATACGAGTACGAAGGAACGTGCTCTACGAACGGTGGACTTCACGCGTAGCAGCAGAGAGAACAACACCAACCGAAGACTCAGACGCAGCATTCGTTAGCGGCGTCGTTTTCGTCATCGTCGTCCTCCTCCTCCTCCTCCTCCTCCTCCTCCTCCTCCTCCTCCTCGTCGTCGTCTGACTGATGAACCAAGGCGCAGTCGCTTAGCGTAATAAAATTAATGATGATCAACATGTTGATCGTGTAGAGTGAGAGCCACTTGTTGCGATGAGCAGGCAGACAGACAGCCAGACAGATACACATGTACGATATATTTACTTATCTACAAACATTGGTGTTGTCCCCTCGACAATATTGTTTCCAAGCTAGGCATAAAAAGAGTGTGTGTGTGTGTGTGTGTGTTTGTGTGTATGTGTATCTGCATCTGTATATTTGTGGGTTTGATTGAATGTTTGTGTGAATGTTTGTCTGTCAAGCAATATGACACTAATTAAGTTTTGCGGTTTTAAAAGTCAGATTTTAACGCTTGATGTTTGCCGACTTGTTGACGGTGAGTGGTGAGGGGAAGGGACGGTGCGCTGTACAGGGGGTGAGGGGGCGAGCAACACAACCACAAAACTTTTATTTAATGACAACTTTAAATTTATGGAATGCATTTAAACGTTTTTCCCTTTCTCTCTGCCCCTATCTCTCTCCATCTCTCGCATTATGTCTCTCTTTCTTTTTCTTCTTCTCTTTATTATTAGCAAATATTTAATAACAATGGAAAAACTTTTTAATGCTCGCTGCTAATGCAGTCAATTGCAACTGCGAACGCCGTAGACCTTAAATCCTTTTTACGGTCATTTTATTAACCATCAACGCGGATCAGTGAATCGCACGCTCGTTCAGGCGGACGCGCGTTGTTTCGCTAGGTGCACATATTGTAGGTACCTTGGGGCTGGATGGGTTAATACGGCGTGACTTTGTGTTTCTGCCAAATCACGCTGCTGATGGAATGAATTGATTCGCATCATAAAATTGCGAAAACAAAAAAAACTCCTTGAATAATGACAAGCCACCTCAACTCAACTCACCCAACCTCATCTCACTTCACCTCATCCCACTTCATTTCAACAGACTTTACCAGACTTTACCAGACTTCACCTGACCTCAGCTCACCCCCACCTCATTTACTCTCCGTGGTGAGGAGCCACCTGGATCAAAGTAGAATCTTGACAGACAGAACCTTAGAGAATTTCTTTAAGACAATAAATCAAAAACAACAACAAATCAAACAAGAACTACAAAAGAAAAGAAAAGAGTCGAAAATAAAGCAATGAAAGAGGGGAAAAACAAAGCGCCTACTTATGGCTCATGCGGCTGTGGAAAGTGAACGCACTCCTGGTCACCCGGTGAATGCGCACTGTTGCGTTTTCAATGCTCCGATGAGTGATCATAATAATGAAGACGATCGCGCGTTGAGGATCGTTTGAATGTCTGCCTGAGTATGATTCCGTGTAGTGTGTGTGTTCATTCATTCATTCATACGCCACCCGATCAGAGGTATTTTGTGCATGACGCGCGAAATTCTATTTCAAATATTTACAACAGTCAACATTTCTGAATGCAACCAGGGGCGCATTAGTTAATTTTTGCGCTTTTCTTTAGTTTTTCATTCGACACGTATACCGTTTGAATGACATCGTGGCGAAGAAGAAGAATTTTTATATAAAAAGGATCCCAAGAATCTCAATTGATCACACCGATCACATCGATCGCAGTAGCAAAATATTGCCGTTGTAAATGAAAGTGCAAAAGAATACATCAAATTTGTCAATCGATCGTCGATCGCTACGACTCTGAAGCCGCTAGACTACGTGCACCATGAAATGCACCATCTGGTGCGGTTTGCACGCTTGGTGGCATCATCGTTCTCTGGAAATGAGGACGGAGCTCATGTTACGGTCAATAGAGATCGTCACCGGACCATGATCAATGAAAATATTCTTCGGAAATATCTACACATAAGGTCTATATGGACAAAATGCATGTCAAACCGCGACCGAAGTGGTACTAATGTTACATCACAAATTTAGTCTCATAAAGTTACTTTAATATCGTAGAGCAGAGTAAAAATAATGCAATGTACTATAATAATAAAACAAGTAATAATAATAAAACAAACACTATAAACAGTATAGTGAATTGTAAACAAGTTTACACAAGCGACACATGTCTTTTGAAAAGTGACAAAATTTGAGGGACAATCGCTGTTCCTTTTTTTCTTTTTTCTAATCCGGCACCACTGCTGCAATCTAGTGTCCCCAGAAAAATCGAGGGACAAGAAGCGCTGAAGGGACATTTTCATTTTGTCTCTGAGACAAATTGTGTACAAATTCATGCAGCATTTTGGCTGGGAAACCACACCGAATTTTGTCCCGTGAGGGACAAGTGTAGTGCTGGTGTAGACTGCGCCTAAATAAGGGCGCCATGTACGTACATGGGTATGAAACTATTTGGCCCAGGTGGCGCCACTTATGTCGTCATCGTGCTTGATCCAGCACTGAATGCACTCGATCATAGATAGAAAAATGCACACAACTCGTGTGCGCTCGTGACTTGAAGATAAAAGCTAAATGATCGCATTGCTGCTGCTGCTGCTGCTGCTGCTGTTGTTGTTGCTGTTGTTGTTGTTGCTATTGTTGTTGCTGTAACTAACTTGCCCAGCAATGCATGAAGGACGACTGCAAAGTTTTGCATAAATTATTTCGCGTTTGGAAAAAGTGTTTCAGTGATTTCATTTTTCGCAACTTCAATTAGCAGTGTGAAGAGTTTAAGCCAAAGAAAAGAAAAGAAAAGAAAAGATCTTCATCAGTTCAAACATTTTTATTTTGTTTTATTCGTTTGGCGAACTTCATTGGAACTCATTTTCCTACATTCACTTATCTAAATACTACCCAGAAGGCTGCAAATTAATTTTAATTATCCTTTCAAGTAAGGAAGGAGCTCTGTCGCTGTGCAGCCGTGATCCTCACACTAGAAGATCATGCAGATGTGCGAAATGCTTCGTGGAAGTGCTAATGTGGTGAAAAATGCGAACCACACACACACATCGCCACGCCGCATTGCTTAGAAATTCACACAATTCGCTGGGATTTGAGCTGGAAGGAGCGGCGTGGGTTTAGCGGCCGATCGTCTGTGGTCGCTCGCCCCCATCATTATTATAATGGCCATTGGCAGCCAGCTTAAGATTACTCAATACATAATAATAATCACATGTGTGTGTGTCTGTCTGGACCACTGCAGGCGTCAGGCTCCATTGGGAAGTGCGATCCTTGCGATCAGTTTGTCGGAAAATATTTTATTCACATTATCGCAAGGTTGGCTTTAAAATGAATTAGCTGCAAGTTGTGAAGTTGTGCGCGGCTACTCTGTGTCGAGGTTCGAGGTTGAGGTTTTTCGCTACAGTGGATGCTGCTGCTTCATGATTTCTTGGAGCGACCGCATGTGGCAACATGATCGAAACCACCTCAAAGCGAATCCGCCGACGCCAAGTGCTGCTGCTGCTGATGATGATGATGTGGATGTAGATGTTGATGTAGATGTTGAGGTTGATGATGATGTGGATGTGGATGTGGATGTGGATGATGATGTTGGTTGTGTGAAACGTTGCGGCATAAATACTCAAAATGCACACAAGTCTACATACCTACACGCCGACTTTCTCAAGTGGCAGGTACTCGCAGATCCACTCGCTCTACGCTCTCTGCACTTGCGATCGATAACATGTCGTAAGCCTTGGAATCGCCACAATCAACATTTTGATTGAACTTTGCGCATAATTATTGCGTTTCTTTCGGATTTCACCGCACACAACCAGGAGAGCGAACAAAATGGCGCACGTCGGCAGCAGCGGTCGCGACGCTTACGTAAGCACCGCGGCCCCAGAAACAGCGATGCCAGCGATGCCACCGAAGCGCGGCAGCTGGAAGGAGGTGTCCGCTGGTGTTAATTCAGTTACAAAACCAACAGATACCTGTAATTATGGAGCGCCGTAATGAATCTCCGCGTAATGTACTGAAATCGGTACCCACCCGTTCGTATGCAGCCGAGACTGCGAGCTGTTGAACGCAAATTATGCCCTCAGACGCATGTTCTTTACTTAACTCCAAGGTAACTCCAAGGAAAACAGTTTATGGGTTTCTTTTTCGGCCTGGCATGTTTTGTTTTTCGAAGACGGCCCACTCCAAGTAGCCTTTTTCGGTCAACGTTTATTTACTCAGGCCGCCACGATGATGTTCATCGTCGCTCAAGATATTACGAGCGGAGGCTGAAAGGTACGCAGGGAGTCAGAAGGACCTGCACAGAAAACGGCCAGCCAGACAGACAGACAGACATCAGTCTCGATTGGACTCACACGTTGCGCATTGATTGCGCTAGTAGACGGCACAACTTGACGCGCTCCAGCGAGACCGACAAATAAGCAAGCAACAACAACGGCAGTCGAAACATCGTGCTACGGAACGTGCTTGTTTTTCTCCCTTCTCACTTAAGGCTTTCGTTACACATTTCGATATGCTAATGACGGGCGGGATGGATATGTTTTGGGTCTTGGGCCCTTCAGCTCCCTTCAGCTCCCTTCGCTCACTCGCTCGCTGGATCGATCGTGAATCGAGCTGCACTCGGTCATTGTGTGTCCTTCAGACACTCGGTAAACGTGTTGTTTTTGTTGTTGCTCATCTCGGTTCCTAACTGAAGTCTCATGTTTGTTTGGCCTAATCAAACAACGAATGAATCAGTGTAAACAACGCAGAGCTCCAAATGCATGCATTCGCAGTAAACAACAGATCGTCCCCAAGAAAACCACACACATACACACACAAACATACAGCCACACATACACATACAGCACATGAGCGGTGTCGTTGTCACTAGCTGCTGCAGTAGTCTCAGTCACGGTGCTGTTTACAAGCGTCAACAATGACGCATTCCTCCTCGCTGGAGGAGGAATTGTCGCAGCGTGGCGTGGAGCTGATCGTGTTAATAATCATGCGTCGGCGGGACCGTTTTCCAGTACCTGGGAGCTGGGAGCTGGATGCCATGACGCCACGTAATCGTCTCGTTAATAAGAAGGAAAACAGCATCCGTTCGTGTGACCTGCTGGAGTGCTGCTCTACGATTCTTCTAGACACGTTTTTACCATTGCTGATTAACACCTTTCGTGAAATTCAAATTGAGCTCGATTCGTGGAACTACAAGTATCTCAATATTGCGCATTTCTTCATTATCCCATCTGACGATGTAGTCAGGTAGCTTGAATAATAAACACCACCAACTGCGGCTGTTTCAAAGCAATGATTCACTAATGATCGCTGATGTATCGTCAACATGAAACAGTAACTCGAAAGAAAATCAACTTTACGCGATTCATACAAAATTGATTTTTAGTAGTGTTTTAGTGTTTGATATTTATTCCAAGGAAATCCATTATTTCAATTCATTTTATCCGCTATTCAAATCCATATTGTTTCCTTCTTGAAAAATCATCTACAACCATCATTCATACACTTGCAATAACTTTCCATTCTGCTTGCGAACTACGAGGAGTATTTTGTTGGACTTTCGCATCTCCTTCCGGGTTTTCTGCGATTTAAAAGAGAGGCATCCAACATTGTGTGTGGCACGGTGCGGTGGCTGCAGAAATCCCGGCTGGCTTTTTATCAATTAAGTAATTTAGTGCAATTTTAACGTAATTATATGGGGAATACTGTATTCAATGGCGCTTATATTCCAATGACCACCAACAGTCAAAAATTGCTACTGCTGCACCTACCAACGAAGCATCGTGTTCATGCATACGACATGACTGACTCTGTAGGTGTTGTCGACGCTATACGCATCTGTGTATATAATGTATGGGAAGTAATCTACACCAGGGCGAGGTGCCGAGACATCCCCGATGTTGCAGCGATATAATTATGCAACTTGTGCTTATTGTGACTTTTTTATGAAGTCCTTCATTTGGCTTTAAGATCCACCTACCAAGCAAATTCCATTTTCATTGTTTATCCAGACGATTTCAATCAGTAGTACGTTGAAATGTCGATATGCTAAGAAAGTAGAATAATTACGTGACAGAATTCAAGAACAAGCATTTAATTTTCTCTTTCTCTCTCTCATTTGGTGAAGTCAGGAAATTTTAGACTGAAAGGTTTCTCGCTCTCTTTAATACACTTTGTATTTTCGACTTGGTCAGTGATGCGTATAAATGTGGAAATTGCGCCAATGAACACCACCAATAATAATAGCACCAAAAAGAACAGCAACCAAATCAACATTCATCCAAATGTACTCGTAGGTAGAACTAAATAAGTCGGGTTGTTATAGTTGAGAGCATTTTAATCGCATTTAGTATGCGCTACTGCACGCGCTCCAAGATACTTACTTACGTACTTAGCTACGCAAAAACAAGTCCATGTCCAAAGAATGAATGATGCGCCGACAGACAGTCAGCTGTAAGACGAAGAATCGCCTTAAACTAATTTGCAAAGATGAATTCACTTGTTGTTTAGCTGCCTCAAATGATAGCTGGCATTTTCGGAGGTCTGACTTGCTACAAGTATATGAGGTGGTCTCAAGCCGTTAGGCACAACGTTACGCATTACTGGCCAGTTGCTAAAAGTTTTAGCGGTATGGTGATGCACCCGACCACAGTTCTTTTCGATTAACACTCTTCCACCGAACACTGGCGATTGTGTGTCAGTATATTAAAAAACCCGCCGCCATATTAAAAAACATGACATTAATTTGCCTTAAAAAGTCATCGATTTAAATTTTAAACATCACCAAAACCAACGACAACAGCAAAGCACAGCAAGGATTTTCGAAGAACAGCTGAGCTGTGGTTTTCGGTTTCACGGCTGAAACAAGAAGATGAAGACGAAGAAGAAGAAGAAGAAGAAAAAGCTGCCGGCCCAAAAGTCAAGCCGAGCGCACGTGCTGTATAAAAGAAATCTGTTATTTTTTCCAATTCGTTACATTTTTTCCACATGTCGTCTGGCGTGCGTTGTCGAGCGGAAACTCATTCAATTCGGTAGCATTTCTGTTACTTCCAGTTGATTAGCGGCCACTTGACTATTAAAACTCGGCTTCGGGTTGGAGCGGCGCTGTCTACACAGGATCCACTCATAACCCATCCGAGCCGATCCGCCGCAAACCGTCCTCATTTCAGCGTGCTGTCAGCACAGCCTCCCTCCCAAAGCGAAAAGCTCTCGTATTACCAAAGTTTGGCATATTTTCTGCCACAGCGCAGATTAATTTCCGAGTACAGTAATCTACTCGTGTCTATCTACGTATGTATGTACCTCCTATCTACCTACCTACCTACCTACCTACATACGTACATGACAGTTGCTTGGCGAAAAAGTATCGGATTCCATCAACGCAGCGGTCTGGCTGGTTTTCCAGAACTCACAGCGCCGGCTAGCAATTTCAACTGAATTCTCTTTTGTGCAACGTCTGTCCGTTGGTCAACAGATTTTGTATACGCTACACCCGAAGGAATAAGGGCTCCGCTGCTAACGCATTAAAGGAGGTGTGGTAGATATAGAAAAGGATACATCGGTATATATTCTTGATCAGCGTCATCTAATCCGCTGTTACTCCGCCTGTCTGTCTGTCTATTTGTGGAAATCACGATTACAGAAGACCGAAAAGAGTTTCACCATCATAGTCTAGTCACTTCCGTTGTTCGAGAAAGCTCTCTGCTATTCAATTGTTTTCTTAGCCCAAAGAAGCAGCGATCAGCGATAGTAATTCTTCGTGGCGTCATTGTCTGAACTGATAGCGGTGGCTAGATAAAGTCCTGTACTACCTACTAAGTTATGTCCGTCTATTGTGAGGCTCTGTCCGAATCCTCGGTGTTGGGTGTCCTTTCTCGTGGACAGCATTCTTCGTTGCCGTATACAGTCCGGGAAAATGTTCAGTTCTTCCATATCCTCATTGATGTTCCATTCTACTTGACCTACCCATTAGAAACTCATTGTTTATAATTTGAATTTAATACTGTTTCCAATTAATTAAGTTTATTAGCATTCATTTATACATATACAATTTATTTATTTATTTGTAGAGGTGTATGTATGTTTGTGTTTATGTGTGTGTGTCCTCCTTTGGAAGCTGCAGGTGCTGCTACAACACTTTATAGCAACATAAAAACAAAATTGGCCGCCAAGTTTTTGGATGATTTCCATCATCAAAAATCGATCAGGAGCAACATGGATAAGTACAATGAACAACGCGACGAACAACATCCCAACACGATAGCACGACAGCACGTTACGTTCGCTGTTCGATGGTGGCAATCATCACACCAACACTTTCACCGGCGATACGCCGACAACCAGCCGAATTTTGTTGGTGTTGCTTTTATGTTGTTTTGCACAACTCGTACATATCACTACATTAAATTTAAGCACGCCATTAACACTTTTGTATTTCAGGAATCAAAAGGAGGTGAAAAAAACGTTCTTCCTGTTGATTGCTGTAATATACCGACGCACACCCAATTACACGACAAGGGCTCCACTGTTGTTGCTTCACTTGGTCCATTTAATTAGATACCGCGTCAACAAGGTGCTAAATGGCGGGCAATTATGCCGCCGCCCCGAATGTGTTGCGGTACCTTGAGGGGCCCTGATCGACGCCCTGATTCCTCGGATGGCGTATGGAGTCGTACCCACCTCCTTCTTTCTTTGTTTGCTGCTGATCATGACGTGATAATTGCTTGCTTCATCAGCGCCTTGATTTATTTTCAGTCCTTAACGATGTGTTAAAATAAATTGCATGTGTCCACAATATGTCCTTAAAACATACAAAACAACAACAACAGCAACAACAACGACAACAACACCGGGAGTTGTTTTCAAACTGCGTTTCAAAACAACGATCGTTTCTGTTTCGGTAAATTTTAAAAAAAATAAAAAAAAGGAAAACACAGCAATTGAAGGCAAAATTTAAATGAATACCCCGAATTCGCAAGCGTGGGGGGGGGGGATAACTTTTTGTTATATAATTGAATGCCAATACAATCGTTAAATGAACCATACACGCATCAATAACTTTTTTATATTTTTCATAATTCAAATTTTCTTCGCAGAGCATCTTACTTACTATAAGCTATGAAACTAATTTTTAACCCATCCCAATGGGTATTATATACATATTTAAAATAAACCACAAGTTGTATCGAATTTAAGGGGGTCTATTTTTCAGCTTCTTGGTCAGAATAGACTCCATTTGAACTGAAAACTGATATCGGAAAAACTTACTTGACCCTTTTGAATACGTCTTGATTACGATTCGGCACAAGCAGTCACAATCACTGTCGATCATCTGTAAGCCTAAAAAAGACTAATCGAATGTGTAGTATCAAAAAAGTATCGAAATACAAAAATTTAGCAAGAAAAAGCATCATCGAAACTGTACAGCTGACCAAATCCTTGCAGACGAGGGCCAAATAAAAAAAAAACTAAACCTCTATGACGTTCGTAGTGAATCTTTTAGCACAGCGCTAAGTGGAGGCAGTGGAGTGGAGTTGAGTAGAAGATGTTCTCAATTGCAGGTCGGAATTATTAGCTAATTGATTTTTTTTAGTTGGTTTTCTGCAAACTTTCGGCAACACGTTCGGTCGGTCACAGATGGCGATTGGCGTCTTTGTAGCCGGTGGCGGATCCCTTGAACGGTGCTCGGCTGTCGGAATATGATCAAAGCGCAATCTGGTTGGGTTGCTTGGCATTTCTAGGACCACATACATACATACATCTATATATGTAGTATGCTTCGTAGAACCATGTCGATTTAGAGGAAAGGAACTGATGACAGGTGCCACGACAGTGTTGGTGGTCGGTAACGCAAGAAGAAGAAATTATGTATAATTATTCAATTAAATTGTAAATTCTAAACGGACCAACTGTATCAATAACTGTGACTGTAACTCCAACTAAGATAAGAAGTTGTATTAATGCATCTCCGTTACGTTTATAGAAATTAGTTACCGTATAAAGTTCGATCTGTGGGCGAAGAGCTTTTATTTTTCCGTCATTTAAGGCAAGTTTTTAAAAATTCAGAGAAAGGCGATCGGGAGAAATTTCGCCGACTTTCGCAGGTAGCAACAAAGTTTTAATCAAAATGTTTGGCATAATTTTAGGCATAGGTTTACAGCACTTAACAAGCACATTATCGCTTGCTCTCGTCTTGAAAACCAGAACTATGTATTGATTCAGTGTATTCCGGCGCAAATGTTATTACACTATTTAAAAAATTATGAGTTCGAATGAAATTGTTGAGTTTTTAGCCGTTTTAACCTTGTCGGCGGTGTGCAATGCTGCGAATTTTATTTTCTACATTATGTACCCCCCTTAACAATCTCTTAAGGGCACTGCACCGTGGTTATTATGTAAAACAATTAATGTATTTACACTTGCATAATTTATTATAAACTTTTTCTTTCCGATTTATTTACGCTTTGAATTTGTAAAATGCCTAAAAGATATTTATAAATCTAGCTAATTAATATCAAAGTATATAAATATATGCGTTAGTTTGCATTCGTGTTTACGAACATTCAATCGAGTCTAATGTCTATGAGAGGAACTTAATGCAATTTTGCATCAATATAAAAAATAGATGAATTCTGTGAATTTCCTTTTTCGTTCTTCGCTTTCACACCACGGTGGAGATCCACTCCCAAAGTTCCTCCAGTTGATTTTCCTTGGCGGAGCCCTCGCAGAATTGTACCCTCTGCTTCAGGTGTGAGAACTCGAAATCTATACCCTCCTTACCAACGTACACCGATTTTGTCGTGGCGTCGTCGTCGGTTGTAGACCTCAATTTGCGGCTGCGCGTATCACGTACAATGTTACTGTAGTAAAAAGTTGTATTATTCTTTTATTCTTACTATTATTGTCTTGGAGGCACTTACATTTCATTCTCCAAGATACTGCGAACTACTTGCGCGCTTTTGGCGGTGGCGAAATCTTGTTTATTACACAGAACGAGTATTGAACAAGATTTGGAAGTGCTGTCGCTTACAATGTTGTAGAAAGCACTGCAGATGAATTTATTAATGGAAGAAAGAGTTGCTCCTCGTTAATTGCTTCAACTCACTCTGCCACGTCGCGTATATCCTTTTGCACAGTTACCGAATCCACAACGAAAATTATACCCTTCGCTGTCTTCTTGTACGTGTCAAAATATTTGTTGCGCACTCTGTAGTGACCGGGTATGTCGACGAAACGTCCCTTCCACCGTCCACAGACAAAATGGCCTACATTCTCTGTAATGGAAGTGAACGTTTCCGGAAACCTCCTACAAACTATCTGCATAAATACTGCGGTCTTCCCTGACTCGCACAGTCCCATCAGCAGCAAATCACGTCGTCCGGATCGACGTCTGTGCAGAATGAAAAGCAGAGCTGAAAATAGAGAAAGTAGCTCAATATAAATGTGGATGTGTGTGCTTTGTGTAAAATACGTTCCTCCACCACGCAATCAACCGCTTAAATATTCATGGACCACTTACCAATTATAACTATTGCTGCAATGGCTGTGATGATAGTTAGAACAAAGTTGCCATCTTGCAGATGCATTCGTTCTTCCGAGTATTCCTCTACTTTAGACATTTTAGATTGGATGTAATTCGATTGAAATAAATTTAATAACAGTCCTGCTACAAACTGTCGTGGCAACAACGACTATACGTCAAAATTTGGGAGCCGGATTGGTCAACGATTGAATGACGAGCAATGATTTGTACAAATTACGTGCTGCCAGCTATTAGAAATCAAAAATATTTGAAAGATTTCGCCTACTTGTTAAAAAGACGTCGTAGATTTCAAAGTATTTCAAGTTTGAAATTCTTATTATATCTCCTAAACTATTAAAAATATCAGGATGGATACTCATTAAAATATTTATGTGAAATAAAATTTTGTCGAAAAACTTTGGAGCAGATTGGGATCCGCACGGTAAACCCACAATGTTGTTGTAGCATGTGGAGCAGACCCCAACAACAACAACAATTTGCCCGACGCCCCTGCTTTCTGAGTTATAGCCCTTTGAAATTGGAACTTATTTGCCCTATATCTCTTTAACCGTAGAAGTAGCAGGTTCTTAGCAATACTTGCCATGAATATAAAAATATTTCCAAAAAAATTTCTAGTGCACTTGGGTAAAAAAAACAAGAATTTCATAGAATCCAGAAAACTGTATAGAAGTTTTCCATTAAAAATGAATAAAATGAGAGAATGCGCAACGGTAGCGCGTCAACTCCAGATCAGAAGATTGTGTGGACTTCACTTTTGGAATTTTTTTAACAATGTTTAAGTGAAGAAAGCATAGCAGACATTTAATCAATTTTAAATTATTAAATATTAAAAACTCATTCATAATAAATTTCGCTCTCATAAACTCTCGAATCGAATAATTTTTGAATATCGAGAAATTATATTTGTACTTCTGTGGAAGCACTGTATTCACGAAGGTGTTTTATACATAAGTTGTTGAAGAAAATTATATGAACTTATTATACTTTTTTCATAGGAAGTAATTAAAAACTGGGAGAAAAAAGTTGAAAAATTATTTTAAATCTTTTCTACAAAATTTAACCAATATCATAATAATTTAACCTGTACCAATATGACCAGAAGTTGTTGTTGTTGTATTCATCGCAAAGAACTAAACTAACAAAAAAATTGGGTATATATCGAGCTTAGAAAAAAAATTGTTTAATTCACAAAAAAGTACAAAAATTTTAAATTTCTCGAGAAATATAAGCTTTTTTGTAAAATATCATATTACATAAATTGAAGAGATTTTAAGTACCTTTAGAACGGCATGCATACCAATCGGATATCTGCTATAGTATAGGAGATATTAGCAGTTCAATTTCAAATTTCAAACGGCTATAAAACCGGACGTGACCATCCCTTTTTGAAGTTGTTGTTGGGGTCAGCGTCAAAAACAACAACAACAAAATTGGGCGTGTTGTACAGCGCCCGATATGTTCCGTGTCTAGTAGTAGAGAATTTTACAAAGTTTATGAATAGTTGGCAACGGTTTGAATATCCATGTTTTGATTGCCAGAACAGCTGATTATGTCTTTTTTTTATTTCACAAAAAGTTCTGACCTTAAAACAGCGCTTTCTTTATTACTGATAGTTGTTAAAATTATTTAAAAAATGATTGCCATGGAAAAATTACCCAACCAAATAGGTTATCTAGTGCTGAAGGAGGATGGAGCCGTTCTTGAGTCCGGTGGCGAGTTGGAAAATGACGAGCGCAGCGCCAACATTCTACTTGGTGTGATACAACTCACTGAAAGGTTAGAGGGTGGGCGTTATTTAAAATTACTCGTATGATATCTATCAGTAAAAAATGTTTGATTCTTTTTATTAAATTTTACATAGCATCGATGAGAATTTTATGGCCAACAGTAGTTGTGAACGTATCTCAATCAAATACGAGGATCACAGCTACAATATCTGCATGTCAAATCGAAAGATATACATTCTAAAACTACGAAATATGGCTTGCAGCAGAACATCCAGCAACGGTAACTTCGATTCTGATCACATTGGGAGTTCAGTAACGGCTTGAAACGTCTCTAAGCGCTGTTGCGCCTTTTGCGCCTACACTGCGGGTAGCAGTAGGCGCAATCCAACTCCTACCCTTGCTAACGTTGACAGAAATGGACGCGAGAAGCGCTTTAGTTGGAAAACACCTTTTATTTACTTAATAATACTTTTTATTTGTCAAAGAATACATCATCTGTAATCTCTTGTTCAAAAATTCGCCGGGCTTCATTTGTAACATCCAATAAAGTTGCCGTACTGTTGAAAATAATAACATAGAAATGACGCCAGTTGCAACTCTTTTTAACGATCCAGAAATCATTGGTGGTCTTAACTTGGACCTGCTCCGTTACGCTACTGTCACTACTTGACTCCAGATCAGCAATGAGATTCATAACATTGGCCGGAATGCTATTTGCCTTAGGACGTCGCCTGTCCAGATAGATGTTGCTTATGTGCTTGAGGCTCTGTTCATTTATGAATAAGAATTTGGGTGTTACGGATTCACTCTCGATGGTGCATGAATTCGCCATGGAACTTATTAGAGACTTAGTAGCATTCAGACTGTTGGCAGGTTTTGTAAGCGACTCCCCAATATCTGAAGCTATGCTAGCCAGTTGAGGACCCATGAATGAATGCAGTTCCAAGTAGAATTCGTTTAAAGGATGCTGGTTAGCTACGGATGGTCAGCAATTATGGTTACTGTAATACAATTTTTTGTTTCTACTACTATTCGTATATTTACCGCGTATAAGCAAACATAACGTTGCATTCATCACTCTGTAGATGATCAGATAAAAGCATTGTAGTTCGCCATCATACTTTATGTAAACCTTCGGTGGCTTGCTGCAATTTTCTGTGTTCTCTGGACCTGTTACGAAGCCTCCACTTCTATAAAACTCTGAAGCATTGCTGTTGCTGCGGTTCAACGAGCCGCCAGCGAGTTCCGATTGCGTAGCCTTTGGAAATATTGTGCTAACTAAATACTCATGTATACAATACAAATCCAAAGGATATATTTTACTGCTACAAAAGCATTTGGAAATCAATTTATTGAACTGATCAGTGTTTAAAAACTTACCAAACCACTTGTTCATTGTATAGAAATATCGTATCCACGATGGTGGAAAAAGTAGCCTGAATCATATTAACGAAATTGTGCACCCTCAGAAAGAGGAACTTATCCAATGGCAGATACTGTATGCTACGCAAAGCATCGACTACATCACATGCCCCCAGCTTCAATGTCAATAAATACTGAAATAGACAGAAACTCTTTGCTTTAGTCCATAGAATCCAAAAACTCCTCCGTACACACTTTGCTGTAAAACAATTCAAGCTTTTGTGCCAGATGCTCGTGTGGCTCTCCGCTTCCTTGCCCGCTATGCTCCAAAATCATCTCAAAAGTGCCGGCAAACAGTCGAAACATATTATAACATTGCTTCAAAGTGGCACGATAGATGTGATCATGGACCTCGTTACCCTTATAATCGGCTATTTCAACACCATCTTTAGAGCGTATTTCTTTTGGTACATTGATGACCAGCACCATCCAGTAGTCCTTCTCCGGCTGATAGAATACTTGTGTGGTCTTCTGCGTGTGCAGCGCTTTGCAACCATCATTGCAGTCAAATGTTCTACATTGGAACAAACATATATTCAGCATGATTCATGATGTTTGTTTTATTACCCAGTAAACGCAATGATAGCCTCACTCAAGCCGACGTCATTGATTTTAGTATTCAACTCGATATCCTGGGGATGATAGAACAAAATCTTCTTGCTTTCCTGTCCAAAAATATACGAATGTGTTACTAAAGAATGTAGTATTACGTGAGAAGTCTGCGTACCTCGCCTTCTTTTCGACCAATGGTAGAGTTGAAAATGTAAAAACTACGCAACGTTAACTCAATTCGTTGTATAACTTTTGCCATTCTCGAAATCTTGCTAGTCTCATCAGTTTATTCAAAGTCTATCAACCATGCATCGAATCGATATGCACTTGTTTTGTTTTTCTTATGAGCATATCTCAGCGTTGCCATTCCTATTGATTAGCAAAAACGAGATAGGAAAGTTCTTAAAATGCAACTCTGGTATTCAAATCGTACGTTGGTGGTAATTGTACTGTGGTTTTTAAGCGGCTTTCACACAGTACGATTTGTTATACAACTTGCTCCTCTCAGAAATCGTACGATAAATAACGGAACTGCATTGTCGAGCGTTCAAACGTTCAAGCAAGTTGACCGATTTCATTTTTTCCTTGCTGTCAACTGATAAACGAAATGCACAAAGCAATTCTGGCAGCCATAATAATTGATGAGGAACGTCCAAAGTGGCATTTTTGTCGATTTCTCTAGATTCATAAGAAGACATTCATAAGCTTTGTCTTTCAAATGTTTCTTTTTATATTCATAACTCTTCACTTTCCAAAGTTCTGGGAAATCTTTGTAGAGGTTAAAAAAAAGGTTAAGGTCTCCTTCCAAACATCCGTATTCATTTCGTCCGAACACTTCGAGCACATTTTTCAAATGACGTTTATGGAGTCGTTTTGCCTGCGTTCACACGATCAAGCAAGTCGTCAAGCAAAGCAAGTTGGATGTCAAAAATCAAAATAGGTTTGATTTTCATACGACTTGACCTTCAACTTGTAGTATGTAGCGTTCAGACATACTACAAGTCGTCAAGCATCAAGTTGTACAACAAATCGTACTGTGTGAAAGCTGCTTTCTGAAGAACTAGATAATTGATAACGTTTCTGCTCGGAAACTTAACTATTATGACGTAATGTTTTTTAACCCACTCCAATGCTGTTGTTATTTTAGTTTCTTATGCTGATTACAATAACAGCAACTTTTCGCTCTCGTATAATTATCGAGTTATTTCCCGTCGATAATTGAAATTCGTATTCCTACATATCCTAAAGTAATACTGATATCCGCATTCTATAAATGTAAAATTTTTATGAAAAATCGAATGATTTTTTCGCGAGAAGGCGCTATTTTCTTCAAATTTAAAAAATTATAATGAAAATTTCAAAAAAGTAATAAATTGTAAAAGGTCGTTTTCTACAAAAGTAATGGTTTTTCTACAAAGTTTTCTTTAACGTAAATGAAAAGTATTTTAAATTTTATTTTCATTTAATTTCAGTTTATACTACCGTTATAATCTTTAATTCGAATAATCTATAATAGTTTGTTAGATATAGTGATAAGAATTCCAGTTTTCAGTTCGATAACTATACGAGAGCAAAAAAATTGTTATTGTTGTAACAATATTGTTGTTAACACAACGTTAGGGTTCTTCCAACTATGAAAAAATAAAATTCTTGATAAAATTGTCAGTAGACTGTTATACAAACGAAAAATATTACCTCAGATCAACAGCAGGGTTTCTTTACTGGAAGATCTATATCCATAAAGATGAACCCGGTAGATTTAAATGAATAAATAAAAATAATAAAATTAAAAACCAGAAAGAATGCTATACACATCAAAAAGTTTATACAGATATCAATATGGGGTATCAGTATTTAAGGATATACATATTTTAAGGTTTAGGGAACATATACTTTCCTTCAATGATAAAGTACGAGAATTATTAAACCGAGATGAAACTGATGGTGTTCTCTTAATTTATATATGTAACTTATGTCCACACGACAAGGGATCAATCCCTATAGCGTCGGTTCCGTTTCTTCAATTTCAATGGAACATATACCGCTTTGTGGGTATTTTTCTTGGAGACGAAATTTTATTATAAATTATTAAAATATATCAGGTACTACGTCTCAGTACACAAACTTTGTTAATTAAAATTAAGTAATTGTTTTAAGACCTAAAATATAATTTTATTAAAATAAGGATCAGTGCAGAATTAATTAAAATTTAAACCTCATAATCACGATACTTCTTTTTAATGCACACTCTATTACAATGATGTATGTATGTATGTATGCTCTGTAGGTACGTATAGAAAGCTGAGAGAACTCTACTTTCTTAATATTGAGATAAGTATGTAGGTAAATTATACAATTTATTAAGAAAAAAGTTAATGAATGTAACAATATTTTAATAAAAATCTAAAATTTAATTTTTCTTGAAAGAAGTACCATTTCAAGGGTATCAATAACAAATAGGTATCTCATATAGTTTAGGAGATATAGTCCAGAAATAGTCCCTCAATTTCGCCAAAGTCAATGTATTCATAGCTGTATGTATTTCATTGTTGTTGTTTTTGGAGTTGACCCTAACAACAATTTTTCACGCTCTCATCAGGTTCCAGAGTTAGATCCCTCTATAATTTAAAAATTTCAGGTGTGTATCTCCTAAACTTGATGAGATAAATTCTTATAAAAAACTGCGCGATTTATTTGACATAAATAAAAGGTTCAAATTCCTTTAAAACGGTACATATATTTAATAGTTTAGGAGATATATTCATAACAATTCCAATTTTCGTCGTGCTATAACTCGATAATTATACAAGATAAAAAGTTGTTGTTAAGCAGCATATATAATAAAAACAACAACACTAACAATGTTGAAGGGGTTCCACAAACGTAAAGTTGTTCCAAATATTATTTACTTAAATGAAAGATAATTCGATTACCTTTCCAACAATAGCAATAACACAGAGGTATATCATAAAGTTTAGGAGATATAAGCCAGAAATATTCAAATTATAAAGGAGTTAGCGCCAAAATCAACCCCACCAACAAAAAGAACAACAACTTTGATTAGGTCGACAAGCGCCTAAAGTGCTCCCAAAATAGTTTAATTTTTAAATGTATCTACTTTCTAGTTGTTTGAAAACTACGATGCCTTTTTAAAAGTAGGCCAAAATTTCAAAATATTTTTACTTTCTGATAGCAATACGTAATTTGTACAAATTATTGCGCGTTTTCAACCGTTGACCAATCCGACGCTCAAATCTCGACGTACAGTTGCTGCCACGCCAGGTTGAAGCAGGAGTGTGATTGAATTTATTCCAATCCAATTAAATATAATTTAAAATGGCTGAAGTAAAGGAAAACTCGGAAGAAGGAATGCAGCTGCAAAATGGCGATATTGTTCCAACTTTGACCACCGCCATTGCTGGAATAGTTATAGTTGGTAAGTAGTCCATGAATATTTAAGCGGTCAACAAACTTTCTTAGTTCGCTTTGAATGCGATGTGTTGAAATTGTTGCCGAAGGGGGGGGGGGGGGGGGGGGGGGATAAATTTATAGAATTTATTATAACTTATTCACGTGTTTTTTAAAGAAAACAAGGTTTTTTTGCCATTTTTTTTACATAATCTGCATTAGTTACTTATAGGGAGGAATTATGAAAAATATTTATATATAGTTTAAGGGCAAATTAAATTACCTTTCGTTTGATACCCATAACGCTGGGTACACGCAGTAGTTTTGTATACATACATATATATACGTATCCCGAGTTCAACACGCCCTCACGCCTACATGCATCGCGCGAAAAATTTATTCACTATTCGGATTTTCTCGGAACTCTTAAATACCTGGGGGAAAAGATCGGGGCTAATGAGGCAAAATAGATTTGTTCCGGAACTTATTTCAAACAACGCACACACTACCACACATCTGTATTGAGCTTATTTCTGTATTTTCAGCTCTTCTTTTCTTTCTGCAAAGACGTCGATCCGGACGACGTGATTTGCTGCTGATGGGACTGTGCGAGTCAGGGAAGACCGCAATATTTATGCAGATAGTGTTTAAGAGGTTACCCGGAACGTTCGCTTCCTTTCAGGAGAATGTAGGCCATTTCGTATCGGGACGATGGGTGGGACGTTTGGTCGACATACCCGGTCAGTACAGAGTGCACAAGAAATATTTTGACACGTACAAGAAGACAGCGAAGGGTATAATTTTCGTGGTGGACTCGGAAACTGTTGAAATGGATATACGCGATGTGGCCGAGTGAGTTGAAGCAATTAACGAGGTGAAACTCTCTTATATTAATTTATTCATCTGCAGAGCTTTCTACAACATTGTGAGCGACAGCGCTACTAAATCCTGTTCAATACTCGTTCTGTGTAATAAACAAGATCTCGACACCGCCGAAAGCGCAGAAGTAGTTCGCAGTATCTTGCAGCAGGAAATGTAAGTGCTAACAAGACCAAGAATAAAATAATAATAAAACTTTTTACTACAGCAACAATGTACGTGATACGCGCAGCCGCAAATTGAGGTCTGCAACCGACGACGACGCCACGACAAAATCGGTGTACGTTGGTAAGGAGGGTATAGATTTCGAGTTCTCACACCTGAAGCAGAGGGTACAATTCTGCGAGGGCTCCGCCATGGATAATCAACTGCAACAACTTTGGCAGTGGATCTATAATATGCAGAGCACAATTTAGACTGTCAGATTTGATCTACATTTACGCAAAATTTTTACAATGACGCAAAATTTTTACAATGACGCAAAATTGCATTAAGTACCTCTCATAGACATTAGACTCGATTGCGCCTAAGTGCTTAGACCGTGGTTACGCCGTGCATGCTCGGCAAGAAGGACTCTTGTTGTTTTGTGTGTATGGCATTTTGTCTTACACACAAAACAAAAACAAACAATGTGGCAGTGTAAAATTCCTACCGAGTTTGCACGGTAGCGTAACGACGGTCTAGATTTATTTAACTTATAGGCATTTTACAAATTCAAATCATAAATAAATCGGAAGTGTAAATGCTTTAATTGTTTTAGTAATTGAGGTACATAATATGTAGCAAATAAAATTCGCAGCAATTCCACACCGCCGAAAAGTTTAAATGGGTAAACACTCGAAACTGAATACACTGAATCAATTACACCGCTCATTCTGGGGAGAAGGTACATGCACCGGCTTTCAAAAAGAGTCTAATTGAAATTAAGAGCCTGGAAGAATGGTAAGAATTGGAAGTCGTCCAATAAGAAAATCCTAAGAATAAATAGTTTGCTTATTAAATGGCGAACATGCATTATTATATTGTAAATAAAGGCCATAAAGCACCTAAAGAATGCTTATTAGAAATTCGAGCAATTAAAATTAAAACCAAAAAACTGATTACAACTTCCTTTGCTCTCGTATAGTTATTGAGATATAGCGCATCCAAATTATTATATCTTCTACACATTAAAGATTTAGATAAGATGGATACCGTTAAAAGGGAATTTTAATTACTTTTTATTTATGTAAATTCAATTTTGCAGAAAAACCATTACTTTTAGAGAACAATTACTTTTTATAATTTAGTACATTTTTTCCTAAGTAAAATGTATACTCAACCCATATAATTTTCTTAAATTTAAGGAAGTAGAGCTTAGCTTTCTAAGCGTTTTGTTTCATAAGATAAAGTATTTGAAACCCCATAGAACGCAACAACAAAGCACTCGTGAATATTGCAGTTATTCCATGAGAATTTATGAGAACCGCGGTGGAAAGCGCACATTTTTGCAGTTTTCCGAGAGGACTCCTGCGTCCTTTTTGTATGAATTAGCTTTAAATATTTAATCATTTTAAATCGCAAAATTGGATCTACAGTTCATTGAAAAAACGCAACTAGTACACTACGTTCGAAAGATAATGCAATGAAGTTGGATGCGATTTCGAGTTACGGCTTGCTAAAGCTCAAAGCCGAGCGAGCCAGAGCCTTAAAAAGCTTTTACGAGTCTTGCCATCTTTAGAACTCATCAAAATGAGCGATTCTAAAAAATTCAAATGCTTGCAAGATAGGGATGGCAGCGCCATCATTGTTCAGCACCTGAAGCTGGTGCCAAAAAGAATGCTGCATCGTGTACGGAGTCAGCAGGAGAGTGAAAATGTGATGGCAAAACCAAATAGACAGTTTAATGATTTAAACACCTTCATGTATGCTAACAATTTATTATATTCTCGTATATATTAAACAGTATTCCAAAAATAAAATCTTCAGTGCTTTCATCGATTCAATTGCTTTTAATTTCTCTATTTTGTTAAATCCTGATCCGCAGCTCTTCCAGTGCTTGACCAGGACTTGCTGGAGAAGAGAAGAAATAAATCTAATGAAAAAAAATGCTGCAGCAAACTGAACGTATCATCCCAATACAATGCCATTCAAAGTCTTGATATTATTGCGTACGAGGGAATCCGTAGATTGTTGAGCGAAGCGAAGGTGAAAATTCTCTGGATCCTGTTCGACGATAGAACGAGTTTCCGGCATTCTGTCAGTGTACCCAGATCCCTGTTCATTTTCTTAAAATATTTCAAATGTAAGCCTATATCCTTGGCGTTCCTTGACTCTTGTCCTGTCTTCTCTTCTCCCAACTTTAAAGCATCTTTAATAATGGTGTGTTTACCCATTTTATTTTATTGCAAATAATCAAATCGAAATGCTCCAATTATTAATTCAGTTGTTGTTGCTTGTGGTGGAGACACCAAAAACATCTGTCGCTCTCCACTTACAAAGTTATAGCCCTTTGAAATTTTAAATTAGTAGCCCGGTATAGATATATACCGTTAGAAACGTAAGTTAAATTTATGTAAAGTAAGATTTTACCGAAAAATGCCTATTTTTGGAGACGTAAACGTAATTTTAATATTTTTAGTACTCTTTCCGCCCCATTAATAAAGTAAAGCATATAACTTACCCACATAATTTATGGAAATACAAAGTAGAGGTCATTAGCTCTCCACAGCTTTTTGTTTCGTCGTAATCGGTGAGAATTTTAGGATAAAACTAAGAAAATGAAAAATTGTTATGAAAAATCGCGCGATTTTCCGCCTGCAGCGCTAAACTAAAAAATTAAAAATCGTTATGAAAAATCGTTAATGACTTGTTTTACTTTATTAATGGGTGGAAAGAGTACAAATATTAATATCGCGTTTTCTCTAAGAATATGTATTTTTCGGTAAAATCTTACTTTACATAAATGAAAGGTATTTAACTTTCCTAACGGTATATATCTATACCGGATATCTTCTATAGTTTAGAAGATACAGGGATACTAATATAAAATTTCAAAGGGCTATAGCTTTGAAAGTAGAGGAGAGCGACAGATGTTTTTGGTGTCCCCATCACAAGCAACAACAATACGCTTGGCTTTATCGGGAAGTCGTTAATCTGTTCCATTTAAATTATCTTTCATCTATGTTAAATTATATTTGATTGTGAAACTATTAAGTTTTAAGAAAAATTAAATTTAAGATTTTTTTTACTTTTTTACTTAGTAAAAGTATATATAAATATTATAACCTATATACTTACCCCAATATTAAAAGAGTAGAGTCTCTAATTAGATATAGATCAAATATAAAGCAACACTTTATTTTTCGCTCTCTCTCTCGTTTTTTTCTCTCTCTCTCTCTCTCTCTCTCCTTTAACGAGGTTTGCTTATGATGAACCACTGACTTTTAAGTGTTTTTTACTGCTAGAATAAAAACATTGAAAAAAAAAATGTTTCTGTAAACATTCACAAGTTATAACTTGTTATTAATTAGTGATAATTTAATTGAACAATTGAATGAATTAAAACTTAAACAATTAGTATTAATTAATACTAACAGCTTTATAATGGATAAACACATATTCTTTTTCAAGCTTTTGTTTTGTGATTTTCGTATTTTATTGCTATTTTGTTTGTTTGTATCGTCAAATATATAAGAAATAACGAAAGGTACAAAACAAAACGAGTGTAAAACAAAAATTCTGTTTATCTATTATAAGCTGTAATCAAACCTTCGATTTAATAGTAATATTTACAAAAAATGTAATAAAATTTCAATACTACTACTGGTAGTGTGACTTGTCCCTTCGACGTTCAATGCATTGATATTGGTTGCGGTTCGCATTCCAAGCCTTTTCAAGCGAAAGCGAACGCAGCTAAGACTGGGCCTAGAATAATCTATTCAATAGTGTACAGCAGATTCAAATAACAACCCAGTTATAGTTGACTTTGTTCGTTTTCATTTACAGTTTTGGAGCTGCACGTGCTTTTGTTGCAGTGTTTTTAAAGTTGCTACAGTCTTTTAAAGAAAAAACTGCATAGCAACAATGGTTAAAGTACAGAAACCAACGCCGAAAACATTGTCGAAGTTAGTAATGACGAAAAATTCCATTCATAAGAAGAAGGTTGCTGCTACAGCAGAAACAGCATCGCCAGGGATCAAGAACCTGAAATCGAAGATAATAAAAGCAACATTAAAGAACGAAAAAATATTGCCACCGGTAAAAGAAAATCAGGTTAAATCAGAAAAAAAGAGTAAAAATAAAATGGAATATCCGAGTGCGTCTGCAGCTTCAGTGAACGTGATGAAGAAAAATAGGAATGCCAAAAATGAAAAGGTTCCACAACAGAAACGTCCAGCGGTTTTAGCACCTCTTCAGCCAAATTCATCTGCTGTGAAATCCAAGAAAAACATGGCAAAGAAAGCAAAGGTAACATCCAACGCTGCTCCTGCACTAGTGACTGCCGATATTCAAAAGAAAAAAGCAAAGAACGTTGCTCAAAAATCTATTCAAAGTGTTAATGTTCCTGCTAAGCAAAAAGAAAAAGTCGCTAAAATGGAGAAGAAAAAGGCGGCCATTAAAGCGTATAAGAAGCAAAAAAAATCCCTTGGCAACGAAAAGAAGGAGGCGACTGTACCTAAGTATACCTATGAACCGGTGCCTTTCGACGAGGACAAGTTCAAAGCAATTGTTTGTGTTGAAAATATTAAGAAAAACGCAGAAGCTTTGCAGAAGCTGGTGGAACAAGAGCTTGCCCAGAGGAAGACTTCGATCTTCAGCGACTACAAATACTGCCTTACTATCGGCAGTTTTCAGATAGCAAGCTGCCCAAAACGCATGGTTAAAATGTAAGTAGTGCTGTTATGACTTGAAAGAGCTCTTTAAAATAGTATTTATTTATATCTAGGAATTTGAAGCATTCTTTGGTCGATAAGGAGGATGATGTGGTCATCATTGTCCCTGATTTGAAGCGCGGCTCTAAAGTTGATTATGAGCCAACCATTCAACATTATGAAGACCTCTTCCGCGAAGCAGGTATTAAGAACCTGAAGATTATACCTTTTAACCAGTTGAAGACCGAGTACACTAGCTTTGAATCACTTCGTAAATTGAGTAACACTTACGATTATTTCCTATGTGACGGTCGATTGGTCTCACATGTTGCTGGCTTCTGCGGCACTATTTTTCAGAAACCACGCACGACATTCCACGGCGTCCGTATGGACGGACCGAATTTAAAAATGAACATCGAGAAATCTATGCGTCGAACTGCGTTCAAACAATTCCATAAGGGTGACTTGATTTCAATTCCCGTCGGAACTCACAAGTTCACTTCGCAACAGTTGGCTGAGAATATAGAGCACGTTGTTGCACAACTTAAAACCCTCTACCCCGGCGGCCTGGGCAACGTGCGCGCCATGCATTTAAAGATTGCTTTGAACGGAACATCATCTCTTCCGCTTTACATCAGCATGGCTCAACCGCCGTTGGTGGCACCTTACGTTGTAGGTAAACGTGAGGAACGCATGCTTAAAATGAAGAAGGAAGCCAACGAAGTACTCGCAAAGTTTGCCATGACCAAGGGTGGTACATTGTTGAAATTAAGGATGGATCAAATTCAAAATAAAATGAGGATAAAGGCGGCTAAAGAACAGTTGGCAGCAAAACGTGAGACAGCTGCAGAGGGTGGCGATGATTTTAAGTGTTTGCCTACTAAGAAAGCTAAAAATGTTGGAAAGGCAGAAGTTGATCAGGACTCCAAAAATAGAAATACCAATGAGCCGGACGCAAAGGATGATGATGATGAGGAATCTGCGGTCTTGGCTAAGAAATCAAGAAAAGAAGAAATTGCAGAAGTTGAGAAGGATTCAATAAAGACGAACGCCGATGAGCAAACCGAACCAGAACCAGATGAAGACGAACCTGATGATTCGGATTCAGATGATGACGACGACTTAGAAGAGTACGAAACTGAGGGAGATCTGGAGGATGACGACGACGAACATGAGGCTCCTCAAGATGTCCAAGAAAGTGACGATGATGATGACGAGGATGAGGATGATGATTCTGAAGACGATGATGATGATGACGATGAAGATCAAGACGACGATGATACTGATTAAATTTGTCTTTTCTTCCCATTGAAATTTCATTCTTAATTTATGTTTACTGATTTTAAAAATCAATTGTAACGCACTACATGTACTGAAGAGAATATATGAAATCCCAATAAATTATTGGTTTCTTAGTTTTGAATTTAAAAACTTAGTTAGTGGGTATCTGATGCTTGGAAGAGGTTTGTATTGGAAATTAAGTGCCGTTTCAGATTTTAAAGAGTTTTAAGCAGTAGAAAATTAAGATTACCCAAATATACGATATGCGTATATATTTTTGTTATTTTTATTAAATACAATTTATTTTACATTCATCAACAATTGAATATATCTGTGGCCACAAGCCGCAACAGTCTAAGTCTGTTTTTCTTATTTTTCAGGAGCATTATTTAGAATTTACCGCATTTTGCACTTTTATTGGCGTGAGAATAATTTCACTGAATATTTTTATTTAGATGTGATGAACAAAAGTAACACGTAGGTTCTTATATCTTACGAGAATTTATAAATTAGGACAGCTAAGGGGTTGAGTTAGGCTGTTACTATGTTTCGTTATTCCCAAATAGCGAAATATAGTACAATAATGATAAGTCAACTTAGGGATATATTCTTTATTGTAAATTTTACCAACATCGATTAGTTAATACTGGAATGGCTAATATAAAATTACGAAATTAATGTTGAAATATTCTAAAACATATTTTATTCTAAAATTATACATCTGTAAATTCAACTTAGGCTATATGGTGTTTATAGAACAATTTCTATAATAAAATTATTACAACTGTAAAAAAATATAGACATTAGATTAAAATCAGATGAATTTAATAGTGGCAAGTTCTCATTCTCAACTTAGAACTAGAGTTAAGCGATTTTGGTTTGTAAAACTATTAGAAAATGTTTAGTTGGCAACTCTATAAGAGTTAAGTTCATAACATAATTTTCATCTCTTTCGCACTTACAGATTTTGTGATTGCCAATTTCAAGTGTTGTCAGTATTTTGGTCAATATTAAAATGTCAAATTTTGACATTTTTCTTTCATTGCAGAGCGAAATTCTGGGGAAGATCTGCGTTGGTTAGTTCCGTGGTACATGTTGGTCGTGGATTTTCTAGGGGTAGCAAACAAAACTTTGTCCAAATTTTGAAAAATATATATTGCTTTATAATTAATAAAAGTGTTCAAGTGAATATGAATATGAATATTTCCATGAACAATTTGCAATACACTTTAATGCTGGAGGAGTGAGAACGAACAAAAATTATGTTGGCCGCAGAAGAAAAGCAACATTTTGCTCTGGAATTTATACTTAAAACAGATATAAAGTTAATATAAATCCAATTGTAAAAACAAGAAAAAAAAATCGTACTAATAATAAATACCCTGTGAGCGGAAAAGCTGCTGTGATAGCCTGCCGAAACTAAATACAGCGGAACACCTGCCTGTGTTTGCGTTAAAAACTTCAACAAATTTGATTTAATTGATGAGTAGTTGCAGTTGATGTAAGTTGCATGAAATGAGCACGGGAAAAATGTCAATATAATTGAAGTGAAAATTTGTTCAACTCGAGTCTTTTTATTTTAAATATTTCACACCAAATATCGCTCGCATATTGATAATTCCGCCTTTGTGCATCAAGAACCCGAAATAGTTAAAAGGCAAAGCACATCCATCTTTAAAAGCACCATCCTCCAAGAGTGGCTGGCTACTGGTCAAGTGAATTTGATCAACGCCGAACAACATGCCGAAAATCTATATGAAAAAGCCGCTGGCAGGCATCGTTCGACGAAATCGAAATACGATCAAGGATGTGGTCATCACGGTGAGTGCCTCCAGTTTTATGTCCTTTCCCATATTTCACGAATAAATATTTAAATCTAAAATATATTATGAGCCAAATATGTATACACGATTGACCGCAACCCTATCCAATGGGTTATCTTTTATTAGAAATTGATTCTAAGATATCCGCATGGATAATTTATGAATATTTCAAATTTCAGCATCTCGAATAAAATGCGTTTTCAAAATTATAACTGGATTGACGAAAATAAATCCATAATCGTCATGATTTTAAATGAATTAAGAAAAACGAAAAAAGAAACTTAACATGAGATAAGATAAGCTAAAATTATAAAATAA
This sequence comes from Myopa testacea, assembly GCA_949629155.1. NCBI lineage: Eukaryota > Metazoa > Arthropoda > Insecta > Diptera > Conopidae > Myopa > Myopa testacea. Next base: position 27,187,739 of record OX451348.1, read on the forward strand.
GCTAGATAACAATAACAACTTTTTCGATATCGAGCAGTTGATTATAAAGGGTTGGTAGTTATTTAAAATTACTTAATCATGAAATTCTGAATCTCTTAATCCGAATACAATAATTAGAACTTTATGTCTTTATAATAAAGATACACATGCATGTCTATATATTTAGATCAAATATTAAAAACATGTCAACGTTTTATTCATACGTTGACTTTTCATTTATTTAATTCACAATTCGCTTATCAATTTCAATGTGAAAGAAAAAGATTGTAAAATAGTTTACTTTCATTTAAATTTTAAATATTCAAATAATAAAGTTATCGGTAAAATAAAGAAAGGTAATCAGTAAAAGAAAGAAAAGGTGTTTATTAGAAAAGGTGTTTATTTAAAAAATTCATTATCGCATCATTAGTATTGAACTAATAAAAATTCCTGAGAAGAGATTCGATAAATAAGTTTAAATATATCTAAGTTATAATAAATAAGTGCATTGCTTAAATATTTGAATCGATTGAAATGTTATTAAAATCCATTATTATACAAAAGAAAATGAAAAAAAAACCCAGCCTGTATGATTCACTTTACTGCAAAATTACAGGCCGTTCATTAGCATGATTAAAGTATGTGCATATGTATGTATGTCTGCTTGTATGTCTGTATATATAATATGTTCAATATGTATGCATGTACTTTTGTACGAGTATGTCGTCATTTTATTGAGATTAAGTGATGTTTTATTCCTTATGTTGGCCTTGCTTGTGTTTTAAAATTACATTCTAGAGTATTTAATCAAATATACTATATACTATATTATTTATTTAAAGCAGCCAGAAGTTTTAGCATAACAGAGAATAATTACTATCGCATTGTAATTTTGTGTTTTAATATGTTTTTATTTTTAAAATTTTATTTGTTGCTGCTGTTGTTGTTTCATTGATAATCAAATCATCAAATCATTCATATTAATTTAACTCCAATTAAATGCACGTGTACTTTTTTTCTCGAACCGTTAAGTAATAAAACAATTTAGGTACCGAAATGAATATGTAGGTGAATGCAATTTTGTCAACGGTAGCAATTTTTGTTGTCGTTCTTGTATTATATAAATGAAATCTGTTGATAGACTCGAATCTTTGTTTTGTCAATCTACTTATTAAATTTCATTCAAATTAACTATTAAATATTGTATTATTAATTTCTTTATTGTAGTTCTGGTTTGCTTTATTTGAGTTCATTTCATATTTTGTGTTCTAACTGTAGCGGATATAAAAGCAAACTTAAAAAAAAGCTTCCGTGGCAAAATAAAAAACTTGAAAGCAGACACTTTTAACACTTGTTGAATTATGATAATAATATAAGAAATGAATATACATAATTCTGTGTGTATTTATGTATTCGTATGGACAAGTGTTAAAATCTGAAAACATTCCTTAAGAAAGTATTTATTTACTTAAGCTGCCACACATTGATATTGAAATCCATGCTGTTAGAAAACAGTTGCTATTAGCTGAGATAGTAAACGGTTGGGATACTTTAATACATATGTTTCTGTTGATTGTATCAGTACAATTGGTTAGCCAACCATATTTACAGTAAGTAAAATATTACTCATAATATTATTAAAACAATTTCCTATATACTAAAATCCAAGCACTTCTGTATTAATAATTCGTACATATATAAATGCTATTTAATGCCTTGAAGGATATTAAGTGTAACTCTATAACTCTGGACCGCATGATATACATATATTCACGCATTTTAAAATTTATTTGGATTTCCGGAAATTCTGATAAATGGAATGATAGGATAGCGTCGTATCCTACTAACGGTACCCAAGTGGTATTGTTTAAGTGGTAGTAACATTAAACCAATGGTATATATATGGTTACATCTGGAGTCCCGCACGGGTGCCATAGGTGACCGCTGTTATTTCTGTCAAATTGTTTTTATTTTATAAAAATCATGGCGAAGTTAAGCTTCTTCAGTATGATCTTAACTCTTTGATTGTATTGTGTAATTTAAATTGTATGAATCTAAATACTAAAAGTGGAGACTATTGACATTTTCTGCTCTCAAATCGAAAATTATTCAATCATTCAACTACGATTTCATACTCATATTAGCCGCGTAACTAACAGAGCGGGCAGTGTATTGTGATGTATAAAGCTTTGGGCTGAATAATTCAATGACCCGTATATAAGCAAGATTAAATACATCTCATTAGTTCGGCCGATATTTGAATATACCTCGCCCGTCTGTAGACCAAACTATCTTATATTGAACATGAAGCACTCATTTCGTCAACATGAACCACTTGAGGGCTTAGTTTAGTCTACATAAATATGGTACATGTTATACATATGGTATTTGTTGTATGTTATACTCTATATAAATATGTGTACACGTTTCATTACGATAAAAGCCTCTATATTGTTGTTTGCCTCTCTACTTTTACTTTCATTTCAAATCGTTCATTGTTCTTTCACCCCTTTCGGCTTTAATTCTTTGACATTGCTTTGTATTTCATGTTCGGTTTTATTAAAAACTTTTATACAGAGTAACTAACTAATGGCTCGTTCTGATGAGGTTGCTGCGATGATGATTGTTGCTGCTGTTGCTGGAAAAAGTAAACAACTATTAATTACTTTCGATTTCGTTTTGTAAACTTGAATTTAATCTTCGATTACTTTTTATTCATATTCTTACTTCACCCATATACATATACACACATTCACAAGCACTTGACTTGGTATGTAAATATATCTAGTGCATAGCTTTGTATGTATATTATTCATGTATATTTTATGCTGATGCTAAAATAATGATCAAATAATGATTAAATTAAAATTTGATCCTTTCGTTTTTATATTGTATACTATATACATATGTAGTTATAGACTTTTAAAATATTTCTTTAATGTTCCTTAAATGTTTACGACTTTGGAGAAAATAACTTTATGATCAATATAATAACAATAATAATTAACAGATTCAGTTAAAGTAATGCGTCCAATTTGAACTAAATTGGAATTACAATGAAGTACGATACGATACAAAAACATAAACACATGTCATAAAGATACAAGTACAAAATATTCCAAAATATGTAATTCCGAAGCACTTCAATGAAAGCTTCAATGAAATTTATTTATGAATGTTAGAATCGAATATGTATGATTAAAGTTTATTGTGTGTGTGTGTGTGTTTGTTTGGTTCTTTGTTGTTATTGTTGTTGTTTTGAAAGGAGCTTTTTGCCGGGTGCAGATGTACTGAAAATGCATTGAAAACCCAAAGTCAAAACCCAATGGAAAGGAAAAACACAAAAAAAATAAAAAGAAAAACAATAACGAAAACAAACAAGAAGATGGCCTGAAGTGGGTGCTACACTTAAAGGTTTGTTGTTCGGGGTTTTTGAGGAAAACTGGACGAATAGCAGCCAGCCAGGTACAAGAAGAAAAGCTCTCTTCTTCACTTTTCTCTTCGGTTTTTCTACTTTCTCTGCAGAGTGATGAAAATGCTTTCGTGAGAGTGTTTCCCCTATAAGAAAATAAAAAAATACGAGCATATCATGTGTTATTATGTGCATAGAAGTGTTTGTGTGTGTGCAAAGTAGAATATAATATTCCTGTTTTGGATGGTGTTGTTGTTTTTGTTGTAAATAAAACAACGGTGCTTTTCTGAATGAAAATCAATGAAAATTTCACTCATTAAAAAAATTGAGAACGCAGAAAGTTGAATGAGCTTCTCATTGAAAGCCCATTGAAGAGAAATGTTTTTTTTTTTATTTTTGTATAGGATGATAAATAACTAAGAGTTACTCTCAGCTCATTACAATTACAGAGTAATTTCTCTTGTCTACAATAATTAAAAACAAACTTTTCAGCATTCATTTAGAAGAAAAGCTTGTTTGAACTTTTCACTCTTCTGACCTTTAACTTTTCTTATAAATACTCTTGAGTATATAGTGTGTATATAAATACAATAAATATATATAATAAATAATTTCTGATTTCTTTTAAATGCAACATGTAAAATTTCAGTTCTTCGTGTGATGCGAATTGCGCAAAATGTTTCATTCTTCTCTCTGTCGTTCGAAAAGCTTCAATAACTTTCAAAGCTTTGTGAAAACTGTCACTTTTCAGTAACTGTCACTTTTCAGTTCAGAGTAATTTAAGTACTAAAAGCCAATAATGTCCTCTACACAGTACAAAATGGTATAGAAGGCTACATTTAATTTCGATTTTAATTTAGAGATGTGAACTGATTTAACAAGTTCCTCCCCCCCCCCCCCCCCCCCCCCCCCCCCGATGTAGAATTCGATGTATGTATATAGGTAGGTTTTCTCGATCTCTGATCCTTAATCTCGATATTTGTAAATAAAACCTCCTCAAGTACAAATAATTATTTTGAAGGCATCATGATCATTTAACTTTAGGTTTTGAAAACCTAGAATTAGTTATGGCACATATACATACATATGTACAACTATCTTCTAGATACATATATATATAGCTTCTGTTGCGATCACTTGGAATTCTATTGTGACAAACTAGAGTTAAGCTTTGGTCAAGTATTCTTCTTTCCTTTTCTTTTCTTTTCTTTTCTTTTCTTTTCTTTTCTTTTCTTTTCTTTTCTTTTCTTTTCTTTTCTTTTCTTTTCTTTTCTTTTCTTTTCTTTTCTTTTCTTTTCTTTTCTTTTCTTTTCTTTTCGTTTCTTTTCTTCTCTTTTCTTTTCTTTTCTTTTCTTTTCTTTACTGCTTGTATTTACTTTTTCTTTTCTTTTTCCATCTTTTTCTTTCCTTTTCTTTCCTTTCCGATACTCTTTCCTTTTCTTTTATTTTCCTTTTCTTCTTTTTATTTGTTTTTCTTTCCTTTACGATCCTTTCCTTTCCTTCCTTCCTTTTCCATTTCTTGTCTTTCCCTTAATTTTTCCCCCCTTCTTTCTCTTTCTTTTCCTTCTCCTTACCATGTTCCCAACAATTTTGTATACCTACAATATTCGGCTGGTGTTTGTTGTTGTAGCAAAAGTTTATTTTGGCTTTTAGCCAGGTTTAACCATTTCGAAGGAAAGCTTTTTTTCATACACACGTATTTCGAGGCACAACTTATGCACAGGCATTTTCCACTCTGACGCTCTTCCTCAGATGTAAAATGTACCAACGAGTGCAGAAACGCATGTGTTTCGTTGGTCAGCCGACGGAAAATAAGAATAGTTTTTAACAAGAAGTGAAAGTTTTAAATCGCAATAATTTAAAGAAAATGAATATACATATTGTATATGTATATAGATATATCCTTCATTGGTTTATTCTAATTATTCTATTTATACCTTCAAAGAAATCAGTGTTTTTATAAATTAAATCAAAATAAAATAATAAATAAATAAATAAAAGAAATATCTGAAGTTTTAAGAAAAGAAAACATAGTGCAATTGTAAGTTGAAGTTGCTATGAACGCCAGAGAAGGACTTCATTAAAATCTGATGAAAGAAGTTTCTTTCAAGTGGATTTAAAATCGCACTGTGATCACAACTTCCATTACATCATACCGTTGACTCAAAATAAAACCCTGAACTTTGCTGATAAACAGTTGTTGTGTGTAAATATGGAACTAAGAATTAGAAAAGATGTCACCAGAAACAGAAAACTTAAAAAACAATACACGCAATAAGATTTTTTGTCTGTTGTATTTCTCTTAGTGGATTTTTATCGTATGGTACTCTTTAATATTCTGGTCACAATCACAAGAATTTCATACACTAATATTCTTTCACGTGACACGTGTAGTTGTCAGATGGTACACAACGTGATTGCTATAAAGCGATACTATGGCAGCAGACACAAAAATCATCTGTGAACAACAATGGCTCCATTATTATCCATCACCCCCCCACTCTTTCACTCTCTCTTTCTCTCTTGGTTTATTTACTCGATTTCTGATGAAAAATAGACTGGTTTATCATATCGAAACATTGAATTATATTGAAATATTTGGTTGTGTTTGGAGCAGAAATTCAAGCTTAAACAAGTTTTCTGTGGATTTGGAGAGGATTTACATATAAATCAAACGTTTCAACGTTCATACAGACAGCTGATAGATTGTTACATATATTAAACTTTTTCTTTTCATATTTTGGCTGTTTTTAAGAATGCCTAATAAATTTGGGAGAATTTTTATGGTCATTCACCCTGTGATTAGACTCATTTCGTAGCCACGTTCTCAGCATCCATGGGGACCTCTATAAGGAATCTGAATTGGAAGTGAAGTTTGTGGAATTATGCGAATTCGATTGAACATTATTCGTTTGTGTTATTAAACAGTATTAAAGACATTAAATCTTCGTTGGATTTTTAAAATTTCAATAAAGTTTTAGATATTTCGTTGTTTTTAAAATTTCGTTATGTTTTTGGATTTTTAATAGGAATTTTTTTAAGTTTCGATACATTTTTAAATGAATGAATACACGGTAACTCCAATCAGTACACGCAGTATCAATACTGTATCATATCATGGGCATATCATAGAATGGGCGTAATCCGCCCCCTTCGAAATCACATAACCTCCCATGGATTGCCAATTTAAAGCCCTCAAGTGTCTGGTGCGCCACTTTAGCATTTCCTTCTAAAGGTTCTCAGTTAAAGGATCCTCAATGAAGTTTGAAATTAATTTTAAATCTCGAAATTTTAATAGAAAATTGAAAACTGAAAATTATTTACCCTCATAGAAGCGCAAGTAAAGTAAAATCGATTCATTGGAATGTAAATCCTTCCTAAGAGCGCCAGTTTAACTTCAAAAGGTCACCACGACGTATGAGTGACTTGAAAACCAAATCCGAGTCGCAGTCGACTCATGTCACGTCACGTGAGAAAAAGGATTAAGTTCGATGTCATTTATACAAAATATGTGTAGCGAATTTCCATGAAGTTTTAAAGTCGTTTTTTCAATACTTTTTACCTATTCAGAGCCTTTGTATTAGGATTCGTTAAAATATGCATAAATTAGTTGTGTGATTTACTTTCGCTTGTGTAAAAACATTTACAGAAATGTTTAAATGTGTTTAGTTTTCCACCTTCATTTAGGTGGTGTTTTTTTGCTTTCTGTGTTGGTTGTTGCTACTTTTCATATCCTGCAGCAGTTGTCAGTCATTTTGCTCCGTATCGCAACCGGATATTTTGTTCCCCCACGCCCCGGTGGCGGTCCGCTGTGACGATATGCGGCGAGTGCTAATGCAATGTTGAAATATTAAACTCACTAAGGGCAGAATATGCAATAGCAAGGTTGTTCGATGGGTGATTCAACGGTTTTTCTTTTTTTGGCAGCTGGCCCGATTTCTGTGTTGAATTCGATTCTGAATTTCTTTGTGTTTTTGGCGCTTGTTTATATCTATGTGCCTATTATAAACATATGTACATATATACAGTGGCAATAAATATTATTGTATTGTACTCTTACATCGTTTTTGGGATTTTAAATGTTATAAGATGTTTAAATATTTCATACTAAAAATACTAAAAGAAAACTATTTACACTTTCCTTAAAGCTAAAGATTCGCTGTTATTTTATATGTTTTCTAAACATTCTCTGACGCTTGATAAAATAATATTTTTACATATACACGTATGTGGATGGAAAATTTAAAATATAAAGTTTGTATTTTAGTTAAATGAGGTATAAGCGTGGCTACTCGTTATCGATTCGAATCCAGCTTGCATGTCATACTTCCTCACTCTCTTGAATATCGCGATAATCAATAATCCGCTTTAACCATGTTTTCCCTTTCAAAGATTATAAGATATCACCTTTTAATATACTTTAGTCTATAGTTTATTTATTATATTTTTCTGACTCATTATAATTTGAATATACGTATAATTATCGTATATACTTTCTATACTATAATTATACTATGCTCTATAGTAATTACAGTATCCAGTTGTAAAGGGTTTTCCAATAAGAGGTGTAATTTTGATATTCAAAGAAAAATGCCATTTTTTGAGATAAATTTTCGCATGTTTATTTCGTAATAAAGAGGAAGGTATGCCGTTAATAATGAAAAACAACATCAGCCAAATGGCCACCACGACCATGCTTACAGGACCATAGCTATTCAAAATTACACCTCTTATTGGAAAACCCTTTAGTATCTACATATGTCGTGTCTAGTTTGAATAATAATAGTATATTTTATATACTATAGCATATACTTGACTATATTATAGTATATAGTACATTATAATGTCAAATTTATTTAGTCAAAGGTCATTGTGGTCATGCTTTGCAGAAATCATGATTTCCTCTGGAATCTCATCTGAAAGCAAACAGTCACGAAAATGGTCAGATGGTTCATTTTCACCTTTCATGGAATTTCATGGGTCGAAATATAGAAAGAATAGAAAGAATTCTGTCTCCGTTAGGGTGGTAAAATTCATCCGCGATGTTAACTCTTAACTCTTGTTTACGCGGCTTTCTATTTTCAGGTATCCTTCTGGAAATCATAAGTAATTATTCTGGAATAAACAACTTCTAATTTATAATCGAAATAATAAATACTAAGTAATAAATAGACACCAATTCAAAAATCTTCTGTTAGATACTAAAAAAATTAATACTAAATTAATACTAAAAAAATTAATACTAAATTTTTTTAGTATCTAACAGAATACTTACTTTTAGATACTAAAATTATTATAAAGTTATACTAAAAAAATACTTTAATACTCTTCAAAACAAGAATATTCGATACACTTTAGGGTTTCTCTTCTCATTTACTTTTAGGTTGCTTTATCTGCGTCTTTACCGCTCTTTGTGTTCAATATTAATGTGCCTTGAATATGCTATATTATACAGTACACTTCATTAATACCAATAAAAGTTTCACCAATTAAAGGCAAAAAAAATAGTCGAAGTTTGTGTTATCGAAACGTGCCGATGATTTGTCATCTATCATCTACTACATAATTTGCATCTATTTATTTGTTATATTTTTGTCGTGAACAAACACTTTTTGTTGTTATAGACATTATATTATAATGAACTAGAAGAGAGAGAAACTGAAGAGGCCAAAAATACATAAATACATTTCTTGTGTCTCTACAAGTCAATAAATCAATCAGAAGCATTAAAATATACATGAATTTAATGGAATGCTCGAAGAATTGAAGGTACATTTATAACATTCTTATGCCCTTGAGTTTAAGTTAGTTAAGGAAAAAAAAAAGGAAACACAAAAAATTAAAAGTAGACAGAAGTAGAAGTAGAGTAAATAGAAAAAAGAGAAAGAAGAGGAGAAGAATAACATAAGAATGGAGCCAAAAATAAGTTTGAATGAATTAATTTGTTTGCTTGCTTTAAGATAGACTTTTTTTACTACAGAAATAGAATAAAAAAACTGAGAACGAAATTAAGTAGGCCAATAAGTGCGTTTATATACGTCAATGGATTAAATTATACAAAAACAACTACAACATCAACAGAAATAACAACAACATTTACCATATAAATCTCTGTCTTATTTCTTTCTTTCTTTTTTTTTATAGTCTTTTCAATGACAAGTCAGCGAGCGCCTAATTCCTGGTCATTTAGTGACTAATGACACATTACGAGTGGTTGTTCCTTCATTAAAAAAGAAATATTAGAATTTTCATTATTGTGATTGCTTCTCTATTGGAATAAAATAGATATTTTTAAATCTCAATACTTACAAGTATATAAACAGAAACTTTTAAATTTGCATATAAAGTACATTTTTGAATTTTAATAAAACTTTTTAATTTAAATATGTAAAAGGTTGCCTTTCGGTTTTCTGTCCAGTGAAATTAATTGATTTGTTCTGTTTATATTAAAATAAATACTTAAATTTTGCGTGCACGAGGCATGGCAGGCATTTCAAAATATTAGACTACAAAAGAAAAAACCTTACATAGCGTATATAGAATACTCTATAATTAGTGCAATAATTTTAATAAAACACGGAAAATAGCATGATTTTCAATTTTCAGTGAAATAAATTCACTTCAATCATTCGCTTTTTGCTTCTGTCGTCAGCCAAAATAGTTATTATAAAGTTACTATGGTATAATATATTGTTATATGAAAAGTTCTTGTATTTAATTATTTTTTTAATAGGCTTTGTTTTCAAGGTTTTTTAATAGTATTGTAATAAAAGAATAATTAATATATATTATTTATATTCTATTAATTCTATTATTCTTAATTCTCTTTAAAGTTCAGTTAACATTGTAACACTGTTCGTTATCAATATTGCAATAATTATTTAATCTCAGAAACACTTCTCGTCACATTTTTTCTGTATATTTTATCAACTGTTATCAGCTTATTATATAAACATACATTTTATTAAGTATGCGTATTAATATAAATATATCTAGAGTATTCATATCTTGCGTATTGTATCGTACTCATATCTCTATATATTTACTTATGTATATCTTTAGTAAAAAATCTTGCCCCAAATTTTTTAATGTTGGATTGTCATATAATATTAACGCTATAATAATTAAGCCATATAAAATTAATTTTAAATGATCCATTGACTTTTAATTTACTTCTACTCAGTTATGGTGAACTTGGAAGTAACATACAACTAAAGTCACAAAGGTCACACCCGGAGACCTGAATCCAACCAACCGGAGGATAAATCGATAGTAAAGATGTGTTATATGTAAAAAAAACAAAAGCAATCAATGCTAGTTAATCAATCACTCACTCCTACGGTCGGTGAATAAACGTCGGTGTCCATGTGATAAATAAACTTTGATTAAGATCAGAAAGTAGTTCAGTTTTTTACCCGGACCAGTAGATCCGGGAAATACACGTTGATGATCGTACCTTCAATCATGATAGATCATCACAGACCTATTTTTGCTCAATCTCATTCTCATTTCAAATGCAATTTGTTCATTTAGAAAGGGAAACATAAACGTATATTAAAAAAATTATAAATTTTTCTACATTTAGGAGTGACAAGCTTTAACACCATAATCTTGAAAAAATCTATTTAATATGCTTTATCATTTGTAACTCAAGAGTCTCATTTGGTGTCGTAATTAATTTAAACCACTTAAAGAACAGCGATTATGTTTATCCGATGGACTGTACACTTCCGTTCATTTAAATAGCAACAGTAAAAAAGATTAACATTATTTGGATTTTCAAATCAAACTAGTAAAAATTAGTCCAAATAAAATTTTTTTTGGATAATTTATTTCATTCTTTATTATCTCCAACAAAAATTATATTCGAAAAATTAACCGTTATTGTTATTTATTTGTTTTAATAAAACATTACCAAAAACCGATGAAAAAAAATAGTTCATTTGAATAACAACAATAGTTCGTTTTTGATATTTTTGATCGATTGTGTTGCGTAGAGTGGTAATCCTTGATTAGTTAGTTAAATTTCACCTGACGAAGTTATAATTCAACGAAAATGGGTAGAGGAAATCCGTTAAACTCAGAAGAAAGAGGAAAAATGAATGCCTATTTCGATCAAAAGTTATCGCTCAGAAAAATTGCACAAAAAATTGGAAGAAGTCTCCGTGTTGTCATTAATAACCTAAAAAATAAGGATTTCTATGGCAAAAACTTGAAAGGAAGACTAGAAAGTGTTTTATCGCCAGCAGACAAGCGCGCAATCCTACGAAAAGACTCAAACTCTAGTGATTCTATACCAAAAATAAAGGCAAAAGCGGGAATTTCAGCTAGTATTTAACTGTTCGGTGCTTGATTGTTAAAGCTCAGCATATCCAAAGACGCAACACAATCGATCAAAAATATAAAAAACGAACTATTGTTGTTATTCAAATGAACTATTTTTTTTCATCGTTTTTTGGTAGTGTTTTATTAAAACAAATAAATAACAATAACGGTTAATTTTTCGAATATAATTTTTGTTGGAGATAATAAAGAATGAAATAAATTATCCAAAAAAAATTTTATTTGGACTAATTTTTACTAGTTTGATTTGAAAATCCAAATAATGTTTATCTTTTTTACTGTTGCTATTTAAATGAACGGAAGTGTATATGTTAGTCCTTAGGAATATGGAGTATATATGTTTTACGGATTGTCAGAGATACTGACATTGCATTCTTCAATTATCATAACATAAATGTAAGAGTAAACATTTAATTTTTTGTAATAAGTCCCGGATTATTATTTTGTGGAAATAAAATCTATTTTCAACTACAAGTTATTTGGTTAAAAATTAAAATACCCTTTAAAAATTTAAAAATGCAAACGAGCAAAAAAGTAAAAATTTTCACTTACATTCCTTTTTATTGAATCGTTATTTATTTAACGTGAGTTATTAATGAATAACTGTTAATAAAAAAATTGCAATCATTCTCGATTTTAATTGTTTCTTTTCTTTTCTTTTTTTTAATTGCTTACATACGATATTTGTAAAGTAATTCAGAAACAATGTCTGAAATATTTCCCACACAAGACAGAAAATTGCGAAAATAAAAAACAGAAAGAAGCACGAAACCTTTAAATTACTAAAAGAAAAAAAATTCTAAATAATTATAATAAAAATAAAGTAATAATAATAGTAAAGTAATAATAATAAAGTAATAGTAATTATGAAGTAATAATAATAATACAGTATTAATATGAATAAAATAATAATATTTATAGTAAACTTATAACAATACCCTTAAAACAACCAAATTTCATTGTAAGCAACGTTTTCCAGCATTTAGAAAAATAAATAAATTCACATGGTACAAAAGGCACACAATCACCCACATCATTACATCGGCCATTGTATCCGCATATATGTGTATGCGTATGTGTGTGTGTGGCTCTGCGTGTGTGGGTATGTGCCTCGTAAGATATACCCTCGGCAAAAATACTCACTGCGCAATTTTTTACACCAATTTTATTCATGAAACATTATTCGATCGATGTCTATATGTATTTTGGTTTATTAAATATAAATAGAAAAGTTCCAGTTGGCTTGATTTTCGATTGGTTTTTTTTCGTTGCTTTAATTATTCGATCGGTTTCAGAATCTTTCTCTGAATCATCATTTTGTTGAACTTATTAAGGCTCAAAGAAACTCAAACGAACAAATTCATAGATTTATGTATAAATTTGAATATTGTACACCATTAAATTCGTTTTAGGTGTTAATTTTTTTATGTAAGAAAAGTTTCAAGAATTTGAATTTAAAATTTTAATTCATTATAGACATTCCTAATGTATGTATGTATGTATGTCGATGTTGTTTTGTACTACATACATATATTGTAATACGATATATAATATATCGGGTCAAGGAAAAAGTTCGTGGTGTTTTTTCGCGTTTCAAACACATTCCTCTTATATTTTAAATGAACTTCATTAAGTCAAATATGTGCCGTTTTGATCGATAACCTTTTTCCCTTTTTTTGGTAAACCATTTTTCTGGTTATGCCATCACTGTAGCACTTTTGGTATTTCTGAGCGAAAAGCTGATCCAAATGATTTTACGTTTACTGTTTCCTTTTGTATCCAGCATTATTCAAATGGTTTAATCGTATCAATGATATCGTTTTATCAATCGTTGGTTTATAAACATTATCTATGGTGACACATTATATGAAGCAAAAAATATCCCTGATTCTGCAGATTTGTTATCGCAGATCCTTCGTTTCAAGTCCCATCTCGTCGAATGAAAAGTGTTCATGGAGCAAAAACTTCTATTGAATGTAAAAAAATCAGACTTCTTAAATAAAAAAGAAAGAGGAGAAGAATTGAAAAACTATTTTAAAAGCAAAAGAAGAAAAAAAACAAAAAATTTTTGGATAGATATAGACCTCATGACATGGACCTCAAGATATGTATACAAATGTGTGTGTTCGGGTATAAAAATATTTAAATGTTTTTTTAAAAGAATCACATGAATTAGTTTTTCCCTATTCTTTTAATGATTATTTATGAGTCTCATAAAATAAACTATAATAACTTTTATATCGTTCGCAACACATACAAATCCTCTTGATACAAGCTACGAATATACAACATGTTGTTGTTTATTTTATGATTCAAATCCATCGTACTCTTCATTCAACTATAATAAAAGAAAAGAATACTAAATTGGCAAAAAAATAAATGCTGTTCGATCTAAAAACAGACCAATCAAGATTAAAACACAACCACAACAATAACAACAAAAATAAATAAACACCTTTAGAAAACAGACCACTTGAAATCTTCGCTGTGTTGTTGGTAGGGAGAGGAGTGGAGCGCTCTTACCAAACGGTTTTTAATAAAGGGTTCGCAGTATACTTGATAATTCCGTGGCGCTTTTTGTCCCCACTCTTCCCCCATTCTTTCATCTGCTTCCCTCTTCTTCTGCTTCTTCTTAATTCCCCTTCTTCTGTTAATGTTGCTAAAATCATAACGTCGAAGTAGAAGAAGAAGTGAGAAACCATAATGGAAAATAAACAAAACTGAAAATGGAGACGATGGCAACAACATAAACAACAACAAAAACAACTGATGAAGCCAATTCAATTGACAGATATTCTCGCCAACAGATGCTTTGTGCTAATTTTATGCCGCTGTTATTGTTGTTTCTTCTTCTTGTTGGTTTTATGTTTTTTGTTTCTTATTCATACTCCTCTTTTTTATTAATAACAAATATTTTTATCGCATTTTCTTAGATTTGTTGCTGCCCCATAACGTGCTGCTCCTAGCGTTGTGCTTCTCTTGACGTTAGTTTTATATATTTTATATGTACATATGTATATATATACATACATATATGTATACGTATGTAGATGCTTGTTGTTGTGTTGTGCTGTTGTTCGTGCTATTGTTGTTGTAGTTGTTGTTGCTGCTGCATGTGCAAATTGAAAGCAGAGTTTCACATTATAGCTTTTCATATAGTTTCGTTAGTTTCATTTTTGATAGTCGGTGAGGTGGACGTTTTTTGAAAGCGAATCGTTTTTAAACGCATTTTACTTTTTCATCCTCTTCTCTTTCGTCTATAGATTAATTATGTGTGGAATGTTTTCTCATATTCGGAGTTTATTCGCATAGTTGTTAAAAACAAAAGCTTCACCTTCATTTGGGTTGAACTTCTTCTCATCACTTTGCGTTGGAGAACAAAGATTGCCTTTTGCTTTTTCCTTTTGATTTTCATCTGTCAAATTATCTTCAATAATCATGAATACAAAAAGACAAATAAAGTCAGTTGTCATGTCACTTTTTTAATTTTCATAAACGAAATAAGCTTTAAAAACCGGAACAACAACAATAATAATAATAATAATCAATTAAATAGTGCAAGAAATTCGAGCAGCATCTGAAGACGTCATCGTCGTCGTCGTCTTTGCTACATAAGAAATACTTTTGTCGCGGCGAACTTGTTGCCGGAAGATCGGTCGTCTCGTTTTTCGTTCTTCTTCTTCTTCGTAATCGTTTTCTTCATGCTATTCATTCAGCTATCTAAATAATTCCACGTAAAGATTGCTGAGCACAATCGCGCTTTTTTTCTCTCCGAAACATAAAATAAAAGTGAAAACTAAACTAAACTAAAGAAATAAAATAAATATATAAATAAAATAATAAAAACAGATATGAAAAAAATTAGTTCGCGACGAAGGTGCAAATATTTGTGAAATGAAATGTTAGCTTCTCTCTGTTTCTGTTTGAGTTTCTGTTTTGTTGCGTTGCTGCTGGTGCTGCATTTGCTGTTGCTGTCGTTGGTGTTCCTTGATAACTTCATGTGTTTGTTTGTTTGTCGATTTGTGTGTAACGATCGTAAGAAGCTGGTTGTGGTTGTCTGGGAGAGAGCGGAGAAGAGGCACATGCATTGAATGCGACAGTCATTTAAAACTTCTTCAAATTTGCTCATGCATCACAGTTACTCACGTTGTTTAATAATGAAAAATGTTGATTTAATGAAATAAAAAAATATCCGTGATCCTTTACTATACTAAATAACTTTTGTTAAATTTAACGACCTTTATTAATAAATAAATAATAACACCGCGATTATCGTAAATAAATATAATTATCATTATTGGAAAATAGCACCATAAATGATATTCCTATTATCGTCCTAATAAAATCAAATCATAATTAAGTTACTTGTCCAAGAAAATGAACTTAAAACTTAAATTAGAAAAACATATTAACAAGTATGTCTTCCGTTCCAAAACCTCCATCCTACCTCTCTCTCTCTCTCTTCCTTCCTTTCTTCCTTCCTATCTCACTGTTTATACTCTAACGCAACTTTAGTAATTACAGAGAATCATACGTGAAAGTGGCCGCCAGTCGTCTATCGTTTGTCGTCACGAATTTCCGACCCGCTTGTCTCGTCCTTGGGAACATTCTCTCACTCACGACACGTGCCAAACCTCTGCTAAAATTAATCATTTCATATCTGATTTTACAAGAAATGTTAACAGAAATGATAAATTTTAACGTGAAAGTTCTGAAAATGTGTTTTCTGTGATTGCTAATAATAAAACAATGAAAAACAACAGCAAGCAAGTAAAAAACTGAAACCGAACTGAAATATACACTAAAGATATTCTCAACAACTGTTTTATAGTTCAATTATTACTATACTCTATCCGTTTACCGTTTATCCTCCGACTCACCCACCTCCCCACCGCTTTAGAATCTGTTTTGTTAGAGTCTGTTCTGGCGACTATCCAAACACAATACAATAGCTTTGCAAATTGATTCATTATTATTTTTCTCCCTCCTTTAAGAAAATTTAAGTTGGTTTGCCTTGGAAAACATGGTTAAGTTATACTTTTATTAGCTTTGTATAGAGTTCGCTTAGTTTAGTTGACGGTATGCCAAAAAATGTTTTCCCAATGAAAGATACGAGTTTTCTTCTCATAAAGTAATGCTTTATGAATGTTGCACCATCTCAATTTTCATTTTAAGCTCAATTTCAATCTCCATCGACCTCACAGCCTTCTTTCATAGCGATGGCTTTAGAAATTCTGGTCATTTAGAGAATACTACTGTACTCTGTTCTAAAAATCAATATTTGAAATTTTCTGGCCATTGTTATTGTAATTCTCGTTATAGTTTATGATATTAATTTCTTTGATGTTGAGTTAGTGTTCTTTTGAAACGAAACCATTTGTGTACATATTTATTGTTTCATGAACAGAGTTTAAAATATCCACATAATCATCTGTTTTGAATATTTGGTTTCTTTTCTTTTTTTAATGCTTTATTAATATTATTCGACCTTCTGTTGTAGTTTTATATACGAGTAGGCTGTAAAATTATCAAAATTAATCATTTATTGGACTATTTTAGACAAGTTCAGACTTTTTTGTTGATTTTCTTATAATTTTCCTGCTTTTTGTTCGCGGTGGTGTTTCTTGTCTCTTCAGAGAGGTCTCACGTTTCTTTTTTTTAAGATCTCCAGTTTCTTTGAAGATTCCAACATTTCTCTACAGGTTCCAACATTTCATTCAATAGCCAAGCACTTTTATGTCTGTAACCTTGTAGACAATCGATTGTAATGGAGGTTGTTTGATGTACAAAAGTGAATAAAATTAATAACAAATTTCTTTCATAACTCTCTTATAATATTTTTATATAATACCTTTAAAAAAATTACTTATTAAAAGACAAAATTTTAAAGTTCTTGAATTAATTAAATGGAAAAAATACCATCTTTTTTTACGTAATATATTATAGATGAATAAATAAAATAGAGAAAAATTACTCAAATTATAACTACACAAAGCATGAAGAGTGAACATTATTAATAATAAACAAAAAAAAAAAAAAACAAAACTGCAAAGAAAGAAATTATACACAATAATAATCAACTTCATAACGAAATCATGAACGCGAGAGGAATTCTCAAAACTATTGAAAATATTGGAAAGTGCCTCCGAAGAGTAACAGCAGAAGAAACAGAAAGTCGACGTGGAAACAATTGGTAACAAGAACTAAAACTATTCACAAGACCTCATAGAAGAAAATAATTCTGTAACCTAAAATATGTGCCAGTAACTTGCTGCAATCGGTTCCTGTAATCAACTATAAAGCGGATATTAACAAAGCCGGAACTAAGCGGCGCAGCGTCTCTTAGACAGGTTGAAACAAATTGATTTGAATAAAAACTGTGATTGAATTCAAAGTTCCCGTTAGAATATTGAAAGAATTGCAAATTTCGAAAACAACTTTTTAGAGGTTGTAAGATTACTTACATGAAAAACGTGTGATAGTTAAATGTGAAAATTGTGTGCAATTACAAAACAAAAAACATAGCGAAATAATAATAATAACAAATATGAAATATTTTAAAGTAACAGTACTCACTACGATTTTAACAAAATACAATAAATTCCTATAATTTTTAGGAAAATAATAAACAGAAAAAATAAAACTAATATTAGAAACATTAAATAATCCCCTGACCATCGTCACATTCCTCGGCATGAGTACACAGTTAATCAATCTACGTACTGAAACCCCCTCGTCCCTCGAGGATGATGGCATCGGTAGCATCGGCGCGGGTGTCGGCAGTGCTGATGATGGCGATACCAGCTTTGAAATCGATGATCCCGACGACGAGGAGACTATCGACGATATGCTTACGATAAACAAACGCCTCGGCATCGGCGTTGATGGCCTTCAATCGTCCAAATCGATGGCTAACAATATCAGTGACTGTACCTGCAACAAAGTAGCCGGCGCTTTTAAGTCGGTCGCATCACCCGCTGCGGATGTTGGTGATGTCGGTGATCATGATGGTGAATGCAGTGTCTGCTATCGTGGCAGCACTCTGACACGTTGTTCCGTACCTGCCGTCCGCATCAAGGACGGAGACTCATTTGATGCCCCATCCGATGTAGAATCATCATCATCGTCATCGGCAGATTCACAAACCGGCTCATCTACGCCCACTACAGCTGATGTGGCCGATATCTCTTCGGCGCTGGCGCCGAACTTTCAAAATAAGGAAATTGCTTTAAAGAACCATATCGTAAAATTCATGCCACAAGGTGTCCCATCCAGTATTCAGAATCGCCTTAGCTGCAATGGTTCCTTGGCCGATGATAACCTTTCCGCTTCCGTAGCGACCACGACCACTGAAGTGGATCTCGGAGCTGTGAAAGCTTCGATCAGTCCGATTAACTTGCAGCACATTTCATCAGCAAAAGATAATCTATTTCCTATCGCCGCTTTACGTGAAACAGAAATGACAAAAGATGATCATGACATGAGCTCTGCGGGTTCGTACGAAATTTCAACGAATGATGGTCATAAACGGACGCAGTCTACGTCATCGTATCTCTCGATGGGCTCACAATCGCACAACCCACAAGCAATGCCATCGGTACAGAGGCGCAAACCGAAAATGTGGATGTTCGAAAGTGCGCGATGCATTTGTCTACATTTCAAGGTGATCTCTATTTCACTCTTAGCTTCTTAGCACTTCTATCACTTTTAGATTTCATAAGCTAAATCATTCCGAAATTAATCAGACAAACAAGTTTTGGGAATCAAAAGATTTCGGAAAGGTTTTTTATATACTCGTATAGTATACTTCAATAATAAGGGAAACTAATTAATTGTCTAGAAGAAGTAATCGCATTGAACCCCAGCCAATGTTGGTACAAATATGTACATACCAATTTTATTCTGTATTGTATATATCTATCATATAAATACGCCTAAAACATTTCATATACATATATACAACTCTGTCTAGTCTACTTGTTCTAGCGTCACAGTTCTACATTCTATACTAAGTTTAATAATAATTAGTGAGGGAAGACTTGGAAAACCAGAATACATCCTTATGTAGAAAGTTACTATAATTATCTCATTCTATGCTATCCCATTCTAGTTCTTATTTAAAACAAGGAAATTTGATTTAGCACATGATGACAGTTTAGATAACAGTTTTCCTTAAAGTGCCTCATTCCTAGTTCCATTATCCAGTCCTATTATGTAGATGATGAGACAGATCAATGAGCATGCCCAGGTGTTAAGACAAGTGGCATGCTGGGGGAAGTTTTAGCATTATTACTCGTATCATTGTCACTTTTCATCTCAATATGGATTTCGTTAGAAACAAGAAACTGTCTAAAATGAGAAAACATACATACGTATATTATTCTGTCTAAACAGCAGACTGTCAAAACATTGGATTCTGTCAGAACATCGCGTTCTTTCAAATCAGTTGATATGAAGTAAAAACCAAGTGCTTCCGTTTATCAATAATAAATCAATAATTATTTATTGTATTTAAATATGTTCACGTTCACAATTAAGGTCAAGTGAGAGAAAGAAAGGATGAGTTCTGATTGTCTCCTACATTGTATTCACTCTTTTCTCACCTTCTCACCCTCCCCCCAACCTTCCCTTTCAATCTTAAGTCTGCCTTTTTTGCAATCTATATAACGATATCATGACGCCCCCACAGGCATCATTATGATGTATTGACGCCGTTTGTCCTCTGAACAAACAAACAACAAAGACATACCCACTAAATATGGTGGGTGGTGGTAAAAAATGCAATCACCATAAAATGATGCAGAAGAATGACAAGCTTACCATAAAGTGATGCAGAAGAATGACACAATAGAGATAGAGATACAGAGAAAAAGAAAGAGAGAGAGAGGCCAAAGGGCAGTATAGTTGTGCATCATTATCCTTCGGAGCTCCCCGCTAATCACTTTACATCGTATATGCTCACATACGTAGTTTGTATGATTGTACTAGGATGATGCAGAATATACCTCCTCAAACATTATATTGTGACACATTTATCCGAAAGGTCAACTGCTCAGTCCATTTCTCACAATTGCATGGATGGTTTGTGTCAAGATCTTTCTTCTTTATTTTAAATTGAATACAATGGAACTTAAATGATTTTAACCCCCAACACTTGCTTGTCGCTTGTGTTGGCGGTTATTTTTAGCGTCATCTGTTATCTCTTAACCATCACAACGGCCTCTCATCACCGATATCTGTGTACATATATCTCTCAGTTCTTTATACCAGAATGGTGTGCATTCAACATCCGAACACAGAGTCAACTAGTTGTACTTGTTGTTATTATTTTTATGCTTTCATCCATCGCTATAATACTCATTGTACTGTTTTATCCCTACTTCGCTCCTCATCCCACCTCGCCCGTAAAATCCTCTTACTTCAGTTACTCGTCGTTACTGAATTTAAATCATTTTTATTTAACGTCTAAAAATAACGTTCGTTATAATTTTGTGTTCCATAAACTGCAGTCAAAATCAGTAGCTCGTGCTACGTTGTCATGAGATCTCAGTTCAGTGCTTGATTTAGGACGCTGATTTAGGTTCGCTGTTCGGGACGATAGTGATGATGGTGGTGATGATGATGACGCTCTACAACAGACCCCAGTTGCAATGTTATAGAACAAAGCCATTTTGTTGCTGTTGGATTTAAATAAAGTGATTTTTTTTGAATGTTCAGTTTACCGAAAGGAATGTTATACAGTAACGTGTTGGATAACTAAAAAAATAATTTTAAATATCATTTGGTTTGGTTTAAATAAAACAAAAAAGAAGAAAGAAGGACATGTTTACAGATGTAGGTATTTTTCCAATTTGAAATAAAATTATTCTGTCTAATTAAATGTCTAAATTAAATCCTTCTTAAAAAGTTCTAATGAGAGAATTGGCATAATAATCAGGAGGAGGAACTTACATAATAATTTCTTAATTGTTATATTAAAAATTTACTGTGACAACAGTTCTAATGAGAGAATTGGCATAATAATCAGGAGGAGGAACTTACATAATAATTTCTTAATTGTTATATTAAAAATTTACTCTATTGACAGTGTATCTTCTTTGTTCACCAACCTGGTAATCTGGTATAATCCTGTGAACTCCATTCAAAATCCAATTTAAATTGTCTGCTTTTATAAGAACAACATTTATGTTAAATAATTAGTGATCTACTCGTATTATTTCAAAAGCTTTCGAGTTTTAGCCTTTAACTGATTTAATTTAGCGAAGAGATACTCAATTACTATTTCATTGGTCTTATTTTCCCCCGTAATCTTAATATTTATACAATTTCAACAATCATCTTATGCTTATCACTCAACTGGTATAATGCAGCTCTAAATCTAGCTTTCTTTTACCACTTCTATTAATAATTAAAGTGGAATTTTTTGTAAACACTTCTTAATTGATCCTTATTTCACTAAATCTCATCGCTCTGTTCACTTTAGTAAACTGGTCTAATTTGTTAAACATATCTTAAATTTGAGTTTGAACTAATTTTCTTAATGTACTCTGCTTTATTCTTTTACAGAGTTCAGGTATTGGAGAGCCAAGCGTATATCATGCTTTGGTTGTGATATTCCTCGAATTTTTTGCCTGGGGCTTGCTGACAATGCCCGTTATAGCTGTAAGTATATCTTGATAACGTGATCCGATCATTCATTCATTAATTTTCTTCTCCGCAGGTTCTAAATCAGACATTTCCCGATCATACATTCCTCATGAACGGGCTCGTCATGGGCATCAAAGGCATTCTTTCATTTCTAAGCGCTCCATTGATTGGTGCGCTCTCCGACATTTGGGGTCGGAAGTTTTTCCTTCTAATCACAGTATTCTTTACGTGTGCCCCCATTCCTCTGATGACAATAAATACGTGGTGGTTCTTTGCATTGATCTCAATTAGCGGAGTATTTGCGGTGACGTTTTCTGTGGTATTCGCTTATGTAGCCGATGTGACAACAGTGGAGGAACGTTCACGAGCGTATGGATTAGTCTCGGCAACATTTGCAGCTAGTTTGGTAAAGGATTTTTAAGCATTTTGGATTTTGCAGCATATAAGTTTTTGTAGAATAATACTTGAGTTGCAATTGTGTTATAGTTATGCCAAAATTATGTTGAGAACTAAGTATATTGACCTTGATATTGTGACTATATATAGTCTAAAAAGTGCTGTTCCCTTAAAGTGCTGTTCTCGTGTGTAGTTAAATGAATTATAATTAATTTTGCCTTTGCATGATTCAAATGAAATTGTCCTCTTATTATCGCTATTGCTATTATTATTAATTTTTGCCCCGCCCTGCCTCTTTTCGCTTTAGGTAATTTCACCCGCACTCGGTGCTGCTCTAATGGAGATGTACAGCGATACTCTGGTTGTTGCCCTCGCCACAGCAATCGCTGTGCTCGATGTTTTCTTCATTCTTGTTGCAGTGCCTGAAAGTTTACCCGAAAAAGTACGTCCCTCCTCTTGGGGTGCCCCAATTAGTTGGGAACAAGCAGATCCATTTGCGGTAAGAATTTTCTAGCAATTTAATAGACCACAGAAATGATTATCTTTTACTTTGTGCTTCTCCCTGAGCAGGCGCTACGTAAAGTAGGCACCGACCATACCATCCTCATGCAATGTGTTACTGTTTTGTTGTCCTATTTACCCGAAGCGGGTCAGTATTCTTGCATCTTTGTTTATTTAAAATTGAAAATGGGTTTCAATTCGATGGAGGTGGCGATTTTTATTGCTTTGGTGGGCATTCTGAGCATTTGTGTGCAGGTGACACTCGGTTATTTAATGCGGTAAGTAGAAAAACGAAAACAAACAAAAACAACAACAACAATAAAACCAATTACTGGCTGTCATTGCTACAAATTGGAAGACTATTGATTTTGATATAAATGTTTTTATTGCTTGTCTTCATCTTCCCCTTCTTTTTCCTTTTTCTTTCATTCTTTCTGTTTTTGTTTCCTCTGATAATAGCGTGTTTGGGGGAAAGCGTACGATTATTTTAGGCTTAGTTTTAGAAATGATGCAGTTACTCTGGTATGGTTTCGGCAGTCAGGCATGGTAAGGAGTAATCTAAACTAGAGAATTGATTATTTGGACAATATTCACTGATTATTAATTTTATCAATTTTTCCACCACATCTCCTTCTTCGTCAAGGATGATGTGGGCAGCTGGCGTCCTTGCAGCTCTGGGCTCTATAACATATCCAGCGATTAGTGCTTTTGTTTCAATACATTCGAATGCCGATCAACAAGGTTAGTAAATTAAGACTATTACTTAATACGAAGTTCGGGGAAGATTTTTGTAGATTTGAGAGAAAGAGATTGGATCAGAAATAATCATCAAGAGATTTTGTAATATCTATTTGCAATTCCTTTTCAGGTGCCGTCCAGGGTATGGTCACTGGTATGCGTGGTCTTTGCAATGGTCTCGGACCTGCTATGTTCGGTGTCATATTCTACTTGTTCAATGTGGATTTGAATGATGAAAAGACTTTGGCCATATCGGGTGAGGGTGTTGGATTTGGTGGTGGTCACAATGGAACTCTTCATCCCGAAATAGACACGAATACGGTGCCTGGACCGCCGTTCGCTTTCGGTGCTTTGATGGTTGTCCTGGCCATTATGGTGGCGGTCTTTATACCAGATGCACGAACCGGAGAGATCAGTTTGAGTCGAGCGCCCAGTGAAAAGAAACGTAAGTAGCAGCAGCTGGGAACAGCCTTTATTCCATACTTATTTCAAATCATTAATGTTGTTAATT
Organism: Myopa testacea; assembly: GCA_949629155.1. Classification (NCBI taxonomy): domain Eukaryota; kingdom Metazoa; phylum Arthropoda; class Insecta; order Diptera; family Conopidae; genus Myopa; species Myopa testacea. The sequence goes on from OX451348.1 coordinate 27,212,266, forward strand.
TTCGCCAATAATTTTAGAAAAACCATTGCAGGTGTCTCTATAGATATAGAGTATGAAATCGAATGTGGCGGCCTTAAAATACCGAGTCCGCTGTCGCCTCTCATGCATTCTGAGTCGTTTGCGAAGCTGTAGTTTATCTTTATTGCACTAGAATAAATGAATTAAATTTATGTTCAAAAGCAGAAAACATTCTTAATTTGAATGCAAGAAATCCCACAACAAAAACAACAACAAACAAACAAACAAATTACTAGTATATACATATATAATATGATTAATTTATTTTTATAACGACGCTGTTTCATTTTCTTTGTTGTCGCTTTTTTTTTGCAAAGGAAACAGAAGAAAGGCAGAAAAAATATAGTTAATACGTTGAACTAAACTTAACAAAGCAAATATATATATGGTATATACATATATATATTCTATTAATATACATATGTATGTATGTATGTGTTTAATAGAATTTTATTTCTTGTATGAGCATAAATGTTATTGTTGTAGTTATATTTGATTCGCATTGAATTAGAATTTAAATTTGCCAGCTTTCGGGAGTGCATTCCCACGACGCCTCCTGCCTTACCACCCTCCCTGAATCCCCTCTTCCACCATCTCACACATCACACCCCACACCACAAACAAACAAAATGCTTGCTTAGAAGTTCTCATATATGTACATTCACATGTATATACATATATATATGTATATTTATATATTTGCAGATATTTTATTTTTTTATCTTTAGAATTGGTAATTGTAATAATAATAATAATGATAATATTCGCAAATTCGTTAATTAAAAGGAAAAGAAAAAATGACGACGTTCTTCAAGCAATACGGAAGATAAAGCAAATAATAAAAGAAAAAGTAAAAGTTAAGCAGAACGAAAATTAAATTATGAGCTCAAATATATGGATTTGTCTTTTTATTAATATCTTTTTTTTTTGCCTAATATAATTTTATTTGATAGATTATTTATTTGTTCCAAAAGTGTTCAAAATTTATATAAAACAAGTAAGCACACATTATTTTTGTTTTGTTGTTGTTGCAACTATTGATTGATTAGTAGTTTTGAGTATATTTTGAGTTTTTTTATTAGGTTTTTTTTCAGTATTTGCTAGAGAATTTAATCTAAAAAGATTCGGAAAACTAAAATGAATCTAAGCAGAATGATTCTTAGTTTGTAGATAAAGAATTTCGATTGCTTACTTAGTATTTCGCACAATATTTTCAACTCTTCAAATTCATCAGAAAGGATGGATTTTCAGTCATCAATATTAATCCCTTCAATCTTTGCCATCCTCGTCAGTCAAGCGACGGAGTTCTTTAAGCAAGCAAGCTTCACTCGCAGCCGGAATCGTGTTTGCTTTTCCGTTCAACCCGCCAGGCTTCATGCTTTAACATTATATTTGTTTTATATTTTATTGTAGTACATGTAATTTTATTATAATATGTATGCAACAATATTTTGTATTCACTTTGTTGCTAAAAAAAAGCAACAAAAACCAACCCAACATAATTATTTCTTAAGTGTAGATCTAGAAAAGATTGATTTTTTAATTTAATTGCTAAAGGAAGTTTCTTTTGTTTGTTTTGTTCTATTGTTTCATTTGTTTGTATTTATTTTCTCCCCCTTTTGGGGTGAAATTTATTTATGTATTCAAATTTTTAAACAAGCAACAAATATAAACATCTGAGGAATTCACTAAAATCTTGAAATCTAACTTTTGTCTGCCAAGCTATGTATAATAATAATAATAATCATGATAACAATAATAATAACAATAATATAATAATAATAATAGAAATACAAATACAACAATTGTTAAATACTAATTTTATTTAATATTTTAAGGCAAATAAAAATCTAATGAATTATTTTCCAAAGAAATATAAGAAAGAAAAAGGAAAGAAAACTAGAAGAGTTTAATCTTCGAGTTACATGTGTATAAAATAAAAATTCGACGATATTAAACTATGAAATATGTATGTATGTAAAAATACTAGATTGATATTGAAAAATAGATTGATATTGGATATATTCACGTATATTGTTTCCATAGATTTTCACCATTCAATTTTTCCCGGATGGCGTCACAAAACTAACATGCAATTTGATTATCAAACGAGTCTCTGTTATAACCGATTAAGTTCATTAATAAAAGTATTTTTGTAACTTTCATAATTTAATTATAATTTGTATTATTTTATGCAAGCAATTGAATTTTAGTATCTGGAGTGAATAATAATACTGATAATAAATAATGAATAATGTAAATAGACAGAATCTGGAGGAAACAACAAAATAAAATGTAAAATTTTTTTAAAATTTATAAATTTTAGTTTTTTGTTGCATGAAGCTTTTTGTTTTTGCATGAAAAACAGAAGAACAGAACAAGAACAAAATTTATCATTATGTATTGTTAAGCAGAGTCACAGACAAATGTTTACCTTGTTACTCTCTAAAATGAGGAAATAAAACTGTAAATGTACAGTTTGCTAACATTTGAAGAAAAAGAAAAAAAAAACGAAGAAATTTTGAACAATTAAGGACCACAAAAAAAATGTTAATTCTTTATATTATTACTACTATAACTATTCTATTTTTTATCCTATTTTTAAAAGTACCAAAACGATTCGGTACATTTGAACTTTTGTAACTTTTGTTTGTAGAGATGTGTACTTAGATTAGAATCACCTCAATCTGAACACAAAACATAATCGTATACAAAATATTTTGGATAAGAATTGAAACCAAAAAAATCGAAATACGTGCTTAGAACAAATTTTTTGGCAGCCGATTTTAATGTTCTAGAAAAAGAGCTCCTATAGAAAGCAACTGTAATGAATGTATTTTATTGAAGAAAATATTGAGTTTGAAGGAAATGATATAAAACAAAAAAGAACAAAAAAAAAAATAAATAAATAAAAATTTTATATTCTCTGGTTTTTATTTCTAAAACAGTTTCTGATCAAAAAATGTAGTTAGTTCGACAAAAGGAATATCTAGTGAAATAACGATGGAAGGAAATCTCTTAATTTTTAACGCTTATAAAATTAAGAATGTAAAAAGTACGAGTAAAATGAAGTAAGAAAAAGAAGTTGTTGTTTACCAAGGGAAATTGGAAGAAGAATGAGAAAATGAATTTGTCTTCTGAGTTAATTTCATTGGCTTCATTTAGCAGTTTAAATGTGTTTCTGTTTCAGTTAAATGTGTTCATTTAGAAATAAATGTTTACTTTCAACGTTTATTTCACAAAGTAAACAAGGAATTTGAAATTTTGCAAAAACAAGTATTTCATTCATTGCATATTTAGGATAAATCTAAGGACCATAATAACACAAACTTTTCTTTGCATTCACAGAATCACCCTGTGTTCCTATTTTACGGTTGTGTTGCCGCTACAATGAAATCAAATGTGTCCCCCTGCTGCAGAAAAATGTTTCCAATTAGAAAGAAATGTGTCCATACTTAAGAACAAGTGTTGTTCTTAACAAGGATTGTTTTTAACTTTAATTTTTAAACACAAAATAATAAAACAATTTAATCTTTCGTAAAAATCAGTAAAGTCTTTAAACTAAAAAGACTTTAAAAGTCTTTAAGTAAAAAAAGACGCACAATTGGCTGCTTTCAATTGTGTCCGTGTTCAGGAATTTTACATGCAAAGCTATCACAATAAGCGAGTAGGCAACTTTTAATGAAAGATTAAAAAAGTGCCTATGTGCCAACTTTTAAAAATGTTTTCATTTGGACACTTTAACGGCAACACTGGTTGTAAACAACAAACATTCCTTTTCCGCCATTCCAACATTCCGCCAACAACAAAGAATGCATCATTCTGCCAAATTCAGCTACAAATCTCGCTCGCGACAGTCACGAGTAGACACGAATGTATACGAAGCATCATTTCCCCTTTACGTTTAAGGGGATCCGGGTAAACCAATTTGACGCAACGCAACGACGCACTGACTTCGTGCAACCCTTCGGGTAAATTCTCTCTGAGAGAGAAAATGTTCAGAATGTTCAGTGGAAGACTGGAAAGTGCTCTCAACCAAAGTGGTTATTTTATTTTAATCACCAGAGTGATTTTGTTGTTCGAGCGGTGAAGTCGTTGCGGTCGTTCGTTCTCGGTTGACGACGGTTAGTCTAATCGTGTGAGTGTGTGTGTGCGTATCATAGATTTGTTTGTGCATTTTTCAGCAGTGGTATTCTTGTTGTTTTTGTTTAATCGAGTCCTGCTGTTCTTTTACTGGGACACTTTTTTTAATTAATTCTTTTCTCATGATAAATATGTAAATAAAATTAATGAATGCACATATTTCTCAAACAAATAATAACTATAAAATAAAGAATATAAACGGAAAAAACTAATGAGAATTATGGCAATTACATATTTGAAGAAGTGTGAGAGTGATAAATAAGAGAAACGTGCTGACCATGAAATCAAATACAAAATTAAATTAGAAAAGTTTTTCCTTCTTGTAGTTTTTCAAAACCATTGTATACTTTTATATACTTATCTACAATGTATAATTTGTTATTGTTTTGTGTGGTTGCTACTGATGCATTTAAATTGGTTGGAACAGCAACTGTTCAGCCTATCAATTTTTTTCACCTCCAGTTTTCCAGGTTTTTTCTGCTATGCTCGTTGCAGAAGTGCTCTTTGTTTGTTGTCACCATGGCCTAACAGACAATAATAACAACAACAACGAGACAAACGACAAAAATACAACACCAAACAAATAACAAAAACAATCATAAAGGGACAACAATATCTCATTTTTATGCGGAAAGCGTAGAAAACAATTGAATTGAATGAATATGGCTGAATATTCGTTTTGAAAAATCTTTCAAGCTTATCTGCGGTGGATGTTCTGGGAGCTGGAATCGAATGTTTCACAATTTTCACCGAGAATGCGGATTTCTTTTACTTATTCCATGATTTGTGCTCAATCTAAGTTCAGATTTGTTTTGAGTTATTTACAATGACCTGAATGTCGTTGTGTTGATTCGAATTTAGTTGATTATTGATTGTTTTCGGACGTGGCTCTCAGTTCCCAGTACAAACTAATATCACTTCCTCCATGCATTACTTCGATACATACGTTTATATGTAATATAGAACTTACAACAAATTCACCAAATTAAACGTGGTGAATTTTCAAGCACAGCTTCCAATCTGTACAAATGTTCCATGTTGCCCTTCTATGCTCCATATATCTCTCTCTTTCTTTGCCACAAAAAGAACTTTGAAGCGCAATCTCCAAACGAATTAGAAGCAAATGGAATCAGCCGCTGTGGCAGAAAAAATCTTGGGAAAATCGGAAAATGCTGTTCTTTTTATATCATTCTTCCTTCTGCTGCTGCAACTTCTGCTTCTCCTGTTGCAGACGCAGTCGAAGTGGTCGAAGTGTCGTTCAGTTCGCTGGGAACGAATCGCGAATTTATTCTAAAAATATAATTTATTACTGAGAGCTGCTTTAAATTGTTAATAACTGTCAATAACAAATCCAAGGACATAATTTGTATTATTGTCAACTCGATATATAATATAAACCATATTATATAATTATATTTTATTTATTTATTATTAATTGCTATTGTAATTTTTTTGTACAGAGCATACAGCGACAAATGTTTTTAAATAATAAATACTATCAAAAGATAACTATTAGAAAAACCAAAAATATTAACTAAATAAGGCAAAATAAATCGATCTCAGAAAGGAATCTTAAATTAAAATACCAAAAAAAGAAATATTGGCCAACGAAGTAATATAATATTATTAAAGATGTTCGATTGAATTGTGAGAAATCACTAGTGAAAGCTGAGATCTTGGATTTGGAAGCTGTTCATCAGGAGCTCTTTTCATATTTAATCAACAGTTACTTTTGAAGGTAAGTTAACATTTTTCATATATTTTTTATACTTTCTACTCAATTCTTGCAATCCTTTTTTCCACTAAAAACATGTTTCTATTCCCATAAAATTTTCTATTTCTTTAACATTTCTAGTGATAAGTGAAAACATAAAGAAATATTAAGAATCGTGGATTTGAAGTCTTGCTTTCAAATTTTTAAGTGCGTGCGTCGTAAATCCGACGCGAATTTAGCAAAGACACAAACCAAAATACGAATTTAAATTCGTGCATAATTAGCAGTGCCAAGGTAAGGTGTCATTCAGATTTACTTATTCGTTTAGTAAAACATATAATCTGAAAACGGTTTGTATATTGTTGGAAAGGTCAATATATCAGCTACCTTATCCTGAAAAATTCATCCGTGCACAGGCAAGGATGTGGCGTCAGTGGCCAATGTTACCCAGTGTACCTCCAGAAGCACTTCTCATACACATTTTGTTCAACAAAAAACATAACTTGGACAAACGTTGTATACAGTTCGAAAGGTCACTATATCAGCTACCTATTCCTGAAAAGTCTAGCCGTGCACAGGCAAAGATGTGGCGTCAGTGGCCAGTGTTGGGTTACCCAGTGCACCTTCTCATACACTTCGACAAACACTTTGTTCAACAAAAAACATAACTTGGACAAACGTTGTATACAGTTCGAAAGGTCACTATATCAGCTACCTACTCCTGAAAAGTCTAGCCGTGCACAGGCAAAGATGTGGCGTCAGTGGCCAACGTTTGGTTACCCAGTGCACCTTCTCACACATTTCGACAAACACTTTGTTCAACAAAAAACATAACTTGGGCAAACGTTGTATACAGTTCGAAAGGTCACTATATCAGCTACCTATTCCTGAAAAGTCTAGCCGTGCACAGGCAAAGATGTGGCGTCAGTGGCCAACGTTTGGTTACCCAGTGCACCTTCTCATACACTTCGACAAACACTTTGTTCAACAAAAAACATAACTTGGACAAACGTTGTATACAGTTCGAAAGGTCACTATATCAGCTACCTATTCCTGAAAAGTCTAGCCGTGCACAGGCAAAGATGTGGCGTCAGTGGCCAGTGTTGGGTTACCCAGTGCACCTTTCATACACTTCGACAAACACTTTGTTCAACAAAAAACATAACTTGGACAAACGTTGTATACAGTTCGAAAGGTCACTATATCAGCTACCTATTCCTGAAAAGTCTAGCCGTGCACAGGCAAAGATGTGGCGTCAGTGGCCAACGTTTGGTTACCCAGTGCACCTTCTCATACATTTCGACAAACACTTTGTTCAACAAAAAACATAACTTGGACAAACGTTGTATACAGTTCGAAAGGTCACTATATCAGCTACCTATTCCTGAAAAGTCTAGCCGTGCATAGGCAAAGATGTGGCGTCAGTGGCCAGTGTTGGGTTACCCAGTGCACCTTCTCATACACTTCGACAAACACTTTGTTCAACAAAAACCATAACTTGGACAAACGTTGTATACAGTTCGAAAGGTCACTATATCAGCTACCTATTCCTGAAAAGCCTAGCCGTGCACAGGCAAAGATGTGGCGTCAGTGGCCAGTGTTGGGTTACCCAGTGCACCTTCTCATACACTTCGATAAACACTTTGTTCAACAAAAAACATAACTTGGACAAACGTTGTATACAGTTCGAAAGGTCACTATATCAGCTACCTATTCCTGAAAAGTCTAGCCGTGCACAGGCAAAGATGTGGCGTCAGTGGCCAACGTTTGGTTACCCAGTGCACCTTCTCATACACTTCGACAAACACTTTGTTCAACAAAAAACATAACTTGGACAAACGTTGTATACAGTTCGAAAGGTCACTATATCAGCTACCTATTCCTGAAAAGTCTAGCCGTGCACAGGCAAAGATGTGGCGTCAGTGGCCAACGTTTGGTTACCCAGTGCACCTTCTCATACATTTCGACAAACACTTTGTTCAACAAAAAACATAACTTGGACAAACGTTGTATACAGTTCGAAAGGTCACTATATCAGCTACCTATTCCTGAAAAGTCTAGCCGTGCACAGGCAAAGATGTGGCGTCAGTGGCCAACGTTTGGTTACCCAGTGCACCTTCTCATACATTTCGACAAACACTTTGTTCAACAAAAAACATAACTTGGACAAACGTTGTATACAGTTCGAAAGGTCACTATATCAGCTACCTATTCCTGAAAAGTCTAGCCGTGCACAGGCAAAGATGTGGCGTCAGTGGCCAACGTTTGGTTACCCAGTGCACCTTCTCACACATTTCGACAAACACTTTGTTCAACAAAAAACATAACTTGGACAAACGTTGTATACAGTTCGAAAGGTCACTATATCAGCTACCTATTCCTGAAAAGTCTAGCCGTGCACAGGCAAAGATGTGGCGTCAGTGGCCAACGTTTGGTTATCCAGTGCACCTTCTCATACATTTCGACAAACACTTTGTTCAACAAAAAACATAACTTGGACAAACGTTGTATACAGTTCGAAAGGTCACTATATCAGCTACCTATTCCTGAAAAGTCTAGCCGTGCACAGGCAAAGATGTGGCGTCAGTGGCCAACGTTTGGTTACCAAGTGCACCTTCTCATACATTTCGACAAACACTTTGTTCAACAAAAAACATAACTTGGACAAACGTTGTATACAGTTCGAAAGGTCACTATATCAGCTACCTATTCCTGAAAAGTCTAGCCGTGCACAGGCAAAGATGTGGCGTCAGTGGCCAGTGTTGGGTTACCCAGTGCACCTTTCATACACTTCGACAAACACTTTGTTCAACAAAAAACATAACTTGGACAAACGTTGTATACAGTTCGAAGGTCACTATATCAGCTACCTATTCCTGAAAAGTCTAGCCGTGCACAGGCAAAGATGTGGCGTCAGTGGCCAGTTATGTTTTTTGTTGAACAAAGTGTTTGTCGAAATGTATGAGAAGGTGCACTGGATAACCAAACGTTGGCCACTGACGCCACATCTTTGCCTGTGCACGGCTAGACTTTTCAGGAATAGGTAGCTGATATAGTGACCTTTCGAACGGTATACAACGTTTGTCCAAGTTATGTTTTTTGTTGAACAAAGTGTTTGCGAAGTGTATGAGAAGGTGCACTGGGTAACCCAACACTGGCCACTGACGCCACATCTTTGCCTGTGCACGGCTAGACTTTTCAGGAATAGGTAGCTGATATAGTGACCTTTCGAACGGTATACAACGTTTGTCCAAGTTATGTTTTTTGTTGAACAAAGTGTTTGCGAAGTGTATGAGAAGGTGCACTGGGTAACCCAACACTGGCCACTGACGCCACATCTTTGCCTGTGCACGGCTAGACTTTTCAGGAATAGGTAGCTGATATAGTGACCTTTCGAACTGTATACAACGTTTGTCCAAGTTATGTTTTTTGTTGAACAAAGTGTTTGTCGAAGTGTATGAAAGGTGCACTGGGTAACCCAACACTGGCCACTGACGCCACATCTTTGCCTGTGCACGGCTAGACTTTTCAGGAATAGGTAGCTGATATAGTGACCTTTCGAACGGTATACAACGTTTGTCCAAGTTATGTTTTTTGTTGAACAAAGTGTTTGCGAAGTGTATGAGAAGGTGCACTGGGTAACCCAACACTGGCCACTGACGCCACATCTTTGCCTGTGCACGGCTAGACTTTTCAGGAATAGGTAGCTGATATAGTGACCTTTCGAACTGTATACAACGTTTGTCCAAGTTATGTTTTTTGTTGAACAAAGTGTTTGCGAAGTGTATGAGAAGGTGCACTGGGTAACCAAACGTTGGCCACTGACGCCACATCTTTGCCTGTGCACGGCTAGACTTTTCAGGAATAGGTAGCTGATATAGTGACCTTTCGAACTGTATACAACGTTTGTCCAAGTTATGTTTTTTGTTGAACAAAGTGTTTGTCGAAGTGTATGAAAGGTGCACTGGGTAACCCAACACTGGCCACTGACGCCACATCTTTGCCTGTGCACGGCTAGACTTTTCAGGAATAGGTAGCTGATATAGTGACCTTTCGAACTGTATACAACGTTTGTCCAAGTTATGTATTTTGTTGAACAAAGTGTTTGTCGAAATGTATGAGAAGGTGCACTGGGTAACCAAACGTTGGCCACTGACGCCACATCTTTGCCTGTGCACGGCTAGACTTTTCAGGAATAGGTAGCTGATATAGTGACCTTTCGAACTGTATACAACGTTTGTCCAAGTTATGTTTTTTGTTGAACAAAGTGTTTGTCGAAGTGTATGAGAAGGTGCACTGGGTAACCAAACGTTGGCCACTGACGCCACATCTTTGCCTGTGCACGGCTAGACTTTTCAGGAATAGGTAGCTGATATAGTGACCTTTCGAACTGTATACAACGTTTGTCCAAGTTATGTTTTTTGTTGAACAAAGTGTTTGTCGAAGTGTATGAAAGGTGCACTGGGTAACCCAACACTGGCCACTGACGCCACATCTTTGCCTGTGCACGGCTAGACTTTTCAGGAATAGGTAGCTGATATAGTGACCTTTCGAACGGTATACAACGTTTGTCCAAGTTATGTTTTTTGTTGAACAAAGTGTTTGCGAAGTGTATGAGAAGGTGCACTGGGTAACCCAACACTGGCCACTGACGCCACATCTTTGCCTGTGCACGGCTAGACTTTTCAGGAATAGGTAGCTGATATAGTGACCTTTCGAACTGTATACAACGTTTGTCCAAGTTATGTTTTTTGTTGAACAAAGTGTTTGCGAAGTGTATGAGAAGGTGCACTGGGTAACCAAACGTTGGCCACTGACGCCACATCTTTGCCTGTGCACGGCTAGACTTTTCAGGAATAGGTAGCTGATATAGTGACCTTTCGAACTGTATACAACGTTTGTCCAAGTTATGTTTTTTGTTGAACAAAGTGTTTGTCGAAGTGTATGAAAGGTGCACTGGGTAACCCAACACTGGCCACTGACGCCACATCTTTGCCTGTGCACGGCTAGACTTTTCAGGAATAGGTAGCTGATATAGTGACCTTTCGAACTGTATACAACGTTTGTCCAAGTTATGTATTTTGTTGAACAAAGTGTTTGTCGAAATGTATGAGAAGGTGCACTGGGTAACCAAACGTTGGCCACTGACGCCACATCTTTGCCTGTGCACGGCTAGACTTTTCAGGAATAGGTAGCTGATATAGTGACCTTTCGAACTGTATACAACGTTTGTCCAAGTTATGTTTTTTGTTGAACAAAGTGTTTGTCGAAGTGTATGAGAAGGTGCACTGGGTAACCAAACGTTGGCCACTGACGCCACATCTTTGCCTGTGCACGGCTAGACTTTTCAGGAATAGGTAGCTGATATAGTGGCCTTTCGAACTGTATACAACGTTTGTCCAAGTTATGTTTTTTGTTGAACAAAGTGTTTGTGGAAATGTATGAGAAGGTGCACTGGGTAACCAAACGTTGGCCACTGACGCCACATCTTTGCCTGTGCACGGCTAGACTTTTTAGGAATAGGTAGCTGATATAGTGGCCTTTCGAACTGCATACAACGTTTGTCCAAGTTATGTTTTTTGTTGAACAAAGTGTTTGTCGAAATGTATGAGAAGGTGCACTGGGTAACCCAACACTGGCCACTGACGCCACATCTTTGCCTATGCACGGCTAGACTTTTCAGGAATAGGTAGCTGATATAGTGACCTTTCGAACTGTATACAACGTTTGTCCAAGTTATGTTTTTTGTTGAACAAAGTGTTTGTCGAAATGTATGAGAAGGTGCACTGGGTAACCAAACGTTGGCCACTGACGCCACATCTTTGCCTGTGCACGGCTAGACTTTTCAGGAATAGGTAGCTGATATAGTGACCTTTCGAACTGTATACAACGTTTGTCCAAGTTATGTTTTTTGTTGAACAAAGTGTTTGTCGAAATGTATGAGAAGGTGCACTGGGTAACCAAACGTTGGCCACTGACGCCACATCTTTGCCTGTGCACGGCTAGACTTTTCAGGAATAGGTAGCTGATATAGTGGCCTTTCGAACTGTATACAACGTTTGTCCAAGTTATGTTTTTTGTTGAACAAAGTGTTTGTCGAAGTGTATGAGAAGGTGCACTGGGTAACCCAACACTGGCCACTGACGCCACATCTTTGCCTGTGCACGGCTAGACTTTTCAGGAATAGGTAGCTGATATAGTGACCTTTCGAATTGTATACAACGTTTGTCCAAGTTATGTTTTTTGTTGAACAAAGTGTTTGTCGAAGTGTATGAGAAGGTGCACTGGGTAACCCAACACTGGCCACTGACGCCACATCTTTGCCTGTGCACGGCTAGACTTTTCAGGAATAGGTAGCTGATATAGTGACCTTTCGAACTGTATACAACGTTTGTCCAAGTTGTGTTTTTTGTTGACCAAAGTGTTTGTCGAAGTGTATGAGAAGGTGTACTGGGTAACCCAACACTGGCCACTGACGCCACATCTTTGCCTGTGCACGGCTAGATTTTTCAGGAATAGGTAGCTGATATAGTGGCCTTTCGAACTGTATACAACGTTTGTCCAAGTTATGTTTTTTGTTGAACAAAGTGTTTGTCGAAGTGTATGAAAGGTGCACTGGGTAACCCAACACTGGCCACTGACGCCACATCTTTGCCTGTGCACGGCTAGGCTTTTCAGGAATAGGTAGCTGATATAGTGGCCTTTCGAACTGTATACAACGTTTGTCCAAGTTATGTTTTTTGATGATACAAAGTGTTTGTCGAAGTGTATGAGAAGGTGCACTGGGTAACCAAACACTGGCCACTGACGCCACATCTTTGCCTCTGCACGGCTAGACTTTTCAGGAATAGATAGCTAATATAGTGACCTTTCGAACTGTATACAACGTTTGTCCAAGTTATGTTTTTTGTTGAACAAAGTGTTTGTCGAAATGTATGAGAAGGTGCACTGGGTAACCAAACACTGGCCACTGACGCCACATCTTTGCCTGTGCACGGCTAGACTTTTCAGGAGTAGGTAGCTGATATAGTGACCTTTCGAAGTGTATATAACGTTTGTCCAGGTTATGTTTTTTGTTGAACAAAGTGTTTGTCGAAATGTATGAGAAGGTGCACTGGGTAACCAAACGTTGGCCACTGACGCCACATCTTTGCCTGTGCACGGCTAGACTTTTCAGGAATAGATAGCTAATATAGTGACCTTTCGAACTGTATACAACGTTTGTCCAAGTTATGTATTTTGTTGAACAAAGTGTTTGTCGAAATGTATGAGAAGGTGCACTGGGTAACCAAACACTGGCCACTGACGCCACATCTTTGCTGTGCACGGCTAGACTTTTCAGGAGTAGGTAGCTGATATAGTGACCTTTCGAAGTGTATATAACGTTTGTCCAGGTTATGTTTTTTGTTGAACAAAGTGTTTGTCGAAATGTATGAGAAGGTGCACTGGGTAACCAAACGTTGGCCACTGACGCCACATCTTTGCCTGTGCACGGCTAGACTTTTCAGGAATAGGTAGCTGATATAGTGGCCTTTCGAACTGTATACAACGTTTGTCCAAGTTATGTTTTTTGTTGAACAAAGTGTTTGTCGAAATGTATGAGAAGGTGCACTGGGTAACCAAACGTTGGCCACTGACGCCACATCTTTGCCTGTGCACGGCTAGACTTTTCAGGAATAGGTAGCTGATATAGTGACCTTTCGAACTGTATACAACGTTTGTCCAAGTTATGTTTTTTGTTGAACAAAGTGTTTGTCGAAATGTATGAGAAGGTGCACTGGGTAACCAAACGTTGGCCACTGACACCACATCTTTGCCTGTGCACGGCTAGACTTTTCAGGAATAGGTAGCTGATATAGTGACCTTTCGAACTGTGTACAACGTTTGTCCAAGTTATGTTTTTTGTTGAACAAAGTGTTTGTCGAAGTGTATGAGAAGGTGCACTGGGTAACCCAACACTGGCCACTGACGCCACATCTTTGCCTGTGCACGGCTAGACTTTTCAGGAATAGGTAGCTGATATAGTGACCTTTCGAATTGTATACAACGTTTGTCCAAGTTATGTTTTTTGTTGAACAAAGTGTTTGTCGAAGTGTATGAGAAGGTGCACTGGGTAACCCAACACTGGCCACTGACGCCACATCTTTGCCTGTGCACGGCTAGACTTTTCAGGAATAGGTAGCTGATATAGTGACCTTTCGAACTGTATACAACGTTTGTCCAAGTTGTGTTTTTTGTTGACCAAAGTGTTTGTCGAAGTGTATGAGAAGGTGTACTGGGTAACCCAACACTGGCCACTGACGCCACATCTTTGCCTGTGCACGGCTAGATTTTTCAGGAATAGGTAGCTGATATAGTGACCTTTCGAACTGTATACAACGTTTGTCCAAGTTGTGTTTTTTGTTGAACAAAGTGTTTGTCGAAGTGTATGAAAGGTGCACTGGGTAACCCAACACTGGCCACTGACGCCACATCTTTGCCTGTGCACGGCTAGACTTTTCAGGAATAGGTAGCTGATATAGTGACCTTTCGAACTGTATACAACGTTTGTCCAAGTTATGTATTTTGTTGAACAAAGTGTTTGTCGAAATGTATGAGAAGGTGCACTGGGTAACCAAACGTTGGCCACTGACGCCACATCTTTGCCTGTGCACGGCTAGACTTTTCAGGAATAGGTAGCTGATATAGTGACCTTTCGAACTGTATACAACGTTTGTCCAAGTTATGTTTTTTGTTGAACAAAGTGTTTGTCGAAGTGTATGAGAAGGTGCACTGGGTAACCAAACGTTGGCCACTGACGCCACATCTTTGCCTGTGCACGGCTAGACTTTTCAGGAATAGGTAGCTGATATAGTGGCCTTTCGAACTGTATACAACGTTTGTCCAAGTTATGTTTTTTGTTGAACAAAGTGTTTGTCGAAGTGTATGAGAAGGTGCACTGGGTAACCCAACACTGGCCACTGACGCCACATCTTTGCCTGTGCACGGCTAGACTTTTCAGGAATAGGTAGCTGATATAGTGACCTTTCGAATTGTATACAACGTTTGTCCAAGTTATGTTTTTTGTTGAACAAAGTGTTTGTCGAAGTGTATGAGAAGGTGCACTGGGTAACCCAACACTGGCCACTGACGCCACATCTTTGCCTGTGCACGGCTAGACTTTTCAGGAATAGGTAGCTGATATAGTGACCTTTCGAACTGTATACAACGTTTGTCCAAGTTGTGTTTTTTGTTGACCAAAGTGTTTGTCGAAGTGTATGAGAAGGTGTACTGGGTAACCCAACACTGGCCACTGACGCCACATCTTTGCCTGTGCACGGCTAGATTTTTCAGGAATAGGTAGCTGATATAGTGGCCTTTCGAACTGTATACAACGTTTGTCCAAGTTATGTTTTTTGTTGAACAAAGTGTTTGTCGAAGTGTATGAAAGGTGCACTGGGTAACCCAACACTGGCCACTGACGCCACATCTTTGCCTGTGCACGGCTAGGCTTTTCAGGAATAGGTAGCTGATATAGTGGCCTTTCGAACTGTATACAACGTTTGTCCAAGTTATGTTTTTTGATGATACAAAGTGTTTGTCGAAGTGTATGAGAAGGTGCACTGGGTAACCAAACACTGGCCACTGACGCCACATCTTTGCCTCTGCACGGCTAGACTTTTCAGGAATAGATAGCTAATATAGTGACCTTTCGAACTGTATACAACGTTTGTCCAAGTTATGTTTTTTGTTGAACAAAGTGTTTGTCGAAATGTATGAGAAGGTGCACTGGGTAACCAAACACTGGCCACTGACGCCACATCTTTGCCTGTGCACGGCTAGACTTTTCAGGAGTAGGTAGCTGATATAGTGACCTTTCGAAGTGTATATAACGTTTGTCCAGGTTATGTTTTTTGTTGAACAAAGTGTTTGTCGAAATGTATGAGAAGGTGCACTGGGTAACCAAACGTTGGCCACTGACGCCACATCTTTGCCTGTGCACGGCTAGACTTTTCAGGAATAGATAGCTAATATAGTGACCTTTCGAACTGTATACAACGTTTGTCCAAGTTATGTATTTTGTTGAACAAAGTGTTTGTCGAAATGTATGAGAAGGTGCACTGGGTAACCAAACACTGGCCACTGACGCCACATCTTTGCTGTGCACGGCTAGACTTTTCAGGAGTAGGTAGCTGATATAGTGACCTTTCGAAGTGTATATAACGTTTGTCCAGGTTATGTTTTTTGTTGAACAAAGTGTTTGTCGAAATGTATGAGAAGGTGCACTGGGTAACCAAACGTTGGCCACTGACGCCACATCTTTGCCTGTGCACGGCTAGACTTTTCAGGAATAGGTAGCTGATATAGTGGCCTTTCGAACTGTATACAACGTTTGTCCAAGTTATGTTTTTTGTTGAACAAAGTGTTTGTCGAAATGTATG
This sequence comes from Myopa testacea, assembly GCA_949629155.1. NCBI lineage: Eukaryota > Metazoa > Arthropoda > Insecta > Diptera > Conopidae > Myopa > Myopa testacea. The sequence goes on from OX451348.1 coordinate 27,228,562, forward strand.
AGAAGGTGCACTGGGTAACCAAACGTTGGCCACTGACGCCACATCTTTGCCTGTGCACGGCTAGACTTTTCAGGAATAGGTAGCTGATATAGTGACCTTTCGAACTGTATACAACGTTTGTCCAAGTTATGTTTTTTGTTGAACAAAGTGTTTGTCGAAATGTATGAGAAGGTGCACTGGGTAACCAAACGTTGGCCACTGACACCACATCTTTGCCTGTGCACGGCTAGACTTTTCAGGAATAGGTAGCTGATATAGTGACCTTTCGAACTGTGTACAACGTTTGTCCAAGTTATGTTTTTTGTTGAACAAAATGTGTATGAGAAGTGCTTCTGGAGGTACACTGGGTAACATTGGCCACTGACGCCACATCCTTGCCTGTGCACGGATGAATTTTTCAGGATAAGGTAGCTGATATATTGACCTTTCCAACAATATACAAACCGTTTTCAGATTATATGTTTTACTAAACGAATAAGTAAATCTTAATGACACCTTACCTTGGCACTGCTAATTATGCACGAATTTAAATTCGTATTTTGGTTTGTGTCTTTGCTAAATTCGCGTCGGATTTACGAATTTAACTTCACGCACTTCAAATTTTTTACATAAGTTATTCATTCTTATAAAGTCAATAGTGGGTTTCTTTCGAAATAGATTTATATTTCTAAACAGTGATTGAATTGTTGGAGTTTATTTGGCCTCAAATTGGTTCTGTCGATGTTCTGTTTTCTGTAAATAATTTATGATTATTTTTCAGTAGGTTTTTTCAAATGCAAACACAATTCGAATGTCGTACTTTTTTATAAACAAAATCGCCTTCAGCGATCAGGTTCATTTTCAACTGAATGACTACATAAACAATGAAGAAACCGATCCAATTCACGACACAAAAAAATCACTTGTCACACTGTTCGGGGTGTTATGTGTAGGGTGTTATGATAATTCTCTAATGTCAGTGATTCCTAGAAGAGTTTTAAATAAACAAAGAAATTCTATAAACATTGCACTCGCGATAAAAACCCACGAAAGTCCAATAAGGTGAAGAATTATATCATTATTTATTCATAATAAGAAACTATTTTCGGGTACCCAGTCAAATTTTTAGCGTACTGAAATATGCTATTGCAATATTGTTATGATGTCTTCATGTAAAATGCTGGTTATCTCAAAAAATATGAAATCTCAAATCTTAAAAAAATTAAAAATGTCTCAAAGAAAAAGGTTATCGATCAATATTGACGAGAAATCGCATATCGTTTGGAGATTTGAAGGGAGATTTGAATTTGGTGTGAGCCATACTCCACAATTTCTACAACTTTGAGGAATCGCGATGAAATAAAAGCAATTTTTCCATGTATTAGTATATATCTAGCAGTCAGTTATGGTCTTCATTGAAGCAGATAGAGAATTAGCCAACAGTTGAAACCTTTGTAGAACAAGACTACGCAAAGGCAAAAAACTCTGTGGAACTTTCTCGAGCATTGGAATCTATTAACACCTTGCAAAAATTTCTCTTTTTCCAATGAAAAGATGAGTAACTCTTCGAGTCAACAACTTCTGAAAGATGTTATGGACTATTATGCTCTTTATGTGTACTATTATCAATATTAATCAGGGAAAGTGATTTAATTACTTGACTAAAATTGAGGTAGGAAGAAGATACAAAATAAGCAATAGTTATAATAATCACATATAAGTAGTTATCTTTAAATTCTATAGAAGTATGTTTAAATAGATGATGTGTATTTTTTGTTTTGTTTGCTAAATAACACCAAAAGCAAAAAGAGAACCGCGTAAACGTACAACTTTCTTTCGGGGACCTTCTTTTGTGTTATTGTACTCGTAAACATCAATATATTATTTCAAAACACTCATCCTGCGTATAACATGCCATGTGACCTAAATTTTCTACTTAAATCTACTCTTTCAACGGACGCAGTATCGTTGTTAGCTGGTGTTTGACGAGAGTCAATATTTACAGTTGTTAGTTAGCTGTAGTGGATCCTGTCGCCACTGACTAAAATTAGGGGCTTCTTCTCAGTCGCTCCCCTGAAGCTTTCCTAAACAATGCAGCTCGAAGTGGAATTTGAACAAACAAAAAGACGTTATATTGTATAAATATAAAAAGTATACAAACAACAATCCTGCTCGCATATAAAATTCGACATTAATATAAATGCTTCATCAACTAAAATATTGTAGAATGTATTAAATAAAGTGTAAAACATAACTGAATACTAGTAGTAAGTTAAAAAGGAGAAAATAAGGTACTGTTATATAAGGATATATTGCATCTACAATTTTATAGAATAATTAGGTTTTTAATCAGTAAGCTTATTAAAAATATTGTAGAAACAATCCGACCGAATTCAATATCATTTTATTAATAACTAAGATTTGTCAAACTTAGTAATTAGCAAACAGTTTGTGTAGAACTATATTAAGCATTTCTTTATTCCTCTTCACTTCACTTGGGTTGTTTTTGTTCATATTCCCCTCTTATAGGTTTATAGTCCCTCTCTTTCTCTCGTAGTTACTTGCTGAAGTTATTCTTGAAAGCTCTTCTCCACACACGTGCAAGTTTTTTTAATAGCTCTTTAGTTAGTGACGGTTGTGCGAGTGCTTAATTAACGACCAGGTTTTTTTAGCTTGAAAATAACCATAAAGGGTGCTATGTTCGGTTTGGTCGAAGTTCAAATACCCTCATGATTTGAATGGCATATGGAAAAGTGGGCGGCCCACGCCCATCTGCGACTGAATATATAATATTGTTATATATACTCTCTTTCGTTACACATCTATTTGGATTTATATCATCTAAAATTCTATCCTAAATCTATTATTCTTGTTACTGTTATTATAAATTGTAATAGTAATAATAAACTTAAAATAAGTTAGGTTTGTTTTAATGGCATGCCGTAGAAACTGAATGAGCTTCATTAGATACACAATAATTAGGCTTTTTATACCCTACACACGAAGTGAATAGGGTATATTCACTTACTGCTTCCGTTTGTAACGCATTAAAGGAGGCGTGACAGGTATAGAAAAGTATATATATTCTTGATCAGCGTGACCTCCTGAGTCGATTTAGCCATGTCCGTCCGTCTGTCTGTCTGTCTGTCTGTCTGTCTGTCTGTCTGTCTGTCTGTCTGTCCGTCTGTCCGTCTGTGGAAATCACGATTACAAGAGAACGAATAGAGATATCTTCTTCAAACTTGGCACGAATATTGTCTATCATTAGAAACTCATCGGTATTGAAAATGGGCAAAATCGGACTATTACCACGCCTACTTTTTATAGTGAATATAAATTAATCCATGCTTATAGCTCAATTTCTCAGCTTGTAGAACGAATTTGGGGTTGAAATTTTGTCCAGAAGTCTATTGTCTCTGACCAGAGCAGACTACCAAAAATGGGCGTGGTCCGCCCACTAATTAAATAAAACTCGATTACAGGAGAACGAATAGAGATATCTTCTTCAAACTTGGCACGAATATTGTCTATCATTAGAAACTCCTCGGTATTGAAAATAGGCAAAATCGGACTATTACCACGCCTACTTTTTATAGTGAATATAAATTAATCCATGCTTATAGCTCAATTCCTCAGCTTGTAGAAAGAATTTGAGGTTGAAATTTTGTCCAGAAGTCTATTGTCTCTGACCAGAACAGACTACCAAAAATGGGCGTGGTCCGCCCACTAATTAAATAAAATTCGATTACAGGAAAACGAATAGAGATATTTTCATCAAATTTGGCACGAATATTCTCTGTACGAATCACGAATAATATATTGAAAAGGAAAACAATTACACCATTGCCACGCTTAATTTTTAAGTAAACGTGTGTAGGGTATATGAACTTCGGCCAAGCCGAAGTTAACACTCTTTCTGGTTTATTTTGTTTTGTTTAAACAGAGAATTTAAAAGTTAAAATGATCTTAAAGTTGTGAAACTTTACTCGACATGATTCAAATTCTATTTTAGTTTTCTCAACTCATTTAAGTTTGTGTTTGTATTGTATCTTCATATTCTATAAATCAACTAGAATCTTCTCCTATCTTAAGTAAAGCTTTACGGTACAGGATGTGAATAATTTATTTAATTAGATTAGATATTAAATGTTTGCTTTATCTTTTAAACTTTGATATTAAAGAGAACTGAAAGAAAGTGAAATTTTATTCTACAATTTTTTTGCTTGTTTGTAGTCTTAATTGTGCTTAATTGTGAGTTCCTTTGATTAAGGAGTTACTTTTGTAAGTTTTCGTGTATATTTTAGGAAAAAGAAGTCGACTTGAAATAAATTTTATATTGCATCCATTGAGAAGAAGATTTAGAAAATCGATTAAAGAAATGGTGAATGGATGATAATTCTCTCGAAATCCGTCTTAATATTTAAATGTTAAACGCTCAGAATTAACCTAAAAAAGTGGATACTTTGGAAACCTGTATTTAATCTTGTGATTAATTGCATTTGTGGCTGGTTCTCTCGAACCTGTTGTTGGCCTGTTTTTTATGATCTCTTCCATAGGAGAAGAATTACGAGCATGAAAAGAAATTAGCACAAATAAAGCTATAAAATGCAGTTTCTTGTCAAAACCGGTTTTCATTCGTTCTTTTGATACTTACTGTATTCGTTCTTTCTTTAATCTTCTTCTTTATCTGGGGTGTTTTATCTTTGGTGTGTTTTTTTAGTATTTTTATATTAAGTTTGTCTTAACGGATCTTTCATCAGAGTTCTCGAGGGTGAACGGTGTATTTCGCCCCGGCCAAGTCCAAGATAGCAATTTTTGTGGTTTTAATTACTCTTTCGGTTATGTTTATGAAATTTGATTTTATAATAATAAACACAATTCATATAGCTGTAGCTTTAAGTTATCTTATAGAATAATATTCAATTCGATCGTACTTCTTGGATAGATTCAATGTTTGTGTATTTAATTTAATTGTTTGCTTTCTAGACGTCTAAGTTTTTTGTTTTTTTTCTCTTAAAAACATAACTATATATTAGTATAATCATATTTTTTCATATTTTTATAAGCTTTTCAAAACTCCTTGTCCCGTATTTTTGGTATTTTTGAATTAAGTATACACTCTTTAAGTTAAAAATACTTGTTTCTAAAAGTTTGTAAACTTTTGAATTTCTATTTTATTCATTTATAAACACAATTGATTGAATAAAAAATATACTTTTATTATTACGTCGATCAAATTGAAGAGAAATGTACTCGGATGTACTTCAATTGAAAAATGCACAGGATTTCAAACAACAACAATCGAAACTCTTTGTTATTTGAAACTTCTATTTCATCATAATTTCATTGAATGACTTTCAAAATCCACAAGAAGTGAAACAAAAAAATCAAAAAAATATACACTAAAATTGAAAACAATGTCGCCAGCATGTTTAGGTTTTGTTGTTGTTGTTGGTGGTGGTGGTTTTGTGTGGTGTTACTGACGCTGTTTCTTGTTCTAATTTCAAATTAATTTCGTTTTATACTTTTTTTGTACTTCTCATACATCAAATTAGTGTTGATTGTATTCGTACTTTTCTAAATTTTATACCATTTTTTTATTTTTTGGGGGAAAATAATCCCCCTCAAATAATTTGTTCAAAAAGAATTTTTACTTTCGCCTCTCTCGCTCTCGTTTTTGTGCTTATCAAATGAATGAATCACACGATGATCGATGCTGATGATGGTGCAAATGATGTTAGTAACAAGTTTTCGGAGAATTTTTGAATTTAAAGATTTCTAAATCATTTACAAAAATATATTTAAGTATTCGAAAACAGTAGAAAAGAAATTCATTGTTTATTTTTCTAGACTTGATAATGCTCTGCTTAATTGATTCGACCCACTTAAAGACCCACTACTATTTATAAAGGTAATTAAAACAAACTATTTTCATTCCTTGAGACCTTCTATGAAAAGATCTCGTTGAAAAAAAACTCCCTGCTCGTCTTAACTGGAAAAGCACTTTTAAGCTATGCACAAAAAAAAAAAAAGAAAAAACAAACGCTGTACAGAAACATTTCTCCACACTTTATGTGGGAATTTATTAATATCTCTCACTCTATCTGAAGCCATAGAAGACAATCGTCACGTTCCATTAAGATACCCCACACCCGCCTACTTTTGAGGATTACTTTAGAAAAAAACGCCCACCAACAAAGAATAACAACAACAGCAGCATCTAGAAAAGAAAGCTTGTCACTGCACTCACTTTAAGTACTTAATGCAAGTAAAACAATCCACACCAACACATTGTTTATCCATAAGGCCAAGTGTCTGTCTGGCTATTTGTCGCTGTGCTATCTGTCTGTTTGTATGACTGTCTGCTTGTCTGTCTGCGGAATGATTTGTCTTCTCTCTCTCTCACTCTTTAAACCTTAAGTTGAACTCTTTGTGGTACATTTTGATATCATTCCCGCGTCCCGTTTTTCTTCGAATATATGGTTCAATGGACATATGTATATACATACACATGTGTATATCTACTTTTACTGAGAAATTATTACTTTTTGAAGTTCCTTCTTTTTCTTCAATAAAAAACAACAACTTTACATACTTTGCTACTGTAGCCAGTTGGTTTTTCAGAGCTTCAGTAAAATTGAGATCATTCAGCTAACTCAGTTTTATGTTACGTAGTTTTGAGAACTGATTCATTTGCTTTCATTCAACCAAAACAAAGAACAACAATAACAGCAACAAAACACTATAAAATCTCGCCATGATTCAAGTTTCAAGTTTCAAGTGTCATGTTCGTATGATATTTTTTCTTGTTTAACTATAAAAATTATAGAAAAATTATACAGAAAATAACAATGTACACTTCCGTTCATTTAAATAGCAACAGTAAAAAAGATTAACATTATTTGGATTTTCAAATTAAACTAGTAAAATTAGTCAAAATAAGTTTTTTTTTTTGATAATTTATTTTATTCTTTATCATCTGCAACAAAAATATACACAAAAAATTAACCGTTATTTTTATTTATTTTTTTTATCTGAAACACTACAAAAAAACAATGAAAAAAAAAATAGTTCATTTGAATAACAAAAATAGTTTGTTTTTGATATTTTTGATCGATTGTGTTGCGTAGAGTGGTAATCCTTGATTAGTTAGCTAAATTTCACCTGACGAATAATAATAAACTCTACAACAAAAATGGGTAGAGGAAATCCGTTAAACTCAAAAGAAAGAGGAAAAATGAATGCCTATTTCGATCAAAAGTTATCGCTCAGAAAAATTGCACAAAAAATTGGAAGAAGTCTCCGTGTTGTCATTAATAACCTAAAAAATAAGGATTTCTATGGCAAAAACTTGAAAGGAAGACTAGAAAGTGTTTTATCGCCAGCAGACAAGCGCGCAATCCTACGAGAAGATTCAAACTCTAGTGATTCTATACCAAAAATAAAGGCAAAAGCGGGAATATCAGCTAGTAATTCAACTGTTCGGTGCTTGATTGTTAAAGCTCAGCATATCCAAAGATGTAAACTAAAAAAAACATTACTAAAACCCATTCATAAGAAAAAACGTTTTAATTTTGCTTAAACGCACATAACGTGGAATATGGATTGGCATACAGTTGTCTTTTCCGACGAAAAGGAGTTCAACTTTCGAATATCGCGATAATAAAAGTTATAGCCATCAGAACCGTCAAAGTTGGACCGTCAAAAAAATTTTATTTTGACTAATTTTTACTAGTTTGATTTGAAAATCCAAATAATGTTAATCTTTTTTACTGTTGCTATTTAAATGAACGGAAGTGTTGGAGTTCATATACGATATATATAGTAATTCTAAAATTTGAGGAAGCTGAGCTTTTAGATTTAAATACATAGATTAGAAAGGTTATTAAAAAATGGTTACAACACAAATCTTAGAATAAAAAACTGTACTTAGTTTCTAATCACAATAAACTCTGTGGAAATTATTTATAAACAATTTTAATCAATATATTTTATTATCATCATTTATTTTAAATACTTGTTTCTTATGTTTGCTATGCACCCGTACAACGCTAGTGACTAATGATGCCAGCAAAAATAGTTAATAAATTCAATGTGTCTGTGCACAAAATTTACTTCATTGGCTTGAATGGAGTCACGGAATCTACTGGTCTAAAGTTCTTCGTATTCGTACTTTCTAATTTCGGTTTTCCAATGCAGTCATGATCTTGGTTTTTGTTTTCTTTTTCCTTCAGCTGCTGCTACTGCCAGAGTCCGTCATTTCATACGCCTTTCGTCTCAGCTTCAATCGATTATGAAACTATTAACCAGTTTTTTAGTTTGTTTTTTAAAACCTAAGAGAAAAATCGTGTTCGATTGCGACTCGTACGAGTATCTGCCATATCTTTTGTGGTTTGTTATTCGTACATTCAGATAAAAATGTACATATATTTATATTGTTTTATTGAGTGAGTCATAAGTGGAGTCGCGTTGGCGAAAAAGCAAAGAAAGAGTATGATTGTATAGACGTATAATAAATACTATTTCATTTTTCTCACTTATTCATCGGGTTTCATGCGTCAATTTGCAGCCTCCTCGGACCTCATATTACTGTGTCTAAAGATTTCTCTCTGTTCCACTGATCCTCTATACCCAACTGTCTTCATGGGGCAAAGCTATTTGTTCCCCATCATCATCATCATCATCATCATCATCATCATCATATTAATTACAATACAATTCAATGCAATAAAAATTCGTTGATTACTACAAATTTTTAAACTCTTTTTTGATTTCCTTTAATTCTTTGGTGTTATATTCGTATCCATCATACTCACTCATATCCAGCCACTTATCGTCCATAACTTATCTCTTTTCATGATATGCCATCCGCTCTAAAGCACTCAGTTTACCACGTATAACTTTATCGTCCACTACGTACATCGTATTGTGTACTCATGCATATATGACGACGTATGGCCGATGTCACACGCTTCATCATGATGCGTGCATCATTCGCGCTGATTGCTTGGTCAATGTCACATGTTACGATCAACCAGTCAACGTGAGTGATGCACGCATCGTGATGACGAGTGTGACATCGGCCTATGGTCATCATCAACGTCGACATGTGTATATATAAAAGTAGAAACTATCGGAGGAAACTTGTTTCATCCTCAACGTCCCTGAAGTTTATTCACTCGTTTGTCATTTTTTGTTGTTTATATATACACATGTATATGTATGTATATTATCGTATATAGTCATTGTAGTCAATCATTAATGTTTACAGATTATACGAATAGGTTTTATTATATTCTTCATGTTTTTCATCATTCTTATTCTTTTATTCTTGTTTTTAGTTTGGTCTTTTCGTTTCTTTGGTACAATTTTCATTCGTTTTCATGCGTTATGTTGAAAGAGGAGGGGAGGCGTGGGGGAGTGGTGTTCGTGTGGTTTCCTTTCACTTGATGTGGCTTCCACTCGCTCCGACTGGCGACACTCGAGTTATAGACATTATAATAATAATTATTATTGTTACATTATTTTCGATGTAAAGAGGTTGCTGTTTATTTTTTCTTTTACTCGTATAATTTTTATTTTACATTTCTTTATATGTAATTTTCCTATTGTTTAAACTGCATAACAATAACAAAACAAAATCGTGTTGCCATACTTTTTAACCAACCAACATCTACAGATAGTTATTTTTATGTACATACCAGTATAATGAAATACCGTAAGCTTGATTGGCATCTGGTTTTTGTTGTTGTTGATCTGGTTTCTTGGCTTACTTCAAAATATGGTGCTTGACATTTGCATTGAATCTTCTGAAGGAAGTGTGACTCACAAATACATGCAAATACACACGCAGATACACACACAGACACATATACACACATGTACGTAATTATTTCTTTTCAATGGCTTTAATTTTAAGATGCAAGGTACGAGGTTAGATAATTTAAATTTTAATTTACTGCTTTTTTTAACATACTTTTGTTATTGTATGTATTTATTTTTTTATCTGCTGTTTATTTTATGCTTTAATGAATTAATTTTATGCTTTAATAAGTTTCAAGGTTTGTGTGGTATTTAGTATTTTTTTGCTTATGACAACATGACATCTTTTCCATGTTTTTCCTCTTTTCCTTCTTTCCAATGCTAAAGAAATAGTTTTAGCACCATGTTAATTAGTCATTAGTTAGATATGAGTATTCATCTTTTTCTCTTTCTGTTTTTTAATATCCTATACAGTACTTGGGGTATTTATTGAGCGTTTATTTGTGTATATACAATGAGGAATTTTTTTTCACTGTAATTAAAATGTTTTGAAGCTTGAATTCGAAGCTTGACTTGATTTTTAAATAAGATAAAATATCATTAATATTATTATTATTATTATTATTATTATTAGACCAATCAATATCTAGTCAATAAGTGCATCAGTTATTCCATTTCAGTCATATTCCGTAGATTTTACACAAGTCAAGTAATTTAAATGGAAGCTTTAATAGTCACTTCATCATCATCACTTATTTCAGATATAAACAAATATACGAGTCCCTGTGACTATATCAATGATGTCCCCGATGTCTCGACACCCGATGAGCATATCGTTTATTCATTCCTACTGGGTTAATTATTTCCCATTGAGCAGAGGAAATGAATTCTGCCACGGAAGTAAAAGCCATGATGTTGAGGATATTAAAAACATTGTTTTTCAATTTAATAGTATTGAATAAGGGATATAAAGATAATATATTAATTTATTGATTGTGTGTGTGTGTGTGTGTCTGATAGGCTATGAAATCAAAACATACTGTATACATTCTGTAACGTTTTTTCTGTTTATAGCTTGTGGCATTTAAAGTAATACTCTGAACCACCCCGTAAAATTAAAGATAACCGGCCTTGGACGACTTCGTCATACGCTTAACCCTAGTTGACCTCTTTTTTGTTTAACACACACACACTTCAACGTACATTTGTTGTTGTACACATATATGTACATATAACAGTTTCCTAATGTAGACATATGTATAAAGTTTGCAGATGCTGTGGCTCTTCTCTTCAGATGCTTCGATTTGTATCCTTGGCAAAGATTAGAAAAGTTTAATAACGTTGAATTTAATAAGATTTCAGTTGAGATAAAGTTGAAGAGATTCTTTCGCATTTTTTGCAATTATGGAACTCATTAAACACTCCCTCGAGGCGATTCTTTCCAAGTTGTACTTTTATTGTATTGTTGCTGTTGTTATGCTTTGTCTTTTGATTTTCCAGCAACAGCAGCAGCACAGCATCCTCGGGTCATCCGAGGTGAAATTTTTCTGTGGTTCTTCCGTTTTACAGCTGGAAGTCGTTCGCTCTCTTTCTCACTCTGGAACTCCTCTCATGTCCGAGTTAAAGCGCATGTTTCTGCAATTTGTTGTTCTTCATTCACTTTTTATTTGCGCAATTTTCTGTTTTCTGAGAGACAGATTCCGAGAAAAATGTTACTTTGGGATGGATGGTGTTTTTAGTTTGCTATGAAAATAAACTTAATAATGTATAAATTCATTTATAATAGTGGCAGAAAAAAATAAATATAAAAGCTGTGCAGTGTTCAATAATAAAATTGACAAGTATATTGATGGAAAAACTGAATGCAACCGCAGTGTGGAGTGTCATATTTTATTAGAGAAGTGTTTTTTTTGATTCTTCTCTAGATTTTTAATACATTTTCCATAAGAAAACAACGACGACGACGACGTCTCACAGGTCAAAACTCCTGACCAAGGTAAACATACACATGCACATTCACACACAAACACAAACTACTGCCTATTTACATGTACATATATAGAGTTGCATTTATATGTATGTATGAATATTTTTGCTTCTGCAAATGATTAAAAACTTTGGCTTTCTGTGGGTGGGTTTTCTCTCGTGTTTCTCCGCAAAAATAAAAAAATGTATGGCGTCGTTGAGAATGAAAAACAACAGCAACAACAATTGTGGAGAATTTCGGAGAAGATGATTTGAGTAATCATTGAATACAAGTTTGAAAAATAAAGAAATTGAGATTTTATATTTAAGAATATCATAATCATCATCAGCATCATTATTATTTCAGCTTAATTTCGTTAGAAGTTGTTTGAATTTGCCGATGGTCGATGGATTTCAGATGTATTTATGTACTTCATGTATTTCAGATGTACGCGTGTTCTCAAGGACGAATGTTTCTGGGTTTATTTCATGTCATTTTTCTTTACTTGTCTCTGAAGTCTTTAAACTTGACTTGGTTGAATTTTACTCTTTATGCTGTTTCATAGAGAAATTTGAATTCAATGCTTCGAAAAAATTAACTTTGATCAAATCATGCTAACTAAAACGAAATCACAGATAAGAAATCAGAAAGTGAACTAGAAAGGAATCAAAGATCTGTAAGGTGTTTGGAAAAGTGGGTGGACCACACCTATTTATTTTATTTTGGACGACCGCTAATTATCATTTATTTAGAAGAGTATATTACATATATTGACACTACTTAGAGGTAAAATATTATTTTTATCATACATAAATTATTTATTGATGTATTAGTATTGTGAAAGTGGGAGGATAACGTCTATTGTTGGTAGAAGGGATGGATTGGTAGGCTTTTGTACAGAATTTCGTCCTCGTAGCTTCGATCTGTTCAACTAAATTCCTTTTTTGGGACCTATAAAGTAAAAGTGAACATACACCCGCACTATTCATGGATTAATTAATATTGATAGCGATAATATTGTTGTTCGAGGATTACATTTTGTCGCTTTCGTAGAATAAAGTAAAATAGAAGTCATAAAAATAAATGTATCATGTCTTGTTTTCTCTTTGAAAATACTTCGGAGGTCTCTTTTTGTATCATGTATCTTATTTCATTTTGTCTCCCATCATGTGGTTTTTTTATCATGTTTATTAATTATCTTATTTTTCCTGTCGTCTTTTTTTCTTGAAAGCATATTTTTTTGCTGTATTTAAAAGAGGAATTTTTTGTGACAAGTAAATTTTGTCTTTTTACCTGTGATGATACAAAAGCTCCGCCTGTTTCATTTCATTCCAGTGGATGGATGGATGATGTGAACTGTAATGTAAAGAATTCAAAGGAAAACAGAAAAAGAAACAAAAAAATCTTTCCCGCCGCTGTTGCTCTGACATTTCTGGGTTATTCTTTCGAGTCCCATCGTCGTTGTCATCATCAACATTATCATCGTCGCCTTCGTCTTCGTCATCATCATCACATTGGTTAGATGCGTTGATGTTTTAAATTGAAAACGTTCATAACGTAATAAATATAAAATTTCTGCAAATATTCTATCTAAATAATTTCTTGTTTCAAAATTTTCAATTTAACAGTTGAATTCAATTTTTGAATATATTTTTTAACATATGTAGTATATGAATAGTATATGTTTTGTTTATTTTTCAACATACATATTTTTAAACATACACACAACAATCTAAGAGAATCCTTAAAATTCTCAGTCGTTATTGTTAGAAATTCTGGAGTGAATAGCTGTCAGTTCTCGTATGTGTTTTGAGACATGTTATGATGACATTTTGCTTTGAGGGGGTCACTTCTTGTGCAGTGGGTTTCGTTGACGTTGATGTACATAAATACATCCATATGTATGTATGTATGTTGATATGCGAGTATTTATACGGATATAATTACTTGAATACTAAAAATAAATTAATTATTTCACTAAATTTCACGATATTCATGACTCGTTTAGTCACTCTTCAGCACTAGTTTAAATATTAATCTAGAGTTTAGTTCTCATATCAAGTCAAAGGCTACGTTTTAGCTGTGAGTTAATTTAACTGACTTCTTGAAATTAATATACTTGGAAAAGTTTTGAATTTAACAGACTTCTTGCAGTTACTTGGAATAATTAATATCTATTTATTTGGATTGCCCGTTTTTACACCAATTAAAGTCGCTTGAATTCATTTATACCAGTCATTACACCTGCTCTATTTCTCTCTCTCTCTTTCTCTCTCTGTGCTCCTCTAATTGTTCTCATTTCATTGAAAATCAGTACACAAAGCATATTTACGGTATATTTATATATGAATATAAAATCGTATTGTTCTCGTCTGAAAAATAATTTAAAAAAAAAGTATTTAACTAAGAAATACTAAACCAAAAAATTCCCACAGCGATTTGTGCTAAAAGCATGCAACCTTCATTACGTTTGCATTTTTTTTTTGTTTTAATGAGTTGTTTTGCTTTGCTTTTTTATGACTTGATAATGGTTCTTCTTTGGGTACAAGAATGAGAAATAAAAGTGCTGCAATGCGAGTTTTTTTTTTAATCGACATCAACGAGTCTAGTGTTTTAGTTAGTGTTTAGTTAGAGGGACCCACTAGTGAGTTGTTGTTGATGATGTTAGCGAGTGTGTTGGTTTTGTATATCAAAACGAATATGATCAAATATAAAATTACTAACCTTAATGATCTTTAACAACGCTATATTTTGGGTATTTTTGTTTGTTTTAAAAGTAACTAGAAATACCCATAAATTACAATAGACAGTAACGATATGTGGACCTTGTGTCTATAAAGACATTTTATATAATACAATATTTTTATTTACCTTTCCATAATAATTTTTATTAATTTGCTGTACTTTTTTTCTTACAGGTATAAATGGATGATTTATTCTGATTGCATAACCACATTCTATAATGTACATTTAATGATGTAAGTATATGTATAGAGTATATAGAACAGTTGAAGTATGCATCTAGTCAACTGTGTTGACAGATTGCATTCAGACTTTTAACTCGATACTCGCTGCTCGCTACAAAGCAACGAGATCTTTTCGTTGACACTAAAAAGCATACACAAGCATATTTCTTGATTTATTAGTTCCGTTTAATGAAACTAATTCTTTAAACAAATTAAATCAAAATTTTGGCTCTTGAACAAATTCAGCATAGCAATTGTGAGAGGTTTGATTAACTTTTTTAAGTACTAACATAAACTTTTCATGGTGGTAAGTCTCTTCAGGTTGATTCTCTCAGAACGAGATACCCTACGAAGGTAACCAGACACACGGACCGGACTAAATTCGACTTAATACTTGGTTTTTGTACGCGGAATTTAATTTCAATTGTCTTATCAGCCACAAAGTTTGACACATTCTCAGTTGAAGCATCAATTATTCTCGATTTCAAGTGTTTTCCTATAATTAAACACCCAACATTATCATCATCATCACCATCACATTATAATCATTATCACTCACGTGTTTAAACACTTGTGTGCAACGCTATCGAGTTTCTTCTAAACTGTTAAATCTATAAAAGTGCGAATTTAAGTATTTACTGTTTTCGCCACACATTCTTCTTTACCTGCCTCCATCCTTCCAGCCCCCCACCCTGCAGTTCTTTCTGAACGGTGATGCCAGCCAATAAAGTTTATAAAAACTGACTCGTGAAAGTTGGAGTAAAAACGGGAGAAAGAAAGAAAAAAAAAACAACATTGTGATATAAAAATGAGTTTAACGAACTTTGACAGTAGTTAGTTCGGTGTTTTTTTTTGTCTACACTTCGCTTTGTTGTTACGTTGTGCGCTTTATTACGTTATTCTTCTATTTTGACAACAAATGGGAGCGATGATTATGTCCATGATGATCATGAGCTTCCTCTAGACGTCATCGCTTGAATATCTATTCATTTATCCAGTGTGTCTCATGTGCCTAAGCGCGTGCGTGTGTGTGTGTGTGTGTGTGTGTGTGTTCCTGTATGCCTAGGCTAGGTGTCAACATCCTATTTAAAGATGATGAAGTTCCACGTACGATTTTATGCTTCACTTTAACCATGCTTCAGTCTGGGCTTATTTTCTCAAACGCACACGAGTAGTTGAGTGATAATTTTGTACTTCAACCTTCTGCGGTGGTATACAAGACCATACTAAATTACGCTAAGCCACATAATTGTTAGGTACATAATACGATTTGAGCTTAGGGAATGTTCTGAGGAACAGGGAGCTTGTATTTAACTGTGTCTATACTGTGTGTAAGAAAAACTGTAATTACAGATGACAAAAAAGAGTTAATAACACCCAGAAAGAACCCAGCTTTAATGAAGCTCCTAAGAAATCGAAATCTAGTAGTCAACATGAGAAGATCTGGTGGGAAAAAAACAGATAACTGAATAATCACCGAACGAAACATGGAAAAATAGTTAAGGGGTGCCGTTGAAGGTGTATAGACCAAGCAAGATTACAGAAAACATGTTCGTGTACATAATTCTTATCATTTCACAAAAGAAGGCCTCTCTCTCTTTATTTCTATCTCTGTCTCTTTATATCACATTCTCATACTTTGGAAGAATGGATCGATCATACCCCGTTTGTATCCTTCCGTTAATACGTATGTAAGTTAAAAATACTCTGAGATAAGCGATTAATTTTTATGCTAATTTATAAACTATTGTGGTATATCTGCCAGGTTTCCTGTCCTCCAAAAAAAGACTTGAGTTTCTGGTTTTCTATGAATGGATAATTAGAGAAAACAAGAAATAACTGTTCTCGTTGCGTGTTATTTTATCAATTCATGGATACTTTAAATTAATCTCTTTTTATACCCTACACACGAAGTGTATAGGGTGTATTCACTTACTGCTTCCGTTTGTAACGCATTAAAGGAAGCGTGACAGGTATAGAAAAGTATATATATTATTGATCAGCGTGACCTCCTGAGTCGATTTAGCCATGTCCGTCCGTCTGTCTGTCCGTCTGTCTGTGGAAATCACGATTACAGGAGAACGAATAGAGATATCTTCATCAAACTTGGCACGAATATTGTCTATCATAAGAAACTCATCGGTATTGAAAATGGGCAAAATCGGACCATTATCACGCCTACTTTTCATAGTGAATATAAATTCATCCATGCTTATACACTCAACTCTCGTTTTACACGCATTTTTTTTACACGATTTCGAAACAACACGGTCAAAAAACTGGAACCGATCCTCTTATTTTACACGAATTCATTTTTTCTACACGATTTTCAAAATAGGTTTCCTTTTGAAACTCTACACAACTTCTACTCTTACGTGTTTGAATGTATGTAAATGACACAAGTTACACGATTTTATTTATTTTTCTTGAAAAAATAATTTTTTCCCTTGTTCGGTGCTTGTAGCTTTATCTCAAGCAAATGATTATACGCCGTTAGTTCCGCGGAATGGCCAGAATGCGCCAAAACTGAAAACTCCATAATGGTAGCAACAATTGTGCGCTCTGAAATTATCACTTTGTCCCACTCAACTGGTGGTAAGCCCTTCGACAATTTGCAAACAGCGGACATCGATGAATTACCAATTTAGAGGCCTTTAGAGGACAATGATCTAAATGACATGTCGAGGCAGTCAGTTCGTGGTGAGGGTGGAAACCTTGGAAGTGAAGACGAAGATGACGACGAAATTCCACAATTAACAGCTGAATTAATTCGCCAGGGTTTGAAATTTGGCGCAAGTATGGAAGAAAATTTTGTCACCCATGATCCCAACCTCGCTCTAGGCACGCTCTTGCCTCAAAAATTTCAACGTAATTTTCAGATGTGTCGGTATCAGAAAATGTATAAGCACCTTAAAAAGCTGAAAACCTAGCAAACTATTACAAATTTTTTTCAAAAGGCTCGATTCAAGGTCGATTAAACTTTTCAATATATTAAATCAAGACTATTTAAACTAAAAAAAATATTAAGTATGTAATTTAAGTAATTCCCTGTGTTATTTTTTGTAGTCTTGATCGTATTCTTTTTTTATAGTATTTTTAAATACATGCAAATATTTAAATATGAATAAATTTAGTTTCCAAAAGTTCTCTTCGTTTCTTTTTTTACACGGTTTTCCAAAGAAAATTCAGCAATTTTTTGAAACAACACGGTTTTTTTTATTTGCGGAACGAATCCTCTGATTTCCCATAAGCTATGTATATTTTTTTACACGAATTTTTTTGCACGGCTCCTCGCTGGAACGTATCTACCGTGTAAAACGAGAGTTGGGTGTAGCTCAATTTCTCAGGTTGTAGAACGAATTTTCGGTTTCGAAATTTTGTCTAGAAGTCCACTGTCTCTGACCAACACAGATTATCACAAATGGGCGTAGTCCGCCCACTAATTAAAAAAAATCAATTACAGGAGAACGAATAGAGATATTTTCATCAAATTTTGAACGAATATTGTCTGTCATCACAGGCTATTGGAGATTGAAAGGGAAACAAATTAGACCATTGCCACGCCTAATTTGTAAGTACAAGTGTGTGGGTATATGGACTTCGGAAACGCCAAAGTTAACACTCTTTCAGGTTCTCTCTTTCTTTTCTTCCTCTTTCGACTATGTATCAAATAGTATATCATAATATAAGGAATGTCCGGTGTTTCTTCATTTACTTCTTGTGCCTTCGTTTTTATTACACAAGTCTAGACTTTTTCTATTGTTATTATTTCTCTTCTCAGATTTCTTCCTTTTTTAGGCAGTAAAAAAAAAGATCTCAAACATATAGGAAGCGTTTATCTATTGTTGCAGTTAGTCGTGGCTGCCTGCACGTATCTGTTTCCACTACTTAATACTATTAAATGCAAGGAGTCGATTTCACTTTTTGTGTATATTTCAGTATCTGCCCTTTGCTCATAGTATGAGTTCTCTTTTTTCTAGTTGCCTTTCTTAAATTGTCATTTCTGTCCTCTCTCTCTCCCTTTTCATGTAAGCTTAACATGTGTGACTAGAATCTAGTCACTAGATACACTCATTTATTGCTGAGCTAGTTGTTTTGTATGATAGATAAAATGCAGCTGGCTTCATTATAGCTACACATGCTATATGGATAAATATATATGTATATAGATGTATATAGTGTTTTTAGCGTATAATCTTTTCTGTAGCAGCTTCTGTTGTTGATTCTTATCTACACATTTAAATTGAATCTATTTGTAAAATTTTTATAATTTTCTGTCTATGTTCTTTATATCTCACATTCAGTAGAAGAGAAAAAGACGATGTAGAATTTTATTACAAGTATTTGAATGGAAGTACTTAAAGAAGCTGTTTATTAAATATAATTGAAGATTTTATTTAACAAAGTGTTAGGTTAGGATCATATATCTTAATATTAATGTACTTTAATATTATATTAAAAATATATTGTATATCTTGTTTATATCTAAATTTGTTTATAATATAAACTTTATTTCTAAGATCTTTTTAATTAGAAAAAAGCAGAAAATATCTTAAAATTCAAATGATTATGTAGATTTACAAATAAAATAAATGGTAAATAGAAAAACTACATGCTCCCGGGAGGGGCTCGAACTCACGACCTTAAGATCATGCGATAAACGCGTTGCCTACTGCGCTACTGAGGTTATACGCCGGCCTCATTTAAAGTAGTTATTGTACATTAAAACTTAAAGTTCTTGACTATTGTTTAAAATGGTTCTTTAAACATCCCGTACTTTCATACCCTACACCCGAAGCGATGTAGTAGTAGTACCACCCTCAGCTAGTAGTCGAGATCCACATTAGAGCAAATCGACCCACAAAAATAGAAGTGTTCCGCCCACTGAATTCATCCCTAAATTTATCCTACGCCTGTAGGGTACATTAGCTTCGGTCAGGCCGAAGTTGCCACTTTTTCTGGTTTTTACTTATTTACAATTTATTTTTTTTTCAAACTTTTGCTGAGCCACGCAAAGAAAAGCTACACGAATGAATTCTGGTATCGATTGAAGCGGGTTGTTAAATGAGAAATACCAGGTGTTGTATAGTCGCGTGCTACTGAAATTGGTGTCAATTGCTAGTGTTGTTGTTGTCGTAAATTACTGTTACACCTAGTTTGATATGAAATAATTTTTTGGAGCAATCAGCGGAAGTGAAAACTATGAATAAAAGTGAAAATGTAGAAAGTAAAAGACGTGCTTTACTTTTTAGTTAAACATACCCGTACTTTATTTTAATGTTACTTTTTTCTGTACCAATTTGGGGTCAGTAAATTTAATTTAAATTTTATCATAAGAGAGAGCGTCCAGAGTCCTTAAAAAGGATGTTTTCTTAATTTTTCTAAGGTAATTTTTATAAATTCATTAAAAACATTTAATATTTAGTTTTTTAAATATGTATATTAATATTTTATAATATAATATTTTTTTAAATTTATAAATTTTCATTTGAAATATTCTTATAAAAATGGTGTTTTATGTATTTTTAATTAATATATGTACATTTTGCCCTTCCTTATTTATTATTGCATCTTTTTTCCTATTCGACTTTTATTAAGTTTGAGAGAGAAACAAAATGATAAAAAATATTCACTTACTTTTATCACTTAAATATACAAATATTTCAGTTGTGAAGCAATAAATTAAATTAACCATTTCCTCTAATGCTTCTACAATAAATTCTGTCATACGTATTTACTATGAGTATCCTTTAATTTAATAAATTTGTCTAATTTAAGTTAATAGACTTATTATTATGTTGCTCATAAAAAAATGAATATGCTCAGAATTGAGTAATATGTATGTACAAGTTTGTACGTAGTTATAAGTTATAAGAAGTAAAAAAGTAAAAGTTATAAGTATAAGTTACATATAAGTAAATATAGGAATATAATCAGAAGATTTTTCTAAGTAAAACGGACATAAGTAATATTTGGTTCTTCGGTTACTCAGTCAGTGGCTATACATCAGTGAGTATATTTAAATTCTTGTAATTCGAACTTCAGTCAGTAAAAAAGAATCTATGTACTTCTTTTTCCTTTTCTTCTTCTCCTACTTGCTCCTCTCCTTATTGTTTTTGTCCTAAGTTTTTCTTTTTTTCTCCTTCTATTTCTGTGTATTTCTTTCTATTGTTATCGAAATCATTTTTCAAACTAAAAGAGAAGTAAAACAAATATGAAAGTTTTCTATATTTGTTTACAAATTCTGTCCTTTTACAATTCGTTTGAAGTTTCTTCAAATTTCTGTCACTTGAAGCTTTTATTTTTCCTTCAAAGATTCAAATTAATGACATTCTATGACCGACTCGGATATAATAATTTGAGACCTCCCTTGAGTGAACTTCAAAATGCATTGCAAACTCAACAAACTTGGCATCATTGAAAGTTAGTAATGTGATAGTGTCAATAGCTACAACAACAAAAAATGCACTTACACTAAGTTTTCTTATTCTTTTTTTGTGAAAACTTTAAAAAAAATAAATTTCTAAGCTGACAAAAATAATATTCAGTTCATTGACAATTATTTTCTCTCTCAGTATTTGAATGACATGGCAAAAAATGTTTTATAATTCATAATAATCTTTTGACGAGTTTTGATGTACTAATATAGTGCTTGTATGAAGTGTATATGCGATAATTTTGTATATTATTAAAATATTTGAGTTCAAGGTGTATAATTTAAGACTTATAATAGCTTAATTAATATAAATAAGCTAATAATTAATATAAATAAATAAACATAGATTAAGAAAAATTATTTAATTGGATATACTATCAGTTTTTGTAGTTTTGTATAGAATAACTGTCTAATATACATATGTACGAAAGAAATAACATTTTTAATGAGTTCTTTACTATGTTTTTAAAACTTCAACTTTAATTTACACTTGAATTCAGTGTTCCATATGGAAGGTCGAACTTAATACTACATCCCTTTGATATAATAGGCCTTCGGATGTAGGGTATGAAAATAATCAAAGGAATTACTTAAAAATTAATTTTTCGATTCTCAGCTCAAACAAATTTCTTCGCATGATTTCTTTCTTTCATTTAAAAATAGATTTGATGCTGATTTCTAAATGTAATCTTTTCCTTTTTCTACAAATAAACGGCGATAGTCGAATACGAGGCATTATCAATATACTGTTGGATGAAATGATAACAATAAATTAACGATTTTTGTTTTTAATTTTTTGTAAAAACATATAAAAACTGGTTGCGCCGGTTTTCTGGTTCGTTTGCTTCTGCTTGTTTTATGTATGATTTATTTATTTTGCTATGATGTGTGTAAGCAGCATGTTTGACAGATGTTTGCCATAAAAAAATCTTTCCCATAATAGGTATCGTCGCGTTGTGTATTCGGTATACTCACTGAGAGATCGTTAAGTTCGATATGTAGCACATTTAACTAGTGTGAGTTCAGGTTCAGGGTGAAAGTAATGCAACGGGGTACAGGCGTCTCTCGAATAGCACGAAGTCACGAATATTACGGTTAAAAATCAACTCGATCGCACATACCATATGAACATATCGGAAAGTCGTCTTACAAGGAAACTGAATGTTTGTAGTATTTATTGTAGATAGATTGTAATGTTGTAGATACATAGTTCTTTTATCTATGACATGTCATATATATAAAGCCTTGAAGAACACGATTTCGAATAAGACGGATCCAGCTGACCGTGCGATTCGAGGGACGCCTGTATTTGGTGCTAAAGGAAAACCTGTGTGTTTCGTAAGTTTCTTGAATTCACATAGAATTAAACTGAATTCGATTTCTTAATATTCATCAAAAATGCATATATTTTTTGAACTATTAAAATGACGCAACTAAAGTAAAGTGTTATTAACCCCAAACAATGAGAGAAAATAAACCAAACCCATTGATTATAATTCATCGCGGCGTTGCCATATGCAAACTATTCTTTGTCATATATCTATATTTACGGGTACGTACTTTTATAAGAATAACAACAATAAAAACAACTAGAAGCATAGAAAAACAACGTCACTTGTCTTATGTGTGTATGGATTTGTTTTGTTTTGTTGTATTTTCGTTTCTCGTACTTTTTGATGAGCGACTGTTTCTCGTTGTTGTTGTTGTTCGTTTTTTTTTTCGACATGTTTTTGTGTGCCTTCAACAGCTCCGACTCATGTCAAATGCTTGGATGGAATACGAAATCAACTGCATCTGAAATGAGAGAAAAAGAAAAATGCGAATGATGTTTGAGTCCTCTGTACGATTGCATACCATTCTGTCTCTCTCTCTCTACAGATTAGTTTATGTAGTCTACGATTAAATGTTCATTTTTCAGATGTAATTTTTACATTTTCTAAATTACAAATGCAAGTTCTAAAATATATTTAGATTAATAATAAGTCCATTTAAAGTTCCCTGAAATATATTAAATTACTTGTAACTACAATTTTTTATTTGGAAGAATTGAAATCAATCTAAACAGTTTTTTGATATACATTCTATTATTCTGAAGTATTTGATCTATGCTGCTGTCTAAAGAAGTTTCATCTATTTACCATTGGACTAATCTGGGGAAAAGTTTGGCTAGCTTGTATAATAATTAAGTTCAATTGATTACTTTAAATGAAGTGGACTTGTTTTCTTATATTAAATCAGGGTGGAACTACCTGAAGTTCAGTTTGATTGATTTCAAATCAATCTGGGGCAATATGAGGTACATTTGATCAGTCTGAAGTTAAGATAGAATAAATTAATCAGAGTTTTTTACTATGCGTAATTTAATATGATTTTCTTAAATTACTTTAAGAATTTAAATTACTTTCCGCGTTATCTTTTTGATCATTTCTTTTAGTTTTCGATATTCTACAACTGAATTCTCGTATCTACGAGTAAATTTAAAGACGTTATGGATTTTTATCTATTTATATATCTTCATATTGAAGTTTTACATTACTAACTCTTAAATTGATTTAAACTGATTTAAATTTGATGATTTGGATTGAATTTTCAGTATTTTTAGAATTTAAAAATAAACTTTTTTCTACTAAAATATTTTCATCATCATTTACTTTTCTTGATATTTCAATATTGTGTTGTAATGCTTTCATTTCTTGGTTCTTCCTGTTCCACGAATGAAAACCTTGACAGCTGATAAGTAAATTAAAAATAATTAATTTTTCTTTCTTTCTTTCTAATCTTTTCTTATTATTATTTTATTTTTAAAGAGCATAAGAAGAATATGCTTAAATTATTAACGAAACCCGTTGCTTTTGCTTCCAGTTTTTTCTTCTTTGCATTTTGTTCCACTTCTTTCCACTTTGTTTTTTCATTCTGAGTTTTTATTTTTTTTAAATTTTTCACTTAATCATTGCTTGGAAGTCGGCATCGTTTTTTCGTGGTTTTTTCCTTTGCATTTATTATCTACTATCTACAAGTTGTCTTTGCCTTGAAATACATATCTTTTGTAGTCTGCTTTTGTTTTATAATCTTCTTCTTTTATACTAGGTTTGTAACTATTTCATTTTATGCACTATTCTAGACTTATATAGTTTGCCCATTTTTTTCTCTGGTTCTCTTAATAATAACACTTTCATGCTATTTGAGGATTTATCTGTATACATGATTAATTAAATATTCAAATCATGTTGTGTACAGTGGAGTGTGTATTGAAACTAGTCAAAGCGCTACAAATAGAGAAACAGACGGACAACAGAGAGCCAGACAAGCAGAGAGACAGAGCGACAGATAGACAGAGCGACAACTAAAATTCTAGTTGCTTGGTTTAGTTAGTCTCTTTGTTGGTTGGTGTTTGCATTTGTTGTGTGTATTGAAGATTATTAATGCACACGCGACGTACCGGATATTCACATGTACAAGTATATACTGTATATATGGCATATGATGCAATGCACATTATTAATATATATGGGCAGCTGCTTCTTTTTTACTTCAACGCAGATGGAAATAATTTTTACATTTTTATCATTCTTATCTGATAAGTTGCAGAAAAATGTCAACCTTAGTACATATCATATTTATAATAAATAAAATTCATAAATAAATGATGATTATAAATAAATGATAATTAATAGAACGAATAAACTACAATACCCTTAGAAAATATCTCCTTATTGCAAAAAGCTTTTATGGCAATTAAAATGACATTTAATTAAATTTTGCAGTGAGTTACATACAACTACTCGTATACACGTCAGCTGTAGTTCCTTGTAGTCCCTAAGATGTAGAAAAAAGTAGAGCGTGAACAAAAAATCACATTAAAATGTCATAAATTAGAACTTCCTGTAATCGAGCGAACGATGTTAAGCAGCAACAGCAGCAACTTGTCCGGTTGCCAGAGGACAAGGAGCACAGGACCAGGACCAAAGACAGAGCCAGAAGCATAACTAAAGGCAGAGCCAGGCTGATTGATGCAATTAGACACAACATTAGCGACAACGTTTTAGTCGATGTACGAGTAATTTTATGTTTCTTTACAAATTGTATAGAAAAACTATGTACATACGAGGGCAGCCCCAGAAGTAAACGCTTAAAACTAAAGATTAAGTTGTAAGTTCCAAGAAGCTACGTTGTTTAGTATTTTTTGTGCCCGTCATCGGATACTTCTGGGGCTACCCTCGTGCATACAGATATATTTGTGTCAATGTTTGTATGTTCAAAATACGTACGAGTTAAGAGACCTTTTAGCACTTAGCCATCTAAGTCACAGCTTTGTCCGTTTTGCCTGCCAAAAGTTTAACTCGCTTTAAAAGGTCGTTGCTACAAGAAACCAATAAAGGGAAATGTATCTCTATACTGTCCGTCTGTTAGGTCGGGAGAGAAAAAAAATATAGATGGTGTAGACAACAATGACGGGATAGAAAATGTGGGACCAAAAGAGGTTCGGTACATTTGAGCATCGCTAACATACGAATGGTTGTGCAGTAAAAGCTCATATGGAACGAAAAGATGGATGGATGGGTGGAAAAACTTATATGGAAAGACCGACCCATCAGCTTGCCTCATGTCCAGAGCATTTTGGCTCTCGTATAGTAAGTCCAGAACGAACTGGTTTATCAGCAAAAACAGAGCTTCTGGGCCTACCATTTCATGGTTTCTGCCACAGCTGTAAGGACGCCTCTGAGAAGGAGACAGTTCCTCATTTTCTCTGTGCATGTCCGGAGCAAATGGCACCTGCTACCTACCTTCCTGTATTAAAAGCGGAGCGAAGAAGAACAGGAAACGTGAGACGTGGTACAACTATAAAGAGTGCTATCTTCGACCTGGTCGAAGCTGAAATACACTACAAGCTCTCGGGACCGCTGATCACAAATCCTTTAACTGAGGATTAATGAATGAAACTTAATGAATTTATAGACTAGAAAAGAAAATGGAAAATTACTTCGTCCACCTGCGGTATACAGTATAATAACATAAGCGTACAAATTTAAAAAGCATGCTGAGTCATTAAAATACTGCGGGAAAACTATTTGCAGCGTTGTATCGTATCGTATCGTACTGTATCGGGTCGTATCGCATAGCATAACATCGCATACTGCCGTTCGTGGGTAGCCACTGCTTGAACTCAGCTTTCATTTACGACAATTTTAATGTATGTATGTGTTTCTATACGTGTTCGTGTGTTTGTGTTTGTTTGTCCATTATTTGCAATAACAGTGAGTGCGTGGGTGGATGGATGGTTGGTGGTACCCATCGAACGGTTATTGATTTAAAACATGATTAACCCGACACACTTACAACATCCGCCTTGGGGCTGATTGGGTTGGTTACCCAGCAGCCAGCAGTAAAGGTTAATGGATGGTAAACGAAGGTTTCTGTTCAGAGTCTGTCCGGAGGTCGATAAAAGCCCATGGCGCATTCATTCATGAATTTCATTTCAATTTTAAAGTTTTGAGAAATTTTGGAAAGTTTCGTTAGATTTTTGATAAAACTTTTTAAATTTTTGTTTAAATAAAATTTTTGATATCGTAACAAATCCTGAGAGAAGTTTATATCTATACTTGTTTGCTCTTACATACACACAGTATATCCATTTTATCTTGTTACAAGTTCGCCTCTCGAGATGTCGTAATATATTGGTTTTGAAATTGTGCTTGTATAGTTTCTTAACGATATACACACACACACACACATACATACACTTAAACATGCCTATGCACATGCTTATATTCTATGTAGTTGCTGTTAAATGAATAAATGGGACATTCAACCGCACCTCCCAATCGCATTTGGGAATTTCTGCGGTTCTGCTATTATTTCCGGTTTAAAGCTTTTACCTAGATAAATAACGATATCCGCATATACTATATGTATGTATGCATGTATGTCATATCTATACCAAGTACATCCAAGAGAAGGCCAATTATTCAAACAAGTAACCAGCAGCATCAACAGCAGAAACCACAAAGCGGAAGAAATTACAATGTAGCCAGCCACCCCCTCCCCCCACTCCTCTTACTTTTTGATGCTTTGTTGCATTACTGATTAAAAGCTTTAATTGTATTTTGTTGAATCTTATTTCTTGTTTGCTTTGTTGTCAGTTTTAAGTCATCTGACGTACTCTATACAGGGTGTGATTCGCATCGGATACGACATGAGGCTAGGAGGTGTCGGTCAAGTCGACGCAAGAAACAAATCTTACAGGAGGGGAGGCAATTCTCCCGCGTTTAGGCGAGAGAAGGAATGTCCTAAGGAAGCGACGTAAAATCGAAAAAATACTGTTTTCGAAAGCCAAATATCCATTCTTATCTGCCGTATATGGCATTTTATGCGAATCACCCTCTATATACATATGTATGTATATATATAGTGCAATTAATACATAGTAATTATGTTTCTATTCACATACAGACAGACAGACAGACACGGAATTACAGACTGAGGTCATCTTTGTTAAACTCTGAATCATTTCATTGAAGTGTCGTCGAAACTTGCTGAATTTGAACAGCTTCAATTAAAATTCATTAGAGTTTATAATGTATTACATTATAGTGCCTCGACTTTTAACTTCAACTTTTAATATTGTATGAAAAAAAATGCAAAAACTAAGTATAAAATATTTATATAGTATGTTTACATATATAGTACATACATAGTGTAAATTTTTCAATTGAAATTAGTTAAAAACTAACGATAGTATTAGACCATTAAAAAGGGTGGAAATCATAAACCTGAAATCGGTCTCTTTGGCGTCATTTCGTCTACTGTTACACTGAAGAAAATTTTGT
This sequence comes from Myopa testacea, assembly GCA_949629155.1. Lineage (NCBI taxonomy): Eukaryota > Metazoa > Arthropoda > Insecta > Diptera > Conopidae > Myopa > Myopa testacea. The sequence continues at coordinate 27,256,498 of OX451348.1, forward strand.
ATTTGAATAAATTAATAATTAATTAAGTCTAGGATTAATAAGTTCCTACAAGAATAAAGACTTGTATATATTATATTGATATAATTCTGTTACTTTTGATATGATTCTTTTGATTTTCAGAAAAATGAACTTCATCTAAAGTCCTATGGAAAATAAAATCTTGTGCATAGGTTGAATACTTAGATACGTATTTTGTTTTTCTTTCTGTGTAATAAGTGGCCAGTTAATGTTGCGTTCTGGGTACACAATATTGCATGATATAAAAAGGCGTGCATACATAAAATTGAATGATTCATAATGCTGCATGCTTGCAGCAGGGGACCAGCAATGATTCATGTCTGGGAAAGCAAACATAACGACATAAGAAGAAGAAGATGAAGGAGAATCAGAAGACAAGGAGAAGAAAGGAGGACGAAGAAGGCGAAGAAGAAAAAGAATCCGCAAATCATTGCTCCCTTTTTTTTAAACCCCACTGATATCCCAGAACTAATTTCGCTTTTAACGACTTGCAACTTGCACATGTTTATTATAGAATTTTTTTGTACTTCTTTAATTACTGCTTAGACTGCAATTGAAATTGCTATTTCAGATTTCTTGAGATTTCACAGATTTCTTTGATTTCAGTTCTTGAAAAATCGAGATGTCGATGTTCGTATATCTGGCTGTCTGTCTGTCTGTCTGACTGTTTGTTCATCCATCTTAGTTATTAATTTATTCTTGTTCTTTATTAAATTGACTTACTTTCCTTTAATTTCAGTTTATTCTTCTACGAATTTTTTTATAGATCGTTTGTGTAAACATAAAAATATATAATTATTATACACTGCCTGCTTCTCTTCAAAACTAGCTGTTTGTCTGCAGAACCGGACTTCAGTTAATCGACGATGTGCTATCTGTTTCATTCTCTCTGCTTATCGTTTCTTAACGTCTCCGCATCGCTTCTCCTGCCATCATATAAATTATTATTATTATTATTATTAATTAATTATAATTATTATTATATCCACAATTCTTTTGGACCCCCAATCGCACCCATAAATAAAATCTTTCATGTGGAATTTATTGAAAATGAAACTGAGTTACCTATAATTTTATTTCTTTCTTAATTCATACGAGTACATGCAATGTGGATTAAATCGAATAGGATTGGATTAAATAACCAATTTCAATTGCCGCCATGGAATTAAGTTAACCAAATTGTTAACTGTGTTTGTAATTGTTTAGTTTTGTAATTCATAGTTGAACACTTCACCAGTTTTCATTAAATCATTTGCACAACTTATATTTCAAAATATACTTCATCCGATGTAAACAGTTGCGAGACTTAAAGTTGATTATCGATTCTGCGAGAAATAAGATAACAATATCACTCAATTCACGTTGGGTTCTTTGAATTTAATCGAGATTTCGTGGCGTATATGGTGTATGTCAGTTGATATTAAATAAGGTTCAAAATGTTTCTAGAAGTTTCAGTTCTAGCTACTGAGAAACCGAGATATAATCAGGGATCTCAAAAATTTACATTGATGTACGAGTATATACATATTCTTACATTAGTATCACAGTAACATCGATGATTCGAAAGGATTTACAGGGAAATCGATGATGAAAAGGATTTGCAATGGGCTATAACAGTTTTATACAGAAAAATCAATGTTCGAAAGGATTTACAATGGTCTATAACAGTTTTTTACACAAAGATCATTGTTGGAAAGTATTTACAATAGACTGTATACAGTTTTATATGGGAAAATCGATGATCGAAACGATTTACTATGTGTTTTACAAGAAAAGCGATTATATTCGAATTCCTTTCTGAATTTTTATGAGTAAAAAGTATTGAAAGCTAGCAAAATTTTACAAGTTGATAGCTTTAACTAATTAAAATAAAACCAAATAATTTACAAGACCAACAAGAATAATATTTAGTAGTCAGCTTTCTTGTTCATCATAATTATTATATAATAAGTAAAACATTTAAAACATGCATAATACTCATTAAAGCAATAATTTTATCAAAGGTTAATGTTTTTGCTCCATCACGAATTCGTTTTGTTATTTTTGCTTCATTATTTTCTTTTAATTTTTTCCTAATTTTTTATGTTCTTTCTTTTATGTTCTTACTTTTAGTTTATAAGTTTAATAAAATTTTATTACAGACACACGTACAGGTTTTTCTCTTGTTCTTCTTCATGGTTTGCAGAACGTGAAGAACATAAAAGTGCTAAATAAAAATGTATAATAAATAAGCGTAAAAAATTACAATCAGAAAAAAAAAAACCTTCTGATTACGTGAATTCAAAAAGAAACACAATTAAATGAAAGCCAATAAAAAATAATCCAAAAAAGACACTCTCCTATTTTTCTTTATTTCATACGATCCTTTAAACTATCCTTCTTTTATTATTATATTTATTGTTGTTCTCAGAAGGTGTCTCTTCTCATGCTGTTTCAATTCACTCTTCAATAATTCCCTTCAATTTCTCTCTCTTTTTTGTTTTCCGTTTCTTCAACTTCATCTTCAAATTCCTTTGTTCTTCATTTTCAGAGAGGCTTAAAACCAAAAAAACAGACGATTGAAATTTGAACGCACACTCAAACTACTTCTCCGTTGGTTGTCCTTTTGATTATCCTTTGTATCCATGCACTCACGCTACGAATATTCATCGTATTCATATACATGCTGCTTTTGCTAGTTTCTGCTGCCTTTCATTTAAATATTCATAACGTTCCCAGTCGTTCATCAGTTACTCGAATCACCAACAATGAACTTCCCTCCACGGCACCCTTTTTTAAATTGTGGTAATGATAGCCTAGAGCAGAATTGAAGAGCATGGAAACCTGACAGCTCTTGAGAAACACCCGAAATGCCTCTTTTAAGAAATCGTTTTCAATTCATAACACGCAAAATTTTGCGTTTTTTGTGATTCTCCTCGTCGTTGATGTTGTTGCCATTGTTTTTGTTGCGTTTTCCCCCTTGGTTGTGGTATTGTATTTTTCTCGTACCTTTTCTAAAGCATTTCTTCTTTTTCTTCGCTTTCATGTAATCAAGCAAATATTAATTATTTTTTATAAGGTTTCTTTGGGTTTTTTTAATAACATCGAACAACTTGCTCTGCGGTTTTATTTAGAACGAGCCTATTAGGAGAAGGCTTTCTCTCGTCTCTCCTCCTCTTTCTTCTTTCTCTCTCTTCAGTCTCCTCACTCTTCCTAAAATTTCTTCCCTTCATTCTGAAAAATTATAAATGTTTATTTACAATTAATTAAAACTTTTAAATCAATTTGTCCCGAAATCGCATTTTCTTGGGTTTCATTGTTCCTACGTTGTCTTAGCTTTTCATTTAATTAAAAAACATTTCTATTGTCACTGCAAGTGTATCCGATTATTGAAGACTTGCAGCCACAACTGGGTCAAGAACATTTGAACAATGAGAAGAGATAGAATAACCCACATCGTATCGTATAAAAACACAATATTGAGTAGCCGCCTGCATGACTCTAGTTACTACTCAGAACCTTCTCCAGTCGATGCAAAGTACTAACCCACCATCCACCCATTCAGAGAAGACATTGCATCTAGAATAGCTTCCTATTTATACTCCATCGAGACTAGTTCCATGTACAAAGAAAAGAAAAACAACAATAAAATAGCTTTTAGTATCTACTCGTAACATCCCTCTACCCAAAAAGATTGCATCTACGAGATTCCTATTAAAACAGCTCCATGGTCGATGCATGACTACAGTTGAATGTTTTTCGTTTTGTTTTTGTGACAACAAAAGATGATGTTATCCTGCCATCAACTGGAAATAATGTTGAACTGAAAAGTTGCTTGATGATGTCGATAATGTATGTAAATACATATACATACATATGTACATATGCTCGCATATGTAGAGATGTTATTTATAATATGTAACTTTAGGAGACATTTCCTTAGTATTTAAAAGAGTTCTGCATTAAAACCTTTCTTCTCAATTATTAATTAAATTAACATCGAGACCATCGAAATTCGAAGGTGCGGTTGGTTCGTTGTATTTGTTAATCATCATTATTTTTGTCTTATTTCTCTTCTATCCATAACTTAACCTACCCAACCTATAAATGTTAATGTTTCGATATTAAATGAAGTGGATTTTCGCATGAGATCTGCGAATTTTATCGTAATGAATACGAGTGATGTGTTTAAAGCTACTTTTTTCCCCCCTGTTATTTTTCTATTTCTCGAATACATTATTATTAATTAGATAATTAATGATCTAAAGTTCCTAAACTACAGTTGGGAGTCATACTCAATTTATTAGAGTGACACCCTTTATTAGGATGATTGGAATTGATAACGGATTACTAAAAGGATTATGAGAATTATTGTTATTGTTATTATATAAGGTTTAATAGGGAGAAGTGGTATTAAAGAAATCAATCAATACTTCGAATGTATTCAATAATGCTTTGAAGAGTTCAGTAATGTTTTGAAGTAGTCAGAAGTTTCTACCGAGTTTGTTGGGAATTCATTAATTTTAGCCACTAGTCTTAAAAGATCACTCCTACAGCTCTAAAGTCAACATCTCGATCAAAATCATCATCATCTAAAATGATGTGCCATAATTTTAGAGCTATCTGGTGCTATATAGTTCATTACTCATTCTCATTACTCTAAAATAGTCATCTTTTTAGATTTACAGAAATAGATATACATATGTATATTAAATGAACATTTTTTGAAGAATAGATTTCTATCAAAAGTATAGATAATAAAAAATATCCATACAGTATATTGGGTTAATTAGTTAGGTTTTAAATGCTGAAGGTCACAAAATGCTGAAGTATATTTTTTCTTATTAACTGTTTGTAAATCATATTAGACAGTTGTTCACTCAGAGGTAATAAATAATACAGAGCTTTATGCACAGCTAGTTTATCGCAGTTTACCTTAGTTTGAAATAACTTAATAAGTTAAACTTATATAAACATATAAATATACATATATAAACGTATAAATGTATTAAAACATCGAGATACTCATGTTGTTAGCTAAGTTTCTGGGTCCTGGTATGGTTTCTTAGGGCTGTATAAAAAAATAGTAGTGCAAAGAGTTGTTTTAATAAAAGTGAGTGGTTGTCATCTATCTTTGTCACATTCATTGATTATTAAGTAGTTTTAATCAAGAATCGAGTAAGTTTGCAATGAGTAAACTTACGAGTATCTTATCAAACAACTCTGGGCTATATTTAAGACATGCCCGGTGTGATTGTTGTTGTTTTTGTTGTTGTTGTTGCTTTTGTTGTTGTTGTAGCAACCCACTAAAACAAGCCCCGCCCCTCGCTCCGCCCCCGTTTAGGAGTTATGAGCCTTCAAAGTTTGAAGATTCTATGCTCTATATCTCCATAATCCCGACATATATAGGAACGATATATACATCGTTGGAAAGGTAATTTTAATACCTATAATTTATCGTTTTAGAGATTTTATGGAAAAGCTTTTAGTTTCCCCGCAAATCGTACTCTTTATTAAAATAACCACTCTGTCAAATGCTAATATACCTCAACAAGAAATGTTAAATTTTTTTTGTTGAAATGAGCAATTTTTATTAATTTAATTATTAATTTGGAAAAAATTAATAAATACTATAAAAAATAGTAGTAAAAATAATAAATGCGATTTGCGGGGAAACTAAACGCTTTTCCATAAAATCTCTAAAACTATAAATTATAGATATTAAAATGACCTTTCCAACGATGTATATATCGTTCCTATATATGTCGGGATTATGGAGATATAGGGCATAAAAGCTTCAAACTTTGAAGGCTCATAACTCCTAAACGGGGGCGGGGCGAGGGGCGGGGTTTGTTTCTCTGGGTAGCTACAACAACAACAAAAACAACAGCAACAACAAAAACAACAACAATCACACCGGGCAAGGCTAAATCTTATCCCAACTCTGCTTATTAATTAAGTTTATTATCTTATGTGAGTAATATAAAAATAAAACATTAAATAACATCAATATAAAACAACAAGAATAACAGCAACAATGAAATCTTTCATTCGGGTGATATTCCTAGAAACTTTTAAACTTCGCAATAAGTTTATAAAAATGATTAAATTGTGATTAAGTTTTAATGGAAGTTATTCAAGACAACGCCAATATTGTTAAAAAATCCAGTAGATAGAATAAGAGCGAGAAAATAAAATAAATAGTGACTCACTTTCAAATTTATTTGGTTATCTGTTCTTAGATTTTAGTCTTAGTCATCAACTATTATCGTATATTAAGGTTAAAATTCCTATTAAATCTCTATTTAAAATGTTTAAAATTATTTGAAGACATATTCGTCATACCTGCATATGCATAATCTTATATTCGGACATACGAGTATTCAAATCTTTTGTCTGCAATGAGATTTGAACCTGTTGTCTTTGAAGAGTTCCTTTATTCGATGTTCAATCTCTTTGCCTAAGATCCTTTCAAGTCTCAAGTATTTGATGTCACTAGAAAACTACTGAATATGTCATGTCTTTTAATCAATGTCAATGACATTTCTTTTCCCTTTTTAATATTTTGCTTTCCTTTTTCTTAGCTTTTGTTAATTTGTTTACAATTCATAATAGTTTTGTAAAGAGGCTCAAAACTAAGAAACTTAGAAACTTAATTATTATTTTTTCTCTTTTGTCGACGATGTCCTTTATCACTTTTGTCTGCTGGGTCATTATACATAGACACACATACCCAGACACATTTTCACACAATCAAACATGCAGTTAAACTCACATTAAAGTAGACTGCTTATCAGCAGGACGCGTTGTTATTGATAGAAGGATACTATAAAAAAAAATCGTATTTACTAAAAGGGAGGAGGAGGAGGGATTGACGACTTGTTGTCCTCCTTACAGTTTGATGCTGTTGCTGTTCCATGACGCTGTTGTTATTTATCGTCCTTTTCTTTTGCTTACTCATGCTGCTCATGTTGCTGTTGCTATTTTTTTCTCATATCCTGCTGTTGACAACTATTCTCGTTGTTGTTTTAATTGTTTGCTTCTGTCAGTTGTGGTTCTTGTTGTTGTTGTTGTTGTGGTTGTTTTAGTATATCATTTAATAAATACATCAATTGCAGACTTCAGTTATTCTCCTTAGGTGACCTTAATTAATTTAGTCTTGATTTAAATTTCATTGATTTTTTATTTTCATATTACAGGGGATGTATTTTTGATGTACATACCATATATCATCAAAATCATAAAAGCATTGTGTTCTAATGTTGTATAACTGTAGTAGAGGTATCACAAAACTTTCATCGAGATAATTTTTTGCTTTATCTTTTTGAAAATCTTATCTATCAATCACAAAGTTGTAACACTTTATTTCCTGTGCATGTCTAGTCTAGTCACTTTATCTATTGTTTTTGTTGTTGTTGTTTATGGTTCTAATTAACTACAGTTAGAATTATCAGTTGTCACTTATACATTATTTACTCATTACTCGTTATTCAATAACTGTTGTTGGTTTCTGTTTGTAAACAGTTTGTGCTGCTCATCAAATTTCGTCCACTTCTCACTCCCCCAACTCTCTCCACGTCATTTAATAATAAAAGGATGCACTCTATTGATTTCATGTTGAATTGGTTCTTATCGTTCTAATTGATTGATTGATTTAGTAACTGACTGTTTATAAGTTTTAATTGTTTATCAATGATATGTAAAAAATGTAATAGCTTTTCATATCTTAAGAAGGCCCTTCAGAAGGATACTTAAAACAAAGTAATCAGCTGAAGAGTAGCTATTATAAAACTATTATTATCATTGTTATTATTATTATTATTAATATTGTTATTGTTATTACTGTTATTTTTATAACTGTTGTTATTATTATTATTGTTATTATTTCTTTTATACTATATTTTTATTATTATTCGTATTATTATTCTTTTTAGCACAAAACTAAAAAATTGTTAATATTCTTCACATTCATTTTCATTCTTGCATCATATCACCATCATCATCATTATCATCAGCATCATCATCATCATTATTACATTTGAATTTCAATCAGAAATACAAATTCAAAAATGTGATGATGCTAAAAAACAATACATACATATATGTACATATATTGACATATCTAAAGTTTTGAAGTTCTTGCTGTTGTTGCTGTTTTTGTTGTAGTTGTAATGACCACAGTTTCATAGCAAAAGTATTCCTTTTCATGATGTGATCCATGAACATGCATTCATTAAACTGTGGTCATAACCACAACAACAACAGCAACAACTTCAAAAAAAGGGAGTGAATAATATTGTATATATACAGGGTGTTTCGCATAAGAGGGGACAGAAGACTAGGGCGTGTAGGTTGGGTCGAGACTAGAAAAAAATCGTATGGGAGGGGGGGCAGTGGTCAATTTCCCCCCGTTTAGACGGGAGGGGCCATTTTATAAAAATTCGACTTAATATCGAAAAAAAAAAATATTAAAAAATAATGGTTTGACCTAGATAATTTTTGCTTGCTGATTTTCAAAGCCAAATCTCCGCTTCTTAATATCCCTTTTAAATTAGGTTCCAATGTCAAACAGTTTTTGAGAAAATTAATGTCAAAATTAAAATTTGGAATAAAAATTCCGAAAAAAATTGTTGGTCGCAATTTTTTTTTTAAAAAAACCATAAAACCATAAAATTCTCTAATCAATTCTAGAGAGAATGCTTCAAACCGTAATGATCTATTTTCTTTTTCCCAACGCCTAGTCTATTGTCCCCTCATATGCGAAACACCCTGTATACATGGATATCGAAATATAGTAGATGTAGATATCGAAATTTGACGTTGTTCAAAGCTGGACTGCGCTGAAAAATTGCACAAGAAGAATTTCATCGAACCTCTTCAACCAAGTGTTCAATCGTTGGGCTTTCGCATTCCTGCAGTTGAAATGCTGTAAATTTTTGCCTTACAAACACCAAGCTCTCTTCTCCTCTACTCGATTTATGATCCACTACAGACATACACACGAATATACGACTAGTACTCGTGTGTTTGTAATTCGGTGAAACGTCTGTACGTCCATTCGTCCCGATCCGCTATACACGTGAACTATACTCAATCTGAAAGCTATTTGTTTTCGTTCAACCCACTAACCTAAAAACCACTCAGACATTCAGATACATAAACACACACACACACACACACACACACACACACACACACACACGTGTGTGTTAATACACACACACATAAAGAAAGACCACAGGCAGAAGATACAAGCGTGCATCTGTAAAACACGTACATATGTAAGTATTTAGTCGGTGTTTCCAGCAAACGCAGGCCACAGAAAAACAACAGACAAAATATTATAATAAAAAAACAGAATATAGAATTCATAAAATTCTTTTCATTTCTTTGACTCTGCTATTTATATTTTGGTTTGTTTTGAGTTATTTTTCATTGGCCTTTTTTTATAATATGTCTTTAATAACTTGTACAGAACTTCGGGACATCTTCCCAAACCACTTGACAGACGTATGCAATGGAGAAGAAAAAAAAAAAACAGTCTAAAAACCCAATCTTCAACAAATAATCGTCAGACAAACAGACAGAAGCACAGAAAACTGGACAGAAGTACGACGCTTCAGTGATTTCTTATATCTGGACAATAGATGTATGTATGTACATTGTACCTTCATACAATATATACGATATATAATTATAGAAAAAGTTTCAGTTAATCATTTTGACGGTTTGTCGTCGAACGATCTGTCGTAACGTGCGATTTTACATTTGAAATATCTACCTGCTCGCAGAACAGAGTTAAACAAGTCTTTCCGCTGACATAATCTCTGAGCTCTGGGTTGCTGGGTGCTGTCGTGTATCTAACTGAATTAGAAAACTGCATTAAATCGAAGTGAAGTGGAAGCTGCTATAATAACCACCAAAAACAAGTGACCCAAATAAGCGATAGACTCAAACATACATCCACATGTACCATAGATATCATATACATATACACGTTTTATGTATGTATGTGTATATTCTAAAAACTTGTCAAGTCATATATGTATAATAGTAAATAAAATCAATGAAGCCTGAAAAAACTTGTAAAGTCAACTTTCATAAAACTTCAGAGGTCCGTAAAAAAAAGTAATTCTTTCAAAACATTTACGAAATTATTAATTTGTATTGAAACAATTTGTACAACTTCTTTTAGATTTTTAATAACTTGAAATTGAAGATTTTTAAACCAATTTTATTGGATTTTTCTTTTGTTATTATTAATTATTATTATTATTAATTGCTTTTGTCGTCTTCTTCTTGCAGATTCAAGAATATTGTACAATATTTTGATATTTTGCGGCCTTCCATTACTGAGCGGGGGGGGATGATTATGGAAGCGCCTGCTGCAGCAGCTTCACGGCGCCACAAAATTGCACAATATTGCACCACAAAACCATCAAAAACAACAAAAACAGCAACAATAACGACGTCATCACTAACACCAGCAACAAATGAACCGGCTAATAATAAGAAAATCAATCAATTACAAGAAAAATCCGCCGCGTGTATTGTGTACAAAACCCAATGCAACAGCAACAACAACAACAATAAATTAACAAATGAGACAAATTTATTACTACGAAGAGTTGCCACACATTCCGTTCAATCATCAAACTCTTCATTCTTCTCGTCTGCAATCAATTCAACTGCCGTCGATTCAAATTACGCGATAATGACGTCACCTACATCATCATCACCAGCATCATCACCATCATCGTGCACCACAAAATCATCATCCGCTCATAGATGGCTACCACAGCGCCATCTACTAAGCACCGTGTTAAGCTTCTGCATTTTAGCCTTAGTGCTCAGTTCAACGCCTACGCCATCCAGTGCTTTTGATTTGGGAAATGAGCTGAATTTGAAGCCGACGAAATACACCGATTGGTCGAAGAATGTCACGTATCTGAGTTCAACCAAATACAATGCACGTGGTATGCAACCCTTGTATAATATCACACACAAGATCATGTGGTTTTTTGTTGGAGAGGATGCTTTGCCAGAGGGTGAGTTGAAAACTCTCGATTGTATGTAGTCAATAAAGATGATAAAGTGAATCACAAATGAATTCTTAATGAATCACAATAAAATCATTAGTATAAGACACCAGAGAATCAATTATTGAAATTGAATACTATTGCTAATTGTGTTAAAGTTGAAATGAAATTAATTAAATTTATTATAACTCGAATAATTGAATTGACGAATTCGAAGATCGAAATTAAAATGTTATTAATATTGAATGTTATTATTAAGTTGCTAAAATATTATTTATACTATTAAATCATCGGCTTTAAATTATGTACATACAACAACAACTACATATAAAACAAACACAAGCAAACTTCTATTCGGTGGTTGTTGTTGTATACAAGATTTTAAATACTGTTCGTTTATAGCTACATACATAAGTATGTATGTATGTATGTCTGTCTGACATCTCTGAAGTGTTTTTACTGATGCTAGAAAACGAAAACTTTTCCACCCGTTTGGAGGTTACTGAAACCTCCACTGGTTTTCGGGTGGCGGTCGTAAATCAAAATCCTTTGAGATTTTCAACCGCTTTCATTCAATTCCGCTTTTCTTTTGGGGAAAATTCGAAATTCGAGTATATTTTAAAAATTATTATAAAATAAAGTAATAAATCTGGAAATACTCCTGTTTAACATATGTACTTATTTTTATTTTCTCTTTCTTCTTCATCTTCTAATTTGTACAGGCTACATCAACATTAAGGACATGCAGGTGTATCCGGGCCCCAAAGTCGAACGCAACGAATGGGGAGATCTACTCAAGCACTATTGGGGCATTTTGCTGGTGGTGGTGCTCACTGGTCTGCTAGTCATATTGATGCCGGTGATCGGGTAAGTGTTGTTTGTTGGTATTGTTGCTGGTGTTCTACGTACTTGTGTCCAGGCTCACGACGGACAACGTATGCTTGCGTACTTTTGACTTGCTACGTGCTCAAGAATAGTTAATGAAAGCAACTTAAACATTTGTAGAAAATTTGTACGACTGTGAGGAAGCGCCAGTGGGAGTGTCGGGGGTGGGCGAGAGAGGTTGGGGGAGGGGCGATAGTAAACTTTGCTGCTGTCAGTCTTTTGAGGTTATGCACAGGACGTTGCTCTTTGAACAAGTAGCTTGTAGTTGAGAATAAATGATGATGATGATTATTGCTGAAAACAAGCTTCTTTACTTTACTACTTTCATTTTGTTTGTTTGTTTGTTTCTTTTTAACGCTCCAATCACAATCAGAGTGTTTTTAATGCGTAACTTTAATACAGATTTATATTCCAACTCTTTTAGCCGTTTCTAAACTTTCTTTAATTGTTTTTTTTATATCTTTCAGTTTGTGTTTCTGTTGCTGTCGCTGTGCTGGTGCCTGCGGTGGACGTTCGCAGCCCTTCGACAAGAAACACGACACCTGTCGACGTGTCTTTCTCGGCCTTCTGCTGATTATGCTCTCCACCGGAATCCTGTAAGTAACGGACTGTTGTGAAATGGCCACGATATGGTTTTTGTTGCTTATTAATGCTGCTTAACTCTGGTCTCATTAGATTTGGCGTCATTGTGGCCTTTGCCACAAACAGTTACATGCAGTTTGGTGTGGATGACGCTACGACTGCTGTCACCCGTGGCAGCACTGATACGCGTAACTTTTTAAGCGTGACCTCAGAACATTTAGATCACGTGTTGGTGACCAACTATAATCAGCTGTCACATCAATTGGATGATATTCTGCGAGAAACTTCCGCTTTTATCATTACGAAGCTGGAGCAGGAATCGATGGCAGTCTCTTTAAAATATTTGACTGATTTCCTAGCAAAACTACCGGAAATGAAAGAGAAATTGGAACAGATGAAGATGATTACCAATGAGCTGCGTGTTTATGCGTCCCAATTGAGTGATGGTATTTAAAATAGAGATTCAATGCAATTGTTGCTGAAATTGTTGCTCACTTCAAATGTTCTTCTTCTACCCGAACAGGTTTGCGTGGCGTCAAGCGCGATCTGCTGGTTATGCTCACCAAATGTAATGATGTTGCTTGCCAGGATGTTTTAAACAAATACGAAATCGGAAAACTAGATGCTAATGGAATCCATTACGATCAGGTGTGTAGAGAGTATAGAGTAGTAGTTGTTGAGAGAAATGTGGCTATGAACTCCATACATACCATATATAAGTATAAAAAATAATGTAAACACATTTCATTAAATGCACTCACTCAGATGGTGGATAGATATTTTCCTAAGGTAGGTCTGGACATACTTATGGACCTCTTGCATTATACATACTTCTATTCATCAGAGTTTTTTAAATTCTTTTTTGTTTTTTAGTAGTTAGTAATGAAAATTATAGATTAAGAAATTGTTATAATTGTTTTCTTTGATTTGATGATGCTTCAAAGCTTCAATGTAAATTTTTGTATCACTTATAATGATTTTAAGGGGATTTTCTGTTAATTTTGTCTCTTTCGATATATAAAATTCTTTAATATTTAATAATGTGTTCTTTTTTCGCAGCTTCCCGATGTCTCTGATATCATCGATAGTTTGGATAAGTTAATCAATGAGAATATAGCATCTGCCGGAAATCGTGGACTCAATGCTTTAGACGCCATGCGTACTCACTTAAACAAGACCATAGCTCAGTATACACCACAAATCATGTCCTCCATCAGTAAAGCAGGTGCGAAAAATGCCAAAAGAGAAAATTAAAGATTCTCCTAAAAGAGCGAAATATTTATTTCGATGTTTAGTTTTTATGAATTATTTGTAATTATAATATATTGCAGTTAATTACGAGTATTAATCATTAAAATTATTCTTTTTTATTCACGTTTTTTACATTGTTCTGAAATACTTTTTTCAGGTCAAGGTTTGAAGAAAGCCTCGTTCGAAATCAAATCAGAGTTGAGGGAAGTGTCGAATGTCATCGGTAATCAAACGCAGAAAAGCGTTGGCGTCGCTGATGATTTCCTAGACGAATACAGTCCGTATCGTTTCTATTTTGGCATCGCTGTTAGCTCGGTGTTGTTGTTGGTAGGTTCTACAGAAGTCTACATTTTATTGAGAATGAAATAAGTTTATTCAATCATTTTTGTCTTTAATTTCATCTGGCAGATTCTGGTTTGTCTGGTGGTGGCTTTATTATGCGGTATCTGTGGCAAGCGGCCCGATGGTTATGGCGACGATTGCTGCAACAAAGGTTCGGGCGCCAGGTTCTTGATGCTGTATGTATATCTTTTTTTATTTACTAATTTGTACTTATAATGATAGTAATCGAATATAATTTTCTTGTTTATTTATCCTTCTTGAAAAAGTGCGGTTGCTTTCATCTTTCTTACCATCTCAGCGATTGCTTTGGTTGCTCTGGTGCACTTTTTGCTGGGCGTAGTTTTGTATCGCGGTGTCTGCGTGCCACTGAAGTAAGTGTTTTTACTGTTATGTTGGAAGTAATCTCAATTTAATGTGCTAAACAAACTTTCTTTATCTCAACTCACTTTAGAAATCCTCAAAATGATGAACTCTTTGAGCTATTCGACAACTCCATCAATCTAAATAATATTCTTTATCCCTCGCCGAATAAAGCTCAATCGGCGTCGGGCAACCTGCCGCCGTTCCGTATCTCGCACGTCATCGCTGCCTGCCAGGACAATCAGACGCTCTACGAAGTGTTGCGCATTCATAATCGCATCGATATGCGCGAAATAAATGACATTCCTGCTCAGTACAAAATCAATCAGACTCTGAAGAACCTCGTCGACGGCATCGATTTCAATAACAACGACATACAAATTCTCAGCTTCGAGGACAAAGAACGCATTCTGGAGCTTGGCGAATCGTCGTTGAAAAACTATGATTCGGGCCAATTCATCGACAACCTCAACGACACTATCACCAAGCACTCACTGGTCGAAATTGCCGAGCAGTTGCGCGCAACAGCTAAGAAAATCACCACCGACGACATGAAAGACGTGCAGGTCAGCCTGCGCAATCAGGCGCTACATCTCGAGACATACGAACAGAATCTGGTTATTCCAATGAAGAAACAATCGGCCGAGTTAATAAGATTGGCTCATGAGTTGGACAAGACAATGCGCTACAAGGATCGTTCATTCCAGGAGTCTATTCCGTTGTTGGTCAATGAAATAGAACGAGCTCAAACCTTTATCAACTCGGAAGGCAGACCGTTTGTCAAGGATACGGCGGAAAATCTCACCCGTTACTTCGCCAGCGAGATCGAACGCTATCTGCAGATGGTGGTGAATTCGGTGGAGAAGAAGATTGGAATGTGTCATCCGTTGGCCAATGTTTATGAGGCGGCCATCGTGGCCAGTTGCAATCGAATCGTAGATCCTCTGGTGGGTTGAACTGATTGTTTCAATTTGAATGTTTCTATAAAAATAAGATACGAAATTCAATTTATTCTCCTATCAATAGAATGGTTTCTGGGGAGGTGTGGCCTGGTGCGTTTTGCTTTTCCTGCCCACTTTGGTGGTGGCTGTCAAACTGTCCAGCTTATATCAGAAATCCGATCCCTATCCGGGGCCTCTGGTTGAATCGTAAGTGAAAAGAAAATCAATATTAAAAAAAAGAAGAAAAAACGTTCATCCATTTAAATTATAGCTTAAGTAGAAAATATCGCTGTTTCTTTTATTTTCGCGTCTTTGTTGTTTTCGATTGTTTTATTAAATCATCATGGTTTCGAAACTCCTCTGAAAACTATCGTAGTAAAATAAGATTAAAATCTTGTGTAAAGATTAAAACCTATGTACAGGCAAAAGTAGGATTATCTTGAAAACTTTTAATAAAAGGAAAGTCAACACAGGTGTTTATATCACAGGTGTTGAAAAAAGGAACACGAGCTTTTTTGCTAACATTAGTTTAAAAAAATTATCTACTTTTTCTTTAAATAGAATTTTAAAATCTTCAAATTGAATTCATTTTCACTCGTCATACATACATACGTCTTTCTTTTTTTAGTTAATAATAGTTTATAAATAAAGGTGTTCAAGAGGCTTACATTTACAAAAAAACCTTCAACAAGTTGATCGATCACCTTTAAAGTTGTTCTTTCTCTTTTTTCTTTCTCTTTTTTCTTTGTTTCTTTCTTTGTTTTAAAATGTATGAATTCCTTTTGTTCACTTGTTTGTTTGTATATTTATTTCTTTTCTCTATTTTCTAAATGTGCTTGCTTTCAGTATTTCATGAAGTATTTAGTTCTTCCCTCCCCCTCTCTTTTTTGGAGTTGTAGTACATATAAAAAATGTTTGTAAAAATCAAAATTTCATTTCCTCAATTATACATTCATACATACATTGATTGTAGCTAGAAGCTTGAGCTGTATTTCTCGATCACTCAATACACTTTTTCTCAATTGTTTTTCAAATACATTTTTACGTTAAACCACAAAACAATTTTCAGGGAGTATTTGTACGATGCTTACAGTGACCGTGATCAGATTCCATTGGCAAAGTAAGTGTTTCATTTTGTGAAGTGATACGTTTAATCATGGTTTTGGTTGAAGTTTTATTGGTTTTGTTTTTAAGAAGTGCAGAGATGCGATGTAACTTATTCTTAATGGCCGGCATCAGACGAAACATAATGATGCGTGCATCACTTACGCTGATTGGTTTGTTCGTGGCATGTGACATGTGCCAACCAATCAGCTTGAGTGATGTATGTCTGACACAACGACCTATTATACTCAGAAAAGCAATCAGAAAAGTATTTATTACCCGATCGGAAAAACAAAAAAAACCCCAAGAAACTATTATTTATGTGGTATATAGGCTTAAATATTATTGAGGAGCTTTACAAACATATGTACGTACAAACGTTGATTTGCATGGCTGTTGATTTTTGGCAGGGTTTAAATATACTGAAACCTTAACGCATCATCGGTTGGACACACAGACGGCCGGCCTGCCGAATGGGGCAAATCGACTCAAAAGGTGATGCTGATCAGGGGTCTTGCAGGGATTCTTGCCACGACTCCTTGTGAGCATTACAAACTTAAGGACAAACTTAATATACACTTTCAACCCGTTTGGGTGTAGGTATAAATATCTGAAACAGGTTGAAGACCTTATAAACATTAGAGGCTTTTTAAATTGGACGTTACAATTAAAACTGACCGTTATATTGTCCTCGATGAACAGCTGATAATTGACATTTTCGATGACGAATCAATGACATTGCAGAGCTGTGAGATAATACAGACAAAACGCTTACAAATTTTAATGGTTGCTTTTTTGAAGAAGTGGAAGTTTCGTTAATATTCGTTGTGTAAAAGTTCTTTTATAAAATAATTTGCTTGCGCTGAGATGCTTTCAAAAAATGTCATAATATTTAACTTGAGACCGAGATTATTATTTATTTATTTCTTTATTTCTTTTATATTTCAATTTATAATTTTATTATGTTTATTTTTATTTTATTCACTTTATTATTCTACTATATGTTCATTGGTTCTACATTTTTTCTGTTTTGCTTGATCTCTCACTCACTTTTTCTCGCTTCCTTTCGGACTCTCGCTGTATCCCTCTCTCGCCTTAACTTTCACCTTTCCTCTATTTCCTTCCATATCCTCTTTAGCCTCTCTCCCCTTTCTCCTCTCTCTTCTCTCTCTTCCTTCACTCTATTCTTTCTCCTCTAACTCTCTCTCTCTCCTTTCTTCTGCCTCTTATCTCCCCCTCTCTCCTCTATCCCAGGAAGGAGAGAGGGTCCTTCCTCTATCACTCTTTGCTATCTCATCTCTCCTATCTCTCTCTCTCTCTCGCTCTCTTTGAGCGCCTTTTTTCTCACTCGTGCGTTCACAATTCATTGCAACTATTTTGTTTCCCCTCCATTTTTATAGTGGACCCAAAAACAAACGGCGAAAGAATAAAGATCGCCGCCGCCGTGATTATTACGAAGAGGCTGTGGGTACAGCTACGCACGTGGTGGCTCCGCCGACGGCCGCTGTACGTGACACACGGTACAACGACATGGCACCCAAGTAAGTAACCGAATTTTTATCCTGTTTTCTGTTCATGAAAAAAGTGAATGCTTTTCTTTTATTACTTTAAAGAACATTCAGATTATGTATGCAATTTATACTTTTGCCAGGTTGAAATTAAATGAATTTCGAGACCATAAAATGTAAAAATATAATTACACTTTGTATAGTAAATCCGTATTTGAAATTATCGAATGCGTGTGTTCAAAATTACGTGTTGCAATATAACCGGATACCGCACAGCTAACGGTATAAAAATGTGTCTAATCCTTCTCGATGCTTCTTTATAATATCACTTATAATGTTGTTATAATTAAAATGTTTCTAAACTCGAAATTTATTTAATATCGTCCTCGTAATAATATAATATTTTTATTGTTCGAGTTTGATTATATTATTGTTATTATCGAATTAATACTGTTATTTTTATCTTCTTGTATTTCTTGTTTAATTATTACATAATTTTGATGTGGTTTTGCATGATTTAATTATATACATACATATACACATACGTATGTATATGGGCATGTTTTTCCAAGCTTTATTAAAAATTATTTATAGACTTTGATTTTTTCAACTAATTTTAGATAGACAATAGATTTTAATAGAGGTTCTATTTTTTAATTATACTTGTTCTTGGGTTTTTATTAATTAATTTTCTTTATAAATACGTATTTAATAAGTTTATTTCTACGTATCATAAAAAAGTTGAATGTTGATGGTAAAAATATCAATAAATTTACTGTCTTCATTAATTTTAAACTTTTTGATCTAATCATCATCACTGTCATCAACATCAACATCAACACCATGATGATCATCATGTTGTGTTTTAACGCATACCATACACATACCTTTAATAATTGCTCAAAATTACTACTATTATTAAAAGAATAATTTTATTTTTCGGATTCTTTCTCGGATTTCTTTAGAACTATTGTTGGGGCTAAAATTGATACAAGGCCAAAAGCACTGACGGCAGATGGTTTCTTTTAGGTATAACCTGTGACCTTTGGTGGTAGTGGTGATGTGTGTGTGTGTGTGTGTGCGTGTGTTTATGTATGTGTTTATGTCTGTATGTATATATAGCAATTATTAACAAAATACATGCATTATATTCATTCATGTAAATTGTTTCTTTTAACATATAATTTATCGTTCGTGAAACATAATATTAGAAAAAAAGCTTCTAGACTCGTATTTTAATTTAATGTTAAATTAAATGTATTCAGAAACCCAGCAAAATGATGAGATATTCTCGCCATCACAGATCATCATCATCCACTACTAGTGCTTCTATTATTAGTACTATTATCACTATAAATTCCAAAAAAGTGAGAATTTTTGAGCTTTCTTATCGATATACTACTTGTATGATTATAACATTGCTAAAGACATTCATTTGCTTTCGTTTTCGTTTTGACCATATAAACAATCATAGAAACAATAAAGCATTTATAAATAAATGTGTGTTTGCCCGCACACACACACACACATACACACCACATGTTACAGCACCACCCTTCACCCTTTTTTTGCCCACTCCTAAATTTCATGTACGTTAAATTCATTAAAATACACATTTAAAGAAGTTTCAGCTAAGAAAAGACGACTCTGAATGACGTTTTTTCCCCATTAAATTGAAATCATGATGCTTTATTGAACATAATCATTAGATAATTATCGAGATTTATATTCAGTAGATATCAATTTAAAATGTAGTTTAAAGTTTAAAAGAAGGTAGTTTAAAAAACTTCTCTTAAACTGTACTCAGTTTATTATTTGGTCATACTTTTATTCATGATATTATATCCTGATTTCAAATGCATGATCATTATAATTTAACAAACACAAATCATGTATTATAATGTATTCAATTAATCATTATTTATCTCTACAATAAGAATCTATCCTAATCTCCATTCTATTTGCTATGTTTTATTATTTGTTCGCATAACTGCATGCTTTATATTCGTTGTTGTATTTTTCCTACACCTTTTCTCTTAAAATATCTTCCATTTCTATTTATCTGTGTACGATATATTCTGAATGTATGTGCATATATTCATATATCTGCAATCTATCCGAAACTATCTTGACTGCTCTAGACAAAAGCTGCATACTTCTGGTCTTGTATAAATAACCCCCATGTTTAACCCACGTCTCACCTACGTTAATCCACGTTTAACCCATTGAGTATTATACTTATCTAAATTATGGAAAACTATTTACTAGCTATTATACTGTCTCTATACTGTAATGAGAATAATGAGAACAGTAATGAAATCAACTTTAATGCTGTATTTATAATTATTAAAATTAGTTTAGTAGTTAAACAAAGAACAAAGCAAACTAAACTAACCAAGACTAACTTAATATCTATCTATAAGTTAAACTAAACAATTTTCAATAAAAAAAAAATCATTTCTGTTGTGATTTTGATGGTGTATAAAATTAATCGAGTGTCAAGGAATACTAATACTCACTCTATTAATCCACTTTGATAAACACTCTACGAGTGAGTACTCATTTGAACTATCATCATCATCTTCATCATCAAATACATACCTATATATACTACTATATATGTACATACATAAATCAATATTGTCCAAGAATCGTTCATTCATTTTACACTGTTCAATGTTATTTTATATCTCTTCTATTCTCAGAATTAAAGAGCGTGTATTTTTTGTGTAATTTTATTGTTTATTTTTTCCATTTCTTTACCTGTTCTAGACACTGGGATGGCGGTCCACCGCGATATCAGAACCCACCAATGGCACCACCCGCTTCCGAATACGAACGCCCACCGCCATATTATTACCCAGGAGCTACGGAACAAGACTAAGTGATCTATATTGAAATTGAATTTTAAGCAGGAGAACAACCAAACAACGCAGGACGAAATCAAACACGAAGGAACCAAGAGGAAAAAGTAGAACAGAGGATTCGCATGGAAATGATAGACAAACAAAGAAAAATACAAGGAATGAAATTTAAAACAACGAAAGGAAAGGCGAACAGGGGAGGAAATTGAGTGAAGGTCCGGCGTTTTTGGTTCGGAGCGGAGACAGTTTAAAATTTAATTTCATCTCAACAACTACAACAGCAACATAAAAAAGCATGATAAAACATAGAATAGAATAGAAAACTACATTTATTCATTGAGACTGTATTTTAGCGATTTTCTTCTTAATCTACTTTAATTTCAATCGAAATTCAATTCAAAAATTTATCGTGTATGTTTTTAAATATATATATATTGTATGATGCATGTTAGATTTTTTTGTTTTTGTTTTATTATATATCGTATTTAGTTTTTTTAAAATTATTTGAATTGATGCCTGAAAACTTGTTGAAAATCTTTCATTGTATCACACACAAACTCTCTCTTTCTCTCTATCTCTCTCTCTCTCTCTATCTCTCTCTCTCTCTCTATCTCTCTCTCTCTCTCTATCTCTCTCTCTCATGCTAAATTATTAAAAATGTTAACAAT
This sequence comes from Myopa testacea, assembly GCA_949629155.1. Taxonomy (NCBI): domain Eukaryota; kingdom Metazoa; phylum Arthropoda; class Insecta; order Diptera; family Conopidae; genus Myopa; species Myopa testacea. The sequence continues at coordinate 27,278,039 of OX451348.1, forward strand.
CTTTTTTTAAATGAATTCTAAATAATTTGCAATTATTATTAAAAATAACATTTTGGATGAAATGAAGTAAAAATTATGAAAATTGCATTTATATTATTGTAAAAAAATTAGTTTTTACATCTCGTCTGGTTTTTTGTAAGAAATTTAAAAATAAAAACAAAAACATATTTAAGAAGAAAAACGAACATAAAAAATTTTAAATGAATTTTAATAACAAACTCAAGAGGAGAAAATAAAAAAAAAACATTTTCATTGATGTAGTATTTAATGTGAAAATATTTTAGATATTAAATTGGAAGAAAACCAATAAATAAAATAATGAAAAAACAACAACAAACTGAAAATTAAATTTTTCAAAAAGAAATTAAAATGTGGTGGATAATCTCGAAAGAAGAAGACGATGAGGTGAAGGTGAATATAAAATGATTGGGTGAGAAGTAGAATTATACAAAAATTCATGTGTGAACAAATTAACTCTAAAATAAAGCAAACAATAAATTTGCTGATAAATTAAAATTAAATCAATAATAATATTAATTAATATCAATTGAAAAAAGTAATTGAAATTGAAAAAATAATATAAATAAAAAGAGAATATAATAAGAAACAATCATAAATTTTAAAAAATCAGATAAAATTATAAAATAAAGGAAACTTAAAATAAAATTCGAAATCAAGAAACTAAGATTGAATCATTTGATTGCTCCGAGTTGTTGGCTTGAAGCTCACGAGCTCAGGTCTGTGAATGTTTTCGAATGAATACTTGAATGAAACTTGAATATTCGAGTATTCGTTCGTTTGATCGACGAGAATAAGTCTTTTATTGGTTTTAAAAAGGATTCTGAAAGAAGTTAAAAACAGACTAAATTCTAGTAAGAACAAGAAAGACAAGACAAAACAATAATAAACATTATAATAATAAATATAATAATACTATACACAATAATAATACACACGATAATAATAAACATAATAATATTTATTTATAATAACAGTTTCCAAAACGAATGCATTCACAATAAAAGAATACAAAAACAATGATTAATTGATATTTTACAAAAGTCGAAAAGAAGAAAAAAGCATTTATATTTAACATAAAATGTTGCCAAATTATTACAAGTAAAATAAAACATTCAATTATTTGTGTTCGTTTAGATGAGAAGATTTTTCTAAAAACTGAAACAGAATTGAAGAAAAACAAAACAACAATTAAAAGTATTTAAGAGGAATTTTACATTTTATGATAATAGAAAAGTCAAAGAACAAGGAGACGATTTAAAAAGACAGGGGAAAGAAACATTTTAACACACACAAAGACACAAACACACACACACACAATCACACATTTTACAGCTAACCCTACCATAGTTTTAAGCAGTAAATCAAATTCATGCAAAATATAAAAGAAAAACCATTTAATTAATAATATTGTTGAAAAATGGTATTAAATCCCAATGATAAAGACGATGACGAACACGAAGACGCTGATCTCGATGAAAATGAGCCCGAAGATAATGATTTCGATGATAATGAACCCGAAGGGGAGGTGCTGCTGGAAAAAGGCTTTCAATTCTTCTTTATAACTAATCAAATCGAACTGCAGTCAACACTACAGAATAGTAACACAAACATAGAATCACGCATACATACATTCATACGTATATACATATATACTCACATATACATATATATATACTAGTGCTAGGATATTTTTGAAAAAACCCTGCAGCAGCATCACGGAAAACATAATGAAAAGCTACGTAAACAGAATCAACAATAACAAAATTAGCAACAACAACAACAGCAACAGCAACTACAAGAACAACATACAAAAACCACATCTAAAACAACAGGTTATAAAACATGTTTCAATTTTAATTAGCTAAATAAATGAAAAGCTTACTAATAAAATCAGAAAAAAATGAAAGTCGAAAGTCAAGTAATCATAAAATATTTATTTAGAGTAATGGAAAAATACAAAAAAATTAAAGAAAAGCGAATGAAAATAAGTGGGGCAAAAAATTGAAAATAGCAACTATTGTATGTGTGTGTGTGTGTATTATTGTTGATCTATAGTACACAGTCGGTGCCTGTGTGAGTGGGTACCGACTCACAGTGAAGGAGATGATTCTAAAAGAGGTATTTTTTATCATATTCCAAGCCATGGAAGTAAAAGGAAAACTAAAAGATTTCAAAAGAACAAAAACAAAAACAATAAATTTATCTATGAAATGAAATTTCTATAGTAAATCATCAACAGAAGAACAATTGGAAAACAGAGAAGGAAAAAGAGAAAAACAATTTATAGTCAAATCAATTCAAGTCGAAAGTAAAAATTGCATTCTACTTTTATCCTTAACACTATAACATAAATCTTAAGAAATCTTAATCACAAGGAATCCTTTAAGCAACAAAAAAAAAAACCGCACTGTCAAAAAATTACAGCATCTTCTCGTTGTGATGTGATAACAGATCTTCGCTGTAGTCACTCGTCACTCTCTAAAAGATAACATTTCACCCTAAAATATAAGAATTTAAAAAGAAAAACAAGCATTTCTTTGCCTAAAGAATCAACTGCCATGAATAAGAATAAAAATAAACAAAAAAATACTCTTAGAACTCGAAGTAATTCGAAGAAACTCGGAGTAGAAGCCGTGTTGTTTTTTTTTCTATCTTTTAATATACATACATATATAATAAATAATGTATTTTAGCGTAGCGCCCACTTTAGATATGATATATTAATCAAATCGAAACAATTAAATTCACAATAATCGAAACAATATTCATGAAAAGAAACAAAAGGAAAAACGAACAAATTCAGTTAATTTATACAATATTTTTAATCGTAGTTTAGTTTAGTTTACAAACTGTATTTGTTTTGACTCTTTTTTTACAATGAAATTATCTCAATGATGAAACTCTTCATATTTATTGAGCTAAAAGAAAGTAATAATAACTCTATGTATGTATGAATATCTAGACATATGTATGTAGTAAGTGCAAGTTATATATGATCCATACATACATATACACTATATGTTTGTATTTACGATCGAAGATCGATCCGAAGAAGTTATCTCATATTTAGAGCAAAATTATTATTACTATTGAAATATGTATGTATTTATTGGTAACTGGACTGGATTAATGAAAAAATTAAAGAAAATATACCATAATCTTAGGATTACATTAATGTAGTTATTTTTTTTAGTATTTTAATAAATTTTTGCAGAGCAGTTAGTGATGAGAACAATTAAATGAAAAACAAGAACAAAAACCATATGAAATAAATGGTTAAATGAAATGAAATGGAGTAAATTTTGTTAAGAATGGAGAATAAATTCCAGAGAGTTCGATATCTTGATGCGTATGGTATTGCAAATGTTCTGCATGTAAGCAACAGAAGAAATAATTTACGTAATAATTATGAAACTTAAACGTGAATCACAAGAAAATATTAATTAATTGTATAATTAAACAAAAATATAAGAAAAACAACAATAAAAATCTTAAGCCACATGGTTGTTGGATTTGATTTTATATGTTTAGGTGCATCGAATTGTGAGGACATCACTACCTTCCCAGAAGCAATACGACTCCAAAAAGCCTTAGCTAAGGATTAGTCTAAGATCGGAAAAAAGTCTTCCGCCCAGAATGGATGTGATGAGCGCTGGAAACATTCAGTCCATAAAAATCTCTGGGACCCGATGGGATTCATCCATGCCTGCGACAGCAACGCAAGGATATTCTAATCCCAATCCTGTCACGTATTTTCAAAGCCAGCTTAACGCTTGGCCACAGTCCAGAGATATGGACTAAGGTTAGAGTCATATTCATTCCTAATGCAAGCAAAGCAGCTATACAATTGCCTAAATTCTATCGACCAATAAGTCTTAGCTGCTTCTTTCTCAAAACAATGGAGAAAATCCTGGACATTAAGGAAACAATAATCACAGTGTTCCAGTTACATAAACTTCAGTTTGTCTATCAATCAGGCAAATCAGCCGAGACTGCAGTGCATGGTTTAAAAATATAGAAATGGCTTTGCAATCCACGCAAATCGATTTATACACCTTCATGGACATATCAGGAGCATTTGATAACACGTTTTATGATGCCATCAGCAGCTCAATGGTCAGGAAGAACATTCCACCTATGATCATAAAATGTTACACATGCTGACATCCAGGGTTCTGCAGTTTATTCTGGGAGATACGACACAATCAGTACAAGCCACTTGAGGTTTCCTACAAGGGGGTGTACTATCGCCTCCAGTGTGGACTCTGGTCATGGCCGAGCTTCTAGACTGGTTGAACTCTACGGGAGTTCCTTCCGCTCTTTTTTTCTTTTCACAATATTTAACTTCATGAGTATAAAAGCGTCTCACTTAAAAAAAAAACCAATTGCAAACTCTTTCGGGGGTGAAAAACCTACAAAGTAGAATCATAAAGTGCAGAAACCTTGAGATTGTTAAAAACTTGCTTACTTGAGCCCGTCAAAATTACCATCACCACCACCAAAAAGATTACCACGTCATACGAGGATGATTGTTGTTTGTACAAACCTTGCATTATATAAATTAGTCTGTTCTCTAAGCCCAGAAAAGGGACACAAAAAAAGGCAAAGTTGTTTGCAGAAGTTTCGAGGAGGCACTGAAGATGTTAGGGGTTAGATGAAGAGTAGAAAAACCGATAACAAAGACGTCAAAATTTCTGTACATATGTATCTTCAAAGTTAAATTTTTTAATTTTACTATTATTTTATATACTATTACACATTAAATTGCAAAATGAACATGGCGAGAATGATTACGTCGAACTTTCATCTGCTGGGTTTCAGCCGAAGGAGCCTCCAGATCTATTGGTGCTACGAAATTTCCGCTGTTCAGGGTTTCCTCCACTGATTCTTTCAGATCCTTGCGTTTTTTTGCCACGATGTTGGAAACCGTGGTAGGTTGTCCAAAATTTCGAAGAGCTGACAGAAGAATTTGTCCATTTTTATTCGCCATTCTCCACTAATAATAGGGTTCCAAATATTTTCAAACCAGAATTTGTTGTATTTTTGAATATAAATGAAACACGTCTTTGCACAGACAAAATAAATATTTAAATGAAAAATGTTCTCGAAATTTTAGAAAATAAAAACTGATTTCGCCCAGCCTACTCGATCGATAGAGTGTACAGTAGAAGCAATTGAATGAATGTACTAGAATCTAGTACAGGCCAACTCATGCCATGTAGATCTCTAAGAACTTTATTCAGAGCGATTTCTACGGCGATCTCTTCATTGAAATGTCTGTTTGAGTCCGTGTTTATTGTCTCAGGCCAAGTCTACTATTACTACAAAAAGCCTTCCCTACACCCTACAGCTGACTTATGACAACAAAATTACATTTCAGGATAACACTATCCGCCCTCTTTTAGTTTACATAAGCCGCAAAACTTTTACCATGGGGAATATTGATATCTATGGGTGTATGGCAATTGGTTACTTTTTACTAGTGGTAAGTAATGTTGAAATAAATTTACTCTGGTGAGTAAAATTTTCTTCTATTTGCTGTGCCAATTCATGGAAGAAATTTGGACAGAAAAAACAATTTTTAGTTTCAAGATTGTCTGCAAAATTAAACAAAGAATTATGCATAGAATATCAAAAATGGATTTTCCTATGTTACTAGCTATTATATTAAAAGCACAACATAACTTATAATAACATAACAACTTATAATAATAATAATAATATAAGTTTTCCTAATTTTCTTTTCCATTTTTAAATAATTGGGAAAAGTTTGGTTTAGCGATTTTGCCCCGAATTTTTTGTTACTTTTTTACCGTTATTTGGGACCATTATAACGGTAAATAGCCGCCAACTTTTGGGGGCGTGGCATTAGTTTGGCTGTTATCGGCGTTTAAAGGTCGCGAAAGGTCACCTATTTAAAGGTTTACTACTCCGAAATTAGGTAAGGTACATTAATGATCTAGGTGTCTAAAGAATGGTATTGCCACGCCCCTCATTTCCCTAGACAACATTTTATAGCCAAGGTTACGGTTTGGAAGATATTTGAGTTTTAAGAAAAAAATGGTGGAGGTGCCATTATAAAACCTTCCCTCTTTCTCTCTTATATGACAATTAAGGAATATATTAAAATGACTATTTATAAAGCCCATCATTTTCTCTTTTCAGCGATATATAATATGTCATACTTACAGTTAGAGTTGGTAAATTGCAGAAGGAATGATTATTTAAAAACAGTGTTTTATGTGTATTTCATAATGTGTTTTTTTTTTATTAATTATTATTTATTAAATAGGAATTTATTCGTTTGGTCGAATTTAATAGTCCTCTTCGTTGTCGTCTCCGTTCGTTTCGTGATATGTCCCCTCAAGAGAGGGGAATTATAACACTCAGAGTGTCCAACGCCGGCTACGCAGTAAAATAGTATTTCTAGGGCAATTTTTTGGCGTGTATGCGTCCTCCGGCCTTCGGCCTATGGTCGCGCTTAATGATTATAACCCCAGGTATGTTATTTTTCCACGTCATTTTCCATTCTACAATAGAAATGTGCGAACCTAGGACTGGATGTAAAGTTATTCAGTTATTCTGCGTTACTCGTTGCCAAGGAAAATCTATACACGAAAATCTTTTATAAGATTTACAATATAACATTTCAACGGCTCCCATTCTTGGCCGGATTTTAATAATTTACTAATACTAAATGTGAATATATTCAATTTCGCCTTTGCCTCACTCCGATCCGTTAAACGAAGATTCGGCTTTGGGAATATAGTGAAAAGGTGGGGGCCACACCCATTTTCGGCAAGTTGGAAGATGCATTATTTTCACGCAACATCATAAAACATCATTTCGAAGAATGGTGATGTGAATTGGCCACCTCGGTCACGTGATTTGACCCCATTGGACTCTTTTCTGTGGGGCACAACAATGAATGACCTGGTAAACAACATTAGAATTGAAAGTGATGAATTAAATGACCAAATATGCAAAACGTCATCGAAAAAACTTAAACTGATGTCTGTAAGCGTGGTCATATGGCAGATCTGAACTATTCGTCAGCAAACTTGTGAAATATGACTCTTCTAACAGAATTGCAAATGTTTAAACTCTGTCTTAAACGTGCCTTATTTTGTAGTTATTTTTTATTTATTATTTGCCGTATTATTTACTTTTTTTATTGCTTAAATTAAACTTTTACTAATACTAGTTTAATTAAAGATAAAGCTCAAGAAATCAGGAATGCAGCGATACGGCACTATAAAAGATATAAAAACTTTAAAATCAGTTGGAAAGTAAAACAAATTTCTATAAAATTAAAGTACAAAATGTGACATAAAAATATTTAAAAGCGTATTGTATTTAAAAAGAAGTCAAATAAAAACTGAAACTAGAGTAATAGAAATAAAAAACCACACCCAGCCTTTCTATAAATGATTTGCAAAAACAAAAACATTAATAAAAAAAAACATGGTGATCGAAAAAAAGGCGTAATAAAAACCATTACGAAAACCGTTTAATAGTCTCTATAAACAGACAACAATATAATCTGATTCCTTGTCTGCCTCCCTCCCTCTCTCACTCTTCCACTCTCTGCAAGCAGTTACTTAAACCGCGCTGTTGCCCTGATAAGGAAGGAAGACAAATGTAGAGGCAGAAAGAGAGGAAACCACAACATTTTAATAAATAATAACATCAACAACAACAACAATATACCGAATGCATTTCATTGAAATGTTGTTGTTGCTGTTGTTTTTCGTATGGTTGAAATGGGTTAACAAACAACAAAAACAACATCTCATTGAATTTGCAACACTAAATTAAAAAATACCTTCTAAAAATGCATTGAATTAAACAAAAACAATATAAAAACAAGAGAAAAATTAAAACCAGAAACAGCAACAACAACAACTCTAACAATTGAATTTCCAACTAAAATCTGGAGCGCCGACGAAGCCATGGACACGGATGTAAAATAAGGAGAAGACGAAATCCGATAAAGAAGAAGAACGAGACGACTGCGACGACGACAAACATGAAGACAATGAAATTCAATTTGCAAGTGTATCAAATTAATTTTTGCACTTGTTGTTGTTGTTGTTGTTGTTGTTGTTCTTGTCGCTTTAATCTCTTCAGTCCAACTTTCCAATTTGTGTATCATGGAGATCAGCTTTCATTGCTGACTGGCTGACCGACTGACTAACTGACTGATTGAGTGACTGACTAACTGACTGACTGACTAACTATCAATGGACAATTTAAAGTATGATACACATAAGAATTCACGATGAGATGTTCAAATATTCCAATAATGCAACCACAGCAATAATAATAATTATAATAGCATTATGACAATAATAATGATAATACGAGTAACAAGAAGAAGAATAATTTGATGCTCTATATTTTTCACTTCCAGGTGAATAATAAATGCATCAGCGACAGAAATGCGCATTGTTTCTGGCTCAGGATGAGGCAAGCTCCCCGAGAGAGCGGTAGCTGGGGGAGGGGGAGGTACGATTGTGTTAGTGGTGAAAAGATGAGTGAAAAAGAAGTCATAAGATTTCAAATTTATGCTGATGCTATTCTGTCAACTGACAGGAAAGAGATTTCAACCTCAACATCTCATCAAAAGAAATGTTGATGCAGTGAAAAACGTGTTTTTTCCGGCTTTGTTATTTTTATTATACAAAAATAACTTTTCGACGGAAGTGCTTCATATTTAATTTGAAAGTTAATAACTTCAGGTTTTCTTTTTCGTATTAATAATTGACTTGAGTTTAAACTTTTGCTTTATCGACATTTCTTTCCTCTTCTTGAGGTTGATGTTCGCTTGAATACGTTGCGATAATAAATTGAAATTCAAACATTTTTAATACATATTTTATAATCATTTTAAATACGTACGATGTGTATATCTCGAAGTTTATACATTATTTCAATTGAAATTTATTGCAAAGAAAATTTAAGTTTGTCGCTGAAGTCTTTCGTTGTTCATCTTGGATACTTTTAACCAAAGTTAAACGTTAAACAGTCGCTGAAGCCGAACGAACGGATGAATGACAAAGCGCTTGCTATATAAATCTTATTCTTATATCTATGCTGTAGTTTCAAATGCTGAATTGCTCTGGACTGCAATAGAAACGCATTAAAAATGCGGTTCTAGGTTAGCGCTTTGTACAGCGTTCTTGAGCTTCGTCTGAAGTGTGAAGCAACCGGCTGCAGCAGGCTGAAAATGAGACCGTTTTTCCCCTGTTTAACTGTTCTGCAGGGCCGGTTTCATTGCCTCGAGAATCTAATGCTTTATACGCAGCACGCTGGCGATGCAGAGACACACGCAGATCGAGTTCAATAGTTTTCATTGGCGGCGGCGGCGGCGGCGGCGGCGGCGGCTGCGGCGACGCATGACTCAAGGCGAACCGGCGAAGGTTGCGTGTGGACCGCGAAATGAATGATATGCACCGAAGGTAGAGTATTCTCAGAATGTGGGTGTGTGTGTGCTTCTGCGATTATAATATATGTGATTATAACAGCGAATGCATACAAAACATTTTATTGAAAAAACACAGCTTCCGTGTGTGAGGATCTATTTTTTTTTATTGTGGTTGGTTCGGAAATTAAAACAAATAAAGGCAAATAAAGGCCGAAAGTACAAAAACCACAGCAAAAAAAAAAAAATAACAAATGCAGAAAAGAATTTGAAATTTGAATGTGAATTAAATACCAGGTAAGTCCAAGATAAGACCCAAGTAATTCGCAAATAAGTCTCTCATGTATGTATGTACGTCCCAAGTCCCAAATCAAAACAAATTTATTTATTAATTTTTGATTTTCTCTTTAATTTCATTTCATTATATTTCCGAACTTCTTGAAGTGAAAAGTTTATAAACAATGAAAAACTAAAAAATTTCAATCACGTCCACAGAAACCACGCTGGTGTATATTGTATTTTCGAAGGTTTTTTCGAGTTAATTTTTCATGCCTCATTCAAGTTGAACAAAAAATTTCACTTTCTTTTAACTATGAAAGAAATTTGTAATTATTTCCGAAAAAAATCAAAGTAAACACCAACAAAGTGGAGATAATAGAGGCAACAACAACAATAATATAATGAATTATATTAAAATTCCTTACAATCAATATTCGAAGCATTAAAGTGGTCAAAATGTCCGTACCACTCGTTTAAATCGTTGAAATGAAGAAAAGAAAAAACAAAAATAAATAAAAAATATAAAGTGTATAAATAGAGTAAAGAAAATATATAAATAAATAGCGAAAAGAAGAACGGAGAATATCCAAAAAATACCTAGCAAAAATAATAAAAAATATACTGAAGAATTCCATGAAATGTATTGAAAGTTTATATTGTAATTTTGACTGTGTTTATGGACATGTCATGGTTCTGGTAGTGGTGCAAAAGGAGTGGAGAAGAGAGGCGAGGCGAGGCGAGGAGATAAAAGTGCCCCATTTATTGCCCAGCAGCAGGATGCTTTCTTTCCTGCACACAGCGTAGTTATGTTGCTCGTGTTGTTGTTATTGTTGTTGGTTATTCTATGATCACAATAATTATTCGCCAGTTGTTTAGTTTTAAGAAGACGTGTAATAAACACATTCAAATCACTGCAACAGCAGCCACGAGAATATTATTTTTCAAATGCTTTCATTTCGTGTCTGTGAAACAGAGCGAAGAGTGAATTGTTTTGTGTTCACTTTTCATTGCAATAAATTGCAAACGTAAATTTAAATCACATCTGAAAGCGAATGATTAGTAAAACTTCTAAATATTGCTCTATACGCAAATCTATTTATTGACGGGGAAAGTGGTGAAATCTGAACACTTTGTTATATATAATTAATTAACGAATTTATTGGATTGAAATTTAGAATTTAATTTATGATTTGGATTGACCTTTAAACAACAACAAATCGATTTGTTGCTTGAAAGAAAAAGTGCTTGAACCAAAGACTTAAGAAACGAACTTCATTGAAAGTTAATTTACAGCATTAAAATTCTCCTAAAGGTGTTTTTTTACTGTAAAATACATTCAGGGTGAAGTATGAAAAATTATATTCTTAGATTTATGGTAGAATCGTCCACTGAATAATTTTCTAGTACATGTTAACCCTCTACAAGCAGTTTTTGTGTGTCAAAAGGACTCTTATATTAAGAATTGCTGCAAAAGTCCTTTAGCAAGGAATGTTAGAGCTCGGGTTAAGTTGTTGTAAGAGAAAAATGTTTCGTCTTTAATTCGATTTATGATTTTTATATACATAAATCAAGTTAGACGCTTTTATATACAAGATTTCTCCTTGTTTCTCATCTCAGGATATATTAAAATAACATAAAATAAATGTTCTGCAAAATTATCAAGCAAAAAATATGTAGTTAAAGTTACATAAAATATTTAAAAACTACTAACTTAAGTCATTTACAAGATTACATATTAAAAAAGTAGTATTTAAAAAACAATTAATAAAAATCAATAGTAAATGAAGTTAAATATTAATAAATCACTCACTGTGTTATATTATATTTTATTGTGACATTTTGTTGGTATGTAATTTTAGAGGATTTCCTTTGTTTCGGATTCTTTATAATCCCCCAAACAACTTTCACAACATCGAAATCTCTTCAGACTGAAATCACATTCAGAACTTCAACACATTCAACGCGACTTTAAAGGAGATTAAAATTGAGTAATTTTTGTTTTCTTGTGATTTTGTTTTATATGTAAATAAATATGTAATTAATGGAAGCATTGAAAAAAAAAATTAATTAACTAAGAAAGCAAGAAATTAGTTCCAAAGCAAAACAAAGGAAAGGAAAGGAAAAACAAATCATCTTGCAATATAATAAATTTCAATTTTTTGTTTATCAAATCAAATCAAATTAATCAAAGTTTGACATGAGTTCAAGCAATCTACTGTGTGCATGTATGTGTATGTGTATGTGTGTATGTATGTATGTGTGTATGTATGTGGCACATGTGTCAATTTTGTTTTGAAGGCGTGCTTTAATCCAGCTGCCAACAGTTTGAAGCTTCTGTGAACTTTCGCTTTCAATCAAATGGTAAAAAAAAGTTAAACAACACATGAAACCCAAACAAGAACAACAACAGGGCTCTGATATGAGGAGCTACTCGTGTGTGAGCTTTAGCTTTCCTCATAATAAGCGGTTTTCCAATAAGAGGTGTAATTTTGATATTCAAAAAAAAATGCCATTTTTTGAGATAAATTATCGCATGTTTATTTCGTAATAAAGAAGAAGGCATGCCGTTAATAATGAAAAACAACATCAGCCAAATGGCCACCACGACCACGCTTACAGGACCATAGCTATTCAAAATTACACCTCTTATTGGAAAACCCTATATGATCCTCAGCCAGTCAGTCAACCAGTCAGTCAGTCAGTCAATCAGTCAACCAGACAGTCCGGTTATCGTTTGATAGTTAATTTTTTTAAGACTTACCGTTTAACCGAACAATCAACGGTTCAATTTCTGTGTATGTGTTTTTCATCGGACATCACTGGAGCTTCCTATGTTTTTTATAACAACACCAACAGCAACAACAACAACAACATACAAACACATACAAAGCTTTTCGAGGCTCAAGTCTATTTTTTATAATAGAAATAAAACTAAACAAAAAACTAAAGTGTATAAAAAAGTGCCAAGAGTTGTAGCTGTTTTCGTTATTGTTGTTGCTGCTAATATATGTATATTCATCGATCATCACATCATTAAGTCATAATTTTGAAAATAATTTGTTATTACTTAATTTGAGCACTTCATTTGAAAAGTGTTGGTTCTCAAAACTTCACATAAAAAATTCACCTTAAAAAATCACATTAATTCACTTTAAAACTTCACTGTAAAACCTCAATATATTAATCTGAGCTGCAATCGTTGGGCTCTTCAACTCGTATGGCTTCCTTAGTTTCTCCTTATATATCAATGTCCATAATTAATGAAGATACTATATTGTACTGTGCGTAATCTTAAATAAGCTAATGAGAATGTTAATAGGAAAGCTAAAATAATAAATAATAAATTAAAAAAAAAAAACAAATTAATGCTTCTTGCGTGTTGAGATTTTGAAATCTTTTTGATTTTTTGGTTTATAATTCATACGTTTAATTTTGAATTTAATTAAATCAAATGTAAAGTGCTTTTCGAACATCACACAACAAATTATCGGTAATCAAGCACTGAATACGCAGTAATAAACAAGTGCTTAATATCGACATCTATACATCTACATTCATGCATCTATTATCCATTAGTGTCTATATCTACATCTATACACTAAAATATATTCGATTTTTAAAATAATTGCATTTTAAGGAGAATAAAATATCGATTGATATAAAATAGGACTTTAAAATCGTATTTGGAAAAAAATAAATCTTATTTATATTATATATCCGCCATTGTATTGTATATTAGTACATATGGAGTTACATATGGGGTTAAAATATTGTTTCTTTTTATTTGATTTCGAAATCTTTACTTCAAGAAACCTCGTCTTTTCTTGCGTTGTTCCACTTCATCCTCGTTTTGTTTTTCTGTTAGTAAAGAAGAATGTTTTTTGGGTAGGTTTTATTAAATGTTAACACTTTTATTCTTCCCAAATAAAAGTGGCTGGAATTGCAGTTGACAACACTGACGCCCTCTAGAGCAGCATACATCGAATGCATTCTCTACGTGCTCAGCATCTAAAAGCACATTCAACTTTATAATTCTGCTCTTAAATTACGGTATATTTTTGAAAAACAAAACAGAAACAAGAGAAAAGAAAACCAAAAGAAAACCATAAGAAAACCACAGAAAAAGATTAAATAAAGAAGGAAAAAAAAAACACTTCTTTTTACAGAAATAAAAAAACCGAAACAAAAAAGAAAAGGAAATAAAAACACGAAATCATATCAACGTCATGTTCATTAAAAGTCATTAACATTAAAAATGTTGTTGTACATAAAGTTAACATTCTGCTGTTGTTTTACTCTTGTGGGTGCTGTTAAAACGTGCACTCGAAAGCGTAAAAAGAGTTCCACTCTTGAAGAGCTGGATTGCGTTGAAGTTCGTGTCTTAAGTCTTTCGTGTTTCAAAATGCAAAGTTGAAGGCGAGAGAGAAACACACCGAAAGGCACACACATTAAACACACTAACAAAACAATGCCATGCCACCAGACAGACCCACCGACCAACGTACATGCATACACACATACACACATACATATGTATGGTACTTCATGGTAGACTTCATACAGACTCATTTCTTGTTGTCACTTTCTGCTGCTGCTGCTGCTGTTCAGTGAGTTTCTATGCTAACAAAATTTAAGCAACAACAACAACACTGAAAATATTATGTTGTACAAGTTTTTGTGTATGTGTGTGTGTGTGTGTGTGTGTCTCAACCCGAGTTTGAAAAGCGATCGTTTTTAGTTTTTGTTACCATTTTACGTTGGTTTTCTGTGGTACGCGTTGCGCAGACGCATTCAGTATCAGTTACCACGTCGAACAGACGACAACGCAAGTGAAACGGTTAGTGAAAAGAACACCCCGTGAATAATATAGAAAAATAGATAGAGGAAAAACACACACTATACTATCGCAAATACGAATATCGATTTATTATTTTAATAAAACACTCTTTATCACTCTTATTAAGGATACTTCTCTGTGAGGATCCTTTCACGTTGTTCGGTTTAATTTAAAAGCTCTTTCCACAGACAGACAAATGAAAAGAGGGCGAAAAAACCCCGAATAACTTGTGTTTTAGTTCAAATAATTTCAATTCAAATTCAATTCAAATAAAGAATTAATTTCTTTGAAGATTTTTCGAAATGAAGACTTTTTTTGAGTTCTCTAAACGAGGAGAACAGAATTGAAGATAAACATTTTAACTAAAAGATTACTAATTTATCTATAATCAGTATATTTTTGGATTATAATTATATAGTCAAAATAAAAGAAAACTCTTTCTTTACCAACAAATGTTTAATATTATTTTCTTGTTTATTTTATTTCTTTAGTTTTTTGTGTTAATTGTTTCGTTGATTTTTTCGTTTATGTTTTTCGTCTTTTTTTTTTTTTGCTTCCTCAAATTTGACATTTTTAGTTATTTTTATACGTTATTCTCGAACTTGGAGCTTTGAACTTTTACTTTCATTACTTATAACATCTGATTTTAATTAATAATATTTAATATTTAATATTTAAAATATATTAATAATGAAATTGATTATTATTAAGTTAACGATGGTTCCTTCTGTATTTCATATTTTTTTATAATTTTCTTAAAAAAAATATATAAAAACTAATTAAATTACATGCGTTACAATTATAGTCGAAACCGAATTAAATTATATTTAAAGGACATTTTTAACTCCGAGTTGTCGACATTTAACATTTTATAGTAGGTTTTCGTTTATAATTTTTCATTTATAATTTTTAGCCGCTTATTTTAATTTTATTTTCTAGAAGTTTACTTTTGAATATTTAAATATTATTTTTTTTTTTAAGTTAATAATTCATTTTTCCTTTTATAAAAGAACACCAACAACTCAATAAAAGATGAAAGAAAGAAAGAAACCCAAGAAAAAAACCAAAGAAAGAGACAAACAAAAAACAATTTCGGTTTCTTTTTTGCTTGTTTTTTTTTTTCTCTTAAATTTCTTAAAGTCATAAACGTAAACTTTAATAAAATTAGCTAGTGCGATGATTTTGCTTTAGCAGCTGATGTTGTTGTTCTTTTTTAGTATTTAGCATTTAATGCTTGTTGCTTTCTCGCAACTCGGTCTGTTGGTAGAAGAAAGAAGAAATAATTAAATAATTTATACGTCGCCTTCCACTCTCTTCCCCCCCCCCCCCCCCCACCCCGTGCACCACCTCATTCACACAGTGCAATCGAGTTGAAATCGTCTTGGATCAAAAAATCTTTGCAGCCGATTCGGTGGAGAAACTTTTATCGAAAGCCAGTCTTTGTTGAAATCAATTGCATTGCTTCGAATAGCGGTCGCTGGATACGATTTGTTTTTGTTGCTGCTCTTTTTCGCTTGAAGTGAAGTGATCAAAATGGTGAGTGCAAAAATTTCAATTAAATTAATTAAGTTTTTGAATTTACTAGGGGAGAAAAACCACTTGAAAGCTATGTATATACAATATATGTAGAGTATATGTACATATGTACCTTTATAAAGACCGAATACCAACGTAAAACTCCTTTACTTCTGAATTTTTTCTTTGGTTGCAACCAGTTTAACTTTTAAGCCTTCTGTTTTATTATATTTTTAATTGAAATCCATAAAAAAGTGCATGGAAAAAACCGAGAGCACAGAAATCTACACCGAAGCGTGGTAGAAGAGGCTCAGAATTAATGTTTAATTTTAATTATTGAAATGAATAATAATGAAGTTAATCATATATGTACATCATGTAGCTTGATCTATCTTCTATCACTTTTGTATTATTATTTAAATCGTATCAATCATTATCACTGAATAACTTGAGTATAAATCTTTCTACAAAGTTTCTGCTTAAATTATTAATTCTGCCCGTTTTACCACTCGAAGCTCCGTTGAAGGGATCGTTTTAATTTGAATCACGTGGGTGCTATTTTATAATATCTTTTATCGTCCATTAACTGTACTCATAAAAGGAACTTTGTTCTTTTTCTTTTTTTTGTTGATTTGCTGCTGATTCCGGTTCGTTTTGAATAATTAACACGGAGAATTTTTTTAATTATCTGTCTAGAAGCAGCGAAAAGTCGCTGCTGGACCAGTTGACGCATGTTTTCTTTAACAGCAACAATAAAAAGAAAACCAAAAAACTAAAAAAGACTGGACAAAATTATTAATCACTGGAAACGTGATTAAAAACTAAAAAGCGATTTTAGTTCAGTTACTGAAGCAACAGAAAAAAAGAACCGCATAACAGTAGCAGCAAAAAAAGACACCAGAAATGAACATGGCCAAAAATTTGTCCCCGGGTACAGCGAACTGAATCTTAAAGCGGCTCAGAGCCAAACACAGGTGAACAGAGTTAAAGCGGTGAAGAAGCGGAGTTGAGGCACAGCGAATCAGGGTGGGAGGGGGGTAGGGGGGGGGGTTGCAGAGTGGGGCGCAGAGACTGACTGCGGTCTGAGACTCGAGCAGGTCGAACTCGTTTAGCTGAAATGAATGGATTGTTTTACTTGCAGGTTTCTAAAGTATTACTTTTTTAGGAACTCTTGACGAGGACCAGTTTTTTTTTCTCAACATTTATTTCGATAAATTTTTTCTTAATGTCTTTTTTTTGCGTTACCGATTTTGTTAATAACACTTTTGAACATGTTGCACTGAAATGCGGCAACTTTTACTGCATTTTTTCCTCTCAGATTTGTGATAATTTATACCGAGGTTGGCAATGAGAATGTGTATAAAAATAGTTGAGTGAAAGGATTTTGGCGAATAGCCAATACATAGTATTTTATAGCAGCACAAGAATCCTGAAGAAATTAAAACAAATAAAGATAATAGTAATAATAACAATTATAAAACTAATAATAATAATTTTAACAATAAACACTAATAATAATAATTATAACACGAATAATAATAATAAAGGTTAGAATAAAATAATAATAATTATAATAACAACAATGATAATAATAATAGTATTATTAATAAAACAGAATATTTCAACTTCAAACCTTTGTAATTATTCAAGTAATAATTTATTTCAATTGAGACGAGAAGCAAATTTTTTTCTTTACTTCTTTTTAATCTTAATGAAGATGTTTTAATTAAATTAAATTTAAGTTTTATTAATTCAAGTTGCAGTTTATTCATGGAATTGAAGCATCTACAACAACAACCAGGGCACAAAATTAAGAAGAATTTTGAAAATTATAAAGAATTTTTTATTGAAAGTGAAACGTGTTGATTTTGCTGCTTTGTTGTTGCCGTTGTTTTTGTTTTTGTTTTTGTTTTTTTTTTTATTTTTTAATTTATTGTTTTTATTATTTTTGTTGTTGTATCGGTCACGACTGCGTCACGAGTTCCAAGGCAAAGAATTGTTTTTTTCAGGTTTTTTACTTTTCGTTTAGGTTTTTTTTTCTTCCAGAGTTTGATGTCGTTGTTGTTGTTGTTGTTTTTTATCTTGTGTATTCGCCACTATTCTTGACTCTCTTCAGTATTCGACCATTCAATTTTATGGCATCGATCGATAATAACTCTAAAACATTGGCTAAAACTCAAAGATTGCTTCAGTAACTTGAAGCCAACAAACTTTGTTGGTTTTCTTCATTATGTTTCAAAGGAGTCGCGTTGTCGGGTGTTCGTGTCGTGTGCGGTGAACTGAGGCGAGGCGGGGTGACTGTCTGACGTGACACACTTTTGCTAAATTCGCCTTTATTGCTATAAACAGTTGCTGCTACTGCTGCTACTGCTGCTGCGGTTGTTGTTTGAGCTGGAGACGTTTTTGTTGTTCTTATGGTAGTATTAAAAAAGAAAACTATTGAAACCTATTCGAATGTAAATTTAAGTCCCGCGAATGTTTACTCAATAATGATCCATAAAATGAAAAACCGAAGACTAACTCATTTCTCATCAAGCTGGACAAAGAATTCGTTTCGATTGTCGGAAACTTTGAACACTTCTGTTCTGTTTTTTTTTTTTCCATAAGTTTTCTTCAAACGAATTTAAGATTTCGAATTCATTTTCACTTTAACAAAAACCGATCAATTAAAAGTGAAAAAAAAATTTCTTTAATTTGCATAGAAAATAAATAATTCAGTCAAAAAACTTTCGTTTTCCTTCACAACAACAACGCCAATCGAAAAAATAATCAATCAAAAGAGCAACAACAACAACAACAACACGAACATCATAGAGACATAATCACAAATCGAGTGAACAGAATACAACAAAGAAGATAAGAAAAGAAAAGCATCAAAACTTTTGAACTTTCATTTCGATTTCTGTTCATAATCGAGTTCAATAACCACTTAATTAATATTGTATTTCTTTATGAAACTCTGGCTTTTGCTGGTCTCTCTTCTCGTGCATAGATTTTTTCATTATTATTGAAACATTGCAGTGAAAATATATAATAATAAAACAGCGACCATAACAACAACAACAACAACAACAACAACAACGGCGACGACGAGAAGAAGTAGTAGAAGAAGAGTAAAGTAACCGTAAAGAGGAAAAACCGTCTGTAGTTTCAATGTAAAATAACATAAATTCGAACGAAAACACAGATAGTGACGGCTTCTCTTCTCTTTTTTCTCCTTTCGATTGCTGCTCTTTTTTCATTGATTGCACAAAATTAATCACGATCGACATGCGACCCAAACGAACCCACGTAATGAGATCTGAGAAGCGTTCAGATCTCTCCAGCGAGTGACACAAGTGTGTCGCCTTTGACAACAACAAACAACAACAACAACAGTCACAAGACGAAAAGGTACGTTGTAAGTAGGAAAAAAAGCTCATAAGCAGCGAGTAATAAAAGAAACTGTAATCAAATAAAAAAAAAAAAAAACCAACAACAGCAGCAAACGCAAGAAAAAAGAAAATGGAATCATTTTCAATTTCCATCATTTGACGCCAGAGTCAGCGGACGCTTCCATGCAACGCGTCGACTTGGCTCACATGCCAGCAGTCAGTCAGTCAGTCAGCTCAGCTGCGGCGACTGCGACTGCTTCCACGGCACCAGAAATCAAACGCTTTTCCCCACGTCCGTTCAGCGAAATCGATGTCGCTTGGTGCACATGTACATTGTACATACAATACAGTGGCGTAGTAGAGAGAGTGAAAGGTGTCGCTGGTCGATGGCGAAGCGGGAGGTCGGCTTGGGCAAGAATTCCCTCAAAAGTTTCGACCTAAAGTACAATAATAAGTTATTGAAACACTCCGAACTTGTTGATGTATTAATTAAAGGGAGAAAGAGAGAATGAGAAAAGCCATACAAAATAATTTCAATAATAATATTATAATACAAATAATAGTAAAGAGAATTTCAGATATAAACATATACTATAAGCATAATTTTATTATTATTATAAACTATTTTAAACTATTTTTATCTAAAATAAATTCGGCAGAAACCAGGATGATAAATGATTCGCATGTCATTATTTTCTATTATCTTGTCTTTTTACGTGACGTATGACGACAATATTATCGCTGTGCATAAAATCAAAGCCAAAACCAAAGACTTAGGAAGCGAACTCGAAGAAAAAGAAATGGCGCCACTTTAAACTTGACTGCGCAGAGTCAAGAGAGAAAGTGTTTGGAGCATGATTGTAATGGAGTAAACATCGAGTCATGCTCTGTATACGGACACACACACAACCATGCATTTAATGCACTATAGCTACAAGTACATACATGTTTGTGTGAATTAACAAATGATCACCATCGTTTCACTTGATTATCGTCACTTTCGTAGATTTCTTGGCATCTGCAATTAATCTTGGTTCCTTCACTGAACACGTCAGAGAAATTTGTCCGTCAACAATGATTATATACGTATATTGCATAGATTTATAAGTATATTGTATAGATTTATACGTATATTGTATAAATACATGTACATATATACTTTAATGTGTTGTTGTTATAATTTGAGCACCGTTTTTCTTCCCCAGAGAAATTGACGTTGTTGCTTTTTCTACTTTAGTTTAAATATTCAACATCAAGTCGATTGAAAGATGGTTGGCACATTTGAACTAAAAGACTTGATAACCTTGTCGTGAATTCGTTTCCGACAACTTAATCTAAACTTAAGACAATCTTAACTTAATTAAACCAGAAATTTGAGCAAATTAACTTATAATAAAATTAATGAAATATAAAAGAATAGATTATCAAAAAATATATGATGATTATGGTTAAATAAACTAACAAGGAAAAGTAAAATAAAAAACTAAACAACTCTTTTTAATTACACATTCATTTCAATACAAATAAAGTTAACAATTTATAATATTTTAATAATAATCAATAATAAAGAACAAATCTATTATAATTGCCTTTAAACAACTTCATTCAACTTCAACAACTAATCATTATAAATTAATTAAACATGAACTAAATTAGATTAGATTAGACATCAAATTAAATCCATTAAAGTGAGTGTGAGTCTTTTACAGTGAAACCTGATTTAAAATGTAGTAGGAAAATATGAAAATACTCAAATATCGTAGTCGAGAATCATCGAAAGCAATAATTATAATAATAATAATAATAATAATGATAAAACTTCAATAAACGCAGAAAAGCATTTGCAGCAAGAGCTTGAATTATTGAAGTTGTCATTGAGTATGTGGCAATTAATACTTTTGCACACACACACACACACACACACACAGTCACTCACACATACACACATTCAGGTACTCACACAGCCAGCCAACAGAGCACCTTCATTCTGCTTAAGTTGCTGCTTTTAGCCAACAGCTTGAGTCTAGTCACTTAGCAGCAACGTGTTTCATCGCCGTCAACTACGAAAAAACGAAAAAACGAAAAACCAGCAAAACTTCGCTAACAAGCCGCCACTTTTTTGTAATGGCAAACACTCATATCTACATACAAGTACAATTAACCTATTCTTGTTACTTTATGCCAGTCACTGGCCACGTTTAATAAACTTCAAGGCACAACGGAAAAACAACAGCAGTGACAACAACAGCAGTGACAACAACGCAACGCAACAACGCTTGTGTTTTCGATGGAAATCGAACTCATGCAACTTATGAATGACCATAATAACAACAACAACAGCAACAACCACAACACTAAAGGTACTAACTTTTTATCTGTTGATAAATTGGTGAAAAAAAAAACGTTGACAAACTTTGCAAACAACATGTTTAATTAAGTATTGAAGATATTTTGCTAAAATTACACGTTTTCATGTCAATCAATTTGAGTTGAGAAAAAACAATTGCCAATCAGTTGATTAATTAAAGAAAAATAAAAGAAGGTTTCAATACAGGATGCTATAAATGTTTAAATTACTATAATAGTTAAATACAATATAGAGTATTATATATATGAACAAAAGAAAAATAAATTCTATTTATACATGTATGTTTTAACGGAAGGCATACAAAAAGGTTTCAATACAAGACGCTAAAAATATTTAATATTTATGAATAACAATAATAAATAAAAATCTTTCTTTATTCTTAGTGTTTCGTTTATGATTTATTTCTTTAACTCTTCTCTTTCTTAACTGAGTATAAAAAATACTAAACAATTAAGAAAAAAGTAGTAAGAAAAAGCGAAAAATAAATAAGAGTAATAAGTTAAAAAACGTGATCTTTTTTCTGTGTATCAATCAATCGATCTGAATAAAAGACTTAAGAAACAAACTCGATTTCAGTTCCATCAAAATATCGCCACTCAAAATTCGTTCAAATAAAATAATTATTAATAATAAACATTGCTTTTAACTCTAATTGGAAACAAAAGTCTAAATAGACACTAATTTAATAAGAATTTCAAATAATAATTTAACGAAAATAATTTCTACTAATTATGTAGTAATTTTTTGTCATTTGTCACTTGAATTTCTTGTTTTTTGCTCAAACCTGCATGATGATTGATGCAGAAATTCGTTGTTATTCAGTTTTAAAGCCATGCGCTGAGTTTTAGATGTGAAGCGATGTGCTTGTGCGTGTGTTGGTGTTGCTCTATTATGCAATATCGACATACATATGTACATATGTACATACATATGTTTGTTGTTAACTCTACTTCTGTTCTTTTATATCGTAATAAAATAATTTATATAATTTTTATGCATTCCTTTGTGTACATCTTTAAAAATCTGCTTCATTTCTTTATTTTGATATTTTAAATTTATTTTATAGCTATTTTAAGCGTGGTTTTTGTTCTTATTTTTTCTCTAGCCTTTAAACTGATTCGTGCACTTTCTGTCGCTTAGATATTCAAATGAATTGTTTCTCGAAATAGCTAGCAGTCTAAACAATATTTTTTTGCTTTAATTTATGTTAGTTTTTTTTTTTTTGAAATGGTCGTTAAAAGATCACATGAAAACATTGAAGACGTTGCAGTTGAAGTCTTTAAAGTTCAACGTAGTCAGCATTCATGTTGATTTCTTGTTGGCTGTTGTTGTTTTTCTTAAATCATTTGTTTTAAATATCAACAGCTTTTAGTTTAGTTTTAAGCACAAGAATAACAAAAGCAAACACTGTTGAACTATTTCAAAAGTTTATAAATGTTAAGTGCAATCTTTCGTCTTATTGAACTAATCAATTTTTTTTGTTTATTTTGTTCTAATTTTTAAGCCGTTTTTTAAAAGTTTTGCACTTTGTTGCTTAAGTCTTTTATTTGACTAAAATTGTTGAACTTGTGTGAAATAATCTCATAGAATTTAACGGGTAATTATTATTATTTAACGAATTGAATGAATCACTGAAGAAAATCATTTTAAAAATATATTCAAAGACGTTTTCTTCGAAGGGTCTCTAAAAAAGCCACAAGAACAATGGATTTTGTAGCATATACGAATAGAAGTATTTGCATTTCAGTTTAATTCATAGAATACATTGAATGAAATTAACTGTTCTTTTTGTGGTTAATTGAGTTGCGTTGAGGCGCCCGCAGAGATGACAACACTTTGCTTAAAACGTGGCTGCGCCTTCAAAATAAACTTTTTCACTTCAGCACCTGTTAAAAAATCTTCTTCGAGGCTTCTTCGAGTCTGGCTTCTGTTGTGGTCACGAAGCCGGCACGAAACATGTTCATCTCGCTGTTGCTATTCCACCAGCTGATGATAGTACTGATGATGGTACTGATGCTTAACTCATCTTCTTTGCGCTAACTTTGTGTGAGTTTGTTTGAGTTTGTTACCGGTTTTCGGAAAGGTCAGAAGGCTGTTTAAAATATAAATATTTATTTAAACTCCTGTTTCTCTTTGTCGCTTGGTTCGCTTCATTTTTCATACAGTGATTCTTTTCGAATTTATTTAAACATTTATTAATAAATTGCAAAAAACACATCTGAATTTTAGATTTAAATAAAAAACAAACTAAGAAATCAAAGGAACTAAGAAATCAACGAAACTACAAAATCAAAGAAACTAAGAAATTAAAATATCACTTGCATCATTCAGACGAAATGCTTTATGTTGATTTTTAGATATTTTTCTTTATTATTGTTGTTGTACAGTATGGTTTTGCTTGTTGGCCATGTTGTTGTTTTTCGTACATAAATCATTCAATTTGAGTTCCGTGTTTTTTTTTATAATTATTTATATTATTATGTTTTTTTTTGGTTTTGTGTTTTTGTTGGTATGAGTTGAGTGTTTCTTTGTGTTCGTTTCTGATTTAACAATCTTCTGTAGCTTCATACAAACGACAGCTTTTGAGATGTACTCGATTTTGTCACGGATGCGGCGAAAGATGTCGCCTGTATAATTCTCCCTTCCGTGTCACAGTCACTCCATGAAGAGATGGGAAACTGAAAGTGAAAAACCATGATGATTGTACACTCGAAAGATGATACAACAACTGTGAATATTAAACTTAATATAATATATTTATTCACGTTGCTTCTATTATTAAGATTTCACACATTACTTGAGACCATTAAGCTATAGAAGATAATTGCTAAGATTGTAACTCAAATAATAGCTTTACATCTACAGACTGTCATCTATCTTTGCCCTTTATATACATATTATAACAGGCACTCTCTCGATCTGGTCCATCTTAGGCCATCTGTCAGTGGATTCAGTAGAAATCTGTTGTCGCTGGTTCCTTAAAGTCCTCGCTACGAGAAACTTGGACACTTACACTTGACAGAGCCAAAGATAGAAAGTGGTCGCTGTTCGAGCAGAGTGACGATGAGGAAACTGAAACCACGATGCAGTGACCATGAGCAGTTTTTTTGTAGAATTTCTCTAAACACTAAGCACTTTCAATTGTCTCTAAATGCTCTATTAAACTCTGAACTATTTTCACTCTCTTTTTCATACTCAATACATTTCTTGCTCTGAATACCTTTGTTTATACTACAATAAATAGTTGTTTTCTACTCTCGAACACGTTTTTCACTCATGAACACTTAACTTTTCCTCTTCAGTTGTTTACATGAGTACATATTTTGTACATCAACTAGGTTTAGCGTAATGTACTCGTCTGTCTAGCTTCATGTACCTTATATTTATATGACTCGTTTGTGGAGAAAAACCGAAACTGCTTTTCGTTGAAGGAACAAACAAAACACAAAACACAAAAACAACTAAAAAAGACGCAAAAACAAATCAACCAGCTGTGATTAGTTAAAAAAATAAGAAAACAACAACTACTACAATAGCAGTTACAACTTCAAACTTGTTACGTTAGTCTGATTTGCAGAAAAGTGAAGTTTCGGAGAAAGTGAAGTTTCTTCCATTGTTTTTCTCCTCCAACACAACTGTAGTTACTAATATTATTATTATTAATATTAATTTTGTGTGTTTGTATTTGCAAAATATTTTATATAATCAGTTATGTCTTTTAAAAGCTTTTTAAAACCCAAGCAAGCAAACAATAAACAACGCGTTCGTTTCTTGAGTCTTTTGTTATGCATTGTTTTGTATAGGTTTTTATTTTTGCTTTTGTTTCAGTACAGTTTTTTGCTCCTTTTACTCCTTTAAAGTTTCTTTTAAATACTCCTTTAAATACTCTTCTCAATTTACTCTTTTAGAAATACAGACATTTTAATTAACAGATCGCCGTAGAAATCGGTCTGAATAAAGTTCTTAGAGACCTACTTGGCCTGGATTTGCGTCTACTAGATTCTACTGCATTTATTCAAGTGCTTCTACTGTACACTCTATCGATCGAGTAGGCTGGGCGAAATCAGTTTTTATTTTCTAAAATTTCGAGCAAATTTTTCATTTAAATATCTAAATTGTCTGCGCAAAGACGTGTTTCATTTATATAAAAAAATAAAAAACAAATTCTGGTTTGAAAATACATATTTGGAATCCTATTAGTGAAGAATGGCAAATAAAAATGAACAAATTCTGCTGTCGGCCTTAAGAAGTGTTTTAAAATCAACCACGGCTTCCAGCATCATGGCGAAAAAACCCAAGGATCAGAAAGAATCAGTGGACGAAACCCTGAACGACGGAAACTTCGTGCCGCCAATAGATCTGGAGGATGATGTGGAGGCTGATGTGGAGGCTTATCTGGAGGCTGATCTGGAGGCTGATCTGCAGGCTGATCCTTGGGCTGATGAGAGAGAAACCCAGACAAAAGTTCGACGTACTCATTCTCGCCATGTACATTTCGAAATTTGATGTTTGTAAATAATAGTAAAATTAAAAAGTTTAACTCTGAAGATATGTAAAGATATTTTGATGTGTTTGTTATCGGTTTTTCTACTCTTCATCTAATCCTCAACATCTTCAGTGCCTCCTCGGAACTTGCTTAGAGAACAGACTAATTTATATAATGCAAGGTTTGTACAAACAACAATCATCCTCATATGACGTGGTATACGTGGTAATCTTTTCGGTGGTGGTGATGGTAATTTTGACGGGCTCACGGGTAAGCAAGTTGTTAACAATCTCAAGGTTTCTTCACTTCATACTTCTAGTTATTGGGTTTTTCACCCCTGAAAGAGTGTGCAGCTGGTTTTTTTAAAGAATAGATACGCTTTTATACTCATGAAGTTAAATATTAAGAATAGAAGAAGAAGTGAGAAGGAAGAGAAAAATCCATCAAAAAATATGCAAACTGTTGCAATTAAAGTGGTCCATGAAAATCCTGCAAGACTATAAAGCAAATCAACTGCATTCATTTGGATTATTTCGATCCTAAATTGAGTTCTGCAGATTTGCAAATGAATTAATTACATACTTTCAACATTAGACAGCGTGAGTTAGCATTTCATTTACATTGATTTTGATTTAAATACAAATTACATTTATTCTTTTCTTTTTCAAAAACAATCGATGAAAAATTGTGCCAACATCAAGAAATTCATCAGTTAATCAATCTTCAAGCAATCATTTTCAATTAAATGCATAACACCAACTAAACACCAGCAAATCGAAACCTCGGTGTGGCTTAAGCAAAATAAAGATGAAAAAAAAAAACCCAAAAAGAATGCTTAACATTTTTACAACCGAGGCTGATGCTGAGGTTTTGTTTTTTGCTACTTTTGTTGCTGTTGTTTTTGCTGCGGTAGTTTTTTTCTTTTATTACTGATTTTGTTGCTTTTTTCTTTTACTGCTTCTGCTTGTTTAGCGCTTGTTACTTCTTTCCCCGAAGCCAGAGCAACAGAATCTTGTTTGAATGTACAAACGGTTGCTTTTCAGCAACGGAAATGTTGCTGTCCAGTTGAAAAGCGTTTTTTCCAGGTACTCCATTGAACTCCATTCTAATCCATTCAATTCCAGTCCATTCCATTCAATTGAATTCAACTGAAATTGAAATTGAATTGAACAACGTTTGATTTTCTCTTTTTTTGAACCAAGCACTTTTCTCGCTTAGCTTTCAAACTAACAACATTTTTGCTCCCCTCACAATGTTTCTTCAAGGACGCTTTAGCCTACATTTTTTGTTGTTGTGTCTGATGTTGTGTTTGTTGTACTTCTCAAATCTCTATTTTTTGCTACTAAGTTTTATCGCCAAGTTTCATTGCTATGTCGAGTGTTCTGTGTTGCTGAGTGTAGTTTTTGTTAATAAGTTTAAATTTATGTTGCTTCTGAGTACAGAATTTTGCTGAAGAGTCAACATTTTTGCTTGATTTTTTGTAGACAACGTTTATGTTTCTAAGCTTGGGTTCTTCTGGGTTCTGCTGAGTTTATTTCTTTGTTGCTAAGTTGTTGTTGATGTTGTTGTTGTTTTACTTCGACGGTGCCTAATGAGCGCTGAAGATGCACCGATGTTAGATTCGTAGAAGAAGAATAACAACAACAACGACAACATCAGCCATCATCTTTAAGCATAGATTGAGTCATGTATTTTGGTATTATTATTGATGTTATTGTTGTTGTTTTTCTTATTCTGTGCTTTTTATTTTTTTTTTTTTTTTTTTTGATCCTTTTGTTTGTTTAAGTTTTTGGTTGTTGTTTTTGGTTGTTGTTTTTGTAGCTTCATCTTCATTGTGTTCATTCGACTTCCTCTCCTTTGAAGCACTCTCAAGGTTGCCGATGTTTTTTGTTTGCCGTTCTTTTGCTCACCTCAATTTAAGTAACACTTAAACACATACACAGCACACAGTAAATTATTTGCAGAGAGTGTCTGTATTCGTTGGGAGTGTTTTTTCTTCATGTTCTTCTTATTCACATACAACAAACTACGTGCTGGCATACAAAATCTCATAAAAACCGCATAAAAACCCATAAAAACCTCAAAAGTCACATACGAACCTCATAAAAAATTGTTCGTCCTTATTTTAGTATTTTTTAAAAATAAATACTGGGTGCGTAACCAACGTCTGTCTGTCTGTCGCTCTGTCTGTGGGATTTTTCTTTAGTTGCTTAAAAAACTCATCACGTTTTTGTCATCTCTCAATATTTAAGCATCTGATCTCTCATCTACTCGTTGCTGAAGGATGTGCAAATAGGAAAATAAAACTCACAAAAAGAAACCTAAAAATTATGCGCGAAAAACGAAGAGAAACAAAAACTAAGATAATAATAAAGGAAGTCAGACACAACTTCAGACACAACTTCAGACGTCTAGTAAATAAAATTGTATGCTTTTGGGAGGGGGGAAGGTGGTAAGGGGCGGGTAGAAGTGGAAGAATAACAAGAAAAAGCAAATAAAGTTGAAGTGTCGTTTATTTGTTTTCATTTTGGAATTAATCACAAAAGTTGTTGTTGTTGTTTGTTTGTTTTTTTGTGGGTATTTTCTTGTTGTTGTTATGATGGTGTTTTTTAACAGTTTTTAATGTTAATATTGTTGTTGTTGTTGTTGTTGTTTTACTTTAAATGGCGCCGCTGCTGCTTCTGCTGCTTCTGCTGCTTCTGTTGTTGGTAATTATGTCAATTTTGACAGATTTTCGATAAAATAAATTAAATTAGATTTTAAAAGATTTTTAAAGACGAAAAGTTTCAACTATTTTTAACGCCTGCGTTTGGAAGGCATTTCAGTAGATGTTTTTTTTTTTTTTTTGTTTTGCAGCAGGTTTGTTTCTTAAGTCTTTCATTTGGAGTGGATGCTTAAAAATAAATCAAAATTATTCTCGAGACTTTTTTCACTTTCATTTGTATACATGTTGTTAAGAGTTCAAATAATAATAATATAATATAATACATATATTATTATCGGTTTCGGTTCTTCGAATAGAGTTTTGTTTTAATGAGATTGAAGTTTTTATTGCTGTTCTTTTATTGCTGTTTGATTGAACTGATTTGCGTTGATGTGAATGAATTGTTGACCTTGTTAAAAGCACTCAAATACGGGCAGCATTTAAATAATTCGCATAAAATAATAAAAAAAGAAAAAGAAACCAAAAGAAAAATAGAAAAAATTGAATTGTATTGAAATACAGGCAAAATAAATAATAAATAGCAAAGCGATGGCCAATAAACAATACAAACATACAATAAAAATGGCATTAAAAGCCAAGACAAGAAGATAACATAATATAAATAACAACAACAACAACAACGACAAACATCAAAAGCCACAGCAGACAAGATTAGAAAAAAAAATTCAAAACTAAATTCAATAAAGCAGAAAGAATAAAGAAACAGCCGCTACAATAACAACAACAACAACAACAACAAGAACAACAACAACACGACAAAGTCGCCAGTCAACCATCTCGAAACGTTCACAAAATTCGCTCAACAAAAGCATTTAAGCAACAAAATATTGACAAATCAAAGCAACATCAAACGATCAATAATCGTGCACTATTTTTATATAAAGTACTATAATATAATTTAACTCAACTTTGGTTGAATTGGTATTAAAAGCGATGATGTGTGTGTGTGTGTTGTATGAGAGTGTATGTGTACTTTATGTTGTATTATGTTGTAGTTGTAGTTCTATTGTATTTAAAATGGTGATTTTTTATGACTATATACGATACGACTTTGGCACAACAGAATATGAAACAAAAACAACATCGACAGCAATCACAACAACAATAGCAACAGCAACAACAACTGCAATCCGATCCGATCGATCTGCAGACAAGATTAACAAACAATTGTTGTATTTTTTTGTAATCATTTGCATAGAAATAAATTATTTACATAAAGTGATTAATTTTTAATATGCAATTCATTTTCTCGTATCAATTCTATGAAAGTTTCAGTGTTTAACTAAAGACTTAAGCAACAAACTCGTTGCTGCCTTTGCTCTGTTCTGCCGGTTGGATTTCTTTTGATTTATGTAATTTTTACAAATAATTTCAATGTAGATACACACACAAATACACATGCATACACACTCGCCCAAACAAACACAATCACACTCTTATTCCATACTCGTATTCCATCATTCTATCACATCACTCAATAAACACTCCTTTAATGGTTGCCAACGTCTGTTGTTGTTGTTGTTGATGTTGTTTGGTTTTCTGTTGTTTTCTTATTTATCTGTTTTGGTTGTTTGTTACGTAGACCAACCTTTTTCCTTAATTCAACAAACAGATGGTCGATCGATCGACTGGTTGCTTTATTTTATTATCTAAAAAAAAATACCTACCAATTTTGTGGCTGACATAAAATTTTCATGTGGTTTTCTTTTGTTTTTCGTTTTTCTTTTTGTTTTCTTTTTTGTTTCCTTTTTGTTTTCTTTTCCCGTTTCTTTTCTTTTTCTTTTTTATTTTCTTATTATTATTTCTCATTTTTCTTTGCAAGAACGATGAAAGCGTGAAAGAGAAAGTATTTGTTGTTTGGCTTTTAGTTATTGTTGTTGGTTTATTTATAATACACCTCAAATATCTCATTATCACTTTCTCTCTCTCTCTCTCTCTCTCTCGCTCTCGCTCTGTGCTCAATTTTGTCTCTTTGTTGAGAATATTTCTGTGCCGTAAGTGAGTAGGCAGCTCTTAATTTAATGTGTCCTCTTCTAGAAACATGTGTCCATGTGTCCGTGTGTTTAAATGTGCCCTTTTGGACACATACATATGTATGTGTCTATCATCATCATTCGAATCATGAACGACAGTCGCATTGCATTCGTCTCGAGTGCGACTAAGTTTTAGTTTTCATAGCGACGGCGTACGGTTTTTCCTTCAGTTATAACAGTAAATTACAACAACCAACATTCAGTTATAATTTCATTTATGTATGTATGTATGTATTTAAATATGCACTTACATATCTAAATGAAAATGAAAGAGAAAAAGAATGCATAATAAAATAACAATGAATAAAAAGAAAAAGAAAAGAAAAAACCCAAACATATTGTATTGCTTACGTAAATTGTTTTTTCTGTGTTGTTGTTGCATTTTCTTTAATTGCAGTCCGTAGATTGTGAGCAAGTTATTTAATTTTCCATGACTAAACGTCGCTTTAGGGCTGAAATAATGTGGCTGTGTGTCCGCTTTGTTGTTGCAGCAACCGCTCGGTGCCATTAACGCAAATCCACTGCATATCTAGTGAACCATTCGGCGCGTTGATGCAGTGGCCACACATTCCGATGCGATTGTTTGCCTCCTTTTCCACCCGCTCTACCCGCTCTACCCGCTCATGTCCGTCTCTTTCTTGCTGTGCTGCTGCAGTTGGTCGCTGCGGTCAGCCGAGTCTGAGTCACATTAAATATGATATTTTATTGAAATGGAACAAAGATTCTCTTCCCACGATCACAACAGCTACAAAAAGAGCAATTAAAACAAGATTTCAGTATTTAAACAAGATTTTAGTATATAAACAATTTGTTTTTATATACATATATCACTCTCGAAATGGTGAACATGCCGTCTTTTAAAAGGTTAAACGAACATGAAAGCCCGAATACATGAACAAAATTTCCGAGAAGCTTTCGTTCGTTTCAACACAGTAATAATTATGTAATGAAATGCATCATTAAAATAATTAGCATCAATCCTGTTGTAATTTATTGAATCCACAGTATATTTTCTCTTGTTTCCCTTTCATCTGCTAATTTTCGCCCTTTCTGTGTCCGCATTTCAATTTATTTCATTTCGGCAAGAATGTCAGTGAACACAACCAAAGTTTTTAACCTTAAAAAAGAGGATTGCGGGGTTTATTGAAAAATGTGGAAAATGGAATTCTTTATTTACATTCTGGATTTAGCAAGCAATCAAATTCGTGTGTTCAAATGAATGAATATGGTTTTCATATTGAACGCGTTCTTTCTGAAGTAAGAAAATGGAGTTTCCATAAAAATTGTCCACAATTTCAAACAATATGGTGTAGTTCACCGTTTCGCGAGTTCTCTGTGCTTGCATTGAAATGTTTTGAAGTCATTTTTATTGTTGAGTTTTTATCTGAAAAAAGAACAAAAAACAAACAAGTTTAACCAGCTGCTTTTTTTCGAAAATCCTTTTTTTAACTATAATAAATCTTGTCTGAAAAATGAAACAGCATTTTTTTTCGTTGTGGAGTTTTTATGGAACATTTTTTTTTTTTTGCCAACATATTTTTTTACAAAAACTAGTTTCTACATCGCTTCAAATATTTGTATCTTTTTTCCTCTTTCGTTTATTTTTTTCTTTATTTTATTGATGAAAAATTGAGTTTATTACAGTTGTTTTATTTTCTTTAGAGACACATTCGATGACGTCAATTCGCACCAATAAATCAATGATCATTTTTGTTAAATTCCTTCAATAAAAATGAGGACTGTGAATAAAGTTTAGTATTCAAATACAATTGGATAAAAACAAAGGTCAAAATATTATAATTGAATTTTTTTAACGCTTTCACAGAATTCACAATTTTTTAAATAATTTAATCAATTGAAATAAAAACGCAGTGCATTTGAATTAAAGTGAATGAAGCTGCTAAAGTTTTCTATACTATAGAAAAAAGAAATCGTAGTTGATTACAGAAAAGAGACTTGCAATTGTTTTTCTTACTTTTCCTGATTTCTTTGTTGTTTCTAAAAAAGGGTGCGCTCATGGTTTGTTTCCTTAATCAGATCATTTATCTGCATACTTTTCTTAAACGATGAAATGAAACGTATTAAAAATTAATTCCGATTCTTGAGCTTAATACAAGGTTAACGTGTTTCTTTTTTTTTTTTTAATTACTCGCCGCGTCGCAATCACTTTAATACCATGATTACACTTAATAATGTGACTTGTATTAAATTCTTCTTGTTTTTGTTGCTTTCTGTTTTTGTTGCCGTATAATTTTTCTTGTACATGAGTCACGTTTATTTTATGGAATTCTTTTGATACTGTATTTAATGATATACTATATACATATGTACATACTATACAATATATTGTATTAATAATAATAATCCAAAAATTTGTTCTTTTTGTTAAACGAGATAGATTAAAAAGAAAAAGACTCCATTTTACAGTGTGTACACAAAAAAGAGACGACAAATTATTTATACAGAAAACGGAAAACATAAACACAATAAATAAATAATACTTCCGTCCGGTATGAGTGCCTCTTTATGGGTCATCTTAGATTAAGATTAAAAAATGTATTTTATTCTTGTGAAGTTGCTATTCTCAAATTTAGTTGATACATGAGTCATAAAGGTTAACATTTCAGCGAAGGAAAAGCAGAGGGAAAAAGGGAAAAGAATGCCACTTGTCAATTCTGCAGCCTCAACAAATCGGGTGGCAGCGCGAACAACGAATCTTTGTCAATCTAATTTAATCGTTTAATTTGTTGTTATTTAGTGTATGTTGTTGTTGAGTACATATTTTAAAAGCATTCAATTCAATTGATGCAACAACCAACAAAATTGATTGACTAGAATTTGGCTAAAACTTCGAATTGTTAAGAAAATATATCCGCAATATGAATCTATTGTGGAACACATGAGTGACAGAGTGAGAGCAGAGTAGATGCATAGTAGCATAAACTGCACGACAACAAAAACAATAATAAGAAGAAGAAAACCCATCGCCGACATTTTTGCATTTGAAGTGCTTATTTTGTTTTATAATTTTATGTCTTCATTTGCTTTTGTCGCAGTGTTATTGTTCTTGTTTCTGTTGTTGTCTCTGTTTTGCTGCCGTGTTTTTACGTTGTTGCTGTTCTGTTCTGTACTGTTGTTGGTTTTGTTGATTATTGTAGCATAGCAGCTACAACGTGCTCCTTCGTTTCGTTCCGTTTGTCTGTTCGAAGTCTAAAAAGTAGCCACGTTGTTTGTAACGAGAACTCGTATAAAAACATGGGGACGGGGGAGGAAAACAAACCATCAAAAGCCACAAAAATGTAGGTGACGGGGTTCTATAAAATTTGTATTTATTCATGTGTTAACTTTTATTTATTATTTTAAAA
Source organism: Myopa testacea (assembly GCA_949629155.1). Lineage (NCBI taxonomy): Eukaryota > Metazoa > Arthropoda > Insecta > Diptera > Conopidae > Myopa > Myopa testacea. The sequence continues at coordinate 27,312,466 of OX451348.1, forward strand.
TGCTACTTTAACAAAAATTTAATTTAAAAATACTATTAATAGTTTCTGTCTTTCTTGAGAAATATTATTACTGCCACTGTTTTTTATTTAAATTTTTATATAGCGACTTTAAATTTCATTTATTCACACTTTTTCCCCCCATCTTAAGGAATGAGTCGATTTTCCTCATCTTTTTTCTATCCCCATCTTCTATTTCCCCATCTAAATAAATGATATATCAATATAATAATTAATTACAACTTACCAAACATTTTCTAAATGTCATTCACTAAATGAAAATCAGTTCAAGGTGATTCCGTACTGTAGTTTCAAACACAACAACAACAGTTACAATAAAAACAACAACAGTAACAATAAAAACAACATCAAGCCCAAGAGAAGCTTTTATTTTGATACTTTCGTAACATTTAATTTTCTGTAGAGAAGGAATAATAAATCAACACAAACAACTGAATATATTAAATGTTTTTAAAATTGACCAACTACTCTTTGACCTTTGACCTGATTTTGAATAAAAATTAGATAGATCAACGTGATTAACATACATAATTCAAAGCAATGCGAAAAAATACATTCAACAAAAAACCGAATAAATTAAAATAAATTCATACATAATTTAATATTGGAAACAGTATAAAGGTGGTGAAATATTTCTCTATTTTTTATTTAAAGGTTTCAAAGGTGCATCTGAATCCCTTAAAAAAAAAGCAGCTTGTTGAATGAGCATAAAACAATAAAACAAAAGCAAAAATAACATTGACATTGACCCAAATAGATGTCCAACAACTAACAATTAAAAAACCAAACAAACAGACAGCAATAAAATTAAAACAAAGAAAAACCAAAAACAATGAAAACAAATGAAAAGAAATTCGAAAAAAGTACAAAAAACCATTCAAACAATAAAAACACCCAAAAACAATCCATCATCATAAAAAGTGACCATAGAAATGACATCATTTGCTAGGTTTTTTTTTTTTATGACATTTCATTTGAATGAGTTTTGAATACTTTCCGTGCATGCAAAAGATTCAGTGTTTTTATTGTTGTTGTTGTCTATTGCAACCATAACAATTACAACAACAATATTGAATTTTCTTAAATTGTTAAATTTTTCGAATTTTAAATAATTTGATAAATGATCTGATGTTCCATCCTACGCTTGGTCTGCGTGGGCATAACTGGGGCAATGAGGTCTTGCCCAAACACTGCCCCCGACGTTCTCTTGCACATCCCATCCTTACCGATTGTAATCAAGAGGGATGCATGCCTTTACACTTCAACTACTTTCAGTCCACCTCAAAGGAGAGGAGATCTTTTTGGGGTAAGATCGCAACGATCTTCGTAAACCTTTACCTAAAGTCGAACTGAATGACAATACTATGCCACTTAAACCGGCATTTTTCAGGATCTACACAGTCAATATTAACGATCGGAGAACAAAAAATGTCGGCGCCAAACCTGGTTCGCAAATCTGGTACACAGACGTGTCCAACCCAGGTCCAACCCCAGACGGACCCAGATTTCACAGAGCTATACCGATGGTGACCAAAGGCTAGTGACAATCTCTCAGCCACAATTATTCGCTGCTGAGGTAGGCGTGAGAGAGTGGAGTATACGTAGAAGTACATACTCTGGCACGCCCTCATACTCAACGCCCGGAGATCTGAGAGAATTATAGGTCTCAGCTTGTAGATGAAAGCCGCAATAACCTTAATACATCGGGACGTAACTGTCTTGCTATTGGAGACAAAGGCGTGTCTATCTCGACGATCCTTTGGTGCCTCCTTGTAGAACATGGTGTCTAAACAGTCTCAGCTAGGAATGACAATAGATCCCATGGGATCGTAGTGCTTGATTACTTAATCGTGGCTTGATTACTCATTTTAATTAAAAATTGCCGTCATTATTTTTTTAATAGGTAAACTTTTTTCTTTTTGTTCCATTTTTGTTAGTTTTTAGTTTTTTTGCTACTTAATTTAAACGGTTAATAAGACTTTATTCATTAATTGAATTTTGTTATGTTTGTTATTGAATTCTGATTTTTTTTCTTTTTTCTATTCTTTTTTTGCAATTTATTTCGCAATCTCTTTGCCCGCAAAAGACTTCAAGGTTGCTTGTGACAAACGTCGATGGAAAATGTTTCGAAACGTTGAAAAAACTTTTAATTTAAGTTTTAGTTCAAATGAAATCGTGACAAACCAAAGAAGAACAACCAACCAACGAAAACGAAAAAACTTAACATTGATTTTGCAACGTGAATTCTTTAGTTAGTTTTAAATAAATTAAATTTTTTTTTATTATTCCTGAGTAAAACAGTTAAAACAGCAACGAGAAAAAAGCAGCAGCTGAACGAATGAAGACTCAAAGAAATAAATTAAGCACTCAATTTAAATAAAATAGCAGAAAAGATAAAAATAAGAAAAATAATTAAATTAAATTAAATACATTTTTTCTGTGTACTGAGAAACGTTGACTTTTTATTGAAATTTAAAACCAGTTTTAATTAAAGTTAAGTTAACAGAAAGAATAAATTTAAAACGTTTTTATATTGTATTAAAAATGTTTCTTTTAAAGTACATTTTTGCTTTCTTGATTCTTTCTTAATTTTTATTTATTAATCTTTATTTCTTACTTTTTTCAGTATATACATATATAATTTTTTTTTCAATTTCCGAATTTTTTATTTCGTAATTTTTGTATTTCTTGATTTCTTAATTTTTTCCATTCTTAATTTTGTATTTCTTAATGTTTTGATTTATTTATTTCTTAATTTCTTTTGTTTATTAATTTTTGATTTCTTAATGTTTTAATTTTTTTACTTCCTAATTTTTTATAATTATTTTTTTCTTTATTTTCTTTATTTGCGCCAAAAACAAGAATTCTCTGTGTTTTTTTTTTCCGCCTCGTTTTTTTGCTTCTTCTCGACCTCTTTTTGAGGTTCTCTTCGTGATATCGTAGTTTTTTGTTTTGGGTGATTGAAATGCTTCTTCTTACTTCACGACTTCAAACGGCTACCAACTTCATTGCAGCTGCTTGTTGGCTTGCTTAACAGAGCTTGCTTAAGTGCCCAAAAAACTCACTTAGAAAAATGGTAACGTTATTTAATGAACAACTTTAATTGATGTGTCAAAATAAATCATCATTGTTTTTGGGGTTCGTTAATTTGTCCCTCCTCTCCACCCTCCCCTCACAATTCTGTTTTAATTTGTCTGAGCTTTCGCTCAAGTCTTGAAACGCAAAACGTAAAAAAAATTATTATTAAAAAATTAAGACTTCAAATTAATCTGGAGCAAAGCGTTTTTTGAATGGTGTGAAATACGTGACCTTTGATTGTAGCAGAAGCAGAATCGGTGGCACGTCTCGTTGTCTCTATGTTATGTAACTCTATGTATGTATGTATATAATCCTATGTATGTACCTATGTACCATATGTGTATGTATATTTTTTTGTGACCTTCGGGTTGATGGTTGAATTTTTGAAACCGATTTTGAAATTTATGTAATTATAACGCAAACACGTACAACTTATAATGAAGGCTCCTCTCACCCCCTCTTCGTGTCTTTGGATCTTATTTTCTCTCTCTCTCTCTCTCTCTCTCGCAGTTTCTCTTTCTATCTCTCTCCATCTCTCCCTCTCTCCCTCTCTCACTCCCGCTCTCATCATCTCTCTTGTGATCTCTATCTTACGAAATTTAAATTTTCTAATGTACTGATTTGTACCTTTTTCTCTGTTAATTGTTATTATATTTCTTAATTTTTTTCTTAATTACGCTACGCTTATTATGCTAGTAAACTTGTGTTAATTAGTGTTAATTTCTTGTGTCTTTTCAGTTACCACCACGATTAATAAAGTTCGTACTTTTGTTATGTCTCATCGTCGTGTTACTCTCGCACATCGCAGATGGTGCACAAGGTAAGTTTTGAAAATACGAAAAAAAAACACTCGAAAAATATCAATCTGGCAGGTCTGCAAGTCTGTAGGTCTGTAAGTCCGATCATCTTCTGAAATGTAGGCGTTCATATTAAACAAATGACCCAAATTCTCAGCTGACGCCAGTTTAACTGACTTACTAACTGACAGAATTTATAAACGTAACAATTAATTTTGTTGCAATTGCAGCAGCATCATCAGCGTTGCCACAGCAATTTAGAAATAAATAATTCTTTTCACAATTATTTCTTTCTTTGTTTGTTTGATGAGATCTGCGCAATTACGAGTATTTATTAGCTTGGAGGAAAAATCGTGCAATTTGTTGGCAGATGAATTGAGCAATTTTTCGTCTTTATTTCTGGCATCTTAATTGTTGGTTGGCAGAACAAATGCTGGCAGTGTTAAGCGTTAAATAAGTCGGTTTAATATAAAGTAAACGTGACTTCAATGCAACATAAACAAGGTTGAAGTTAACTTTGAAAGAATGTAACTATTATTGTCTTCTATCAAAAGAGAAAAAAAGGTTTAAGAAGTCATCTTAAACCTTTAAAAAGATTGATTGGCAACTGCGAAACGTCAACTGAACACTGATGACGAAATCCTACAAACGGCAATCGGAATTTGAAAAATATCGGTATCCCACAATCGGGTAACGGGTATCAAAAAACGTCAGCTGATAGATCCACAGAATTTTCAAATATGTACATGTATATTGTATCATAGAATGATCCTTTACAAAAAAAGGTTCCGATTTTGTCTAAGATTTTCATAGATTCTGTAGTATTGTATAATTGTATAGTATATATAGTACATAGTAGTATACTATAATATAATATAACTATCTCATAGTTTTAGCTATATCAGGCATATACATATAAAATACATTAACTAATATAGTGGATTAGATTCTTAAGAAATACCTCTTAGTACCTGAACAACTCTACCGAACGTTTACATAATTTACCTTATTGAATAAAGTCGTCTCCGCTCTGTTTTCGTTCCTACTCCTCTAATAGCCAAAACCAGGCGGAGAATGCGTCGTCCCACATCTGCTCCAACGGCAACGACTGCAGCTGCGATGGAAAGAAAGAAAGTCACAACAGCTCCCGCTGCCGAAAAACGCATCGATCAGCAGTCTGCCGCTGCCGCCACCACAAGCGTATCCCGTCCACGTATTCGCTCCAAGTCCAAATTGCGTGCGGGTGCTGCTGGTGCCGCTGCTGCTGGGGCCCTCGTTGCCAGTGGCTCCTCTCTCAAGGGCAAGAAGACGAAGGTCGATGAAGGTGGCAAGAAGATCGTGTGTTATTACACGAACTGGTCGCAGTACCGTGTTAAGATCGGTAAATTCGTACCCGAGGACATCCCCGCCGACCTGTGCACCCACATAATTTTCGCTTTCGGCTGGCTGAAGAAGAACAAATTGAGCTCGTACGAGTCGAACGATGAGACCAAGGACACGGTACCTGGTCTGTATGACCGCATGATGACTTTGAAGAAAGCCAATCCTAAGTTGAAGGTAGCTACAAGCTATTAGCTGGTAAGCGAAGGGTTTAATATATTCCAAATATTCGTTCTGTAGATTCTCCTGGCTTTGGGTGGTTGGTCCTTCGGTACACAGAAGTTCAAAGATATGTCGTCGACACGCTACACTCGCCAGACTTTCATCTACTCCGCCATCCCATTCTTGCGCAAGCGCGGCTTTGATGGACTGGATATGGATTGGGAGTACCCCAAGGGTTCGGATGATAAGAAAAACTTTGTGCTGTTGCTGAAGGAGTTGCGAGAGGCTTTCGAGGCCGAAGCTCAAGAATTGAAGAAACAACGTCTGCTGCTCACTGCTGCTGTTCCGGTGGGTCCAGATAACATACGCGGCGGCTACGATGTGCCTGCAGTAGCCAGTTACTTGGACTTCATTAATCTGATGGCCTATGACTTCCACGGCAAGTGGGAGCGGGAAACGGGGCACAATGCGCCGCTGTATGCGCCTTCCACGGATTCAGAATGGAGGAAACAGTTGTCGGTGGATAACGCAGCCAACTTGTGGGTGAAGATGGGTGCGCCCAAAGAGAAGCTGATCATTGGTGAGAAGGAAAAAGCTTGACAATCAATTGGATTGTGTATAACATTTGGGTCTCTTTCTCTCCTCAGGAATGCCAACCTACGGTCGATCATTTACGCTGGCGAATACAGAGAGACATGGTCCCAATGCTCCAGCCACTGGCGGAGGACGTGAAGGTGTCTACACTAAAGAGGGTGGCTTTTTGGCGTACTACGAGATCTGCGAGATGTTGCTGAATGGCGCTGTCTATGTTTGGGATGAGGAGATGAAGGTCCCATACTTGGTTGATGGTGATCAGGTAGGTTGAGTTTTATACAGAGCAATGGAAAGAATCCAGCCACGATTTCTGAACTCCTTTCAGTGGGTGGGTTTCGATGACGAGCGCGCCATACGTGCCAAGATGCACTGGATTAAAGCGAACGGCTTTGGCGGCGCCATGGTCTGGACCATCGACATGGATGACTTCAAAGGTGAGGTGTGCGGGGGCAACGTGAAGTACCCTCTCATTGGAGCCATGCGAGAAGAGCTTCTGGGGATATCACGCGGCAAAGAAGCCAAGGACGTCAATTGGACTCAGGTGGCCGCCACATTCGAAGATTTGGAAGAGGTGAGTTACACATGAGGCTTGACTGGTTAATGAAGCAATTTTTGCAATTGTGTCTCTGATTAAATTGTAGAAACCGGAACCGATACAGATAGAAGTCGAAGAGGTTCTGAAGAAAGTGCGCAAACCCGCTAAGAAGCAACGCATCAAATCTGGTCTACTAGCTATTGAACAAAACTGTAAGTTTTGAGTACAATTTTCCGCGTTTGTCGTCTAACATTGTGACGTGCTTTTTTCTCATCAGCCCGGCCGGCTCAAGTCTTCTGCTACCTGACCAGCTGGTCTGCCAAACGTCCTGGAGCTGGCAAATTTGAACCCGACAACGTTGATCCAAAGCTCTGCACCCACGTTGTTTACGCGTTCGCCACTCTCAAGGATCACAAGTTGAGCGAGGGCAGCGACGATGATCCAGAGAACTACGAACGTGTCATAGCGTTGCGCGATGCCAACCCTGACCTTCAGATTCTGCTTGCCATCGGCGGCTGGGCTTTCGGGTCAACTCCCTTCAAAGAACTTACTTCCAATGTCTTCCGCATGAACCAGTTCGTCTACGAAGCTATCGATTTCTTGCGTGACTACAAGTTCAATGGACTCGATGTGGACTGGGAGTACCCGAGGGGAGCAGACGATCGCGCTGCTTACGTCAACCTGCTGCGTGAATTACGCGTTGCCTTTGAGGGAGAAGCCAAATCATCGGGTCTGCCGCGCCTTCTGCTCTCCGCTGCAGTGCCTGCGTCGTTCGAGGCCATTGCGGCCGGTTACGATGTGCCGGAGATTTCGAAGTACCTTGACTTCATCAACGTCATGACGTACGACTTCCATGGCCAGTGGGAACGCACGGTCGGTCACAATTCGCCCCTATTCCCGTTGGAAGCCACGACAGGATACCAAAAGAAGCTTACGGTGGACTTCAGCGCACGCGAATGGGTGAAGCAAGGAGCCCCCAAGGAGAAGCTACTCATTGGAATGCCGACGTACGGACGCTCCTTTGAACTGGTCAACGAGACACAATTCGACATCGGCTCAGCGGCTTCGGGTGGCGGTAAAGCAGGCAAGTTCACCAACGAAGCGGGTTTCCTGAGTTACTACGAAGTGTGCTCGTTCTTGGCGGCGGACAATACAACGCTGGTGTGGGACTCCGAACAACAGGTGCCGTTCGCTTATCGCGGCAACCAGTGGGTCGGTTTCGACGACGAACGATCCCTTAAGACAAAGGTAAGAAAGTCTGAAATACGCGGTCGTAAAATCAATAGACTTAATGTGCGTTTTTATATTTCTTACAGATGGAATGGCTAAAGGAACAGGGTTTCGGTGGCATCATGGTGTGGTCGGTGGATATGGATGACTTCTCAGGACGGTGTGGCAGCGGCAAGTATCCGCTACTGACCTCTCTCAACGACGAATTGAAGAACTACAAAGTCGCTCTAGAGTACGAAGGTCCCTATGAGTCGCATGGACCGCGTGGCGCCTATACGACGAAAGATCGTAAGTATTAAATGAGCACACACGGAGAAGGATGTTTAAAATTTTAATTCCTTTGCTCTCCGAACGTAGCTCACGACGTGACTTGCGAGGAGGAAGAGGGCCACATCAGCTACCACAAGGACTGGAACGACTGCACGCATTACTACATGTGCGAGGGAGAGCGCAAGCATCACATGCCATGTCCCGCTAACCTGGTGTTCAACCCACAGGAAAACGTCTGCGACTGGCCAGAAAATGTCGAGGGTTGCCACACGCCAACAGAAGCTCCGGCCAAGTGAAGTGAAGAGCGCTAAATACGATTTTCAGTAAAAAAAAACGGAAAATTTTCTTCGCCTATTCAAACCCTCACAAACTCCTGCATTGTAAAAGGAAATTAAAAGGAACGAAAAGTGAACTGCCAATATTTGAAAAGGAAGAGTTTGTTTATTTCTACGATGATTCTGCTTTTTGGTGAAGAAAAAGAAAATACTCAAAAATTGTTACTCGAACGATTGATTGCCTTTTCTACCACAAACACTTAGAAATTACAAAAGTTCTTTTTCGACCTTTAAAAATTAAGTGCTAAAATTAAGCAAATTTTCTATGTTAATCTTAAACTTGTATTTAGAGTTAGTTGCTAGTTGCTTTAAGTAGTTGTTTTTAACGGAACAGGAGCCTCCAACAATTTTAACGAAAATTTTTCTACAAAATTACGAAATTTTAAACAATTGCTGACGTTCCGTTCTGTTTTGTTTGGTTTCATTCCGTTTCGTTTTGCGCCGTTTTTCCGTTTTGTCCTAATAACGAAATTGGTATTTTCTTGTTCTTTAATTCATAACCTTCTACTACTACTAATAATAATTCTACTACTATTACTAATTTTACCTCCTTTAATATCATCATTACTGCTGTTACTATTTATACTTCCTACTCCTATTTTCTGTTGTTGTATTGTTCTTGTTCATATTCTCGTAAAAAATTATACGATATGATAATTCTTTTCTTACACTTTTTGTTAAATGAAATCAAAATTTTATCGATCAATCAATCAAAATACATATATAGAAGCATTCTTTTATATAAAATACTGTGATAATCATTCTTTATCGAAAACTTTCCAAATTTTATAACATTTTATACCAATTTTCCCGTCCTTCTCTCTGTAATAAACTTCTTCTATTTTCTTCAATTTTCTATCGTGTTATTGAAAGATATTCTCTCTCTCTCTCTTTTCTTTCTTTTGATTGGCTAAACAATTTTGTAAAGTTTTTAATATAATATATATTTTTTAATTTTTGTAATAAAATGTTTATATTTTATAATGTATGTATGTATTAATAATATATTAAAAAAAAGATTGTATTATAGTTTTTTTAGTTACAAACAAAAAATAAAATAAAAAATATAAACCGGTATTTCTCATTGAATTGAACAGAATATTAACTACAAAGCTGGCGAAATGTCAGCGTCAAGATCATGAATGAGTGCGAGAGGTCACAATGAAGAGTTAAAGCATAGAAACAGATGTCAAGCGGTTGGGTCAAAACTCCGAAGAGAACCATTTAAGCTAAGAATTGTAGAAAACGCTACACGCGCTGGCGGCCAAATACTGAAAGCTTCTTTGAGGTGCCTACACATTACTTGTAGCTGTCATTTTTAAAGCAATGTTTGTGGATGAAGATCAGCCATGAAATGATAGAAAACTAACGAAACTGAGTGAAAGGAAAATAAAACAGTCGCCTAATAATATTTTACAATTGTTTTCAGTTATTCAAATATTGCAGTTACATGAGAAGTTTGACATTTTCATCGTGTGTGGTGACCCTAATGCGTTGTCATGGCCGACGTGACGAGTTGCGTAGAACGAAACTTCTTCTTGATTTCTATCATTCTTACATTCAAGTTGTCAGCGTTAAAGCCGTCAAAGACAAAGTCAAAAGCAGAGATTTATCTCTGGTCAAAAGTGCTGAGGTCATTATTTAATACGTCAAGGGCGCGCCATCAAAGCGGTCAGAGACACAGTATCGAAACTGTCAAGAACAACAACTTTGATTTTTTAATATATGACTATAACAATGAATGAATATTATTTTTTTTGGCAACATAAAAATATTTACTATATTTATACTCAGCTTAATGTTATAAAATAACAATATAGAACACGCACATATAAATCCGAACAGTTGGCAACCCATACAAAAAAGGGTTAACAAACACACAACAAAAATACAATGCAATAAGCAAACGGAAATAAAAACATAACAATGAAGAAATTGAAAAGATAAATAATATAATTTAACTGATAAATAATTTAATTTAATTTAAATCCCAATTTAAAATCTGTTACTAAGTAAAAAACGATTCTTATTGAAACTTGAATTATTATTTAACCCAAGCACACGCATGAAGCATTAATGAATTCATTTTGCGTATAATTTCATTATTGTTGTTGTTGGTATTTATTTTGAGCTATATACTAACGCAAGTGGCAAATTGAACACAAGGTAGTTTATAGAAAAGTACAACAAAAGTTGCATTCAAACGTTTTCAATTCTTATATATATAAAGTTAAAATGTAGAGCCGAAGTTACAAAGCAATGAATTACAAAAATTATTTGCTAACAGATCATTTATTTAAATAATATTAATATTAAAAATTTTGTAACAGTTCTCAAATATGTTTCGTTAAAGGAAAACAGAAGTATGGATATTTTTAAAACTAGTCTCTAAAAATCCTATATTTTACATACATTTCCAAATCAAAATTCGATCTTCGCTTTGCAACGATTTGACTTCCTACTAATTAATAGCTTCCTTCACGCGTTCCAGGAAGCGCATTGGACTAAACCATGGATAAGTTCGCAGTCGTTGACGTGCTGATCTCGGAAACTTTGCGGCGGCGATTTGCGACTCCGTCTCAGTCTCTGTATCCGGATCCATTTCGGTCTCATCGCTTTGAGAGCTATTCGGCTGCAGTTTTTTGAGCGTTTCACTTAAAACGTCCCGCAGGAATCGGCTGAAGTTGTTGCTTTGTAGTTTCGTCTGCAGGTCGTCGGTACCCTCGAGAATCTTGGATCGTAGCGTCTCTCCAAAATCATCATTAATTGCAGCGGCTTTAGTTTTTCTCATGATGTCTTCTGTATTCTCCTCATCGCGGTCCGTGCGCCGTCTGAAGAGAGGCGCTGGTCTCAGGTGCATCTTGGCGCTGTTCATGAACCAGGATGGATTGAATTTCGTTGGACGCTTCTGCTCTCTGCTGTCCTCGGACTCGTCATTGTCGCGTACAACACGAAGAGGCGCCGGTCGAAGAAGCGTGTTGGCCAAGTCATTGAACCACTCAAATTGATTGACGGAGCGTTTCTTGAGGATTTTCGTCTCTAATTCTCCAGCTCCAACACCTTCCGCTGTTTTCAGCTCCTTCTGGGCATCGCTCTGTTCGTAGAGTGTATTCGGAACATCCGGCTTGTAAATCACCACAGTTGAGCGCTTGTTGCGTCCAAGCGACATTAAGCTTTGCCGGCGATCAGCGTTCTGCTCGAACTGCAAAGCGTTGCGCACGAAGTCGCTTTTGCCTGGACCCTGTATAAGTATTTCGAACGGCAGCTTCAGCTTACGTGCATCGCGCTGCACCGAGGCGATGCACTCGGTGTCCGAGCGGTCGTTGTTGCACTCGCAGATGCACTCCTCGCCGCAGTAGAAGCCCATTCCGTCGCATTGTTTGCAAAGGGCCTTGCATTGGCGTGTGTTCGCCAGTTCCTCGTCGGGCGAGGGGATGGCACTGGCGCCAACCAAGACGCAGACGAAGATGCACAAGGCGAAGGTGAAGCACCATAAATTTAGATCCCATGTACGAAATGTTCTTTTACGCATTCCTGTTATTGTTGTTGTAGTCATGACGATTGCTTTGCTGTTGCTGTTGTTGTTGCTGTCTCTTTTTAATCTCGAGCGCCGAAGATGGTTCCCTTGCAGATTCTGAACGCAAATTGAATGATATTTATATTAAACTCAATCTTTTATTATTGCATCCAAAAGCATGATCATAATCACGAAATCAGCCGACTTACTTTCTTTTTTAGGTAATTCGTAAAATTATTATAATTTTTTACTCAAATTTGACATTCTTTTCGAATGAACTTAAAATATTTCGTGTTCTGCTACATCAACAAAAAAGTTGCCAAGAAGTACGACTGACTGAATTCGGTTTTAATGGAGCGTCTCGCAAAATCACAAACCACTCATTAAACTCGAAGAAAAGCACGAACTGAAAACTACCATGGGTTTTGTGGAAAACAGACCTAAAATAAATGCTTAGGTTTTCGGAAAAGAAGAGCGGAGAAGGTGAAGTCATAAAATTCAAGTCTCAATAAAAATGGGCCGCATTCTTATCGATGTATCGGCCCTCATCGGTAAAACACAATCTCAAATGAATGACATGCATATACATATGATAAAAACTAACATTATCTTGATAGCAATGATAAAAAATTTATTATTTTATCTTAACACAGAGCAACTAAACACGAAATATGTAAGTTGTTTCTTCCTGTCTTTAGTAACAATTTTTAATAAATTGACGTCAGTTCCAGAAATTGGTTTTATTTTTCTGGCCTCAAGATCGGTTAAACCGCTGCTGCTTAGATTTCATGGTAAATTATCTTTCATGCTTTGCAACAAGGTTTTTGTTTTAGCAAATATATCTTTTGACTGTTATAATAACTGCAAAGAATTGGGTTACTATGTGACAACAAACACTTACAATTCTTTCATGTTCTCATTCTGAAAGCAACAACAAGTGGTTGTGTTGCCCGTCGCAGAGATACGGTCATGGTCAAGCCATGTGCATGTACATATTCGCATATACCTATAGTACATATACTAAAAAGTGTATGGATGAAAATGACGACTTTGCACTGTTCCACTTAAACTCTCTTCAACTTTCAGTTGACTTCAGCTGACTTTCAGTTTAACAAAAAATTCATTCAGCTTGGAAATGAAGAGTAAGTAAAGAAGTATATCAACAATTAATTTTAGGGACTATTTTAAATATACACAAATGTAATTTCATATACATATGTATGTATATATGTATGTCCATATATATATATAACTGTGGCTATGGAAAAATTCGATTATCAATTATAATTGTTTTTTCATTGAGTTCATTTGGTATATAGTCATCAATTACTGAAAAGTTATGTCCTTCTAAATGTACATACATACATACATACATATCTACATATAAAGCACAAATATGCTTTAATGACTCTCGAAAACTTTGGCCTTGGAAAGACTTTCGAAATTAAAGAGTTCTGTGGAAGATTCATAAATTTATACCTGTAAATTTACAGATATATTTTTGTTTTATTACACACAGATTTCATTTAAATTAATTTGGTGTTATTCTATAAAACTGTTTAAAAAAAGTAGTGTGCATTTGTAGAGACATTATGTATGGTCATTATGAAAAAAAAAATTAACTAATCAAAAAGGTTTGTCCAACACAGTCTTTTCAATACTTCTCAGAGATATTGCAAAACTTGGTTTCTTCCTTGCTTAAATCACACGCCCCTAGCGACGCTTTCCTTTGCCTTTCTTGCCACCACCACCTCCTCCACTAGATTGTTGCGCCTGCGATTGTGTATGTTGGGAGGTGTCCCCCGATTTATTCTGACGCGATTTCAATTGTGGAATTTTGCTGGCTATATACAACATGATGGACTCACGTGTGGGGAATCGTGGATCACACGACGTACCGTCATCGTTGCGCATCTGGACGCGAATTCGGCCACGATACTGTAATTCCTAAATGTTCATTCATAAATTTTACTCGATTTTTCCACTTTGCGTGTTAAAGATTTTCAGTCGACCAACATACCCTGCTTTTTTCTCTGCTGTACTGCTTGTTTTCTACACCCACAGAAAGCTGTGTGACCGAAAGAACATCGCGAATTTCTACATACGTGGGAGTGTCGACGCAGTTCTCCTTGGGCAGGCGACGACCCTCTTGACGTGTCTTCTTGCTGTTGATGTAGGCGGGATAGATGCAGATCCATCTGGACATAAAAGAACAAGGATTTTATGACGTGTACAAGGTAATAATAGTAATATTTATCTAACCTCTCAATTTCGCTGTGTTTCTTGTTGGGATGCCAACTGGTCTGCACTGGAACTGATGCTAGCATAATCCTTTAACAGTTCTAATATAGGATTTCGTAATAGTTTGCTTTTAATACTTATTTAATATATGTATTCAATTTACCTACGAAATTTCCAAAAAAAGGGTAAAGCACGAATTTTTGACACGTCGTTGTTTGTCAGTGATAAATTCAGAGCTTTGCAAACTGTAATCCCGAAACAAATGCACATATAATATGCATGCATATATGTACAGTTAAAACGCATGCGTACTTTTTTGTTTGATAATTCAATTTTTCTAAAATTGAAAAATTTGAATGAAAATTTGACAACACACAACAGCTATTCAGAAGAAAATAGAAGAAAATATTGGCAGCACTGACAGACTGTTAATTTTACGTATTAGTAGCATTGTTGATGAGCGTCAAAAGAAAAATTGAAACGTCGTGCGAAATATTTACAACAATACACTTTTCTTAAGAAAAAACTTATAATTGGCAGCAAAAAGTAATAAAATTGTATCAAATCGTTTTTCTCCAAAAGTAATAGTTTTTCGACAACATTTTATTTTACATGAATGAAACACATCTGCTTAATAACTGTGCCCATTCTGTCCGGATATCATTAATAGTTTCGGAGATATAGTGATAAGAATATCAATTTTCGATGGGCTATAAATCGATAACTATGTGAGGGCAAAAAAGTTGTTCTTGTTGTAATCAGAATCAAAAAGTACAACAAAAACTGGAGTGATTCACCAACGGTAAAGTTGTTCCCACAGTTTATATTTCTTCGTGATTAATTAAAAAATATTAATAATTGATTTTGTTTTAATGAATTTGTGGACGATGGCGATTCAATACATAGAACACTAATTTGAACGACAACTCGTATACTAAGCGTGTCAGTAGAGTGTGATACAGCTGCTTCATGTTCCTTATTTTAACTTCTACGTGCCCTATTACATTGCAAACTTTTCTAGTGTGGCAAAATAAAATAGTATTCGTGTTTGGGATTAAAAAACTCCAATTGTAACAAAAATAGGAGTTTCAAGTAAGAAAATTTGCACTGATAAACTGTTTTGTGTGCATCAGTGAACAGCTGTGCATTGCACTGCTGTTTAAACAGTTTTGCATTAGGAATTCAATTGTTTACAAAACATAAATACAAAGGGGAATAAATACATAAAAGAATGTAAACGTAAAACGAAAATGTTGATGATTTTCTTCTCATTTCGAATTTGACAGTAGCACAGGGAACTCCTACGATTTGGAAAGGGCTCAATCAGCGAGGGGAACTAAATAGACTGGATTAAAATTGATGATTTAATTACTTCAAAACTTGTGTCGGCGTATAAGAGGAAAAATAGTCTGAATTCAGTTAGTTAGGAGTCTGAAGTTGGCATCATATCAGGAGGAAAAATAAGAATTTGTTTGCTTTATAACATTATATTGTGATTTTGTAAAATCTAGTTAACACGCTATGGAGGAGCTCAGCAGTATTCTGGAGAAAACCAAAGATCAGTCCACGATGAAGGAACAGGACGAGGTAAGTTTTCATGAGCAGTTTTCCTAAAGTTACATGTTTAGAGTTTCTGTTTATCTTTAATTTTTACTGTAATCTAATGTGTTTGCTTGTGTGTATTCTGCTCTTCCCTCCTGTTAGATTCTGTTGCAACCCTTCGCATACATTCAGCAGATTCCTGGCAAACAGTTCCGTTCCGAATTGGCGTTGGCTTTCAATCATTGGATGCACATTCCTGAGCAAAAACTACATCAAATCGGTGATATTGTCCAGATGTTGCACAACTCTAGTTTGCTGTGAGTTGTTTTGTGTTTTCTTTAAATAATAGAAACGATAAAATTGGTTGCATGCTAACCAATTATTTTGTGTACTTGTCTCTGTCGGTTGAGACTTGTGTTAAGTTCATTAATTATTAATATATGTATGCACAATATTTAGGAATTCTAATACTTGCATTTACTATATTTATTTTTTCCAATATAAAGAAAATTTTTTCTACGAAGATATCGTAATTATTTTCATATTTGTTTCCATGTCAGACTAAATTTAAAGGAATTGAATGATGTTAGTTAGATTTCGCATGAATTTAAAGACAAAACAACATCAAATCGAAGTAAAATTTAGAGAACTTGATCGTATATTTTCTTCTAAATGAAATAAAACCATTTATTTATGGTTGCTAAAAGTTGTTTACAAATTCACGCTTTTTTTGGCCCCCCCCCCCCCCCCTTTAAAACAATTGTAGACAAATCAAAACTGTTGCCCAATACGAAATTCCAATTTACGATTATATTGGAAAAGAATTGCTTATTTTGCAATTTTGAGCACAAGAATATTTGTTTTGGGGATATACTCGTAAAAGTGTTCAGACGATTAAATGAATATCAATTAATAAAAATTGATTATTGGACAACAAAGCAATTAAACCACAAGGTTGTTTTTTTCAATTTCAAATCAAACTTTTCATTGTTGCTCATTTTTAATTCTGCGAATATTTTAAATAGCAAAGCATTCTGCATATCAATTACATAATGTTTTGGGTCTTCTTTTATCTTCATTCATGTATTTATTTGATTCCATTCTTTCGTTTCAATTGCTGTTTTCTTCTGTTTCTTCTAGCTTTCTTCTGTTTTAGAATTAATATAGCATTAATATATGTACATATTGTACATGTATAAATTTATCGATTGCTATGGACTGGTTGAGTTCTTCTGGACTGGAATTGATTATGTTGCTTTGTTGTTGGAATGCTTTTTACTTGATTGAATAGCGGCATCCATCCGCCTGCTAAAATTTATTATTTTTAATTACTATGAGTTCTACTGACGATAAGTCTTCGTTCGAACCCTTTCGCAAGACTCGAGTGTGATTATTCTTCAACATTCTTTTGCTACTAATCATTGCCATTTGCTATTGTTATGTACATATATTGTACATTGTAATGCCATGTAATATGTAATTTCCAGTTGCATGTTGAATGTATTATGCATGCTGGTCATTATTAAAGGTCTTTAATAATGAAATGCTTTAATTTTATTTCATCTTTTTTAATTTTCGTAATATTAATTGTTCTTTCTGGACAATTTAATGTAATGGTTGGCTATTCACTTGTATCGCATTTGAAACACACAGATATAATGTGTTTATTGAAATGTTGTGCCTTTGAAAAGAAATTTGAATTGAAAAAAGTAGAATAACGGTAACCATCAGCATCCTCCCTCCCTCCCTCACCCTCTTCACTGCTTTAACGTGACGCATTGTGCAACTAGTGTGCCAACAACAATGGAAATTTGTTTAAAAAATCCAAAGACAACAACAATGTTTATTCTTTGCATTGAAGAAGCATGAAATGGAAAATGTCCTTAATTCTGCTAAAATGCCTTCTGTTTGCATACCTCATTCCTATCACGCTCAACTTCCTTCCAGCTTCTCTTCCACTCTTCTTCCTCTTCTTGTTTCTGACGTCACTGGCGCCTTTATTGTGTGGCATGAATAAAAGATGCAGCTGCAGAAACAGTGACACCAAACGACAGTTTATACTTAGCTGGATTCATTAATTTATTTGTGCATCCTAGAAGCATGTTGTACCATTTCGTATAGAATTAAAGTTACATGTTTTTAACTATTTTTAAACCACTCTGTTTTGATAGTAAAACAGTATTTAATAGAAAAATGATTTAATATAAAACACTATTTAATAGAAAATGGATTCAATGCAAAACAATATTTATTATAAAGCAATATTTAAAATGAAACAGTATTTAATTTAAAACAATATTTAATATAAAACAGTAATTTAATAATGAATACAAAAACCATAGAATATATTTGAATTTAACCAAGAATTATTAAAGCCTTCATTTATAGATAAACATAGATATAAATGTGCTTCTAGGGTTGGTATTTTTTTTTTTTTACTAACTCATCCAACTGATTGCGTTCCATTGTCACTTTGTCATTTACATCCACATCCTTTTTCAATGGCTATTTACATCTACATCATCATTCATGTGAATTTAGAATTTTTTTGTTCCTTTCGTTAAATAACTAAAGTAAAGACTCTTATGTTTCTTTCATCATAAAAGAATGCAGATGTTTTAAAGATATCAGTGTGGAAAAACAGAAATCAGTAGAAAAACTTCGGGTCTTATGTTTTTTGTTTTCTTCCTCTTCCTTTTCGTCTTCTTCCCATTCACAATTGAAGTTATTGTAAATTGTCTTAAATGGTTTTAATTAAAATGCATACAAATGTTGCAAGTAAAACGAAAACTTAATGGAATTCGATACAGAATTATTTATATTTGTACATGGTATATACATATACATATATATGTATATACGTAAGCTAAATTTGTGTATGTAAATTATATAAACACTCGTACATATGCAGATGTTTCGAGTTTATAGAGTTGGTTGTATTTTTATTAAAGCAACTGAAATTAATTTGTTATTTTTGTAAAAAACAAGAAGAAGATTTGATTTAGTTTGGTAAAAACAAGAAGAAGATTTGATTTATTTTATTAAAAACAAGAAGGTTTGGTTTGATTTTAATACATAGAATAGACGTAACAAAAACCTGTTGCATATTTTTTGGATGATGTTTTGCAAACACTATTAGTTACTATAGAAACGTGTAAATATAATATATAGTCTTAGCCTATAGTCTTCAGTACCGTTGCAGTCCAACAGTTAGTAACGTGAAGTTAGACCGTAATTAATTAATTGCATGTCGCAACCAATTGAGTTCTTACTGAGTTCTTACTTCCTCAAGTCAGACGCCACTTAATACTTTTTTCAGACTTGATGATATTGAAGACAATTCCATTCTTCGCAGAGGTGTTCCGGTGGCTCATTCCATATACGGTGTGGCCAGTACCATTAATGCCGCAAACTATGCCCTGTGCTTGTCCATTGCGAAGGTGCAGCAACTGGGACATCCAGAGGTAAATCGTTCTTTCATCGTCACATCACGTTCATATAATAAACTTAATGATGATATTGTTTGCCTATTTCTTTGAAGGGTAACAAGGTTTGCGTGGAGCAGCTGTTGGAATTGCATCGTGGCCAAGGTATGGAAATCTACTGGCGCGATAGTTTTACTTGTCCCTCCGAATCCGATTACAAACTGATGACTGTTCGCAAGACTGGCGGTCTGTTCATGATGGCCATTCGTTTGATGCAACTTTTTACCGATAAAAAAGAGGATTATTCCAAGTTGACCTCTATTCTGGGTTTATATTTTCAAATACGTGATGATTATTGCAATTTAAGTTTAAAGGAGGTATGCACACATTGAAAAGGAGAGCGAGAAAAGTCCGTTTTGATTGTTTACTTTGTGCTTTCATTTTTAGTACACTGAAAATAAAAGCTTCGCCGAAGATTTGACTGAGGGTAAATTTGGATTTCCTGTGATACACGCTGTACGCACCCAGAAGAAAGATAAACAAGTTTTACGTACGTCCCCCCACCCCTCATTTAATTTAGTAGATCTTTTAAAAATATTACAAGGAATTCCAAAAGAAATTATTATATAGAAGTTATTAATAAGAGGTTATTATATTGTATATGGAAATTATATATACATATATAAAAAAATCTCCACCTGAGTGCCTCCTATATTCTATATCTAATGTGGTCTATATGAGTTCTATATGAGTTTTCTTTTCACTTTAGATATTTTACGCCAACGTACACATGATGTTGAGGTGAAAAAATATTGCATAAAGTTACTTGAAAAACTGGGCAGCTTTAAGTACACACGTGAAGTCCTGGAAAAACTGGATAAAGAAGCCAGAGCCGAGGTAAGCTTTTACTTTATGTACTTAAGTAATTTTTATTATCAATTAAATATCTTAATTGTCCACAGGTTGCACGTTTGGGTTCAAATCCTTACATGGATGCTCTTCTCAACAAACTGCTATCCTGGAAAAGTGCTGAATATCATAGCGTCGAAAATCACAGCAACAACACTCAGCATATCGGAGACACATGCAATTAACAACAAAAGAGGCAAAAGAGAGATTTTTGAATAGAAAAATTCTCATACTTTTGCTGATAAAAACCACTACACTAAAACAACAAAAACAAACAGAAAATAATTCTAAGTATTTACTTAAGAATACTGAGAGTACTTAAAGAATCCTGAGTTATGTGTACTTCAGGAGTTGTACTTTTTATCTGAGTTAAATTCTTCGTTAAATTCTGCACTCTAGAGCACACATACCACAATTCACTGGAAATACTTAAAAAGTGCACCTTTCTTCATAATTTAATCATGTAAATTACTAAGAACAGCAGAGCTTATTTGTTAACTGAAGTTCTTCTTCCTAAATTAGTTTCTTTAAACATTTCTTCAAATTATTGATCAATGAAATGTAATTTATTTTAACAATAGTTAAAGCGTTGCTTTATGCTATGAATAGTTTAATTAAAAAAGTGAAAAATCCAACTGTAAATTTTGAAAAGTCCGACATTTAATTCTATTTTGTAGAAATCCTTCATTTAAATTGTAGTTCCTTTAATAACTTGCAACTTGTAACGAGAGGCTTCGATGTTTTTTGCTACTAAATACATACACATGTATGTATGTATATAAATTGTTATAAGATGTTAAGTGGGGCTTTTTTTAATTATGTCCTTACCATGTTGTTACCTACAAGTTTACAATTGATTGCTTCTCGTTTAAGTGTCCTGAAATGTGTTTGAATACACATTTCGAAATACTGAAAAATATATAAAAATGCTAATGCAAATGTTAACTTTTTGATGAAATATGCACTGCAATATTTTGCACATAGCGCACCACCTACAGATAACAAACGAACAATATTAATACACACACATACAGTATATATACATACATATATATTATATAATATTTTACAAAACAATAGTTGGAATTATTAACTATTCTATCAGTGAACAGAATCCAAGCTCGCATAACGTTAAAGAGTTAAAGCAAACAAAACAAATCAACAAAAGTAAGCAAAGAATATTTTAACAGAAACAAAAAAATCACTATATACACCTATATATATATTTATGCAAATATATTACTATATAAGCAAATGAAAAAAATCAACAGAAGCAAACAAGTCACATTTAAACAGAAAGAAAGGGCTTTCTTTCCATTAATATATTTTTTGTTTGCTTTTGTTGATTTGTTTTGTTTGTTTAAATAGTGCTATATACATATAATAGTGTGTATAGAATATATATATATATATATACATACATATATATATTGACTTGTGTATAAATAAAGTATATCAACTGAATGCTTTCAAAAAATATTCCAGTTTAAAAGCCAAAAAATAAATAAGACAGATATTAACTATTATAAAACACAATCTAAATATAAACTATATAATTATTTAAATTAAATTTGTCATTTTAATTTATATTTAAATTTGTTAAATTATTTTAAAAACGTACTGTTGATTTACATGTCCCTTTATATACAATATACTATATACATACATATATCGAAAAACATATTAACAATGTGAGAGTGATGTGGAGAAAAAATCCTGGGTATTGAAAATTCAGATAAAAAGATGTTAACGCTTAAATTCTTATTGCACAGGATATTATCAATAATTATAAACAAAACCGAGTTCAGTACTTGGTATATTTTCTGATAAAATATGTATATAGAAAGGGAAGGGTGTGTGTAAAATTGGAAAGCAGGGAGGCGAAGGAAAGGTGTTGGTAAAGAATGTAAGGTTTACATTATATTCGAGAATAGATTCAGTCTTTCTGAAAAGTAAATCATTTGAGAAATGAAGAAAAATAAATATTTTAAACAGCAGCAATAAATGATCATGAGTTTTATTTAATAATTTTCATTTGTGAAATAGTCACAATGAATTATTAGATCCACACTTAAATTAAAAGCAGGAAGCGGACTGAGTTTCTTTTATTTACATTTACATATATTTGTGTATGTTATTATATCTGACAATAATTGCTTTAAACAATTCTTAAATAACGCGCTCAATTAGAATTAATAATCAATAATTTTTGTTTTTATGTATATTCACTTTATTTTCGATACAAATTTAAACATTAATTCATCAACATATTACTATATAGTTTAATTATTTATAGTTTACATTATTATATAGTTATCTTGTTGTTATTTGTTTATCACTTTCTTTAAACTGCAAGCAATTCCAAGTACTCGTTCTTTAATACGGATTCACACATAAATGTATGTACATATATACGTAGTATACAATACATATATGTACCTTTATGTACATACATATATGTATATATGAATATATGTATGTATACTATTAAAGAAGAGAATAAGTTTATGTATACGAGAGTAAATTGACGAATATTCTTTTTATATACAATAATCTTTATAATATCGTAGAAATATAATGATATTTATATTTTATTGGTCATTTGACAGCAGTTTTTTTATTTTCAATAATTTCACTTTAAATTATTTTATCATTAAGCTCAATATTTGTATGTGTATACATATATGTATATGCTTTTAAAAAAATAATAATACCAATTTTACTTAATAAATATAATATTTAATTAAATTTGATTTTATTATGTAAAGCTGTTTTTTCAATTATATTCAATTATTTCAAAATTTATATAAAACTTAAATGAGGTTTAACAGAATGCATTTGATGCAAAGAACCAAATTTAACAGCAACTCAAAGAAAACTTAACAGAGCGAACAGAGAGAATTTTCGGCTCTGTTATTTTTTAACAGTCTTAAACTAATCGAGAAAGTATTTTAAAGAAAATAAAAGAAACAATTTGAATAATTTTTGTATTTTTAATTTAATCTTTACCTCCTGTAATTGTTACAAGTACAAATATGATTCGGTGTTGTTTCAGTGTTAATATTTCAATATGTTTTCTCGGATATAAAATGGTTAATATGTTTATCTTATGAGGAAACATTTTTATTAATTTTGCTATGATCGCTTATGTACGGTTGTGAGGCGTCCGAGGAGCTGATAAGCTGCATTTAAATTCTGTTTGTGTACTAAAGGAAGATTGCATGGAATATACAATATATCTACATTTTTATATGATTTGGTTTGTTAACAATTGAAATTTCACAACATATTGGGATCCGATCGGAAACTTCAATCGCGTTGTTGTTGTTGTTTGTGATGCAGACCCAAACAGCAAAAACATCATCTTCCACCCCCATGGTCTCTGAATTATAATCCTTTAAAATTTGAAATTATTTTTTACCCTTTACATAAATAAACGGTATTTCAAATTTCTTAATAATCCTATCCGGATATCTTTAATAATTTAGGAGATATAGTAATCAGAATTTCAAATTTCAAGGGGCTATAAATCGATAATACGAGAGCAAAAACGTTGTAATCAGCATAAAAAAGGAAAACAGCAACAACAACCAAATTGGAGTGGATCCACAATGTTAAAGTTAAGCCGACATTTGAATTAATATGATACTGCAGATAACTGTTGAATAATAATGCATTTTATACACTTTTTAACTCGACTCTTTTGTTGACATTATTCATTTATCGTTTTGATACAATATTATTTAGGTTGACATTACTTTTTTGAAATGATAGTTTATGAACAGCCATGTTTGTAATATGTGGCCACTATTTTTCAAATAAACAAGCATCGTTATGGTCTTTCAAAAAACCTGTCAGCTTGGGAGGATTTCGTTGGATTACGAAATTCAGAAATGATACAGTCTGTAGTAAAATGTCGGAACTTTATAAACAGCATACACCGAAGTAAGTTGTAATTTCGTTTTATTTTCTATTGTGTATTTTCACTGTCTGAATTACGTTTATTTCAAAATATGCAACTTTGTACGTTGCTTAAAGTTAACCTAAAAATGTGCGCTCGATTTTTTGTTTCCTACCTTCTTATTGGGGTTGCCATATAATTTTTTCTTGCATTACATTTTTTATAAATAAAAAAGAAATTTCTTTGTTTTTCAAAAAATCAAAAAAAAAAAAAAAAATGATCCCTGGGTTCTGTTCTGCCAGGATGAAGTTAAAAATCCCATGAGAAGTCATTGAATATCATCAATCGAATCCTGTGAATTGTGTTTTAATACCCACTGAGAGCAATTTTGATTAATTAAACTTCTATGAACTAAAAGTAAAAATGTAATGTACATACATACATGTACATGTACATAAATAAATAAATAATTTTACATCCTCTTCATTAAGAAAATCACAACATTTAATAGTTTGGATACATGTACTCGTACATATAAACGTATGTAGTATTTAGTACAAATTTACATTTGCTTATACAGTAACAATCATATATATCTGTAAACATTTGTAAGTATACATGTGTAATATATGTACATACATACATATATCTATATTATACTTGTGTATTATACACATACAATATATTTGCTACACACATACCTATTGTATACGTAATACGGTTGATAGGTATGAGATATTTCTGTGAGATATCTGATCATCATAGTATTAAATTTAATTAAATATTTATGTGTACACAGTCTATTCTGTGTTGCTACAATGTATATGTATTCATGCTTACTTTAAGTCCATATTTAAATATATAAATACCGTGTATTTTTCTACACAAATTCGAAATATATCTAGTATACATTAATAAGTTCAATCATAGATACATACATACGCATTAAAAAAATGCAATATAAAGCACACATTTACATCAAACGAATTGACAGACAGACAGATTGATAGACGGAATGAACAAAGAATCGAATCGAAAGAGTGATGGGCATACATACGAATATGTGTGTATAAACCATCAGAATGATCATATATTCTGTGGCTTGACAAATATTAGTCTTTTATCTCTCATCTGTCGTCAGATTCGTTTTGTTTTTCCCTTTTACATTAATTAATTTAGTTTCTATTTCGATGTTAACTCTATTTTGCAGAGTGGTTAGATATTGTATCGTTCGGATATTGTATTGTACATCCTGTATATCCTGTATATGTAATTATATGTATACATCTGTATATTCATATATGTATATATATATATATATATAGATATGTATGTATGTATGTAGTAGTACGTAAACAGATGAATTATTATTAGACAGTATTATTTTTCTTTCTGTTTTAAGAAAAACCACAATATTGTTTTTCAGAGCATGCAAAAAATAATCAAGTTGGCAACTTCGTTGTCCTCGCTGGATGTTAAGGCGCCCATATACGGGTCGACAAGTTCGCAACACGGTTGGTTTTCTTATAAATCTTCTCATCCATGCCGCTACTCGCGGACTTTTTCAACGGTTGCAAGTTAGTTGGGACAAATTTGAAATCTTTCAAAAACTGGTGGACTACTACTTGGTGGCTACTCAAGCAAAGGAGTAGATTTCGTATTAAGAACATCGAACGAGAACAGCTGATGTCGAGTAGATCCGTATGCTTTACGGTTCTTACGGAAGCCTACGTTCGTCAGAATGTTCCGTTCAAATTCGATCAGTTACGTGTATGTACTTATTTTGGGCAGTCTTTCACACTTCTTATTTTACGGACGTATTCGTACTCATTCGTCACTTTTGGTTGAGGCAGAAGATGTAGCCAGTAGAACTACAGGGATAATATAATATTTCTCACACATTTTATTCATAGAATTTTGTTTTATATGTATATGTATTTTGTTTACATATGTATATGGTATTTGTATAGTTGCTTCGAAGTTTCAAATTCGGTGTTTAGCTCATGTAATTGTCTCGCAAGTGGGCGTGAGAAGTTGCGCACCGAAGTTGGCGAGCCTGGCGGCCCGTGTATGGGGGGTCTTTATAATTTATATGTACCAATTCAACACTGATAACATGGCATAAACGATCTGTGGCTGTAATTGAATTCAACGCATGGTTCAATGGTCTGTTGCCAACCGGTGCCGGCGACATGCGTCTGTTGCCCAGCGGTGTGTTGGCGTCCTCTAATTAATTATTTACGTGTTAACCGTTGCGCGTTTGTGACCCTGCCCTGGGTGTTGACAACATTAATAATAATGCTGCAATTTCAGGTGAGAACCTTGTTGTCGCTGTTGTTCTTGTTGCAGTTGGTGCTAAATCAGTTGCGCCAGTTGCTATTAATGAAGCAGACGGTACAGCAACTGGTTTCCATGATGTGACTTGCGTATTTCCGCCATCGCCGCCATCGCCGCCATCGCCGCCATCACCACCATATTTCGTCCTTCTTGTCTCCTCTTTCGATCAGATTTTTTTGTCGTCATTTAAGCGTGCGAGTCATATATTCAGATCCGACATCATTTTGCGGAAGTCGTTTAGTGAGCCGTAGGTGTCGAAATCATCGCCGTCCAAAGCACCGCCACGTGAGCCGTATCTACTGCCCGGTGCACCCATATTAGAGGGACGCGGCAGCGCCAGCGGCACTGGCAAAAGTTCAGGCATCACCGAATGGTGCGTTATAAGCGCCCGCAATGAAGAGAACTCTTTTGTGAAGCCCTACACGAATGTGGAGATTAGAAGCCGAAATGAGGTAATCTGTGTGTCACATTTCAATCTGAAATCCACCAGCAGCTCAACTCACCTTAATTTTGTAGCCCCGGGGTGTTCGTAGTATCAAGTAGTGCGCTACCTTGGGCGCCGGTGGAGGCACCCTCAGCGACAGTGCAAAGCAGCCGGGTTTCGTGCTACTTTGTCGCACAAGGAAAGCACCCGGACTCTGGCGCGACAGCACCTCCAGCGATATCTCGCGTGGTATTCCAGCTTGAAACCAGGCAGCACCCTTTAACTCGTTCTGCTCGGCCAGACTGAGACTGTCAACGCGCATCGGCGCGGTGGGTGCGAACATCTTTGGACTGGAATTAGCTGCGGAAAATCGCGAAACACATGCAGAATATGAAGCATAATAATTGGGATTGGGACCAGAGGGGGATGAAGTCGCTGATATACTCACCGCTGCTGGTTTCTCGCAAATATTTCTTCTTGAAGTTGAATTCGCTGTTGAGTTCCTGCAGTCGATGCGTCGCTTCGAGCGTGGGCAGCGCCGTCAGCGATTGTCGACACGAGTCGCCGAATTTACTGGATATCAGCTTTTCCGGCTCGCAAATAGCTTCATTGACGTAACCGTCCGATATCGTATGTGAGGAGCATGAATTCAGAGAGGTGCTGTTGGTGTTCACCAGCGGCCGACTGTCCTCCGTGGTGCGCAGGAGGCCCATGCCCATGGTGATGCGTTTGACCTGCAGATGAGAAGCGTTGTTTTTTTCTTTTTACTTTTAATGTTGGCGAAATTTTGAAGTACATTTCTGCTGATAAGTTTATTGCAAGTTTGTAACTTCTAACATAAAAAAGGCCTTTAATGTTGAATCTAAACTTAGATCAATGTAGGTACACTTTTTTTACTTTAGTTAGTTTAGTTTGCTGCCAATTGAAGCACAGTTAACTTGGAACTGAAGTGCAAATTAATTAGAAAGGAGTTCGCAAAATTTACATCCCAAAAGAATTTTGGTCTCTGAGGTTGACAGAGTTGAAGCTCGAAAATACTCGTAGTAAGAAAAACGACTCAATTAGGTGCACATTTATACACACTCACTCACTCAGACCCACACAACTGCGGCAACCATTCTGATATCCTGCATTCAGAAAAAGGTGTCAGCTGCTGCTGCTGCTGCTGCTGCTGTTGTTCGTGGTTTAATATGCAAATGCATCTCAGCTTGATCAGATTTACTCATAGATAGAGAGTGACAAAATTGGAAACAAAAACTAATTGAAAAAAGAAGGGGGGAACGTTAGTTTCAAACAACAAACCTGCAAACAAAAGTACGAGAATATTGAAGAGAGCAGGAAAAGAATGGATTGAATTAAGCAGAATCGGGGTTAATCGAATGCAAAATAAAATTGAAATTTCACATCGAAAGGATGCTCAAATTTTCGATGTTATATTAAATGAAGTCTTTTCTTTTGCCAAAATAACAAAAAACATCTAAATTGAACATTTCACATTGCAAATGATTGATCCATCAATTGACGGATTGAACGAATGTTTTTCTTAAATTGCTTTTATTATATTATTTATTTCTTTTCTTTGAGAGAGAAAGATTGATTTCGGTTTGATACAAACGTACATATATTATTTTTTCCATTTTTGTGATATGATATCATAAATTTAAATACAAAAACAAACCATATAGAGGTCCTTATAAATCGGGGTCGTGAAGGTCGAGGTCCTTGCTGTCGACCGAGATGACAAATGATGATAAAACAAAAACAAATATCGAAATAAAGCAGACCGTAGACGTTAGTAAAACAATGAAAAGATTGAGTTTTAAGCCTGCGGTAAGCATTGCGAACAAAGCCATTCACACATACATACAAATGTAACCGTATACGTGTGTAACTTACACAGATGCAAACCGTAAGGTGCCGGCTTTACTACCGAATGAATGGCTTTGTTTGTCGTCTACAAGTTTGAAAATAGTTCCGATGACGAGAACAAAAGAATGAGACCAAACACAAGATGACAAAGAAATAAAGTGGGTTATTGGTAGGGGGGGAGGAGGAGTTAGTAGGGGAAGATATTGAATCAGAATTGTAGGGACCATAAAAAACGATCCGGCAGACGTTCCGAATACAGTGGCTCACGTCGAATACGTTTTATGGGGAGGTTCCTTTGTTTTAAAAAGCATTGTTTTCGTGGATTTCAAATTTCTGGATGAAAATTTAATATTAAAAAAGATTTTAATTTAAAACCAAAGCAAATCCTTAATTTATAGAGAATCTAATTACTATACTAATAGTATAATATACTATAACTATACTTTACTTCTATATAACTAACTATACTTCGATTTATGAAAGATCATTAATGTCATAAGGATTTCATGAAGCTTCATTGAAGCTCCACCCAAAGTTTGAAGAGTCTTTAAGCTCTTGAACTTGAAAATAAATAATATGAAAGTGATTAACCGTTATCCGGTTAATGGCTGCCAAACTTTGAACAACAATAAGGGTGTTTTCTAACCCTTCGGCCGCCCGCGGGCAGTCTTCAATGACGCTTTGTGTGTTTCTTTCTTTATGTGGGTTGTGTTGGAGCTCGAAGGAGCAAGGAAGCAGAAATAAAGGAGGATGCCGTTTCCCTCAGCAGA
The DNA here is from genome assembly GCA_949629155.1 of Myopa testacea. Classification (NCBI taxonomy): domain Eukaryota; kingdom Metazoa; phylum Arthropoda; class Insecta; order Diptera; family Conopidae; genus Myopa; species Myopa testacea. Next base: position 27,341,800 of record OX451348.1, read on the forward strand.
ACTTTAACGTGTATACGAGCTGCTATACAAGCAGCCCCAGGCAATGAGTATTTCGTGGTCTATCTGTCTGTCTGTCTGTCTGTCTGTCTGTCTGTATATGTATGTGTCTGCTTGTCTTTCTGCATTTTATTGTCTGGCTGCGACTAGTTTTTGCACAACTCTTTTCCTCTTCCTTTTTCTTCCAGTATACTTTTTTCAGCGTCTTTCACGTTCCTTGAACTTCTACTGTCGACTGATGATTGCAGCTCCGCTCCTGTTTTAATAGTTGAACGCATCCTTTTTATATCCTCTGCCGTTAACTGGTTTTGTCTTCTGCCTTGAGTTGGATGCGAATGGATGGCATTTTAAATGGGATCTACTACAAAAAGGCGGCGGTATGTGCCACATTTTATGTTCTTTTATTCTCATTGTTCGTTCTCTTTTTTCAGGTTTCTGCATTTCTCGTTTGTCATTCGCAGGCGTAAAAATTTCCACTGCGATTTCTGTGTCATAAAGTCACTAAGCATTCGTAGTATTCGCTCGTTAATGTGGGCCTCAGTGTGTTTGTCTGTGTGTGTGAGCGTTGTTTGCTTGTGTGAGTGAGTCTTAGAAGAGTTAGTAAAGGACAGGAAAAAGCATGCTTGGAAGCCGTTAAGCATCAGCTCAATGTTGTAATTTAATGTAAAGCGATGCCATATTATTTTGTTCACTTTTTGTTCATTGACATTGATACAGATTTAATGCGATAAACTGAGATTAGATTTATAATTTTCTTCTCTTACCTCGATTGGATGCAAATGCTATTCAACTTTAATATTGATTGAGTTTAATTTAGGATATTATTAAATCCGATTGAAAAAAAGAGTGACGAAGTGATGTAGGGTTGTTTTTGTTATCTACCGATTCGTTTCTTCTCATTGTGATGTTTATTATATTACAGGAACTTTTCCGATACCTTCGATTGTTCGAATTCTTTCTGCCTTCAAATCTTTCGTTTCTGCTGCGACAAGGAAAAAATAGTCTTCTTCTTCCCCAGAGAACTTTCCAGGATTTATTCAAGCATTAAATGTATATGCTGTTAGGACAGCAAAAAGAACGGTTGTACTAAAAGAAAAAATGTCGCGATAAAATAATTCCCCATAAGCTTAAGTCGAAAGCGATTCTGCAGAGCTCTAGGCGACTTTCAGTGATTCTAAGGGATTGTGAACGATCCTTAGCGACTCTACACGACTCTATGCGACTCTAAGCGACTCTTTGCGACTCCATGCGACTTTAAGCGTCTCTGAGTGACTCTACGTGATTCTACACGACTCTATCCGCCTCTAAGAGACTCTAACTGACTCTAAGCTACACTAACTGACTCTATACGACTCTACGTCATTCTAAACGACTGTATGCACCTTTAAGCGTGGCCAAGCGACCCAACTTACCAGCGGCGGTTTATCTATCAAGCGTCGACAGTTATTCATTTCCGTGGGCGAATTATCTTCCTCAGAGCTGGGGGAACGTGGCACAGCGTGATGAGTATCTCGGTTTGCGTCCGTGCAACTGGAATAAGGAAGTGTGCGTTAGGTTTTCTACAGTGTAAGATTATGATTATGCGGAAGAAATCGCTTGGAACCTACGCTAGATTTATTTGTGGCAGCAAGTGAAGAGGACGTCGTCCTTGATTAGGCGATGCATGTGCAACGGTTTGCTCAACCCGCAGACGTATATCTTGCATACTTGTAGAGAGAGACTCTTAATCCGACTTAATTGAGACTTAAACGCTATCTGTAAACAGAGAGAGAGAGAGAGAGAGAGAGTAAGAGAGAAAACAGTTACATACATACTCTAATATTAGTACATACATATATCAATATTAGCACCAGACAATATTAGTTAGTTATCAACATTAATTAGTATGTCTATTTAATACGTCTATTTAATTTACTTGAAGTTAGTTTAAAGATAAGTTAAGGTTTTAATGAGGCCCCCTTTAAAAAAGTAGACATGAGTCTGTTTTAAAGCAGACCTTGTAATTAGTCCATAGAAGGTTTTTCTTTTTGCATTTTCTTTGTACACTGTAACTTCCAAAATTTTTGCTGGTGCCTTTTTAGTGGCTCCTTAGTAGCACACTCACATATTTTCTCTTGACACGTTAGCCTCATTTTGAATACGTTTTTGGCTTTTACAGTCCTTACATCAGTCCTTGGAAGTGCGCTAACCTCTAGTGTCAGAATCGTATACTACAGGAAAGCAGTTTCTATTTTATATTTTTGAAATTTTTATTTTAATTGGAACAAGTTTTCCGTAAGGAACCAGGGAATAAACTACGATACTTTAAGTCAATGTATCCCTCAAGGAAAAGAAAAACAAGGTAAAAGAAACCACAAGAGAAATAAAAGAAGGGGTTCGTTTGTTTTTTTGTCTTTTTTGTCTGTTGTAGTGTTGAAAGGAAAGAGAAACTTAAAGTTTATTATTTTTGTTCTGGGTTCTTTTTTTGCTACTAGTTTAAAGCTAAGTAAAGTAAAGTAAACTTCATGATTGCATAGCAACCCTGTGAGTCACATAAATTTAAGTGTTGATATAAAGTAAGATATTATTTAGCTGGTTCAAGACTATTATCCATTGAAGACGCACCCGCTTGTCAAGTACCCAAGCCTAGACCACATCTGTGAAAAATGAGTAGTAGTTCGTTCCGGGAAAATATCCGTATTTGAAATCATTTATACAGGCATTCAATTGATATTAAATTGAATATTAATAATGAATAACATTGAATACAAATACTCGAAACATAATGAATCTTATTGTATTTAATGTTTGATTAGAAGGAGCGAACGAGAACGAAAGATGAAGTTATAAATAAATGTCTGCCGAAAAGAAGCCCTTTAAACCTGAAACAGTTCCCCGTCGATGAGTTCCGTTGTTTAGTAAGATTTGCGTTGGCTGCTACACTTCAAAAGTGCTGAGTGTTGCACATGCCAAAATTTGACATTTGAAATACTCGTACTTCAGTGGCAGTGACTTCTGCAAGCCTGAAGGATGATGTTCGTGTGTATGTCGATTCATATATGCATATGTATGTATGTACCGTAAATAGCACGCATACAAATGCACACTGTCGTTGTCATGCTGTTGTTATTGTTGCTGCTGTTGCTGTTTTTGATTCTATAAACTTGATTCTGTAAAATTACGTACAAGTGAATGAAATGCATCAAAATCTTTGCACATTCACACATTCATGCATATGTATGTATGTTCGTACATAAGTTGAAATTTGAGTGTTTCGCATGAGTTGACAGGTTTGTTTTCCACTTTGTTTTTGTAAATTACAGTCATGCAAAATAAATTCTTGCTTAGAGCAATAAATTGATGTGGAAAAATGTACTCGTAAATATTCATTGGAAAAACATATATTTTTATTATGCAAAATAATTTCGTTTTTAAGAATAATAATGGAACTTTTAGAATATGTTCTTGAAATAGAAGATTTTTTGTTGTTCTTTTACTTATTCACTTGCAATCATCATCACATCATTACAATCTACACAATTTTCCCCATTAAACCGAAATCATGAAAATCAGACAAATCATCGTCTCAGACAATCAAAGTTGCTTCAGTGCAACGAATTGAATTTTATTTGCATTTCGAATCAATTCTGTTGCTGCTGTTGTTGTTGTTTTTATTGTTGTTGCGATGAAAGTTTCTCTTCCATGTGTTGTGGCTGTCAACACATTGAAACGTCGCGCTCTGACACCCGTCAGGCATGCCAACAACAGCAACAAAGTCAGAGTCAAGACAAATGATAATTATTTTGAGTTATTTTATAGTTGACGGTACTGCAAATAGAAATGCAGGCGTGGTGATTATACTATAAATAAAGACGGAATGGATGAAGTTTAGAAGTTAAGTGTGACTCTCTGATTACACACACACACACACACACACACACACAGCCTGTGTTTGCATTCGTACAAAGGTTCTCATCAGCGTGTCAAAATGATTGTCTCGCACAAGTCATCAAGTAGAAACAAATGTTTCAGTTGTGAAGCATTTCATTGTTTTCCGGATAACAAGAGTTTGCATTAAAATTGAATTGAATTTAATTTAAACATGGATATCACATTAAATTGTCGGTTGTCTGATTTCATTCGATAGAACAACGATGCTCACTGTCAAATCATTGAAATCATCATTTTAATTGTCTAACACATGAAGTTGTTTATTAAAAAGAAGCCACATCGTTATTGTAAATATTATTATTATTGTTATTATTTGTATTATTATTCTCATTATTCTAAAACCGAAATTTGTCAAAAAGCTTCTTGTCTCACTCACCCACCAAAGGTCTCAAGACCCTGGAAAAATAGACCACCAAGCAAAAGAATTTTCCATCAAGAATGCTGCCGCGAAAACAGAAGCATTTATAATGTCTACTGGCAATCATAAGAATAAACATAAACAGCCACAGAAGCAACTATTTTTAATTTTTCCATAAAAAATTCATAGATTTTCCGCAGAAATTTATTGAAAAAATTCCGTGGGTTTTTTCAATAAAGGGGGCGGACAGAAGACCCGCTGCGGGAAACTAAAATAGCAGGTTTGTAAAGCAACGTTGTTGTTGTTGTGGAAGAAGTTTTACCCAGCGATTTCCATTAATGTGCCATCAAAATAAGAGAAAAATCAAACTAGGGAAAAAATTGATAATCGCCAGAGTGAACAAACAACAATAAAATCAACAAAAACAACAACTAAAGCAACAGCAGAAAGTCACTGCTACCTGGTAACTGCTACAAAGTATCGTATATACAGTTAGCCAGGAGCGGATTAAAACCAGACAGGGTAATTATGTAATTATGTAATTTCAAAAAATACGAAGGACTCCTCCTCATCTCCTTAAATGTCTAAATCTGCATCACGTTTCTAAAATTATCAACTTTTACCTAGAAGTATATTCTTCATTCTGGTCCTCGTTGTCTGTTCTACTTCGGTCCTGGTTGAGTTTCATTATATTTGTTGTTTTTCTTTATTTGTTTACCGATTACGTAGAAAAGTTTTGCTCATACTTTTCTCTCTCTCTTGCTCTCTCTTTCTAACTCGCTCTCTTCTCCTACTCTAGTCTAGTAACTAAGTACGGAAAAAGTTTTAAGGTTTCCAGATGACTAACAAATTATTTTGTTATTTTCAATAGTTGACTAAAGTTGTAAACAAGAAGTTTTGTAAATTTGTAAACAACTAGTTTGTGTCTGGTCAACAGAGATGAAGTCACCATCCAAAGCAACGTGACGACACTCGGCCCAAAGGGCGGAGGAATCGCTTTAAATTGAATGCCTTTTTTAGTACATAAATTCTAGAACTTATTTAGAATAATTATTTAGGAATCTGAATACACAACTGAATCAGAGTAGGATTTCATTTTAACACAAGTTTTAATCTCTTTTTAATCGCTTAGGAATTAGAATAATTTTCCCTCTTCTATTTCTCTCTTTCTCTGTCTTCTCTTCTATTTCCGTCTTCTCAATTTTCTCTTTACTGTTACTCAGCTGCTTTGTTTCATCCTCTCATAGTACGAAGCATATTTTTGGTCATGATTTCCAAAGTATGCACACAATATGTGGAACTTCCTTCATTGCTCTTTTTTGGAACGCACACACACGCAACTGTTGACCAACCAACCGACCGGCCGACCGCTTGACCACATAAAGTTCAATGAAGCATCAATAAATGTAAACAGACTAAAAGCTCACCCTTGATGACTTCATAAGCAAACATTTTGTGGAAGTTAATCGAAACGAAATCTCGTTCATATTAAAAGGGAGCGAAAGTACAGCAACGAGTTATCAGCACAGATTCTGAGGTTTGTAGATAACTTCGATGGTTGATCCAAGTCATGTTGACCACACGTTGTACTCACATGGAGATTATCGGAGCTTCATTGCTTTCAATCCATCCGTCCATCTGTCTGTCCGTCTCTCTCTGTCCGTCCGTCCATCTGTCGTCTATTCCTTCGTTCGTCCGTCCGTAATGTGGAGATGCTTTTCTCAGTGTGGCTGCAGCTGATACTGCTTGCCTCAAGTGTTTAGCATATCCTTTGACTCTCGAACAGATTTTGTATCAAATATCCTTCGTTAGAGCGAACGTTTATTTATGACTGCACAATTTCAAATATTTGTCCACAAAATTTGTTAGAATTCATATTGTAGACATTAGGAGTAAAAGAGATCGATAGATAAAGAGAGACAAGATAAAGAGAGCGATGGAGTGTACGAGAGAGAGAGAGAGAGAGAGAGAAAGAGAGAGAGAGAGAGAGAGAATAATAAGAATATGATATCGAATAAACAAATTTTGAGATTTGCCTTTGACAAGCCGCAAAATGTTGCCACCCAAACACACAAAAATGTACCGCAGTGTGAAGAGGGTTGGCGCAGAGGGGTTAAAAGGGGGTAAGGTTTTTGTTTGCGATCAGTTGAAGCTACTGAACATCCTCACAACCAATCGAATTTACGTAGTCGACGCTTGAGGTAGACAATGCTTAAAGTAGACGATACTTAAATTCGAATGTTGGTTCTGAGCATCCTCGGAACATCCTCAACTGATCCCGAATGAAAACTGCTTAGCTGCTGACTCGAGGTCACCTTAGTGATTCAGTGAGTTCATTAAAGAGCACCCTCTTTCAGACTCAATGGATCGATGTCGAATCGAATATTATTTCGGTGTTAAATATGAAATGATGGAATAATATTGTAGAATGGTGGAAAATCCCAACGATTTTAACAGACCCTCGAATCTATTTTCTTCATTTCAAATCTAAAATTATATTGAATCAATAGTTTTTATAGCTCAGAAATTGGCAGAGTTGCCGAACTTTTTTAATTAACTTATATCAATTTCCGAAATAGTTTTGTGATGACATGATATGTCATTAAATACTTGAAATCTGTGGGACAGACATACATATAAAAAGAACAACAGCTCGTTGATTTATCAAAACTCAACTTAATGCGCATTTTTTCAATTCAATTCAGTTCAATTTCATTGCACTCAATTCAATTCTATTCAATTCAATCCGATTCAATGGCAGCAAAAAGAAATAATATTTATAAAAATGACAGACATATGTACATATCACAGATACAGCCATACATACATATGTATGTACCCGTATGTACATGTATGAATGTACAGGAAATAAAATGGGCAGAACCAACAAGTGGAAAACGTTGCGCGGTCGTAAAGGCGCACCAGCAGCTGCCAAACATTGTTATTGCTTTAAAGAATTCACTTTGGATGAATGTGAAGTGGAATGAGAGCACTGAGGATGGTTATGACACAAATATTATGGTCTCTGCATGACAAATGACAATATCTGGGATATCAGGCCCGACATCAACCGACCGTAAAAATCGAAAAGCTGTGTGTGCGTGTGTGTGCGTTTTTTGTGCGAAAATCCATGTTTTTTATGGCCATATCATAGCGACTGCCACTTCATTGGGGAAGCAGTCGGAGCGGAGGACTAAAGGACCTTTCAGACTACGCAGATGTCGGGCGACACACGAAGTTTAAGCTACCGGAAAATGTGTAAATTTTCACACCTACAAACATGAGTATGAATATGATACTCGTACGAGCTGATAATCGAGTTCGACGTTGAGATTTATGGAAATAAGTTAAGAGCGCTTTCATGGAGAGCGGCAACTGCGTGGATGGAGCTTGGTTTGCTGAGAGATGGAGGCAGGCAGGAAGTGGAAGGCGGAAGTGCGAGATTCCATTCAATGGATATGGATATGGTTGAATTATTCTTGCAACTGACACAGTTTTCAAACAACTGAAAGATAAATTGATAAAGTTTTCCCATTTTAATCCCTTCGAAATGCTTTAAACCCTTTCAAAAAGTTTCCAATGAAGTAGGAATTAAAATGAATTAATGAAATAAATAAATATTTTACTTTTTCAAAAAATATAATCCAATAGTATCAATACTGTAGCATATCATCCACGAATCGACGTGGTGCACCCACTTCAACTTCCCCAGGGACATTCTTCTAAAGGTTCTCACTTAATCAGTCTTTCATCAGAGGTTATTTAAAGACCATTATCGTATATCATGAATGCTACAGCTAGGTCAACAATAGAGCAACTCTTCCAGACAACATTTCTTCGGAACGAAAATTCGAAATACGTCGTGTGTCTCCTAAACGGGTTCTACTTAGCGAAATCCAAAGTTCAATGAACAATGAAGTTGTCAGCAGACGAACTTTAGATTCCCTTCACCAGATGGAATTTTCACAGAACAGCGTTCCAATTTGTTCAAGGTACATAAACTCCGAATTAAATTCCCACACAACTGAAATGAGTTGCTGACGTCGCTGATTTTTCTTAGCAACTTACCTAGGGCAGGAAATGCTTCCCCAGATATCTTTCGACCCTTTCTTTCTTTTCGTTTTCGTTTTCGTTTTCTTTTTTCTGGTCTTTTTGTGTTTTTAGTGCATTTCCAGAATTTCATATATTGTATGTTTCATTGTTTAACCGTTGAGATTAGATTTCATACCGTCTCGTATTTATTTAGAAGAAGCCGCTGCTGATTTCCCCCTTTTGGCTTGTTACTCGCCTCCTCCGTGCCTCTTCCTCTCTTACAGTGCTTTCTATTGAAAATGCACACATAATTCATATTATCAACCTTCCACTACATACAATATATTCTGGTGCTAACTAGAGCATTTCTTACCATTTTATCCAAAGTTATGCTTTGGATTTTTGGGTTATGGTTTCCTATGAAAATCGTAAAACTTTTGGTGGTTGTTTTAATATGACAGGTTTTTATTCACTCGCCGAGTGTTCGTAGTGGGTAATGTAATGAGTAGATACTGATAATGCGAAGAGTATTTATTCTACCTGTTAATTAGAAGTTTTCATGAAATTATTGGTGGTTTTCATCATGAAATCATAATAAAATAGAATAACCTCTATTATGAGTATTGAGTACTCTATCGAATATGGGCGTGGTCCGCAGATTTTGTATGTGTATAGCCAAAAAAGGATCTTCCTTGAACTTATCGAAGTCGGGTGCGAAGAAGACAGATTTTAAACTATATCTGCTATCTGATATCTTAAGTATCAATCCGGCCAAGAATGGGTGTGAATCGCCCACTTTTCGCTTTGGCATACAGATCATGTGTTTGATGTGAGCTTCGGTTACGCCGAATAAAGCATTATTTCTGGTCTTTTTCTTGTAATGGATGATTATTAGTTAGGACCGAAAGAGTTATTACTAGTTAGAACCAATTTTATAGGGCCATTGCAACCATTTTCTAGCCATATTTCAAGCACTGATGTATGCATGTTTTTATGTATGTAAGTACAGATAGCTTAGACAGACAACACGAATGTCGGCACCTTTGAAATGGAACATAGGAACATTTAAAAGATAACCCGTAGAGCGTAAAATTGGCAATCGGCGTGTCGTAATTTTGCGATTTAACTACGTTGAACTCCGTTGAAGCGGGAGGGCGACGATGTGGACGAGTGGCTCAGTGTGTTGCTGAATTAGTTAAAGAAACAATTCCACATCTCGTGTCGCAAGACATACGCGGATATTCGTAGCTTCTACATTTCAGCCGTAATGCAGTAGAAATTATTAGAAAACCGCTCATGGACGGTATTCGCTTGCATGAAACCACTTTTTTGCTAGTCCACGAGTGCGCTTAAGAGTTGTTGTGGGTAATGCGATAATATAATTTTTATGTTGCTCGAAATGTTTTGTTCCCGCACAGAGTCGCACAATTAAAAGTACTTTAATGGACAGATGTGCGAATGAGCAACCGGACACTTTTCCTGCCTGAGAGCTCTACGCATCTCGAGTGTCTGAAACGATGAAACAATGTCAAGTGTAATTTGCGGTTGTCACAAGAGAGTTACTCCTAAAATAAGTGAGATGTAAGAACTGCATGTAAAAGTACTCAGATATACGAGTACTCTTCATGTCATATTTTTATGATAAAAAGCGTAGTTTGTTTTGTTGTTGTTATGATTGGTTGATCGACTCTAGATTTCCTATATAATTTCTGTGATCCAAGTATAGTTGATTGTCTTTTTCTAAAATAGTATCTGTAGCTACTCCTCCCTGGATTCCCAGGAGTCTTGAATTACAAACCAGTTTGCAGATCGGCGGTACTGCAAAACCATGTATGATCAATCGGCCATCAGCATCAGCATCAGCATCAGCATCATCTTCAGATATCAGTGATATAAAAGCACGATTCTGTGGCTCTCCAGAGCCGTGTGCAATGCAGCCACTCAATAATTATTGCCGCTGTCATCGCAACGAGCCATCAACATCAATATTAAGCGACGAGTTCCGACAACCGGAGACTTACGAACGTCGTGGGGGGCGGCGGCGCCGGCGGCGGTGGTTGCTATGGGCGCCCAGCACGATCGCTTCTCCTGGTAGTTTTTGTTAACAATCGCAATTAGAATTTCGATTATTAAATGGAAAGGAATTGCTTTTCTGTGGCTACAGGAAACCGCAGGAAAACCAATACAAAGCAAAGCATAGCAAAATTGAGCGGTGCGGAGTAGAAAACCTCAAGCAACATCGTCTCATGGCTCCAACAGCTGTCCAAGCCAGGTTGTTGCGTTGATACTTCAAAAGACTTCAGTCTCTTAGAGTGGAGTTGGTTGGTTAGTTAGTAAGTTAGTTGGTTAGTTTGTTGTGATCGGCAAGTGTTGCATGCAGCATGCAACGCATCAAAAACGCTGGTTGGCTTGGCTGGCTTGCTTCTTCCCGTGGTGCAGCTTCTGTTTCATGGCCACGTTATCAGGCGCTCAGTTGTTGCAGTTGGTGGTGCTGCAAAGTAAAGAGTTGGCCGTGTCTAGTTGTTTTTGTTGTTGTTGTTGTTGTTGTTGTTGTTGTTGTCGTCAATGAAAATAAAGAAAACAGCCTATCATCAGCAACATCAACATAATCAGCGGCAGCAACATCAGATTCCACTTCAAGTTCCTCTTCAGTGATGGCGATTCCGGTTCGTGCGTTTCGTGGCAACAAGTTTTAGTCGACGAGAGCGGCAACACTTGAGTCAGTTTTAATTCTGCTCCTCTCAGTCCATCCGCCGAAGCTGAGCGTAGCCATTTGAGCATCCAGTTGTAACAATTTCTCACCCGTCCTGCCAGAAACCAGTTAAGACACCCCCCCCCCCCCCCCCCCCCAAAAAAAAAGAAAAAAAAACACCACGTGGCCTTCACCACGCACCCGAACAGGACAGGATAAAAAAACTAGCTTTTGCAATTCTCCCGAAAGGAAGACACTATAATGTAATGATTATCAAATGTATCTTTAATTGATGTCTCAGATTTGTTATTCGCTAAAATCTTTTCTTAATTCTTACACTCTTTAGTTAATTAAATGCATATCTACTCGTATGGTACATGAGCACTAAAGATTTTCAAATAATTCTCACGCATTATCGCCATGGCTGTGGGCTGGGATTCATTTCATTCTTTTTCTTCTCGTTCTTCGCTTACTGCCACTTCGTTTGCAGCCACGTTTTATGCGTTCAACTGATGACAGCCATTTGAGGTCCTTGACTTTGGCGGAAAGGCGATGCGATTCGTAATCAACATTGACAACGTCTAGTCAAGCGTCTAAATGTGACGTCGACTTCAAATCTCAAGTACTGTACTGTCGACGGGCAAATCATTGGCGTCATAATTTGTATTATTGGTCGACAGAGAAATGTGCCGACAAAGCCAGATCAGATTGATTGATATCCGTACTGAAGATCGATATCACTTCAGAATCCAAAGCGATACTAATAAGCTATGGCTATGTACCCAACCAGAACCCAACAATAGATAAGCCAGGTAAATAAGTTATTTAAAAGCACTTAGTTAGGTGTAGGTATTTTTATTTTTTCCACGAGTCTGAACTTTTTCTGGTATTCGAAATTCGAGACCTTTGATGCTCAATTTGTGGGAAATAAATAAATTATTATATTTAAACATCTAAACAGCACGACAAGTAAGAAATGCAGAGACTTTAAAGCCTGTATATTATAAACATTTCGTCATGGCGAACTTATTTGTTAACTTATTTGTAACTTATTTGTTCTGGAAAAAATAATTTTCAATGCTTTTAATGTGACGTTTATTTTCGGACCATGAAAAAACCGGACGTCTGTGTTGCCTGACCTGTACAACTTTTGGCTTCTAATCTCATCGATTAAAGTTTCCCACCTCCAAATGTCACACGTCTACTTTGGCCCCGTCATTGTGTTGAAATCTTGACATTGCAAGAGTATCCACTCCAAGCGAACAAGATTCGAACGAACCACACAACCTCGATCTTGATATCTCTCGCAACTCGCATGTTGCTAATGGTTTTCTAATGAGTCTGCAGTCTCAGGTGTCAAGAAACAATTATCAGTGCGGTTGATGTATTTCGCACATAGCAAACTCGGAACGAAGATTAGTTGTAAAATAATTAGTCACACTGGCCTCAGACGATATGCCCGAAGAAGGCAGAGAAAAGTGGAAGTGGAATGGAATATCTTAAGCATTACTTAAGATCAACATAATCTTTAGTGAAAGGCATAGAGAAAGAGAGAGAGAGAGAGAGAGAGAGAGAGAGGGAGAGATAAGCTAGTAATGCAAAGATTTATATAGTCACAGTTATGGTGACAGAATTCACACAATGACTCTAAACAAATATTTCTCCAAACAAACAACGCTCGAGTCTTTCATCTCGACTTAAGGAGGACTTGAAACAGTTTTCGAATGTGATGAAGCTTTAAAGACCCTCTCATCGAGGCCATTAAGTTCTCTTGTGGAGCATAACAACACAACAAGAATATTCTGTCTGCAGTTTCTTCAGTTCATGATTTCTTCATTAATTGCATCACCAAAGAGATTGATAGAGGAAAAGTGAAAGAGAGTGAGAGAGAGAGAGAGAGAGAGTGATAGAGAGGCAGAGTGATACAGAGATAGAGGAAGAGAGAGATCACAGCCTCTACTTAAGACATGCCGCATAGACCGCAAAGTAATCTGGTAGCTAATATTGAGTACAATCACTTAAGACCATCAACTGGCCGTAACATCCGTACACAACAACAACAATAACAACAACGGCACCAACAACAACAGTAGTCCTTATTACTACAAAATTAATCAGTAGTTTTGTCGACTTCCTCCACTTCCATAATAACTAAAAATTAACCTGAGGAGTGACCATAAATAGCTGCAGGAAACTGCAACACCTTGGATCCTGTCATTTGCAATGTTGTCATGTAATTATTACTGCAATATTATTAGTAGATTCAGTTGTGGTCTCAATGTGGCTACTAAATTACAATGCATCCATGTGGATGTATTATTGTACTATACTATTGTATATACTCTATTATATAGTAGTGCAGTTATAGTTAATTCTCCTGATAAATTTCGCTGAATGCATAATAAATGCAAATAATTTACGAAAATCTGATTTCTGACTTTAAAGGGGAAACTTCAAATATTAATGGATTCTTTGGAAGTTAGTTTATGAATGAATGATTCACAAAGATTTTTATTAATTTCATTTTAATTAATATTCTCATCTAGATTTCATGTTGTATGTTGAAAAGCTGTTCTTTTTAACCTGTAGTTCTTTCACCACATCACTTTTTAATCTGTAGTTTTTGACTGACATGTATTTAAAATTGTTACAGAGCTTCAGCTGAATATCCTCCTTCTTTACAGACGTATTCACATGCCCACGTTTTTTTCACTCCATTTGAAGAGACTTTAGAGACTTTCAATTTATTCATCCGTAGTGTCTAGTCTGTGGCAGAGACCGTTTATAACTACCATTAGTGTCTGTCTTTCTCTCCACTCTCCTTCCTTCTCTCGCTCTCGCACTCTGTGTCAGGTATTTTAAGTATTGTTGTTATCTACAACAAAATACAACTACAATCTATCGTAGTTGTAGTTGCTACTCATCCCAGTAAACGAAGGATCAACTGCGCCATTTTAGCACAGCCGGGGAACAAAAGACTGACACATTTTATAAACTCATCATCATCTGTAATAACTAGAAACTAACGATGCTCGCACAGACAGACAAAAGGAAGAAAGGATTCATGTGTATATCACACGGAATGCAAAGGGGAAAAAATAAACTTTCTATGTATGTGTGTTCGTATTTCTACCGATGTATTTGTGTGTTTGCATGTGTGTATTTGTAAGTTTGTAGTTAGGTACACGTTTATTTCTACACCACAATAAGAATTAATTAAAATTTTTCATACATACTCGAACCTTTCAACGGGCTTCACACAACGTGCAAAGCAAACTTTGCCCAGCTCTTCATATCATTTCACTTTAGAATTCACCATACGATGTACGGTAGTACATCCCCCCTTCTCTGCTATCTCCCACTCGGTTGTTTCTTTCATTTTTGACCACTTATGTCCACTCACCTGACATCCAAACTGAACTACCTTCTGAATACATACAGACAGTTGAAGTTGTTGCTGTACGTGGTTTTGGGTCAAGATTTCCACAATATAGGTATATGTCCGTACTTACGTATCTAGGATAGGTTGGTGTGCTGGGTTGTTGGGGGAAAACTACTTTTTTGGGGTAGACGAAAGTTTTTCATGTCCATTGAACTGAATTTATTTTCACAGACGGATCTCAGAAGGGAGTGTTATTGATGTGGATGGTGAGTTGGTGGGTGGTGAAAAACAAGTGGGTTGGGTAGTGAAAAATGTTGAAATGAAAAGGTGGACAACACAGTGTCCAACTTGATATTTTCTGATCACTTTAAAACATACATAATTTCAGAAATCAGAAACTTGTATCCTGTGTTGGAATCTAACCGTTATTTCAGGGTTCCTGATTTCACAGTATGGAAATAATTAGAAATTGCTTACTTGCGAGATTACGTACGATACTCTCGTACGCAAATATTGAAGCATACATTTAGGCGCATTTGGAAGGCTAACGAGTGAGGTCGGTCCTCGACATGCACGGGCGTGCGTGGTCCTGGTCCAGTGGTCGGAATTGCAAGTTGCAGTTGAAGCAATTTAAACTAATTGAAATTTCCTCGGGTTTTCGCGTGATGTTTGGGTTGGTTGGTCTCTTTTGTCTTCTCCCTCTCTTTGCTCCCACTCTCACTCTCTCTTTCTCTCTCTGTCTTTCTCTCTTCTCTTTCTCCTTCTCTTTTTCTCTTCGGCTATACAGACTTATCTTCTGAACGCTTTTGAACGAGAAGGTAGAATATGAAATTAAATTTTTGACCAACAACAGATATGAGGATGAACACGTTGTTTTTTATTGTTGGCTTGGTTGTTGTTGTTGTTGATGTTGATAGTGTTGTTACAAGGATATTAGTTCTCATGAAGAAGAAACTATTTAACTACATAATTTGCAATATTGCGAATATTCACATTAAACTTTTAAAGCGAAAGTCGTAACATTTTTGCTACCGTTCAGTCAACTTCTTCCATTGTTGTTAACTAGAAAAGCAATTACATAATGGAGAATTCATTGGAAAAGCAGAAGGAATTCAAAAAAATCTCTATACAAATAGAAGTGTCTGACTCTGTTATTCTCTTTCTCTCTCTCTCTCTCTGTCTCTCTTACACTCGTGAGAGAGGCACCGGTCCTCAAAGCGACGACGTGGTGATTACGGAAGCTCGTTATTATTTTGAAATTGTTGTTATTCTCGGAAAAGTTTTCACCGTTATTTTGCGGTATGTACGGGCGCGAACGCAGCCAAATAAGAGTGGAATTTTTGCTTAAGTATGCAAAAAATTATACGGATAATTATTTTAATTTGATGAGTGAGCAACATATGGTACACATGTGTGCGTGTGTGTGTGTGTGTGTGTGTGTGTATGTTTGCTTGTGTGCAAGTAAACGTTTTACTGTTTGTTTGAGAAGCGAGCGGAGTTTTTTTGGAGTCCTACGAAAGCTGCTGAAGTTACATAATATATTTTGTGGCGGTTAGGCGAAAATCGCATTTAGCAAATTAACTTTGGTGGAAGGTTTTAACTTCTAAGAGTATTAAACGGTTTGCTGTGAGAATCATAACGTAATTGAAAGTTGAAAATATACCAATTATTTTAAAGTAGTCCAGAGAAGTTGAAAAACACTGAAATTTAAAAAGAAATCTTATACTTTGAACAGTTCTGCCCGTTAGCCCCCAGCATCCCAAACGGCAAACTCTCTGCCAACTTCTGACGCCAACCCTCCCTCCCCCCTCTGGGTAGTCACGTCTACCTTTATGGAAACCCTACACAAGGTACCTTACCTTACCTCACCTTAACCTTAACCTTATTAATTATTAATATTAACCTTTTTTATTAAATCTCTAGTAATGTGGTGGAAATAAGTTTAATGTAAAATGAAATTAAAACATTTCAAAGTCATTAAGATTTGATTGGTTTTACTGAGAATCGTAATAACATGACGTATGTGACGTACAAAATAATTGGCAATAATAATAATAATAATAATAATAAGTACAGGACCCAATACATCATTAATGCAGAAATCCTCCATTCCACAAAATTGACTGCCGATGATGAAGATGAAGAGCCCGTCATATCCAAGTGACACATAAAATTACGAATGATTTAATGTTGACATTTTCTTCGGGGAATAAGTAGCTAATATTTTGTAAGTTGGCATCATTGGCATTGACAACATTAAGAGTGGAAGGAGAGAGAGTGAGAGAGAGAGAGAGAGAGAGAGGAATAGAATATGATGCTGTCGCAGAGGGAATAAACCATAAGTTATCAGAATATATTATTTTTTACTCTTTTTTGCCCCTTTTTACATGCTTATGAGGACAATATTTTACAACTAAGCTTCTGTTTAAGAAAGTATTTAAGAAAATATGAACTCGAAATTGTGTGTATTTTGAAGGAAGTTATAGTAAATCCTTTATCAACAGAGATCAGCTGGAAAGAAGCACCTGCTTAATGCACACACACAATAAGGGTGGCCAACTTCATGCTGTTGGTTGTTGTAAACGATTCAGCAGTTAAATAAGAAAGATTTAAGATTGTTATTTTCAATGATGATGATTATATTTTGAACTCTTATCGTATTTTGAAGAGGAACAAGTAAAGGAAAAACATTCAAGAACAAGCGGAGAAAAGAAAGCGTATTCTGTTGTCTGTCAAACAACGACGACGACAACGACAACGACAAAAACGACGATCACAATAAAGTTAACAACAACAACAACAACAACAACAACAACAATAATAATAACAATAACAACATAAAAGCCAATTTCGATTTACATAATTTTAACGGAAACTTATGCCAACGGAGGCTCCGAACTACTGCGCTTCTGTTGTTGTTGTTGTTGTTAACGTTGTTAACCAGCACCATGGTTATAGAGATGGTGATGATTTTTTCAAGGAATACGTTTTACATTTCAGTCTTCTTCTTTATCTTAATATTTGCTGCTGTCAAACAAGCGGTGTAAAGCACAAACTTGGTGTTGTTTTGCGGTTTACTTTGTTGGGTCCTCAAGAACGATGAACGATGCAGATGATGTGGTTCATCAAAGTTTCAAGTGGAAATAAACGGGTAGCGAGTCCGAAAAATGTTTGTGTTTTGTATGTTGTGAACTCAGCTCATAAACAAGTTAATAAAAACGCGTTTATTATTGATTAAACACATTCATGTGGAGGACTAAAGACGAAAAGTCGAAGAGGGGACACTCTTTTGTTATCAAGCGACAAATAACAAGATTTTTCTGACAGGCCTCCACGCCGGAAAGAATATATGTAGAAAGAATTCGATCTCTTGTACAGCGAACACAATCACAACAACAACAACAACAACAACAACAACAAGAACGACACTATAGTTACATTGATGATTCGAGACCCGATATAGTGATGAGTTAACTACACAAAAGTTACACGAACTTCAAATTATGATGGAGTTTTAATTGGAAACGAAATAAATCTGTACAAAGTCTCAGAGGTTTTTACTTTTTAAGAAAAGTTTCTTTGAACGAAATAATTTGTTAGGAATTTTTGGAGGGTTGTGTAGATGTTGTAGTTGTTGTTGTTGCTTTCTTTCTTTGCACGTTTGTAGTCTGTGATATTCTTAAATCATTACAAGTAAACGTTGCCTTCCTTTCTTTTTCTCTAAGCTTATTTATATCTAGAATAGAGAAGCGTACAGAAGAAATTGAAACTTCAGTTGTTCAGTTATTCAGTTGTTCAGTTGTTGTTGAAGCTTGTGCATATATTTCGAGAGCTTAGCAAAATCCTGTGTGCGTGTGTGTGTGTGTGTGTGTGCGTGTGTTGAAATCTGAACAAGTCGTTTACTCGGTTGAGACGGTTTAATGTTACAAACTGCAAGCGCAACGTGCTTTTGGCTGTCAACTTTTCAAAGGTTTTCCTCTGTTGATCTACGTTTTATCCTCTCTTTCTGCTTTCTAATCGGTTTAACTGGCATTCATATGCTTTTTAAGCTTGGCCTTGGATAACGGTTCGATGTGAAACGTCATGATATGCAGTTTTTTCCGGAGGCAATTTTACATAATACAAATTGTTGTTGTTGGTATTGTTATGATCATTTTCAGCGTTACCATGATGAAGTGTGAAACGTTACCAAAAAAGGTTCGAAACAGAGTGAGAGAGCGAGAGAGAGAGAGAGAGGGAGAGCGATAATCATTAAGAGACCAGCTACAAAATCCAATTGCAACTCAACAACACACAAGAACAACGGGAGCAACAAACACAACAGCAACAATCCCATCACATCATAACATGCAACATACATACAAACAAAAAACAAAACGAACAATAATATTCCTTGTTTCGTTAACAAGCGACGAAACACCACGCTACAGATTGTGCGGGTTTTAGACGCGAGCTATTTTTCGAATAGGAGCGGACCCCGAGTAGGTAGAGTACCAGGCCGTCTTCGCTCGCCCGAAACCTTAACAGCCACAACCAACCGTCGTAGCCCAGCGGGAGGCCCTAATATATCGTATATACATAATCGTATGTATGTGTGTATGTATAGTATATATATATATGTATATGTATATGCTCCGATATTCGTTAGTTTATTCAGAAAGTGTTCGCGTTGAAACGCCGCGGCAACGCATGCGCACCAGCAGAGTGGAAATATTTATAGAAAGAAGCGATAAAAAAAACCACACACTCAAAATAAATCTTAAAAATGTGCTCTCCAACAAAAACAAAACCCTTGTATGCTTTTCTCTTAACTGAGACACATCAAGTTTTTATACCCTACACCCGAAAGTGAAAGGTTGTCCTTCCGTTTGTAACACAGTTTGTTAGACGTTTAAAATGATACTATATACCTATATATTTATAATAAATACTTAGCGTATATACTGAACATAATGTCAGTAATATATACCCTGCCAATTATGGGCGTAATCCGCCCACTTTTGCATAATTAATTGTAGGATTCTAGAGTGGGTTTCGATCGGGGAACCGATTTAATGTCGCCTGATGCGTCAATGAAGCATTTTCTTCTAAACGATCTCAGTTAAGGCCTTTCAATTAAATGGTCTTTCATCAAAGGTCAAGAGTGTGTAGGGTATTTCAGGTTCGGCCAAGTCGAAAATAGCCTTCTTTCTGGCTTCTTGTTGTTCGTTTTGTAGAGATTCCAGTTTTATTTTTTGCTGTTTTTTTCTTACATTTCATTGTGCTTGTGAAGATTTAGCAGGCTTTAAATTAAATAGTAAAAATCTGGTGCTTGCAGCAATACAAAAAATCTCCTTAGAATCTGGTTTTTCTTTTAATGTTTGAGTAAAGGAACCTATGAAAAGCTGTTGCAATCAACTGCAACCTGTGCAACAGCAACATTGGTAGCAGCTGTTAAAACAAAAACAACAACAACAACTAAGCAGCCACGGACCGAATGCCAAAGGCTACATAAAAGTGTAGACCAACCTCACTCACTTCAGCGAAAAGACAAAAAGAAAGAAGGAGAAAAAGAAAACAAAACAAAGAAAATCACAAGAACCACTCGCACTCATTTCATGAAGGGTGCTGAAGTGCTTTTGAATAAATTTTAATTCCAGAAACGTTGAGACGTTCCTTTGAGAATTTGGTTTATCAAGATTTAAGTAGTTAGATTATTATACGCAAGTATAATATATAATCTACGATAAAAAAGGAGAATAGATTCTAGATTAATCGGGTTTTCTTTTAAGGTTCTTCAGATAAGCGACATTTAAAATCTATAAATAAACTAAAGCTCGAGCTCAAGAAAATTGTCTACATAGATTATTATTATTATTAATATAGTTACATAATTGATGAATTTCCGGTCTAAACAATGGCTTTGCCTCGGTTTTGAACTAGGAACTTAAATCTATCGTCATCTATTGTCGAATGCTGGTCTATTAAATCTCTTAGTTTTTAAGATGCATTTTAAGAAAGTAAAGAATCATTTCTGTTCTTCTACTTCGCTTTGGGCAAGAAACTCAAATATAAATTAACGATATAATCGAATGAGAGAAGCTTGAGATATGATTAAATATGTTTTAAATCATATTCAGTGATTCAGGAAAATTCTTTCGCAAATATTTAGTGCTCGAATCTCCATTTATTACATTTTAAATATTGCTGACATACCGCGTCTAAACATATGGGGTCTATATAACACGAGGAACGTGTTTTCCTTTTTATTTTATGTGTTCGGTTCTGTCACAGACGGAAATCGGACACAATGCGGAGATCTCTCGGAAATAGGTGCTCTAAAAAATGTTTCAATACCATTTCCTAGAGAGAACTTCCCTGGTGTCCATGGATTTTGGCACATCTCTTCAATTTGTGGGGTAGCAAGTTGATCCACCAAGGAATTAAACAATTTTCGAGGTGCGTCTCGTTGTCTCGATACTTCTAGTGTAATTTACTGATTTATTGTAGAGAAATGCTAATGGCCACGCTGTTCGTTTGATGCTGATATAGTAAAGGGCTTTCCAATAAGAGGTGTAATTTTGAATAGCTATGGTCCTGTAAGCGTGGTCGTGGTGGCCATTTCGCTGATGTTGTTTTTCATTATTAAAGGCATACCTTCCTCTTTATTGCGAAATAAACATGCGATAATTTATTTAAAAAAATGGCATTTTTCTTTGAATATCAAAATTACACCTCTTATTGGAAAACCCTTTATATAGTATATTGGTATATTCTCCAAGCATCTGGTCCTTGAGGTCCTCATTCGTTCTGCTTCTAGCGGAGTTTTGTGCCATTTCAAAACTCAGTGCTTGCAGTAGCCGAAACTGTTTCCATTTCCTCGTCAGAAGCGATCATTCTCTTCACCGACACCAAAAAGCGATCATCCATGAACCATACGATGAACCTGAACGAGGCATTCCTACCGTTTTTCTTCGGTCCTACTAAAACGAATACCCCACAAATAAGTGCAGGAGGGGCGTCGTTTTTGTACATAATATTTCCAAAAGCTGGAGGAATTAAAGAAAATGGATACCTTTATGAAGGTGGCTCTGTTCGTGCAGAGTGTTATGCACAGAATGGCTTTTTACAGAGTAAAAAGAATAAATTTATTGAGGAATGAGGAATGTTTGGGTCTGTCCAGATCCCTTTCGTTGACGGAAGCGTTAATTTCTCGCTTAGAACTCCTTTAACGATCTTTAAATCTGCTATTTCCTTTTATATTCCCAACTTATGTATATACTGATAAGCTACTCAATAGCTACTTGTATATAAAACGTCGGCTTTTATATAAAAACTCAAGAAACCTAAATATTTTTTGAGAACCTTTCAGAGGAGTCTTAAAACAAAAACTCGTATCTTTCAGATGACACTTGTAATGGGTTCAGCATCTGGTTACCTTTGTTTAAACGAAGTATAAATGAAGAAATTGGAAGCAAATAAGTTTCAGATATCTGTTAATTAATCGGTTAAATTTTCGATTTTATACAATATAATAATCACACAGGAAATTCAGTTGAAAAATGATATGCTTTAAAGAGTGCGTAAAAGAAACGGGAAGAAAGAAAAAATTACCTTCAAAATCTCTGTGAACGTCTTCAGTATTCAGCGTGGGGCAGGTTGGAACTCGTTGCAACAACACAACAAGTCAGCGACACGCTCCGGAACATGCGTTATTACCACATCTACGAGTATTTAAAAGATTAAACCGTTTATTGCACAAAACTTTCAAAAAACTCCAGTAACCAGAATGCGATTGCAAATATTTATTCAATCACAAATGCTGCAGCACCAGCAACAGCCACCGACACGATGCAACAGGTTTTTCTCACAAAATTTATGTTAAACTAGTTTAAACAAACAAAAAAAAAAAAAAAAAAGAATCGCACAGTCGGCGATATTTTTCAAAAAGCTGTGCTTAGAACAGCACTTTTTTTCGTTGAATTTGTGGGACTCTGGTGCTGTTTTTTTTACCCTGATTGTTGCTGCTGTTGTTGTTGTGGTTAGTATTATTATTGTTGTTGTTGCTCAGCAGTCACAGCCCAAAAAAGGTATCTATTTAAGTACTGAATGTATTTTGCACAATATCCGTGAGATGCATCGAACGGGAAGCTGAAGCGATTTTTGCCGCACAACCGGATTTCGCACTTTTCATCAATACATCAATGTGTGTGTGTGTGTGTGTGTGTGTGTGTGTGTGTGAGTTGCACAAGTTGCGATGAGACGCGACGATGTGACGCAGTGTCACCAACGACATGCAGCTGAACTCTTAACAACAGCCAAAGAATGGGTTAATTTTTCTCTTTTTGAAACTCGATTTGAAATTTCATTCGAGCGACACTTTTTGTGGACAGTCCGAAAAGAATGTCTCTTTACACTAACTTGATTGGTGAATTTTAAAATGGTTAAAAGTGGGACTCGACACGCGTTGCAGTTCGGCAGCGTTGCATGAAGCAGCGTAACGTAAGCGAACGTAAGCGAACGAGTGCTACAACACAACCACGCTGCAACACTGACGTTAGCACTCGCGGACCCGTCGTTAAGAACTGAAAGACATCAATTTTATGCGCATTTTCGATCTGTTGTGGCGAGTGTTGGCCCGAGACGGAGCAGCCGGCAGTCGGCAGTCGGACGCCGCTAGTGGAATGACGCGGAGCGCATAAAGTGGATTGCAGTGAGTCGCATGTATTGGAACGAAGACGCACCATGCAGCACGCAAAGTGGCTAAGTTGGCAGTTAGTCGGCGCAGTTAGTTGACGTTGCGATGATGGCCGTTTTAATCGACGATCCCAGGATGTGTGGGACGATGCTCCTTGTGGAAAGCGCTCCAAATCCATTTGGTAGCAGTGTTGCCATTTGGACACATACATATGTGTCCAAACCTTTAATTAATTAAAATAAAACACGGAAACCGATTTTCAGTTGAAATAGTTGAGGCTATAACGGCTTCGAAAGACTTCTAAAATAGAAAGAATTGCTACTTAAGGCAAACACCATTTTGTATTATTTAAATTTTTATCTAAATTAGCTGATTCTTTACGATAGAATAATTTAAACTCTTTTATTTTTGTGTAGTATTTGAAATGTGCAATGAAATCCTTGTTTTTACAAAACAATGGAAAACAATATTGTGTTACTTCTTTATAAATAAGCGTTAAATACATGGAGTTATATCTAAACTTACACATTTTTCTCAAGTACATTTAATTTGATGCCGGCGGCAACACTGTTTGGTAGTGAGTGGAATGTATTTTAATTAAAGCCCTTCCAGGTTCCACAGATATTAAATGAGAAAACACGGAGAAAGAGAGAGAGAGAGAGAGAGAGAGATTGTGCTATTATTCTCGTATTTCTGTGGAGAGAAATATATACAATATTTTAAAAAATAACAACAAGTGGGCGGAAATGGAAAATTACCACGCCTACCTCGACTATCATTTCAAACGTTTGTTGAAACTTTTAGACATTACAACTACAATTTTAGTATTCGAATTCCAAAAGAGAGCTCGGAATAAAACACTAAAAACTGCCGCTTACTTACTCTCTACGTTCTCTCGCTTCGTCTCTCTCACCCTCTCGCCCTCTTTTTCCCATATTGCTATCAGCGAACCTGAGTTTTTTGGCCAATATTTCAGCTGTTCTTTGTTCGTAGTCGAAACAGGTTTCCGTCATAACAACGATTCGGTTAAGGATGGGAACTAACCGAACGGAGGAGATGGAAGAGGATGAGGAAAATGCACCACGCTTCAGCATGGTTCGACTTCAAAGTGGAAGTGTGGAAACTATTCGAATCAACTGGTGGTTCGTCGTAAATGATTCTTAATCAATAGCAATGAGTATAAAAGATAATTTAAATGTAAATGAAATTTAATTTAAATACAATTTCAATTCTCAATAATAGACTAGAGCATCTATTGAGGGGTCAATGAAAATACCAAATAAAGAAATGCTTCAGGAAAAACATACGAAGGGGGAGAAAATCCGGTAAACTGAAATACGAAATGCGAAATACGAAATACGATTGAAATACCTTTTCGATTCCATTTAAATCCGATCTGCAGCCAGCAGCTAGCTAATCTTAAGGCTATGAAATCGCATGTGCGCGTTTTACGAGTATGAGCGAAAATCTTCAACGGAATGCTTAACACGTTCTTTTCACCCAACTTGTTCTATACTCTGTATGTTACGATTTTCCCTCGTTTTGCTTTCCTGCTTTTCTTTGCATTTTATTATACACTCTTTAGCTGGTGCTTGTCTTTTGTTTCTGGGCGGAATTTTGCAGCCAGACGGGACTCGCACGTTCCTGTTCTGTTTCTATTCAGGAACCCGTTCACATTCACTGAATGCTGGTTACTCCATGCAGCAGTCATCGTAGTCGTTGTTGTAGTCGTCGTGCCGTGTAGCCGTGCGACTTACTCTTGATATATTTTGTCAGCGACACGTTGGATCAGGTATTCGGGATTACTAGAAGACATACGAGTAGAGGTGCTGGTGTTCGCGGTGACTGAGACTCGACACCTGTGTCAATAATAATGAATAAACGACCGAGAGACAGAGAGAGAGAGAGAGAGAGAGAGATAAAGAGTTGTGGTGAGAGAGAGAGAGAGGACAATATTTATGATACCTGTTGTTCATTACGTTTCTGATAAGGTTTATTATAAGGAAATTGATTGATATATAAATAAATTCTCTATTTGAATTGCTTTATCATGATTGTAGTTTGTTCGATTTTAAAATTGGGTTAAAGTGACATTAAATGTGATGTACTTCATGCGTTATCACTTACAGTAAAAACTCGATAGATTCATTCTGAAAGGAGAACCTTAAAACCCTATCTTAAATAGTATATAACTTAAATGCCATATGGAGAGATCCGATAACTACATAGAAGAGCAGAGTGGACTTTTTTTCATATGTTTGTGAGATTCTTTAACATTTCTTCTGAATGTACAAGAATATCATTCTCTATATGATATACTTATATAATACTAGAGAAAATCTCCTGATATAGAATGGAGCTAAAATAATATTATTATCATATCATGATATAATATTATATCATGTATATGAAACGTATGAATCTTATTTTGATCCTATATTAATTGTATTTATCTTTAATGGAACTGATCTCCATCTTAGGCTCCAGTTTCTTTACATTTCTTCTTTCATTGCTTTATTCCTTCCTTTATGACATTCTGCATACATCAAATTACGATTATTCTATTATTATTTCACTCACTCTCGAAAGTAACCTCATCTGACTGTCTTAACATACCTGCTCGACCCTACTCATCATCACATTCCTCCCGCACCCTCCGAAAATCGAAGGGTACGATTTGCTAGATACTTGAGCAATGTTTTTTTGTTTTTACTCAATCCCAACATAAAATCTGCCAGAGGAATTTCTGCAACATGCGCTGGCTGCGGCTGTATATAGTCTAAGAAAGAAATGGCACTGCAACTGCCACCGCCAACACCATCGTCTTAACCCTCTCGACACGCAAAACGATTCACACAACCGTCCAAGCAACCAACCAACCAAACTTCTATTCGAAACAAACCATTCGAAATACAACCCACCCACCTCCCACCGCCCCGCAAGCTGGGTTGCATGCTGTCTGCTGTTGCTGCCAACTTTTCTTTAGCTGCTGTTGGTTTCTGGGCGCCCAGTTGTACGTACAGCGTGTCAGCGTCGTATTGCAGCATTTCTGACGTTTGCGGCTTCATCGCGGTCTCTCTCCATAGTCTCCGACGTCGTCGTCTTGTGTTGCGACTGATGCAGCACGTGATGCGATGCGATGTGATGCGATATGATGTGATGTGCGTCTTATTGTGGCGCGGTGCAGCAACTGCTTGTTTTGAGGCACGCGAGTCACTTCTTTGGCGCATCTGGTTTATTTTTAGAAAAATGCTTTGAGCATGGAAGTGACTCAGCTTGACTTTTTATAGATAAGTTCGAGTAGTACATTTGAAATTGCCTTTCATCTTCCTTCCTCGAAATAATGAGCTATTCTCGGCGAATTCTATTCTCCATATGAATAAAATGATTTGCTTCTCGCCTTCTTGAGCACAGTTTCACCCACAATCGTTCCATGTCGAAAGTAATTAAATAATGTTAATGGAATTTAATTATGAGTTTATCTGCATTTGTATATACGAGTATAGTATGTGCATATATACATATACTCATGATAAATTATTCCTCAGCCATCGTTAGGGTACTTTTATCCGGCCCACCCTGAATTAAATACCCAGCTCAGCTCTTCAACGATAATAAAAATCTGTTTATACAATAAAACTGAGATTTCCAAAGATCTGGCAGACAATCCGAACCTTTACCATGCTATGCATGGACAGCATGGACTTTTGTGTGGGCGACTCTAAGAAACAATTTGTTACATAAACAGAAGACAAAAATCCCAACCCGATGAAATGGAATCGGAGTAAAAGTGCGAGTACATTATGCAGTAAATAGAAAAACGCAAAACGACCGACACTCGGCGACGACTCGGGATGGTGTCGAACTTCACTGAGTCCCTCTTCATCTCTATGTCTCTCTCTCTCTCTCTCTCTTGCTCTCTCTGTCCTTCTATGTCACTCTCTCCATGTTCAACACTTCTACGAGTATCAAATCCACGTTTAATGGTATCTAATGCTTCGAGTAAATATTTGGCTAAACGAACGGTGATAGAAAAATCATAACAATCAAAAGAAAAGAAAAAGAAAAAAGCAACATAGTGGAATAAGCAAAACAACGAAATGACGGACTAAGTAAATGAATGAATGAAGGACTGAGTGACTGATTGGGCAACTGAGAGGATAAAAGACCAGAAAAGAGGGCTAGCTTCGACTTGGCCGAAGCTGATATACCCTACACCCTCGTGACCTCTGATCAAAGTTCTGGGAACCTCAAACTGGACATTTGTGGGAAGTGATGATATGTTGAAGTGAACGAACCACGCCCATACTTTGGATGATATGATACACTATGATCAGTACACCGATGTACTGATTGGATTCAGCTCAGGTTTTTGTAGTAGTGCCATAGATGGAATAAAAGTGGAACAGTGGGTCGACCACGCCCCTTCTTTTCAGAGTAGATACCTATTAATACGATGTGTACAGATGTACACATGTCACTTCACAGGCCATAATCGACTCAGGAAAAGATGCTGATCAAGAGTATATAGTATACTTTACTATACAGTATAGAGTTAATAAATTCCACTTTTCTGCTTAGCAAAAGAGATTCTTTTAAATTTTACCAACTTCAACATCTTTAACAACTTCAAGAACTCAAATAAACATGCTTCTTCTAACTGGGGCACTTTATAAAGTGTAAAGAAAGTGTTCACATCATACACTCTCTAAACATTCTTCCGTTCTCTCTCTCTCTCTCTCTCTCTCTCTCTCTCTCCTTTCAAAGAACTCCTCTGGTGATTGTAAGGTCCACAATGTATCGCATGTTATGCTTGGTTATTCTTCAATGGAAAACATTTGATACTTGTACAATGTACCGAATCAAATCCAACACCAGCATCAGCAACATAAAAGGCAACATCAACATCATAAGCAACAGGATATGTTGATGTTTCTGAATAGATGGAGACAAAAAGAGAGAGAAATGGAGAGAGAAAGAGAGAGAGAGACCAAATCAACCAACTGAAAAAGTACGTTAAAATGAACCATTTTCACATCCGGTGTCACATTTGATTCAATTGAGATTTAACTGCACGTGACTGAAATGCACAATTAAAAAGAGCCTGGAAGGGTGGGGGGGGGGGGGGGGCGAGGCGGGGCGGGACGGGGCGGGACGGGACGGTGTTATGGGGCTCCATGTGTGGTGTGGAGTTTCAAAGCCGTCAGTGAAGGAAGGTGAAGAAGAAGAATGAAAAATAGTACTAGTAACTGACTCCAGTCTATTGCTAGTAACGCACAAACACACACAAGAAACATGAATTCTTAATCATTATTTTACAATAAGTTGACAGTTGATTTTTATATGAATTAAGAATATCATATGAAATGCTATTAAAGAGAATAAAATGATGATGATGAAAGATGTGCGGAAAAAAAGCGCAGTCGATCAATTTTTATAGAATTATGATTTGAAGTTGATTGACTATTGATTTTTACGAACATTTTTAATAATTTTTAAAAAAATTCAGAAATGAAGTAATGGATGGATGAATAAATGAGTGAATGATTGGATGGATAAATAAATGAATAAAAGAATGGATGAATAATTGGATGAATGATTGGTATAAATAAAATATAAAACATTTTCGAAACTAATGAATGAATTATTGAATTCTTCTCTATTAAATCTTCTCTATAAATCGAAGTGTTTCTTCTGAACATTCTTTATTTATTCTTTCTATTATTCTTTCATTTCTTATCTTTTCTTGTCTCTTTCTATCTCTATTCTGTCTATTTATGATGGAACTATCTTTATACATCTAAATCAAGTACTAATGTAATTAAGCACATCAAGATTATGTGTTCAGATCTAGATAAAGGAAATATTTTCCAGAAATGTGTTTACTTCAGATTTGTGCTGTGACTCGTATTCGTGGAAATGCAGTTGAGCAGCTTCAATGAAATCCCTTCGGTCGGTTGTGAGCACGTAGCGCGGCGGATGGACGGACATGTGGACGGACAGACGGCAGACAGACATAAAACAACAACGACGAACGCGTGGCTCAGACAAATTTGGACTTGCAACGCACGCACGTTTATAATTTGTCAGATTTACGAATACAAACACACAAGCACACAGACATACATACACACATGGGGAAAATGGAATGCATTCCATTACCATCTACACTCCCCTCACTTTTAGACTTGCACTTCCTTCAGTCACCCTCGCATTCAACGAATTGATTTGCAAACTCATTTAAATAAAAGCATCGCATGGATTCTTTTTGGAATACGTATCTAGATACTGCGAACATAACTCTTGTCGTATCTACCGGGTACTAATGACATCTTTAGACGATGAAGACAACAAAGTAAAATATGTACAACCAAATGGAAAAACAGCAGCAACGAAAACTCAAGGATTTTCTGAAAACACTACAAACAGAATCTGTAGAAACAAATTTACCAAGAAAAGTAAAACGAAAAAAGAAAACAGCTGAGAATTCTTATTTTAAAATAAATACGAGTGAATAATAAAAAATGTAATCAAAGCAGATTTCAATTTCAAATGAACGGATGTGGAGTTGTTATGCGATACTTTTTCGTTGTTCAAGATACCGAGAACCGAATCGCAAAGCGAAAAAAAAGAAAAGTTTAGTGGAAAAACAAAAAAACAAAAACGACAAAAACAGAACTTAAAACCGAACAAAAAACAATGAAACTACAGAAGAAGAATCAAATAAATCATAAAGCAGCATAAAAAACGAACATCGAGTGAATCTGAAAAAATACTCCATCCAAAAAGAATCGGGTTCGTATTTTTGCAGTTATTTCGGGGTGGCCCGAAAACGAAATTTTGCAAAATTTACGAATTAAAGTGCGATTCGGTGCAAAACGAGCTCAAAAACAGCTGCATGCGCTATATTGTTGTTGTTGTTGCTGTTTTTATTGGTGTTGTTGTTGTAGAAATACGAGTGACCATTCAATGTTTGAATGTGACGAGGACCGAAGGAAAAAATTTAGTTTTGGTCCCATCACCCCTCCGCGATCGGCCGGTTTAAAGAGCATTGAAGTGCTGTTGACTTTAATAGCGGAAGAAGTTGATTAGAATCCTTTGATGAGCCAATACGATTCTCTCTTTTACGCTCTCTCACTCTCTATTAATCCCTCTCTCCATCTCTCTCTCGTTCTATTTCGCTATCCCTGTTTTTCTATAATTAAAACTTCATACATTTCATGCGAGTATCCACCGTAGTTGTTACCTTCATAGCGAAATTAGTTTCAAATCAACTTCGTACATCAAATAAGTTTTGTATGATTATTTTTTTTTTCTTCCTCTTTTATCATCGACAGCAAAAAAAAACTGTTCCTTTTAATTAAAAAGTTCTTTTTGAAGTGCGCAAAACCAGAGCACAAAATTGCAACAAATAGAAATGGCAAAGTTGAACAAAAGATTAGTTTGTATGTTGCACGAATTAGCGACGGGATGGTCTACGGGATGGCCTGATGGCAGGGGAGGGGATGGAATGGGAACAGTGAGTAGAGGTGGCAAAATCAATGATTTTCAATTTCAAATTTTAAAACCTTGCATTTTGTTTATATGATGGAAGTTAATTAAATAAAATGACACGGAAAAACCAGAAAGATTGCTATCTCTGGCTTGGCGAGAGATGGAATTTCCCTACATATGGAATACACATGGAGAAAAGTGGGCGGACCACACCCATACTCAACAATCTTAAATGCACAAATGTGCCTAAATAAACAACAAACAATGGAACTAAAAGAATAAAATGCAGTTTCAGAAGTAAAGCTTTTAATTTCATTTCAAAGCGATGTGTAATTTTATAGTAAAACACTTTAAAGAACGTTGAGGAATCATTAAACACTTGAAGTGGATGCGTCGAGTCGCGTACATCAACAAATCATGGTAAATGACAACGAAAACAACAATAAAAACACAACCACAACTGAAAACAGCGACAACAGCGACAACAACAACAGCAATAACAACAACAATAACAACAGTAACAATAACAGTAAAATAACAAGAACAACACAACTTGGAGTGCATTCATCGCGGACGACGACAAGTTGGAGATCCGCGAAATACTCGTTTTAGGATGTTTAACCAGCTGCAGATAGACAGACAGTTAGAGGGACAGACAGACAGACAGTTAAGCCGGTCTTTAATCATCACTGCCGCCGAGCAGTTAATCAGTTTAACGCATAAAGTGCAAGTAGAGAAGAAGTGTCTCAAGTGTGATGACAGCAACAACTGGCAATGAGTTTAGCTCGGCGTAGCTTATAAAGAGTTGCTCCTGTCAGGACCTCGTCAGCGGCAAGCGCCTGAACGATGCATCGAACGCCCTGCAGTTCTGTGGTCGTCCCGACGGACGCTCTTTGTCCCAGTTTATACATAGATTTAACCTCGTGCAGCGTGTCATGAAACTCAGTGACGATAAAATTTTGTGTTGTTTTTCATTATTTACGAGTAGAACAAAGTAACCAAGTATGCCACTTCTAGAAGTGCGTGTGTATATGTGTGTGTGCGTGTGTATGTGTGTGTGTGCGTGTGTGTGTGTGCGTGCGTACATTTAATTTATGATCCTCGACGACAAACGCATAAAAGCTGGAACTGGAACTGGAGCTGGATATGGGCTAGAATGATGAATGATGAATTGTTTGACGGAATGGCGGCTTGATGAAATGATAAATCGGACGCACTTTGTTTGTTTGAAGCTATCAACTGAATACGAGAAAAATGTCCTGAAAATATTCAAAACTTCTGCAGAGACAAAAAACTTTTTCAATTGTTGAGAGTACTTCAATTCGTGAAGCACAACACTTCAATGGCTGTTGCCTTTGAACAGGACATCCGGCGGCATTTCGGTTTATTTTCATAGCTCTCGATAGTTTCGACCTTCAATCGAATCGATGATATGAATACACAGCAAATCGTACATTTTTTCAGTTGAACATTTTCTATACACTTACAGTGAAGTCGGACGGTTCGTTGGTCGCTTCGGCTGCTTGTCAACGCAGAACTTTTCTCATATCCTGTCTGCCATTTCAATGTTTCAACTGCAATCGACAGCTCGACTACAATCGCAGCCAGTTTTTAATTTATTATCGGGACTCTGCTCGATTTTTTAAACAAATCTTACCAGATAACCAGCCCCCCTCCCCCCGAATGATTTAAAAAATAAAAGGATAATACAATAGTGTTTGAATCCTTTTAGAAAACTTAATTAGAAAAGTGAAATATTTTAAACGATATCATTTTAAATTGTAAAAATGTAGAGGAAAAAATATTTTCACTTTATTTATAATCGTATACAATTAAATATAAATTTGGTCTTGAGATATGGGACGAAGGGAGGGATGGGGGAGAGGGGGGGGGGGGCGAAAAATGATGAGAAAAAGTCCAAAAAGTAAAGAATCAAAAAAAGAGATGGAAAAAAGTGTGAAATGATGTGAAAATGAAGCTGAAGTGAAATGATTCACTTTTACGTGGTCGTAATTGTGCTCATTCTCTCTTGCTTCAAGACAAGCCACGCCCCCATGGGCATCATACAGGCTACAACATCGCCGCCAGCCGACAGATTGTGGCGCCGATTGACTGAACATCAAAACAAGGAATCGTACAAAAAATGGAACAAACAATGAAGCTTCAAACAGGAATCATTCACAAATTTGAATCTCGCAAATAAGGCCAAACATGAGAATCATGCTTGCGGCGGTTGTTGTTTTTGTTGTTGTTGTTGTTGTTGTTGTTGTGGTTGTTGTCGTTTTTGTTTTGCCTTGATTTCTTGATACTCATTCACTTCTTTTCATTTTTTCCAGCTCAACCGCATTCAAGTCGTCTTAATTCGATTTTCATGTAGCGCGTTACAACAACAGCAACAACATCAGCCAACCAGCAACTAAGCGAAATTAATTTATTGTGGTCTTGAGAATTTACAACAAATTCTGGATGAAAGAAAACGTATTTTATTTGAAAGTATTTTATTGCTCAATGGAAATGATCCTCTACGGTTTGTAGTTTTGGTCTTTCAGTTAAGAAAAAAATATAAATAATCACAAATAACATAATAGTTAATATAAACATAATAATAATTAATAATTTACAATACCTTTTATCAGTTGTCTTGAGCTGTCTGCTTCAATTAAAGTTGCTGGAATGTAAGTCATCCTTTTTTATAGACTAAAAAAGAGGCTACTTTTTATACGGAAATCGAACAGTTTTATATCGTCGTCTACTTCACGATTACGAGAGTTTTGTCGTCCTTCTATTTTTATAAAATAGCTTTCTCTTCTTCTTGCCCAAAAGCGTATAGTTTTCCTCAATTCCTTCACTTTATACAGCAATGCAGCGCGTAGTCTGTCCGTGAAAGACTGCCCAAAATAAGTATGCGTAACGGATCGAATAAGAACGAAACGATAATTCTGACGATAATTGTTCGCTGTTTTGTATTCGAAATCTACTCGACTCGAATTTGTCTCGACTCGAACAGACATTCCAATTAAACGATCGCCAGACAGACAGGCGCTCATGGAAATCGCTCTGAATACAGTTCCAAGAGAACCATGTACATGGCCTGGATTTGCCTCTACTAGATTCTACTACATTCATTCAAGTGCTTCTACTGTACACTCTATCGATCGAGTAGGCTGGGCAAAATCAGTTTTTATTTTCTAAAATTTCGAGCAAATTTTTCATTTAAATATCTAAATTGTCTGCGCAAAGACGTGTTTCATTTATATAAAAACATAAAAAACAAATTCTGGTTTGAAAATACATATTTGGAATCCTATTAGTGAAGAATGGCAAATAAAAATGAACAAATTCTGCTGTCAGCCCTACGAAGTGTTTTAAAATCAACCACGGCTTCCAGCATCATGGCGAAAAAACCCAAGGATCAGAAAGAATCAGTGGACGAAAACCTGAACGACGGAAACTTCGTGCCGCCAATAGATCTGGAGGATGATGTGGAGGCTGATGTGGAGGCTTATCTGGAGGCTGATCTGGAGGCTGATCTGCAGGCTGATCCTTGGGCTGATGAGAGAGAAACCCAGACAAAAGTTCGACGTACTCATTCTCGCCATGTACATTTCGAAATTTGATGTTTGTAAATAATAGTAAAATTAAAAAGTTTAACTCTGAAGATATGTAAAAATATTTTGATGTGTTTGTTATCTGTTTTGCTACTCTTCATCTAATCCTCAACATCTTCAGTGCCTCCTCGGAACTTGCTTAGAGAACAGTGGTGATGGTAATCTTGACGGGCTCACGGGTAAGCAAGTTGTTAACAATCTCAAGGTTTCTGCATTTCATGATTCTACTTGGTTGGTTCCCCACTTGAAAAATGTCGTAAAAAATCGCTAAATTCATCGCCGTAAGGCAATGAATTGAATGCGCTTGAAAATCGACTTCCTCCGTTTCAAGTCATAAATAATCATTTGATCAATTTCAACATCCACATATAATCCACGAACGTCAACTTTTCTGCACGCATGCATTCAGTCTTTCGACGGGTTTCATGCTTCAGCGAGCGAGCGAGCGGGCGAGTGTATCTCCTGCAGCATTAGAGAGATGGCAGATCAGAAGCAGGCAGCAGGTGCACCAGATTCGCATCAACAATTTTATTCATGTAGTCACAACACAAAAATGTCATGTTGGCCATGAACCAGCGGAACATCGGTGCAACGACAGCGGGGACAACTCGACAGCAACAACTGGCAGCAAAGACCGAGAGGGCACCCGCACACGCAGCGGACCCCCACTCGGTGCTTCCAACAACAAACGACCAACCAACAAGTTGATCACTTCATTTCGTGCTTCACTCAACGCAAATGTTTTCAAATAAATGTTCCACTCCCCTTCACCGGCACCTTCAATTCCTCCTTCCTACCTCCCTATATTCCCCTCTCCGCCCAACAGTTCTTAAATGTTTCAGAGATGAAAGCGATTTCATTTACATATCAGCAGAAATGCAGTTAGTTGCATTGGTTGTTGGTTCCCCGTTCTATCCGCTTCCTGTCTTTCTATTCATCTGTCTGTCTGTCTGTCTGTCTGTCTGTCTGTCTGTCTGTCTGCCTATCGTCTGTCCGTTTGTTTGTCTCTCTTTAAAATGCGTCATAGTTTCCAATTCGATATGCAAATTTAAAGCGTTCAAAGCAATTGGCATCGTGTGCCTGCGCCCTGCGGCCGCCCGCAGAGGATTCCGATCCATTCCGAATGCGGAAAGTTAACGATGCCAGTTTGTTATTCAGTTTTCAGTTTTCAGTTTTCAGTTTTCCTCTTCCTCTCGGCATCTGTAACGTCAACAGCTTAGACTTTGTTCCGAAATTACATGAGTTCAAAGTTCAGAGCCGTTTCTGGTGATTTCGAAAAAAAAGGGATCTACAAAAATATCGATGGAAAAACTTTCTAACGTTAAAAATTTATATCAACTTTATAAAAGTTCTTAAAAATTTATATCAAATTTTCTTATCGAAATTCAAAAAAAAAAAAAAGAATCAAAAGTTTCACCGAAACTTTAATCGAAATTTAATAATCTAATCAAAGCATTAAAGAAAAATTTTAAATTCTAAATACTTATATGCTGGGAAATTTCAGTTTTCCGAAACACTCGAATTCGAATTGTAAATTCTTTATAGCGAAAGTATAAAATTTAGGTATGAAAATAATGCAAGGATATTTTTGGAGAAAAATGCATGCAACAACAATAACACAAACCATCTACATACGTACATGCAGAAGGGCAGAGCGGTGATGGGAAGGAGGGCGGCGAGAGAGGGAGGAAGACGGATGTTTCATCTCAACAAAAAAATAGACAAGCATGAGTTTTATAGAAAGACAAAACTTGGACATTCAGAACATTCTAGTGAAGCACAGGAAGAGAAGAAACCACCACCACAACAACAACAACAACAACAACAACAACAACAATATAAAGGCCATAAAAAGATGGTGGTGTTGTTGTTGTTGTTGTTGTTGTTGATTTTAATTTTAGGGTCGACTGGCAAGATTCCCTGAATGCTCATAGAAAGATGATGCCGGCAGACACGCGTGACTAAAATCAAAGCACATTCAGAGCATCCACCAGCCGATGGTCTGCTTGAGATGCAGAGAGAGAGAGAGGGAGAGAGAGAGAGGGAGAGAGAGAGAGAGAGAGATGCAGGACCGACTTACAGACTCGTCAAATATGACTGCATAATTTTCACTTCAAAACACTTTGCATTTTAAAATTTTATGACCATCTCTTTTGTGGCTCTTCCCAAAGCGGACGAATGGCCATAAATTCGCTGGTGCCGACCGTCGCTGGTGCCTTATTATAGAGCACGAAGAAGTTTTCTGGCTCAAATCCAACAGCCAGAAATCACCGAAAAACCGAAGATGTACTCGTATTTAGTATATGAAAGTCCATCCATCCGCTGGTGTGTGTGTGTGTCTGCCCGTCTGCCCGTCTGTACGTCAACGCTTTTTGCTCTTCAGTTCCTTGGCTGTAATTAAGTTGATGCGATAATTAATGAATGACTTTTTATGACTTTTTGGTGGCTACCAATTTAGGGGCTTTTGGCCCCCTTCGCTCGTCGCTCAAGAGATCTTCTTGGCAGCGTTGCCAAGTGTAGGAAGTGCAGTCCTTGTTATGGCTAATGTGTTGTAATGACTTTGAATGGCTCAATTAAGATTCAGACATTCTTAGACTCTAGCGGCTGCCAGTAGCTTGTGCAAAACTGTATGCAGTTGCATTTAATGGGCAGCATTTAAAGTCTAACAAATCATTTTACGATTCGATGAATTTAAAGCGCACAAATGAACAGGTACACACACTTTACTGACTCATGCATTATTGTGCGCTGTTGTGGAAAAACATCTCGTCGTATAACACCAGCTCATATAATCAAAGTCTCTCATTATAAATAAATCGTGTATTTTAAATTAGAATTAACATTTCATGTAACAGAATTTTATTCATATTTAAACCAGATTTATTCAGAGGCACCACTTTTAAATCCCATACTACCATAAAAATACTTTATTCGTCGAATTCAGCAGAACGTTGGTCCTTCGAGCCAGATCGAATTTGAAACTACACTTAAATATTGGAGTGTATACAACAGGAAAGTGTATACAAGGTGTATACAAAGGTTTTTTGCGTAACCTTTTTTAAATGCATAAAATAAAACAAACCATAAGCAGAGAAATCATTTCTACACTGCAGTAAATTTTCATTGTTCCATCGAACCGAAAGTTCAACAACCGACGTCCTTCGAGCCAGATAACATTTACAATAATTTTAATAATAATAAAAATAAATTGGATTAAGTGAGTGCATATTTTGAAAAATCACAAAAATAATTGCAAGTAAAATTTTGTTATTTTCCAGTTTGATTCAGTTGAATGCAAATGATCTTTTATTGGGAATAAAAGCAATATGTGTAAAATCACTTTCAAGTAAAAATGTATGTACACATATAGACACACACACACATAAAAACCCAATGGACTATATCTGAAGTAAATTGGTGAAATCTCATGGTGGAAAATATAATCAGCCAACGAAAATTGAAAGATTAAATGTGAAAAAGTGAAAATAGTACAAGAAACACAATCATCATGGAGTTGGCAGGAACAGAAAAAGTAAAACTTTTAGAGAATTCAAAATTCAACTAAATGTAACATTTTCAGTAAATTAAAAATGTTCAGTCTCGTTCTCTTACTCATCTCGTCTTTATCCTCGTCCTCATTCCATCATCCTCATCTTCATCTGCATCTTCATCCTCATCCTAATCATCATCATCCCTTTTATCTTCATCGTTATTCTCATCTTCGTCCTAATCATCATCATCCCTTTTATCTTCATCGTTATTCTCATCTTCGTCATCCTTACCATCATCCTCAACATTATCCCATCACTTCAAATTCCTTGATTGTCATCTCATATTCTCATGTCCTTATATTCTCATCTCCTCATATTCTCATCTCCTCATATTCTCATCTCCTCATATTCTCATCTCCTCATATTCTCATGTGCACATATCGTCATAAATGTATACTTATAACCTCATGTACATATCCTCATATTCCCTTGTTCTCATATCCTTATATCCTCATGTCTCAATTTATTACCATAGAAACTCCCATTTAATATTCCATACAATGTAGTGAGTTTTGTGGTGGGTGTGGCACTGATGTGGGTGTTTGTTTTTATTGCCGGAATTCAGATTCAAATTCGTCTCGTCAACGGATTATATTTATAATTCAATTGCTATGGAAAATTTTGATTTGATTTGGAAATCTTTTGCAACTGTTGTTTTGCTAGTTATTGTCCTTGTTGTTGTTGTTGTTGTTCTAATATTCTCTTTCTTCTTATTTATATTGTTATCGGATTCTGTTTTCTTCTGGTTTATTTTAATTAAATTTTGCTTTCAATATTAATCATCAGATTATTTCACTTGATGGATTCACTTCACAGCAGGATTCACATGGTTCAACGTCTGATCGAAAGTGGGCGTAAGTGAGGCGGTATGGGGCGTGGTAGCGCTCATATTCTTTTATTCCTTGAATATGTTGCCTTGTCGGTAATAAACATTGATTTACGAGATGTAATCACGAATAATTTTGATTCTAATTTCATTTCCTAAATTTCATTTTTCATTTTGGGTTGTTTTCAGCTTTCTTCAACTTGTGATCCACCATGCTGCTGCATGCTGCATGTATTCTGTGCCACGCTCAGCTGCTGCTTCATCAAAAGTGGTATTTAGTCAGGTGGTACAGGGTGTCTCTAAGTGGCCACCTTCTGCGGTTTGATAGTTCTGCCTGGTGGCTTTGTGGGTCGTTTGGTGTGCTGATCGCTCGGTTTATTGGTCGGTGGGTCGGTGGGTCGGTTAGGTTTTTTCATCTGCTGGTCCACTGGTCCGTTAGTGGTTTTGTTGCTTTAGTGCTTTAATACTCTTTACGCTGTCCACCGCACTACAAGCGCATAAAAAATTCATGAAACTTTTACTTAGCCGCCTTGTTTGCTTGAGTGTACTTTTCTGCTACTTTTCTGCTACTCCTTTATGCAAAGTTTGTTTTTTTACATAATTTCGTTGCTGTTTTGTTGTTATAGTTTTCGCATTCACAAGTTGTTTGTATTGCAAAAGTTATACTGCAATGAGGAGAAAAGGGAAAAAAAACCATATTTCAAAGTTTCTCAGCTGACGTTAGTGTGTGCGGGTGGCAACACTGGCACCTTACAACCAGGTTTACCATTTACAA
Source organism: Myopa testacea (assembly GCA_949629155.1). Classification (NCBI taxonomy): domain Eukaryota; kingdom Metazoa; phylum Arthropoda; class Insecta; order Diptera; family Conopidae; genus Myopa; species Myopa testacea. The sequence goes on from OX451348.1 coordinate 27,381,122, forward strand.
AGAATGGGAAATTAGAAATCTCTGGAAATTAGAAAAGCGATTAAAATTCTAGGGGGCAAATTCTTTTTTGACGGCTTCAGCTTTTTATATATAATAGTTTTCGTTATAATTAAAATTGTAGCTGAATACATAACTGTTGTTGTTGTTGTTGTTATTGTTGTTAGTTGTTTCAATTATGTACGATTAATTGTTGTTGTTGTTGTTATCTTTTAAGAGCGTTCACATTACTAAACAAGACTACAGTAATTAAATCATTTGCTTCTGATTACTTTCGATTACTCAATTATTGTTGAATGGTACAATTCTAAAGGGTACCATGTCCTTTATTGGCAACGGTTTTATGTGTTTAGGATGATGATGATGATGATGATGATGATGATAATGAATGAAAACCACGTTCAATGTTCACCACGACGTATGAGCGATGTTTAGTGTAACTTTTGCACGTCGATTTAATGATTTCACGTGATCAATTTAAACGTCTAGACAAAAAGCTCATCAATTATTTTCTTACAATTCATGCCGCAATATAATTGCTTATAATTTGTCTCCGATGCGATGACATTCAACCTTGGAAATCATAAAATATGTAAACTTTGACGTTGTCACTGTCGTTGTGTTGGCTGGCTTCATGGGCGCTGTTACAGCGGTAAACCAATGAAAGGGATACAATGTAAGCCGACATCAATGCACACACAAATACATACATACATACATACATACATGACGGCAAACATGCAAACATGCACACGAGACTCGCAGACACTCGCACTCACTTCTGCACGTTCCTCATTTTTCACTCCTGCGTGACCACAGAAATTATCAGAGCTACCGAGCTGCTTTTTGGTCAATTTTAAACCAACGGCGGTCGATGGCATTGTTTTTTAATGCGGGTTCTTGTTTTGGCCCAATCGGTTGGCCGACTCAGCCAGCCAGCGGTACTCTTTGTTGGGGTAGCTACCATGTGGTGTATCGCTGGCACCGCACAGACAGTTGTTGTTGTTGTTGTTGTTGGTGGGTAGGTTGTTGGGTTCTTCGGTTGACGGTACACTGTTCTGTGTCCCAGCATATAACAACAACAAAAAAAAAAAAAAAAAAAAAAAAACAAAAGCCACAACCGCACTGTGTTTGCGTCTGCGAATGCGTTTTATTGTTCATTTTATTATTGGTTTCTTTTGATTTGAAAATTTAAGAAATATTTTTACTTTTTAATTATTTATTTGTATTAACATTTTTAAAGTATACAATATATGAAAAATCTAAATGAATATTAAAATATTACAGAACTTTGCGAAATATCAAAAACCATTAAAATTGCATTTCCCAAAATCAATAAAATTTTAAATTTTAATTTTCTAAACATATGGAAATGGCAGCTCTAAATGTATGAAGAAGACAAAGAAGAAGAAGAAGAAGAAGAAGAAGAAGACAAAGAAGAAGAAGAAGAAGAAGAAGAAGACTTGTTCACATTGTTAAATAATGTTTTTATTGTTGTTGTCGTTATTATTAAAAACTCCGACGGCGTCGTCGCCATGTTATTGCAATAGATTACCATATACCAACTCTAACAACTCCAACAAAAATAGCAACAACAACAAAAGCAACATCGTCAATATCAACAAACAACACAGAATGTTTTCTGGTGCTGGAAACCATGTAGTAAGTGTTCGTTGATAACCTCAGACTGTCAAAAACAAGAAAGGCAACAACAACAACAACAACAACAACATCAACGTCCTCAACATCATCAAAAAGAACAAGAAAAATCACAACAAATGCAACAACAACAGCAGCTAACTGTTTCGTTAGTCGCACCACGAAATACTTTTAGTCGTCATTTTCGTTGTTGTTGTTGCAAACGTGACGTGATACAAGACAGGCGGCCACAAGACGTAACAGCTTAAGTTGACTTTCCTTACTTTTCAGCAGAATCATTTAAAGTTTCAATTCATTCCTACAAATCAATGATAACCAATTATAATTTATTTTTGTTGTTCTTCGTGCTCCCCGTCAGCCTCATTTTTATTTCCATACTCATCATCTTCAACCCTATTCTCATCATCCTCCTATCCTTGTCTTCCTCCTCCTCCTATCCTTGTCTTCCTCCTCCTCCTCCTCCTTCTCCTACTCATCATCATCCTTATCCTCATCCGCATCCTCCCCCTGCTCCCCCTGCTTTCCCTCAGTCTCATCCTCCCCATCCTCCTGCTCATCCTCTCATGCACCTGCCGACCCTGCTTCATCGACGGTTGTTGTTGTTGTTAGCAGGCATCATCGGCACCATCGCCATGATTCTACACGCTGCCGCTTCCGCTGCTTATTAGAGCTGAAATGCATTTCGCTAGGCGTTGAACTCTGCACGAGTGCAAGTATTTTAGCGAAACCAGAGAAACACCATTCGAGAGCAGTCCCTGGATGGCGCTCGATTTGCTGTTACTTCCGCTGTGTGAAGCCGCCAACACTTCGGTTGCCGTTTTAAGGATATTATTGAAAATCACAGGAGAGACGAGCTAAGTTATTCCTCTTGTTCTTGTTCTTGTTCTTGTTCTTGTTCTCGATGTTGTTCATGCTTTGTTTTTGTTCGAGTTCGAATGCTTTCAGTTTGAATTGCGTTCTTACGTGAGAGACAGAGAGAAAGAGACAGAGAGAAAGAGAAAGAGAGAGAGAGAGGGAGAAAGAAAGATCTTCACTCAAAGGATAGAAACGCGAACGGAAACGAAACACTTGAGAAAAACTTTTAACGAGTTTTCTTTTTGATCCTTAGCGTAAAGGAATTCTGTGTTGTGCTGCTGTGTCGCGATGTTTTAACTGTTGTTGTTCATTCATAATGCACACAATTGAAGCTTTTGCTGCTGTTGAAGAGCCTCCCCTCCTCCTACCACTCTTTCGCACATCGGAAAGGTTAGCGGAAAACTTTTAAAGTCCTTTGCACGAGCTCCATAAGAAGTGATGAAAAAGCACTGGAAAAACACCAGAACAGAAAACAGAAAGAGAGAGAGAGGGAGAGAGAGAGAGAGAGAGAGAGAGAGAGAGAGAGAGATAGAGAGAGAGAGGGGGTGTGAGGAGTGCAAGCAAGACAAAGTGATGTCAAGTATTTCTTGTTTGTTTCCAGACTTCAAGACTTCGAAAGAGTTGTAGTAAGAATTGAATTATTTCTCAAAACAACAGCTAAATTTCGAAAATTTGTTTTTATTATTTTTTGTTTATTATTTAAAAGAAAAACAACACAGAATCAATCGTTTTTTGGCACCTTGAGGAGTCTTTTCTTGTAGAACATTTCAATATCATTAAATTTAATTGGCAAATAATCATGTCGCTCGAGTGCTCTACGGGAGAGCTCAAGAGTGCTCAAGTTTCCAAAAAACAAAACGAAAAACCCAAGAAAAATAAAATTTAAAAGTGGCATTTCACTTAAAACTGCCTTCAATCGTTTGTATTCGTGTATAAAAGTTAAAGAAATTTGAAAAGAATTTGTTTATATTTTCTACTGCGATGTGTTTAACGTTGCTTCTTTAATACTTGTTCTAAAAAATGAATAAAAGTTTGAAAGAAAAGAGATGAAATCGATTGCATTTGAAGGAGTTGTGAGAAAAGCTTTTCTTTGGACTGAAGAGCTTCTTCTAAGATAAGCACGCAATTAAGCCAAAGTCAATATGATAAAATCGCACTAAAATTAACGCGATGTAAACGCGTGTAAATAGTTGAAAATTTAATGCACATCAAGTTTTAAAGACTCTTACTTGTCTCCTTCTTCTTCTTCTTCTTCTTCGTGTGATTCTTAAGCATCACAATTCACAATGAAAGTTAATTACAAGTCTATCTTCAGACAAAAAGAGAGAGAGAGAGAGAGAGAGAGAGAAAGAGAGAAAGAGACATTGGAGAGTGTGGCAGATGATCTGGTCACGTGTGTGTTTATGCGCTTGTGTTTTTATATGTATGCTGATGTAATCATGACACAGATAAGCTCAACAACAGCAACAACACAGCAGCAGCTGCTCCTTTTTCACACAAGTTTACACTCAACTCGACAGAGTCCACAGAGAGTCTATAATCATTACCATCGTCGTCCATCAGGGAGGGAAACGAATCGGGGACGGTCTCCCGGTGGGCTTTGAACTGAAAAAAGCTCATCATCTCTCCGCATCGCATCGCATCATATCGCATAAAAAACACATGTTGTCGATGCCAATTTGTTGCTTGCGTGCCTGCTGTTGCTGTTGCTGTTGCTGCTGCTGCTGCTGCTGCTTCTGCTCACTTCCTGTCCTTCCTATCGTTCGTGCTTCATCCTTGGGCTTAACTCGCCACACTCCCCACGCCGCTCTCTCTTTTAGCTCATTGTTTTGTACTCATTTACAGCTTATCTTTTGACTTTATTTTCTTTAGAAAACGCCTAACAAAAGGGTACAAATTTGGGTTAAGGAGTTATCGTTTACACACTACCAACTCATTCACACCACGCCAATACACTACTACTACTAGTACACCACTCCTACTATTACTACTCCTATGTTGTTGTTGTTGTTGTTGTTTTTCTACTACTTGTACTCAAGCAATTGCAAGTCCTTTCAGCAACAAGGATAAGCTGGGGATGTTCATTCTGTGGATTTCTTTATCTGTGTGTCTGTGTGTATCTTTTTATTTTTTAGTATATTTGTGTGTGTGTGTGTGTATACGCGTCTTTGTGTATAATACACACTCGAGCTACTTTGAAGGCGGCTTTCATTTATTTATGTTGCCAACATTTTATGCTCTTGTAAATCTTTCACAGCAAGTCTTCTGTTTGCAATGGCTGATGTTGTTGCTGTTGTTGCCGTTGATGCTGTGACTACAGCTCTTAATGCCTATCGGCAGTTTAAGCATTGCTTTTTATATAAATCATGTTTGCTTCGTTGCTCGTGTTCTCGTGTCGTTCTTCACGGACTTGCTTACGTATTTACTTCCTTGCTCGTTGCTGTAGTTGTTGTCCTTGTTTATTGTCGTTCTTACTGCTTTTGTTTCTGATGATGTTATTGTTTTCGTCTCGGTCATAGATCGAAGCTATAACAGTAATTGAGATAACGACTTTGAAAAGCTTTGCTTCCATATTCGGAGTCTTGTCCTTCTTCTTTTTCAGCTCCCTTAAAATGCTGCTGCTGTTCTAATTGAGTGCTGGTGTCTTGTTAAAATTCTCGCTCGAGGTGCTGCAGACTGAATTCACTTGAATTTAATGTGACTTCATTCACGGTCATATCTTATGTGAATCTAACGATTGTGAGATATCGAAAGACATAGAAATAAAATGAAGAATGAAGAATGAATGAAGATGTCTCTCCTGAAGATGTCGATCTCCTGTAATCGGGAGGAGATCCACAGTGCTAAATCGACTTAAGAGGTGAAGGTGATCAAGAATATATACTTTTATATACCTGCCACGCCTCCCCTTTAATGCATTATGAACGTAATTATTTTCATCTCTCGTTATTTCGGTATTATATTCGGTGATAGTTTTTGGCGTCTTTTAAATCCTTTTACTTGAAATCTCCGTTTGTATGTATTTTTATAATTCTTCAAAATTATTAATATACAATTTCGAAAAAATTTTTCATTTAAATATTTAAATTCGTTGTGTTAAGACGTACATTGTACATGTACATGTATATTGAAGTGTAACATAAGTTTTCTAAGCACCAAATTTAACAGCAATACAAAAAAATTAACCCAGCGATCAGAGAGAATTTTCGGTCCTGTTGGTTTTTAGACAGACTAAACAGACTTTTTAGACTAATCTCAATTAGTCTAAGTATTTTAAAGAAATTAAAAGTTCATATTCATTATAGTAGCATAATGGACTATCCAATCACCCCGCCCAACTTAAAAACATGGAATTCATGTTGTGTGTTCTGTAATTTTTTAGTATTGGGTGGAAGTATCGGGTTCCATTCCATGGGGGAAGTATGGGGTTCCATTACATACATATACGAGTATTTATAGAATCTGAAATAAGAATCTGAATCTAACTAACTAAGCTCAACTAAACTCAAAAGAGCTTCAATTCTCCAATTCAATTCGATCTTAAAAACTAATTTGCAATCTGAAGATTTCCCTTTCTTTTCGGTCCAGGTTTCGATTTCTTTGTTCATTGATCTCTTTTTTTCCCTGCTCGTGGTTTTGATAATCAATAACAACTTAAACATTATCAATTTAACTCCACGTTGCCTAATATTATTTATATAACTTCGGTGTGGTTACAAGATCTAAAATACTCGTAGAACAACAATTAATTGAAACAGAATGAGAACAGCTACTTTGCCATTCAAGAAGCTTATAAACAATTATTATTTATTGATGACACTTCATCTCCCAGTCAGCTTAGTCTTGTAATCCGTGTAAAACTTCGAAGCAATCACTGCGAAACTGGAACAACGTGTTTCGTGCTGCGGCTGCGGCGTGTTTCTTTGGGTTTCTTTCCTAACGTTTTGACCTGATTTTGTGCGATGATGCCAACCAGTCATCGAATGCCAACCAGCCGAGCAACTCTCTTTATCTCATTATTATCACCGTCAACACCAGCGGAAAAAATTGAATATGTACAACAACAATAACAATGATAACAAGTTGCTCCACCGACAGCATCGCATGGAGCCATATTCTGGAATATCGTAGATCTGTGATTTAATCCGAATCCTTTTTCTTTGTCTGCCTTTTGATCTGTTACGTTGCTAAGCTGCATGTTGGCACGTATTTCCTGCGTTACTCAGTTAAGTGAGGAGGGAGAGATTCCCCCTGCACTCCGCGTTGCTGGAAGAAAGCAATGATGAGAGACGGGTCCAGGTGAGGCAGGGAGGGGCGTCGGAATAAAAGCATTCTAAACATGAATAAGTACTGGATAGAAATGAGCAGAATAGAATGTTAAATAAATGCACTTGAATGAAGAAATCCAATGCAGAACGATGTACAGGGATGCACCAGGATCTGCTTGGATGATGGCACGTCGCCACGTACGTGTTGCTAGCACAGCTGTTGCTAGTTGCTTGTTGCTGGCCAAGTCACGTTGTCAGCGGCTGCTGCGTGCCTCCACCGGGACTGCGTCTCTTCCTCGCCGCCTCCCGACTTCATTACACCAGTGACACAATTTATACTGTGTGCTGCAATCTTATTGTTGTACAGCTGTGGCACTTCTTCGGTTCTCTTCGCTATTCTTTATGCGCTTGCATAATTGTTGCTGTCAGGACAACCAACAATCAACCAACCCACTAACATTTCAGTGTGAAAAGATTCACTGCAGGACGTTTCATTGAATTTCCTCGTCCTTGTTGCTGCCACTCTATGTTGTAATTTCATTTAGATAATTTAATAAGATGATTCTTCCCGAAGTATGTTATTTTTTACGCTGTCTAATGTTGAAATGATGTAATTAATGCGTTTGTAAATCTGCAGAAGTCAATTTAGAATCGAGATAATCCAAATGTTTACAGTTGATTTGCTTTAAAGCATTGCAGAATTTTCATAGACCACTTTAATTATAAAAGTTTGCACATTTTTTATCGATTTTTCTCTTCCTTCTCTCTTCTTTATCTTTTCTCAATAGTTAACTTCATGAGTATAAAAGCGTTTCTATACTTTAATGAAAATCAGTTATCAACTCTTCGAGGGGGGCGGGGGGGGGGGTCCTCCAAGTGGGAAACCAACCAAGTAGAATCATGAAGTGCAGAAACCACGGATACCACGAAAAGGATACCACGGCTACCACGTCATATGAGCACGAAGGTTGTTTGTAGAAACCTTGCATTATATAAATTAGTCTGTGTTCTGTTCTTGATATACGATGATGATGAAATTGAGGAGAGCGCGGGAGAGAGAAAGAGGAACAGAGGGAGAGGGAGAGGGAGATCATGAGGAGATGCTAGCTCAGAACAAGTACACGAAAAAGTCATACAAACGGATTGGTGGCGGCGGGGGGGGGGGGGGGTGATGAAGGAGTACAGTACTTCGATGTGGTGGTATACAGACTACTTTTTTGTGCCATGACAAAAGTGCTTAATACTGTTTTGAAGTTGGTTGCACAACTTTCGAGTAGGCACTGAAGATGAAGAGTAAAAAAACCGATAACAAAGACGTCAAAATATCTTTAAATATCTTCAAAATTAAACTTTTTAATTTATCTAAAAGAAGAAGAAGAAAGAAGAAAGATGTGAAAGAATAATGTGTATTTTTAAATTTTGAATATTGATAGTTTTAAACTTTATAGCTTTTACTGTACGTAGACCGATATGATTCATATGTAGTTTATACTAATCATAATCCAAACTCACGTTTTCTCTCTTTCTCTCCCTCTTCGACTGCTTTAAAAAAACGGTGAAAGTAATGCGCAACAGATTCTTAAACTCGTCATGTAATTCATACTTCAGCTAGTGACACTTCATGAGACTTGTCACATGGATGGGAGGATCATCAACCGGACAAGGGGCTGTTACAAAAAGAGCTCACGGGCCCCACATATTCGCAAACATTTCCAAGGGGTAGAGAGGGATTAGAGTAGAGTGGAAGAGTAGAGAGAAAAAAGGAGAACGGGAGGTGCTTATTATTCTCATCGTTGGCACGCATGACGTCATTAGCACTACTCGTGTATGGAAAAAAACTCCCATTAGATGGTTCAGTTGTTGTTGCTTTTGTGCTGTTGTAAACCAGTCTGTTGTCAGAGAACAATCAATGTATTCAAGCAGCAGGATTAAAAAGGATAATAAACAAAAACTTCAGCTTTTGTAGAGAAGTAGATAAGGTTTTTTATTGCATGGTATGCCACTCTCTAGAGGCTGCTCCAATTACAACGCATGCACGCATCGACTGGATTTATACTCATTTCTGTGATGAATATAAAAAGCTATTTTTTCATAAAATTGATTCCGACATTATCTAGGTTAAAAGATAGAAAAATAAAGAGAAAGGCGTTAAATTAAATGTATAGGGCGCCACTTTAGTGATGATGAGTATATATATAAAAAATGGTACAAAAAGTGTTCAGTTTTTAAATTAGAAGCGAATCGATAAACCGGTGATTTCCCTTTTTCAAAATATTAAATAAAGCGGGCCTCGATTTTTTTTGATGACGTATTTACTTGTGAAGAGGCGCGTATTATTGTTAGCAGCCCACGGGAGCCGAATATCCTTAGGACGGCCCTGGGCAAAGCTTTGATATAATTCGCATCAGGTTTGTGGAAAATATTTTAGATAAGAAGAAGGATTAATTACGGTGTAAGAAGGATAAATTACTCTATTTGTAATAGAGCTCACATTTGAGTCCATTAAGGTTCAGATTTTAGCTGGTTTTCCATTCTCAACTTGGATCTTCTCAGTTTTTTTTTTATCTTATTCTCAACAAGTGGAATCTCATCTCTAATCGCAAATACTATTTAACGGCGATTAGCGAAAATCTTTCCGCTTTCTCTGTGATTCCTCTTGATGGCTTGTTTTGCTTTTGTTGAATTTTTTAAGGACTAAGAAGAAGATTGGATTTGTTAAGGTGACGATGCTTTAGTAGTTTGTCATCTTTGTCTACTATGAAATATACTATAATTACTTATATTATAGTATATAGCGACTTCTAAATTCTGACATATTTATCCTTCCTTTATCTCACTCTTCAGTGCTATCTCCCTCTTTCTCTCTCTCTCTCTTTCCCCCTCTCTCCTTGCTTATCGTCCTGATTTCTCGTTTCTTCCTCTTAACCATAATCATTTCACTTTATGGTGAAAACTTTCTGCCTCTCGAAATGTTTCTGCTGGAAACGCGATTTTGCAAATTTATTCAAATTAAATTTTAAGTTTATCCACTCAACTGGATCGTCGACAAGTCCTCAAACTCAAAATGCAAAACGCCAAAACATCGTAAAGCTTAAGCGAAGATTACCTCCAAGTAGATGCTTAAATTTGTGAAAAGTTCGCCTCGATTCCTGGGCGAAATTGCAGCGCTTTATTCGCCGTATTTTGCAAATATTTCGTTGGTACGCCCAAAAAATCGTTTGATGTCTGTGGGGCTTCGGATTTGTGGGCCAGGCAACGATTTGAAGTGGCTACAAAAATGTTGCAATCTTTCAAAAGTTCCACGAATTCGATTGAGTGAATACATAATAAAAAATGGAAAGCTTCTTTTGTCCTTTTTGCCCCATCATCCAATCAACGTTGGAGGGATACTTTTTTTACTTTTACTTTTATACATTTTTTCATTTTCTAACTTTGACTGCCAGCACCGGCTTCCGGTTTCCGTCGTCATCATCAGCTCAGTTCTAGTTACCAGTTGTTGTTGTTGTTGTAGTTGTTGTTTGTGGTTGACAAACTAATAAGAGAAGTCGTAAAAAAATACCAATATTCAACAACAACAACAACAACAACAACAACAAGGAAACTTATCTAGACAAGGAACTGAAATTGTGTTGAGTTGAGAGCGAAGGTTTATAAAAAAACACTAAAAGAGGTCCAAATACCATGTTAAATGTTGTTCATTCTATTATATGCATAACATTTTTCAGTTTTTATTAAAGATAGTTTTTCATTTGCTGGGTTTGTGGATTTTCTCTACATGTGATTTCGAATTATCTACTAAAGTATCTCCTTAAACAAGTTGAACGCATTTCATTAGTTTCCTTATAAAATGAAGCTTCAACATTGAAGTCCCAATTTCAATCCGTAAATAATTCAATAGCTTCTGTACAGAAAGTAAAACTTACAAAAAAGAAATACCAAACAAATTATCAAATTTGTGAACTTTATCTGCTTTCTTTATTAACTCGTGCTCGTAAAAGTTGTTATTTGAAATCGAATCGAAGGAAGTTTCTGGAAAACTTTCTCCATCATCTCCTCCACACAACTCACGCTTCTTTTCTTGTCTTCCTTTCTTTCTTTTTTCAGCTTGCATAAAGGACTCCAACAGGACTCATTGAATAAATTCATCAAAGTTTGTGAAAGAAGCTAGCATGCTTCTTCTCCTTCGCTTTCATTATATTGATAACCCATATGAAAATCTACAGAGCTTTCAATTTTATTATCATTTGGCGTGGAGAAGAGTTTCGCCATTCGTCGTCGAGTAGAAGAGTGAATAGAGTCGCAAATGTTATGATTTCGCATTTTGGCGCTTACTTTTTGCCTTCACATTTTGTTGTTTCTCATTTCTGCACCTTCTTTTGAATTACAAATTGGAGCGTATTAATTTTGCAGCAATTAAGAGCAAAATTAAGAGCAGCAATTAAGCGCTCTTCATTCGCGATTCTTTTTCTTTCTCTTCTCCTCATACTGAATTAAGTGAAATCTTCCTGTTGGTTGTATGTGATCACCTCTCCCCCCCCCCCCCCCCCCCTCCCTCCTCTCGCACCCATCGTTCACTCATCCAAGCCGATATGATGGCCGCATTCTGCTTGCGTATCCTTGTTGAGTCTTCTGTTTATCCTGGGCGCTTAATGATGCCTGCTTCCTACATTCACTTCACTCTTGAAAAGGATTCACGATATGTTCTCACATAACTATTGACTTTTTCCATCCCTTTTTTCCAGGTTTGTCGGGGGTTTTTTTTTTAATGTCAGATTTCTACATTTCACAATTATTATATTTTTCTGTTGTTTTTCATTTCATTTGCACTTCTTTTAATTCACTTTAATTAGTGCCGCCGAGCGTCACGCGCTCGTGACAGTTGATGTCACTTCAGAGGAAGAGTAACTCACTTCACTTCACTCACTCACTGGCACCCACTCTCACTCACTCTCCAACGCACTCGTTCACTCACTCTTTCACTCCTCACACAATCACTCACTCTTTCACTTACTTACTACCTGATTTGCTCCCTCATCCTTCCAATGTCTCTCGCGCTCCCTGTTCCTGTCCCTCTCCCGCTCACTCCCCTCTCCCTCGACTGCTGACTCGCTCTTTCAATGCCTCACCCACTCTCTCTCTTTCAGTCAGTCATTCTTTTGAGTCAGTTGAGATTCCGTAGCAATACGCATCAAGTTCAACACGACAGGATGTTATTTGTTCTGTAATAAATAAGAACTGAATGATGATGATGATGATGATGACGATGGTGATGGTGATGATCACCAGAATAGTATAGTTGCTGGTCTAGTTGTATATTTTGTTGTAGTTGTCGTTGCTGTTTTTCTTGGCACTCTTGATGATTTATGCTGCAATTCGTCGCATAATTAAAAGTCACTTCTTCAGCTTGTTAATGTTTTTAAACCACGTCCTCAGCTGTTTTTAATGATGATGAAGAGGAAAGAAACGCAGTCGAAAAATTATTATTATTTATAATTTTATTAATTTATTTATTATTAAATCAATTTAAAAGTAAAAAAAAAGAAAAACAAAAACGACAGAAAATAAAGGAAGAAACTTATATATATACAGCATACATCATTTAATTAAAAAAAAATCCAATATAATGTTACTTTTATTTATTGTTTTTAATAATAAATATGAATAAAAAAATAATACTAATAATAAAAAAACCCAAAAAATTAATAAACAAAAATAATTTTATACTAACTAATTTAATTTAATGATTTAAATACAATATATTTAAAACAATATAAAGCAATCAATAAAAGCTAAAAATTACCAAAAAATAACATTTTTAAAAAATACAAGAAAAATAGATTAAATAAAAAAATGCACATTTTCTTAATCGAATTAATAAAAAAATAAAAATTAATAAAATGTAAAATATAAATTGAAAATGAGTAATCCTGAAAAATTTGTTTATATAAATTTTGCTTTAAGAATTCTTCGCTGAATAAAATTTGTTTTTGTTATAAAATAAATTTTTTTTTTATTTTTTTTATTGTACACTACACGAGAAACCGAAAAATGAATGCATTCATTAATTATAAAGTTGTTGTTGTTGTTGTTAATCGCCCTTATTAAACGATTAATAAACGTAAACCGTTTAATTAAACTGTGACTTCGGTTAACCGTAATAACGATGATGGTTCATATTCAAAAACAAAATATTACACAGAAAAACAGGGAACAACTCGGATTTCAATGATTTCAATGATTTGGATACTAAAATTATTTGTTTTAACATTGTGAGGAAAAAAAAAGCAAAATTTAAACTGAGAAAAAGTTGTATTGAAAAGTTTCACTGCGATTCAATCGAGAGTATTTAAATTGCAAAAATTAAAAAAATTAAAAATAAATTGAATAAAAAAAAAAAAATAAAAGAAAAAACCAACACCAACAACAACAACATCATCATTTACATTGTTATCAAGACAAAACGACCCGACAATAATAACAATGTTGACAATGAACAGCAACAACATGAATTTATTATTGCCGGCGCCATTAATCAACTTCATTTAGCGGCAGCAACAACAACAACAACAACAACAACAACAACAACAACTGGCCAGTTAACAACAAACAATTAACGAGGCGAACACATTCCCAAACATGACGGAATAAATGGCGACTGCCACTTGGTTGGTAGAGCCGTCAATAACTTAACCAAACAAACAAATACAGACACACATACACATACAATACATGCACACACACACACACACATACACATACAATACATACACACAATCATGATATTAAATCATGCTTTTAATTATGACAATAAATTTGCATGCATTAAATAATAAAGTCCGGTCCATTCGTTGCGATCCGTTTCATGGGGCTGAATAAATAACAACAACAACAACAACAACAATAACATGAGCAACAATTAAAGCTTTAAAATCTCCAGCGATGCATAACTATCACAGTTACCAGATAGGGTGCTTTTTTCGACTTGTATCGGAGTTGATACACCCGACTACACTGTCGTGACCTCTGATTAAAGAGGTCCTTTAACTGAGATTTCTATTGAAAGGACATGCCAAAGTGATGCACCAGACCCACTGGGGACTAAAAATACTGGGGATAAATTGTGAACTTATGACAAGTTATGATATGTTGAAGTAGGCCGACCACGCCTATTTGTGGATGATGTGATACAGTATCAACACTAACTGTACTGGTTCGATACAGTTTGTTGTTGTAGTAGTGCCATAGCAATTTTATACAAAGATAGTATTTAGATTTAGGGGCATAGAGTGGAATAGTGGGTCGACCACGCCCATAATTTTCAGTGTGTGATGAATACAAGTAGGTAATACAATAAGACAAACAATAAAAATAGTCACTATAATTGGCCATCGCAGAATCATGGTCGATAAAAGCAAATTGTGACCCGTATTTTAGCAAAATATTGATATTATTTGTGTAGAACAGCAGCAGCAGCAGTTCGCCTCAGCTCGGCCTCGATTGCTGTTCAATTGGCACAATTGGCACCACTGGTTGTGGCAACACTGGCCAATTTAATGCTTCGCATAACCAACGCTGACATGAGCAAAAACCAAAACCATCAACTAACCAACCAAGCGTTCAAAATTATTTTTATTTCATTTCATTTAACATTTAAACCTACGGAGAGATGGAAACAAATAAACTTTTTAACATTTCCAACAGTTATACGCTGTTATGGAGTAGTTTCGGCAATAAATATTGATTGAGCGCTTATAATGAAAACAACGAAATTAAGCTTAATTAATCTGAAACCGCAAATATGTCTGCATATCGACGTATATACATATTAAGCCACATTTAATCGGATTTCTAATAAAATTGATACATTAGATTTAATGAATACGACGATGTGGCTTATGTTGTTGTTGTTGCTTACTTATTAAGAGGGCATCAGAGGAAAAGACATCAGAGAAGAGGGCATCAGAGGAGAGGACATCACAGGAGAGGACACCACAGGAGAAGGACATCAGATAATAAAAGAAGCCATCAGCAGAGAAGACAGCTCTGAGCTCTTAGTACGTACATATATTACGATATTATTAAAGCATAATCCGCAGACAAAATATTTTCCTATTAACTCAATAGATACTTTCGACTTCATATTCGGATCTGGACTGGATCTGTATGAATTATAATAACATTCAAGATGGCATAATTACATAAGGGTTGCTTTGAGAAGAAGCTCGTTCCGTACTATAACTGTACATAAGATGGGTTACTAAGTATAAGACAACTGTACATAAGATAGAATGTAGTTGATATGAAACAACAAAAACATATCAACTTTTAAACATGAGTTGCTTGTTGAATATTATTGAAACATGTTAATATAAATACAGAACTAACTTTGAGAAGTAATAATATTTTAATATATTAAGAAACTTGAGGATTTTATTATTGTTACTCATTATTATTTAAGAAAGGTTAATATTTCCATTATTTATATCATAAGCCATAAGATATTGAAGAAGCCTAATAAATCGATGTTTGTTATTTCATTAATTTTATTTAATTCATTTTTTTAGCATAGCTTAAGGAGTACATTCGCAATATTTTTATTATCCAAACGAAATCTGAAATTATACACGCACGCTGCGCTCTGCTTACGGTTTCGCCTAAAAGTATGCCGTCTAAAATAAGACAAATTTAACATCCAACTTATATGAGAATCACCGAGAAAATGCGTCATTTTGAAAGTCGACTTTCGGAAGCGATTCTTGGTCACCGATTTAATGTGGAAATAAACTACATATTTTCTTGTAATTGAATAATCTGTACAATATATTCATTTGATATACATATGTATGTAGTAAGTATAAACACTGATCATGTTGATATAGTTTATGGTGCTCAAATCAAGTGCATGTTGTTGTAGGGTTGTTCGTTAACCCTGTTTAGAAAGGGTGGGCCATCGGCTGGTTTCCTTTTGAGTTAATTAATGTTCGTGAAATCATTACTCAGTTTTATATACATATACATACATATTCCTCTTGGATGCACGTGTGTAAATACATACAAATTATATTCATTAAAAGCTTATTGGGGAATTGTTCGCCCATCCAATTTCTGGCTTCAGTTCGAAGGAAATAATAGAGGCACCATCATCTCGAGAACCACTTCGGATAGTCTCAACAATTAGTCAATAATATCATTTCAACTCAATACCAAAAGTCGCTACTCTTAGCCACAAAATAAATAATAAAACGGAATCGTATTTAATTCATTTCATTCAAATTCATTTCATTGTTCTTGATTAACAGTTGAATGAGGGAAGTGCAGCATTTTTAAACCCTTCGAAATTTCAACACAGCTGCTGAAGTACTTTAGACTAAACACGTAACTAAAGCACTCTTTGAAGAAATTAAGTGGTTGGCATACTTATTTTTAAAATGCTGTCCTCGACAAAACAACACAAAAATGCATAACAATACTTCTCATGATGGGAGCAAATTTTAAGCTACGCTGCAACAAAAACCAGCAATCAAGCAGCAGCTCGAGTAGTAGCTGTTTTATTACACTGCTTGGGGGGCGCGGCGGGTCGAGGGGTGGATGGAAGGAGCAAATCGCTGCCGTTGCCGTCGCTGTTGTTGTTGTTGTTGTTGTTGTTGTTCTGATGTTCCTTCAGTAACTGCTGAAGTGGAAGAAACACTTGAGAAATTAACAAGCATACTCAAGGAGCTAATCACCAAAAAAAGCGAGGGAGAAGGAAAACGAACTTAAAACAAGTGTTCATGAGGTTACTACTAGCAATGAGGTTAGTTAGGCCAGCCTCACTTGGTGACTTTATTCTCCGGTAATATATTTTGTACTAAAGCTCTTTCTTAAAGTAATGAAACCTAACAAATTATCAGCAAATCTTTAACAACTTAGTAACAACATTTTATTTTCTTATACAAATAATTTTCATATACTTATAGATAAATAATGTGTAGTAAATATGTTACAAATAGGCTCTAAAAACGCCTTACATGCCACACGGTTTTTGCTGTGAAAAATGCTACCCATTTAAGCACTTTATTTAGCCTCTTTCAAAACTCGTCGCGTTTAAATATCATTCTTATATTTTACAATCACATCGCATACATTCAAGGCCCAGTTTTGGCCTAAAAAGGTCTGCATTTCTTATGGACCCTTCTCTCGAAACCCAAATGATCATTTGGCTGTTGCATAGTTGCACCCGTGGCACACGTGTCTCCTCTTCGAATTGCTTCATGAAAACTCCCAGTCCTCAGCTTGCAGCCGCTTCAAGATGCCCAAAATTTGAAGCGACTCAAAGGTATCGAAATCATCGGCACAGCGAAGTGATAGCTTCTGTTGTTGCTGCAGCTGTTGGCTCCGTTGAGGCGTCTCCGGACGTGGCAGCGTCAGTGTCATGGGCAAATGTTCCGCCATCACTGAATGATGCGTAACCAAGGCTTTAAGAGAGCTGAACTGCTTCTTGGCGCCTTTGAATTTGTAGCTCTCGCCACAGCATAACACCACAAAGTTTCTGACTTTCGACTGCTGCAGACGTAACGCCAGCTCGAAGTTGCGCGTTCTACGGTAGAGCAAGAATGCTCCGGGAGCTTCGTAAAGGAGACGAGCCGCAGCCGCTTTGGTGCTCAAATGTGGCTGATACCAGGTCGTCTCCAGAAGTTCTTCTTCTTCAGTAATGTTAAAACGTTGCTTGGACATGACTGATTTCTTTGTCTTCTTCTTCTCGTGATGCTTTTGCTGCTGTTGCCTCTTCTGTGCTGAAGTACCTCGCCGTTTGGGGCTTCTTTCACTGAGTAGCTGACAGCAATCAGAGATGCCAGCATCAGAATCATCCTCATCACTGGTGGATGAAGGAGTTGTGACAGCGCTTTGGCCGGTCTTCGTCCAACAGTTGAGCATCGAAGCTGTCGTCGGCAGGTGAGACGGTTCTTCGATCTCCGGCTCATCGTTACTTTCGTCTGTGTTGGGACAGGAAGAGCAGGAATCGGAGCTGGAGTCGGTTTCGTACTCCTCATCGGCATTGTAGGAAGAATCCAGCATATCAACCTATTCAGGGAAGGGAAAAGAAAAATTGTTATTGAAGAACGTAATCGAACTATAATATTGTATTGTATTATGAAAGGGATTCGATTTAGTTTCCGCTTGATTATTTCTTTTCTTACCTCATCATAGTCACTGGTGACATCTTCTTCCTCGCTATGCTTTGTGCTTTCTTCCGCTGGCTGGTGAAACAGCTTTCGTTTGAGGAAGTCTTTCATGCAATCATAAACTTTCGGTCTCCTCTGTGCTGCGGTTGTGACAAGCAATTCAGTGTCACTCGACTGATGTTGACTGTGATAACCACAGGATGATGATGATGATGAAGAGCCAGATGAGGAACCGGATGATGTTAGTGTTGCTACTGTTGATGACGATGAAGAGGAAGAGGATGATGCTAATGCTGATGCTGACGACGATGCTGTTGATGATGGTGTGGACAGCTTGTTGCCTTCAGTTGCTGTGCTCGTAGCTGTTTTTGTTGTTGATGTAGCTGTTAGGAATTTGTTGCTCCATTCTTGGTACTTCCTAATGGCCAACTCTACACTTTTAGCAGTTGTTGATGAGGATATAAACGTTGATGTTGTCATCGGGCCCGCTTCTGGACTCTTCTCGGTCGTCGCCTCCAGTGACTGCTGTCCGTATTCCGCATACAGTTCTGCGTATGCCGGACATGTCAGAGTCTTGTATTTGTTACTACGATGCGATGTTGTTTTCGGGTTCAACTGGAAGAAGAATGGTCGAAAATTAGTTCAGTTTGAGACGTTTTCATCTTGGAAAAATGATAACTTTTTTTACTCTTATGGAAAACAATATCATGGCATATGGAAAAACATTGACAAAGAAAGAGTGAGCGCTAGAAATGAAGACTCAATATTTGATTTTCAAAGTATTTGTCTTGTTCGATTAGTTTTATCCTGTTTATGTTCAAAACATCCAGAATGAATTCGAAAAACTTGAGTGCTGAAAATCATCTTTCCCGATGATTAATCAATTGGATTGTTTTGACGTGCGTAAACATTCGAGATGGCAGAGAACATTTCCCAGAACTGAACACAGGCAAATTTGTTTGAAAGAAAATCATGGATGGGGTCAACCTCAAGCCGGGACACACCCAATTCTTTTCCCAGCACATAAACACAAACATTGAACCGGTTCGCCGATTCTCCGGATGAACGTGTGAAGAACAAGAAATTCACAGAAGTCACCAAGGAGCAGTTCTGCAAAAAGGAGCGCAGCGTTTGTTTCTCACAAACAGAGTAGACAACCTACCCACCGTCGGTACACAAACTCAGATGGGTACTTAAGTATCCCGATACAATCTATGAAAGACTTAATAAGTGTGTGTTTTCTCAGAGAGGTTTCTGGTCCTCAGAGAGTCCTGTTAAATAACAATGATGACGCCGATGATGATGATGATTAGGATGACGATGATCATTGGTAAGTAACAAAGAACACGTAATGCAATTTTAAAAGCAACAACAACACCGAATTATACGATGGTTTTTAAGTAAAATGTATAGCAGAGTCTCACAAGGATTTTCCTTTTGTTGTTCTTCGAACTCACGAACTCAGGTTCGTGGTCAGTCTTTTTCAGTGGAAATCCGATCCGATCCACGTCATGATGTCAGTTTTTTCCTTTGCAATGTTATTAAAAAGGAAGCTCAGAAAATAAACAACGAGAACTATCGAAGGTTGAAAAGGTACCAAAATAAGATGATTTTGATGATGATGGGAGAAAAATGTATAGAAAATCCTTCGGATTAAAAGTATTTTCTTAACTGGGAAGATCTATTCATTTATACATATGTACATACTATATAAAATATTTGTATATAGTCAACAGAATTCCGAAATGTTTGTGTGTGTGTTTGTGTGTGAATATTTTTCTGTATTTTCGAAGACCTTCCGGAGAGTGCGTTTGACACAATCACAGCAATGAAAAGTAGACACTCTTGAAATGTATAAAATACAATTCTTTAATTCAAATTATAATTAAAAATAAACTAAAAATAAGTAAAAATAAATAGTAATTAAAAAGTAATAATAATGAATTAATTGAGTTCTCTTTCTAGCTATTTTCTTATACATATTTCTTTACTATTTTGCAGTTTTCTACTGTAATGAGTTTTCTACTACATATATTCTGTTTTCTATTAATAAATATATCCTGTTTATCCTGTTGAATGAAAATATTTTTAATTGATTTAGCTTAACGAACTCGTATCATAATATTTTTCTTCCCGAAAATAGATCCACACACACACAGTCTTTTGATGTGAAATTGAAGCTGTTGTTGTTGTTGTTATTTATTTCACGTTAACTTCATTGGAAATCCATTGTAAATCCTTTCAACCGACGATACCCGTTAATCCTCGTAGCCTCACATCCTCATATTATTATTTTGCTTTATTTTAAAATCCAAACAATACATCCGAACATCATGTTTTGGTTTTTTGTTTTTGTTTTAATCCAGCACGTCATCAGATCCTTTTTGTAATTCATACCAGGTCGGTCTCAGTTGGCTGTGTGCATTAACCACATCCACTCGAAACCCCTGTACCACTCTCATCAGTCTCTCTATTATTCTCTCTCTCTCTCTCTCTCTCTCTCTCG
The DNA here is from genome assembly GCA_949629155.1 of Myopa testacea. NCBI lineage: Eukaryota > Metazoa > Arthropoda > Insecta > Diptera > Conopidae > Myopa > Myopa testacea. The sequence continues at coordinate 27,401,569 of OX451348.1, forward strand.
CTCTCTATATCACTCTCTCTCTCTCTGTTCTCTCTTGCACTTTTCAGTATTCTCTTCTTTTGCTTTGTATTTGTTTTTCTCTGTTAATAGTTAGCAACTCAATCAATTGATTTGATTGCTTATTGAACTGCATAAAAGACTTCATGGTGGACAATTATTACCTGAAGCATGTAACGGATCGATATTGGATGAATAGACATACAATACATTGTATTTGTATTACTGTGTTCATTGAGGTGAGAAATAATTTTATTTCCTACTGATATCTTTACTCATAGAACTTATTTTATACTATGATATCTGATATCTTTACTTATTTTATAGCCATAGAATACTTATTATCTAGCCATTGACTGAGTTGTTATATTGTCGGTATTTTCAATTACACCTCTTATTGGAGAACCCTTTACTACTTGAAGATTTCAAATGTAGTGAAGATTTCTCGCAAAATCAACATGTACCAGGGCATGGAAGTAAGCTATTAGAACTTCAGAATTTACTTTATTTTAGAACTTCCTATAAATACGTATTTCCTATAAATATTTAGTATATACAATACACGAGCATATCGTACGAATCGTAAATATTATACGTAAGAACCTTATCATGAATTGTCACTCGAACGAATCGTTTGCTTTTAACGCTTATTCTGCTTTGTTCTTTTCGTCGATTACAAAAACAAAGACATTATAAAGCGTCAATTTCGACGAAAAACACAAAACGGAATGAGTGTTAAAAGAAAACGATTCTTTCGAGTGACTATTCATGATAAGCCTTTAAATCTCGTAAAGTTTTCGGGAATGAAATTAAAAATTTGAACAATGTGATTTTTATTGATATTTATAGACACCATTTCATGTTTATAGACACCACAAAAAAGGCCGCCATGCATTCATTGATTTCAGTGTTTTTTTCACGCCTTTCAAAGCCCATAAAATTATAGAAACAACACGCAGTTCAACAAATTTATGCATATAATTAAAAACATTTTCCAGAAGTTTTAAGTACGTATAACGAGCTACATATACGAAGCTATAAAAATACCACCTAATCATGGCAATAAAACCACCACAGTCACAACAAAAACAATAACAACAACGACTAAAACTATAACAAAAAACAACAAAAAAAAAAAAAAATAAAGAAAGCGAAAGAAAGATTAAACTCAAAGGATTTTCTACTTTTTTATGACCGCAAAACTTTATGAGCTGTATTAATTATAAAAACAAGAAAAATATTAAATGTTCATCATCGAATCCGATGCGGAAAAGAAAAGAAAAAACATCTGTTGAATTCTATTCGTTTTTTCAATAAGAATCCTATGGAAAATCGATGAAATATTAAGAAGTTTTCAATGGAGCATTTTTTTGTTCTTTTCGTGGACCAGCTGGATATAAAATTTAATTTAGTCACAGGCGAAAAAAGAGCGAACTGAAAACTATGAGGAGGCAATGAATTTTTTAAGGTAATAAATTTTTAAAAAAAAAAACCATAAAATTTGATTTTATGGACCGCTTAACATATGTTTTTGTACTCGATGATGTGAAGGGAAAAACTTGTGCAACAACAACAACAGCAGAAAGAAGAACACAGCAACAGAAAGAAAACACGAAGAAACAGAAACTTAAAAGGAAAGCAAAAAAAATGAAAACGTTGGAGATGTGAAAAAACCGTTACCGGAAAAATGTGGATTTTTTGTGTGCTCCAAAAACAAAATCATTCTCTGCGGAAGCAGAAAAAAACCATTCTCAAGTGTGAGAAACTTCAATATTTCATGTGGATTAAATCATCATCAGATGACAAAAAATGTTGAGTTGATTCTTGCGTCGGTTTGCCACAGACAATTAATGTGACATTTTAAGAGAAATCAAGGGATGGGTAGTAGGTCAGGTGGACGCTGAACGTGGAAAGGGTGCTTGTTGTTTTACAGAATTTCAACATGATTAATATTTGAATGGAGCAGATTAGGTTTCTCCATTGATAGCTGGAGTGGGATATCAGCCGCCTTTGATAGGATAGAAAGACATGATAAATATAAATACGGTGCAATTAACGGTAGAATGCGGTGTGTTTTAAAATATATTAAAATGTGGGCATACTGAAGGGATAAACATTTGCAAACAACATTAAAACCAAGTGTATTGTGCTTAATTTAGACTCTCTCTCTCTCTCTCTCTCTCTCTCTCTCTCAACGAGATTCTTATCGAACATCGCCGTGCGTGTATATCGCGCGTTGAGCGCATTTGTCGCTAATGCTAAATGGGTCTCTTTACGACTTTGTCAACATCGCCGCAGCCACGATTACCGCCATCATCCCTCGCGCTCTCCCTCTTCGAGCCACACCACACACGCTGGCGTATAGTAATAGTCATAAATCCCTTCAACTGATCCTTCTGGTGTATCCTTTAGGAAACCTTGACTTGTGCGCAGCTGTTTAGAGCAGAGTTTTGACAATTGTGCCATTTATCGTACGACAGCAGTTCGAGTCGAATTCATGCACCGCTCGAGCCCACTCGAGTGCTTGATTGAGCCCTCGAGAGAACCGCGGTGTATCTATGATTTAATATTGCACTCTCTTCGGGGGAAATGTGTGATTATGTGTCTGTGGTTTCGGGAACAATTCGATTGTTGAATCGAACAGCAATAAATTGGGAAAACGCGAAAAATGTTGGAGTAAATCTAGGCGAGGGTTGTTGTTCAACTCCTTTTTATTTACTTTACTTTAAAATATTTAAGTGCCACAGCTGTTCTTAATTTGTAGTTTCTAGATTTGTAGATTTTGAAGGGTGATCCTTAAACTGGATGAGAAAAAACTGACCACAGATATTTCATATAATTAAAGGTATTGAATGTAAAAAAATAATAAAGGAAAACACAAGGTCTCGCATTAGTATAAAAGCACCTTTCACAGGATCTTTATTGAGGTCATCACCACTCAGGATCGACGAACAAAAGGCAAGAAATTCCCTGTTGAATAGAAAAACTAAAAACACCTTGACCATTAAATCACCTGAAGCAATTATATTCGATATTTCATTATTCTTGCGAGACTATTTGAACAGTGAGTTACACGACGATGCACGATGATATAATCTACACTTTATATAAAAATGGATTCCAAAATGGACCTGAGAGTCCAGCTCAAAGAGAATCGAATGCACTCGTGTGCCTTTTTTATCTATGAATTGTATTTCAAAAGGAAAGGAAAAGAAAAAGCAAACCATCGAAACGAAGTGCTAACAAATGACGATGTGTTGCGTGAACCGAGTGAAATATGTACAAAGCCGGAGTTGTTAACCGTTTAAAATGCCATCCTTTTGAAGGCTTTCTTTTGGAGGCTCTCGAAACAAGCGCGTTCTTTGTACGCGTCAAAGGTTTACATAATCAATTAACGCCCGGAGTTGCCCAGTCGCTTCTCATCGAACTCTACTCCAATCTATAGTTTTTTGTCTATACGCCGCGTTATTGAAATGCCGCCAGTTGAATTTATTTGGATTCTTTACAACAACACCTTTTAAAGTTGTTTCCTTCTCCCTACCCTATCGCAGGCTTCTCCCTCGGCTTGCTTCTGTAACAAGCAAAGAAAATGTGTTTTTTATTTGACTTTTATATAGTGTATTTGAACCCAAACACTTGCTTTTCAAGTCTATCAACAGCTTTCTTCTATAGAAGCAACAACTTCTGTTTAATTACGCGGCGGCTCAAAATTTCTTTCTTATTCTTATCACATCCTACAGTAAAGAAACGACCATTACAACATCCACCTTTCTTAAAAACATAACAATACTCGTATCTTTCTTTCCTTAGTGCTGACTCATTACCATAAGAATCGCATTTACTATAATATATACACTATACTATGTATCTCATAGTATAAGTAACAACACATGTACTCGTATCATACAATAAATTTAAACTCTATCTGATATGTCGTGCATTATAATTAGATCGGAAGACTAACAATTAGTATGCGTGCCGAGTTTGGTTTTAGTGAAGTGCCGACAAATTGCTCTGAACACAGAATGTCATTTAAATTAATCTACAAGTATAAAGAATATTAAAATATTTTATTTTGGACAATCAAATCCACAATGCAAGGGAAAATATATAATCTTGCAAATCACTTTCATCTTGTTTCTATTATAACTCAGAGAAGAAGGACGTTTCATAGGAGATACACTCGTATATAGAATCTACATCTATTATATCTACATATTTACATATTGCATATCTCATAGATAACGTGAATATCTTTGACTTTAATTTGGTTTTTCCAGGTTGGACTTATTTTTGTAACAATCTGGTTACTATTCTTGATTGGACCTCTGACCGCTCTACCTAAGGTTACCTCTTCTCTGAGATAAGTTCCTCTTAGTTTATTTAAACGTTATCAGAAAAATATAATCGATAAAGGAATCTGGTGACAAAGTTAAGTGATAATAAATAGGTTGAGTAGAGTTTGCGTTGGATAACAAGTTCAACTTGGTTCGAGTACAAGGAACTCTTTAGGTCTCGTATATTTGTAAAGATCCCTTAAGGGAAGAGAAATGAAATGGACTTTAGACATGAAATGTCATCAGATTAGTAATCCTATTTAAAGGGAAAACCTTCTTTAAGAAAGATCTTGAGTATCAAAACTGAATAAATTCAGACCAAGTATTTTATGGCTTTACATATAGTATAGTTCCATCACAAAATTATCTAAAGATGTTATTCTAAAGAAGAAGACAAAGAAACAGAAGTAAAACCGCACTTAAATGAATTTATTCACGATATAAATAACGATAAAACGATTTTTTAACATTTTGCTTTTATACTTATCTATATTAGAACCTTTAACAATCTCCATTATGCTATGATACAATATTAGTGTGTTCATACATATATACAGAATATTGTGTGGTTGTGTGAAGAGCTCAATACTAGTACACTTAAGCACACAACTTAACCCTTTGTGTCAAGTGACAATATTGATGTCGTTGCTGTTTTTCTGCCATCTGTACAATTGTGCATTCAATCATATTGCTTTTGATGTTCTTTATTCTCTTCTATATTCTAAACACTCCTCATCTATGAATAGCCAACTCAACTCATCCATGGCGAAAGTTGGAAATGTGTCGCTACTCGCGACATGTTTACGTGACATTTTATATGTAAGCTGAAGCGTTAGGAATGATAAAATTTAAAGCGTCTTCAAACGAGTACTTTAAATTACAGCAATTTTTCAAACAACAACCGCCATCTATTCGTCGAGGTCCGGGTACTTCTGGGACTACCCTCGTAAACTACTCTAGCAAAACTACATAACTTTCTTTTATAGGATCTACGGTGTTTGTTTCAACATAGATTTACTCGTACCTGTTCTTGTCTTCTGCACCACTCTACAATGGACTAGTTCGCGGACTGTAATGTGAGCTACTCTTTTAAGTTATGCTGTAGTTTGTGCTACTAATTCTACTTCTAATACTTAGCATTGAAGGTTCATGGATGGTTTTTGTTTTAAAATCCTTTCGGAAGCCATACTCGATGTTATTGAAAATAAAATGTAGTAAAAGGAGGGGAAAACTGCGAAGACCGCCTCGCTACGATTCTATTTTCCTGTCTACGATTTAACTTAAGAGTTAAAGAGGATATAGAGTAGGTTCTTTGACAGATTTTATGTAACTTTTCAATAGGAAGTTCGGTTTATTTTTTTGACATTCAAGATATTTTGAAAGTGAAAGCTTGAAATCTATGGACCCACCTGAGCTCTACTCGAAATTTTTAACCTATTTCTTCGTGTCTCGTATTTCTTCGTATATGTCCAGTATTAAAGTAATGATTTCTTTAAATATTCAATAGATTATAGTATAGTAACTATTTATAGTTTTCATCGAACATTTTTCTGGCCTGAATGCTATTAAATGAGTGTGATATTTTCGAGCCTTTTACTCTCGCTGTTATCAGAGTGCAGACCCTCTTCTTTAACAACCTACAAATCTTTCACTCTCACGTCTTTTTTCGATGTCAGATTTAAACAAATTCTCCTTCCTCTGGGAAGAAGCTGTCACCGCCGTCGATATACCATCATTTTAACACATTGACTTCATCCTTTTACTGTTATCATCGTGAAACTACACTAAAATTCCTAACAACCTACAAATCTTTCATTTTTTGCTCATATTTCTATTTTTCTTTGAATTTTGAATAAAAGTCTTTCCTTTCTCTGGAAAGAAGCTGTCCGTGTTCATGGTGCCCTGAGCTATTGTCTTCATCCTTTTGTTTTCGGGCTACTCGATAAGTTATGCTTAGTTTTAATGAACTGTCTGCGACACTTAATTATCTTCATTAATTTTCACACATTTCGGATACTTCAACTGAGGAATCTTTTAACCGTATGGAACCCGTCCACCGTCTACTCGGCTACTTTTAGAATTCTTTGTTGTAACAACGCATATAGAGTGCGTGGCTAACATTTGGTGGCTATAAATTTTAATTTAAGTATCTTTTCTAAACTAGAGACAGAGAAGTTCAGAGATTTAGAAAAGGAATCTCCGGCTAAATGAATCGACAGACGTTGATAGAGTAGACTTTAGAGTGAGTAATACAGATTTTAACAGATTTTACAGATAGTTTCAATAGTGAAGTGCAGTGTTTTGAGTTGAAAACAGATTTGGGATGATTTGAAAACACATTTGGGATGAGTTGAAAACACATTTCGGATGAGTTGAAAACACATTTCGGATGTGTTGAAGATATTCTTGAAGGTCGCAAGTGGCTGAAAACAGAAACCAGCGGGTTGTGTGCATTTCTGCTGATTTAATATGACTTAATGACGGTTGACATGTGTACCACAAGCTGCATAACGAACTACTTACTATACATACATGTACAACACTCTGTTTCACAAGATCCATAATCAGCATTTAGCATGTGCTTCAACTTCTCCATGAAAACTAAAATAAGACATCTTCGAAGACGCGTTAAGACTCGCCGTAAGAAGTGAATCTCTATCATCTCCATTTTTTGATTAATCTAAGATGCTCACACTTTCGTGAGTGTTTTTCTATTTTCGTATTCATCTTTGTTCTTTTTTCGAATATTAGTTTTCTTCCCAACAAATTTATTAGTTTCAATTAGCGTGTATTAAAGTTGCATTTTAAAAGGTTCCTTAATTGCAAGTCATCTTTATTGCTCGTATCATCATCATCATCGTCGTCGTCGTCGTCGTCGTCGCCGTAGTCAGTGTCTACTTCGTGGTTGGTCTATTTTATCGTCTCTCGTATTGGGTCTTGTGTTTTGTCCGTCGACTTCTAGTGTTTATCTACCCTTAATTGATTTAGATCTAATCTCATCTGTTGAGAGGTTTGCTTTGTTAAAACAATACAGACGGCCCGAAGAGTATCTGTCTCGACAAAATCAATTGCCTCAGCTCTGGGAGGCGCTGAACATATGGTCAACAAGTTAGGTTTTCCAAACGGTTCTTGTTTGTAATTGAAAGAGTTACAGACCCCTTCGTTAGATAGCCGTGTATCGCGGTATCTTTCAGCTTTCAGTCTTTCTGTTCATTGTATTTGCTTTTACTCATAGTTTATAAGTCTTTTCAACATTTCTCTCCGGTCATTCAAGCATATCTGTCGTTGTTGCCGTTGTTGTTGTTGTTATTGTTGCTATTAAGCATGTCTGTCGATTGGTTTACTTAAGCGTTCAAAAGATTGAGCATTTAATTGGAACTGATATCGGATGTTATATCGAAACAACGTATACTTTCGTCACTTGCTATTTGTCGGACATTCGGAAAGGGGCGGGTGTTATAATTTCTATACTGAGAACAGCTGCGGAAATCCTGGTCTTTCAAGTAAGCGAAGAAAATGTAGAAATAATATTGGTGTAAAAATTAATGCTAAAAGAAGGGCCGACTTCTGTAGACGACAGATGAAGGTTTCTTTTTACACAGGAATCATTAACTTTTGATCGATATTTTAAATGTAGTGTCCTTGTGATTGAAGTGTCCTCCATTGAGTGTCATTCAGACCAATTTTTGGACTTAAATTTCAAAATAGCAGACCATAGGAACTCATGGTACACGAAATGTCTCAATTTCCTTATGCAATAATTATATCACGGCAATAAACATACACACGGGTTTTCCCCAGTAGAGTTTCCGTTGTCCACATTCTATAAATTGTTTTGGATTCAGTTTTAGACCAGATAATTACAACTGTATGATCAGTTGTTATACTAGACAATCGTAAGGTTGTTTGATCCAAAGATTAAAGACCTTTATAGTCACAGTAAAGTTCCTTACTATAATCATAAGAACTCCTCTTCCTTACCTAGTTACCTTTGTTATCTAGGGAAAGATACGTATTCCATGGAATTTAATTGAATTGGATTTAAAAGTAGAAAGAGTTATTATACACGAAATGCCAGTCACTCCTCGGAAAAAAATATTCCTAAGGGTTTCTTATGCTAAATTCCTTTTGTGGTATTATTCAATAATGTGCCTTCCAAAGATTTGTCTTTATTGTGAGATATGAGTACGCATTTTCTATTGAGCAGGTTTCCATAGAAATCTGATTTAAAGATTCAAAGAAATATGAGTCAATATGTCAAAATGATGGGATGAACGATTAACAAAAAGTAAGAGTCTAATATTTCAGCTGCACCCATGGTGATCATCTGAAGATTGAATGAATGTACATATCTAAGGGATATACGAGTACATATTGATAAGGCTTAAATAAATATTTCAATTTGAATGTGTCGAAAGCAATAAAGAAAGATAACTTCTCGTGGATAGCGAAAAAGAAGTGAGTGAGTCTTCCGTATTGGAAAACATATTATAATATTTTGACGTTTCAAATTTCAGTCTATCATCAGTAGTTTGAATCAGAGTAGTATTTCATTACTATGATTTACTCCTCCATACATTCTCGGAAGTATTGACAAAGTGTCCTTCTCAAGTCTGTCACTCAAAGATTGTGATTGATGTTGATTACTTTATTAGTTTATGTTCGTGGTCTACTAGAAAAAGATAAGCCGGACAACTCATGAGTGGCCATAATGTACTGATAATTTCAATTTATAATAATTACTCTCATTAGCTTTAAGGGTAATATAATTCATAACATGTGTTTCGAACCTCGAGCAGAACTCAGAAGAGTTTATTTACTTTTCTGATTACGATAAACAACGATGGTTGACTTAGGACAAATGTTACTCATATACGAGTATATAAGAATATCGGTATTAATACATAGTTTCTTTGTTTCTTCATTCATTTTGTACTTTATAGTGATTGTGTTATCACAAAAGATTGTGCTCTGTAAACAAGAATATTTAATGGAAAATAAGAACTGAGATTTCAAGAATATGTTGAAGTTACATATAAACACTTCAGAGAGAACCGATAGCTTATCGGATAATTGAAATGAAATCTTAAATCTGCGAGTGTAATGAAATCTTGAACTAAAATGATTTTTCGAAATTTATTGAACTTGATAATGAAACCTCAACATTGGTAGATTTTAGGAATTTACTCGACTCTGGATCAAAATCACATCATAAGTTTCAAAAAAATGTTTGATTTCGTTTTGGAAAGTTACGAGTAAAAGAAGCCGTCTTGCTGAAAGTTGCTATACAAATGAACTGTATAGCATCTACCATAACCGTTTCCTGAGTGCAAATGAAACTTTCTGTACTTTTCAAACAATTTTTACCGACAGTTTCCTGAATTTGTTTTTAATCACTCTAATGAATAACGAATATGAAAGTGAGAAAAGTAGGATGGATCCGTAATTGAATTGATCGAATGGTTGAATACGAAATGCTGAATGCAAATGAAGGGAATGAACTGAAGTTACGTCAATGAGTTTTTCTTTACTTTTTCTACTATTACTCATATTCTTATTCATATTATTTACCTTTTTAAATTTCGAGTTATTGCGGGGACTGTTTGTATCCTGGTTGATGGCTCTCTCGTCCTTCTCTGCGCCTTCTTCCACTTGACCGAAGCGATTGTATTGAAATAAGCGATCCATTTTTAAATCTCTCCACTTTCTTAATCTATTTGTTATTTTGTTATTTTGTTTTTTATTTGAAATTTATTCAACTCAATTGAATTTAGTAAATTATAATTTGATTTTATTTTAGATTTAATTTCTTTTTAGTACAAGTACCATATGTACAATATCTCGAATCATGACACTTTATTTGACACTTGTGTTTGTATTTGTGTTGTTGTAAAATGACCGCCAGTTTTCCAGCACTACATGCAGATAATAAACCACGTTATTTCGTTGATTTCCTTTAAAACGACCGTTTTATTTACCGTGTACCGCTATTTTTCCGAGCGATCAGCACGTCGAACGTTCTACGTATTGAATGATTCTCATTCTGATGCGCTGACGAGGAAGAGCTCTCGGTTGTGGGTTGCAGCCGTGCAACAGCCAGCCAGATACACTCACATTCAAGCACACTCGTCCATACGGAATAATGAAAAAAAGAAGAAGAAGAGCAACAACAACAACTCAACAACGAGTGAGAAAAAAAAAACACTCAATGAACATTAACAAAAAAGAAGCAACACTCCTCCGCCATGCTTCCTGATCAGTGGTGAGTGAAACCGGTCGGTCGGTCGGTCGGTCAGAGGGTTCAGCGATGACGACGTAGCACGGAACATCGGCGAGTGTCTAGCATTCAAGCGTGGCCCGCCGCACTCTCCGTTCCGTGTTCATTTGCTGGCAGGGCACGAGTATTATTTACCCTACGTTAGTCTGCTGCTTTTGTACCTAATTATTTCGTCTTTGGTGTTTCGTAAGCCTCTCTGGCTGCATGCCCTCTCTTTGTCATTCGCTTTCTCTCGATGGTTGCATTTCCCCCGTTTTTGTATTTATTTTCCGTTCAGTTTCGAGCCTGTGCCTCTCGAATCCCTTGTTTTTTCGGCGGGGGAATCCGTTTTCCGCAGTTGCTCACACTGCTCATGTTAAGCGTTCGGTTTGAGTGCGCGCTGAGTGGCTTTACTACGGCTCTGGCTCCGGATCAGACTGAGGCTCGGTTTCCACCCTGACCAACCCCGTCCATTCTGTTTGTTCCACATGCTGTGTAAAAGTAAACAAATGAATAAGTCTCGTTTTTTTGCATTTCAGTTACGAGTTTGAGTGTCAGTCGCTCTGTCAGTCCGCTTCACTTTCTGTCAGTCTCTCTCGCTCTCTCTCTTTCTAGCTGCATTTCAGTAAGAGACTCCTTGTCAGTCAGTCTCTTTTTCACTCAGTTAGCCCGCGAATGAGTTTAGTTTTTAATTTTGTTGACTTCGAGTGTCTTTTTTTGTCGGTGTCTATGTCAGTCAGTCAGTCAGTCAGTCAGCCCCACAAAATACAAAAACTCAGCCATCGGTGGTTTACCAGTCTGTCGGCTTATCAGTCTGTCAGTTTGTATTTTAGCCAAGCTGTCTTTCATGCCATCAATCATCCATACATTCAGTCATTCACTCACTAAGTCAGTCACCCACTCAGCCAGTCCCTCACTCATTCAGTCCCTCACTCAATCAGTACCTCACTCAGTCTGTTCCTCACTCACTGTCAGTCAGTTTGTCGTTAAACTTCATCAGTACCGTTGCATTGGATGGCTTTCATTCTTTTCGCATTCCTTCATTCAGTTCATCATTCTTTCATTCAATTACGCAACATTGCATGCCAGACCAACTGCAGTTTTTCTTTATTTTCCTTGCTTTATGAAAATGTTCTGAGCTTACGATTTGCTCTTCTTCTTCATTATCTTTTTATAGAGTTTTTTTAATTTATGCGAACTGATTTCAACCGTTTTTTTTACGATCCTTTCTCTCGTCAGTGCTTTTATTTTGCTCTCTACAGAAATCATTTAAAATAGTTAAGTTTCTGGTTGTTTTTTTTTTGCTGTTGTTTGTCTTTTGTGTCTTACGATTGTGTTTTTAATTGAGGTTTATTATTAACAGAAACAAAAAACAAAATTGAGTCCTTTTCTATTGAAGTGCTTTATTCATTAATTTTCAAATAGACTGTTTTTAGACTCTCTTTTTTAGGTTCTTTCTTTCCAGTTATCGACAATTATACAGTTTCTAGCGCAGGTTAAATTAGTTCTCTTTGATAGTTTCCACTTCAGAAGTAGTTCACTTTTGGACCACTTTACAATTTAGGCCAACATTAAATAAGCGATGAACAAGACAATTGAAATAAAATATACCATGTGCTAAATATAGCAACGATTACGATTGATTTTACACGAATCCGTTAGGAATCTGAAAGCATGACTTTCGATACTACAACAATCTTCGTAACTCATGGCGATGTGTTGATCGAAATGGCAGAAATCGGTTATCGATACTCAAATTCTACAGGATTGCAAATTCATCAGAGACAACATACTATCGAACATCACGTGAGAGTTATACAGATTATAAAGTATTTATTAAAGTAATCCGTCTATAGCTTGAAAGCTTTTGAGTATTATATGTATATATTAATGTTTTGAATCATATTTATGGAGGTCAATCAGGTTCAATCACAATCCCTTTGAAAGTCACAGTCGATTATGAACGAAAAAAACCTCGATCGAGTATTTATACATAATCTTCTATCATCAAGTCAATAAAACATTCCTCGTATATCTATTGGATTTTAAGCAATTATTTCTTAAATACTCGTATGGTGTTGTTGTTGTAAAAGTAGACATTCAATTAAACAAACGAGGGTTAATCGTAAAAACACACAGCATTTCAAATCATTAAATTGATACCACTTCGGTCATGGGTCATTTCCCCCTTCCCCTCTTTACCCCCTCCTCCCCTTCGCCGTCTCCTCAACCAGCCCTGACTCAATCAAGCTTGAGTCTGTGAGGGATTGAAGGAAACTGATATTTAATCGTAGAAATCGTGCAAATTGTTGCAAATAAACCTCGATCGATAAACATTAAAAACATTTTAGCTCATTCGTAAATTTACAGAAGTGATTTGCAGAGGGTGCGACACGGTACAAGTACTATCGTACTTGGGGACCGATGTATCGTCTACGATATACATACGTACTATACTCGTACAACGCTCAATGCAACGCTTTTCTAACTCGACTGTGACTAAAGCAAATGAATTGAGTTGCTGTGAAATGTAATTTCATTAACGATTTCAGTGACAGTTTATTGGGAAAAGTGTGCGAAGAAATAGTAGTCAAAAAACAGAAAGAAGAAGGAAAGCAGCCGAGAAGGAAGGAGCCGATACATTTGCAATGTTGAGAGTTTCATTGCCACACTAAAGCTCAGCAACTGCATGGATATCAAGTACGTTTTTGTTCTCTCTTTCAGCTTAAAAGGTATTCTTTCTACTTAATGAATCAACCTCATCTGCTGTCACCCGCCATCACCCACCGTCACCACCGTCATCTTTAGTCCAATCTGCAAAATGTTTTCCTTTTTATGGTTTACCAGAATCTTCGCCAAATGTACTTTATAAGTTTCAAATCTTTCTTCATTTCTCTCCCCTCTCTCTCTCTCTCTCTCCTTCTCTCTCTCTCTCTCTCTCTCTCTCTCTCTCTGTATGCCTCTTAAGTTCGATGGAAATGAATTCATGGCGATGAGACGACTTTTCTAATTTATATGTCTTCTTAATGCAATGTTTGCATTGATAAATTAATCTCGAAATCGTTTTTGATGGCAAATCCTTGGGGTGTGAGATGATGAGGATGGTACTGATGGCTGGTGGTGGTTATGGTGCTGGTGCTGGTTTTTGTGGGTGTAGACAGCTATGAGTGCAGTTAATGGTTATGAGAATATCAATGCTAAAATTAGCAGGCTCATCATCTGCAGAAATAGGATTTGAGCAATGAAATAGCATGGTAAAGGATGATAAAAGCATGTTAACTGTGAAAGGATGACTAAAGTGGATGGAATAAAATTAAGAGTGGAGAAAAATTAAGACTATCTTAGCTATGGTATGCCTCGATAAAACAATTTGTGTTATGCTTCGTTAGATTATCCTTAGATTATAGTCACATCCCAGTACAAATCTATCTCATAATCAATCCAGTTACATGGAGTTACATTCAGTTACAATCCGTCGCCATGGATAACATATGAGAATGGATAATGAACCCGTAATAATCGGTAAATTAGGAAAATCATAGATCCTTATATGTATAAAGATTGAGAGGCAAGACTTGCAAGTGGCATAGAGAAACATAACACCGAACACCAGATACTGAAGAGGATGAACTTCTTCACTGAGATACCACAATTCTTTGAGTCCAAAGAAACCTGCAAGCGTTCATGGATTCAAGTTGTTCAGAGACTCGAAACTGAGATCGAATTACTTAGTTTAGTAAATAGTAATTGAAACTGTGAAACGAATTGAGTCCTTTAACACATTTTATGATGTCGGACTTGAATTACAAGTATTTCAGTGCTAAGTTTGAGTTTAAAGAGATTATATTACAGTCGAATGGTGTAAAAGTAGAAAAAAAAAACAACTAAAAATAATAAATAATAAGATTCTTTGCCTAAAGAGAAATGCCCTAAAGGGCTCTCGATGGCCCCTTCATATCGTTCGAAATCGATTATCGTTCGTTGGTTCTTTCGATGTTTTTACAAAATACCATTTAATACAGATCTGTCAGAAGAGAACTCATAATTTATAGTGAAAAAAGAAAACCATTACAAGGAACATTAAAATGAAAAATCGGTCTATAATTAAAAACTAAAAAACTACTCGTTAAGTATTTCCAACAAGTATAATAATTCAATGCTTATTTGAAGCAACCACTGAAGTGATTTATTTCCAGAATAAGTGATAAGAAGGGTTACTCTATGAGGAAGAAGGGGAGAGGGAAAGAGAGAGAGAGAGAGAGAGAGAGAGAGAGAGAGAAAGACTGAGAGTAGTAAAACCCCCACAAAGCGTTAATCACTAAAAATCACAACAGTTCGCTTCAAGTGCTTCAGGCAGATGAATTGGAAAAAAATAACTAGAAAAGAGAAAAAACATTCATACATTCTTCATATTTTCTCACTTGAATAATCTTAAGAATTTAATTTTCTCTTCCTTTCAAAAATCTTCAGAATCTCCGTTCTTCTTCAGTTGGTAACTCGCTCTGGATCACTCCAAATAAATGCGGTTTTTGTTTTTGTGTTTAACTAAGTGCTCATAAATGCAACTGAGATTTAAATACTAACGGTTTTTCATTTTGTTTATTATTAATTTTTTACTTTATGTCTGCCGCTCCGCAGGCGTTTTGTACACTTTATTCTGGTTTATGATGTGGCACTTGAGCAACAAGACGTCCGTCCTTCGCCCCTCGACTTTTTACGAGGTTCCCCCTTCAATAAATAGTGAACCAGTCCGGGGAGAGGGACCGGTCCCCGTATCCGCAGCTGCTTTCATAATGAATCCATAAGCAACTAGCAAGAAAACTCCTACAATTTGTTGTAATTTAACGGTGTTACTGTTGCTCCTGTTGTAACCTCTCCGCACCCCCCATTATCACCCTTCCTTCTCATCCTGGCATCATCTACTTATTGTAAATAGAAAGAAAGTTCTGTTGATTGTACGAGAATGAACAAGAAGAAGCTGTAGAAGGAGTAAAACTCCGAACAAGTGGGGGGTAACTTTCTCTTGTTGTTGTTGTTGCTGTTGTTGTTATTGTTGCTGTTGTTGTTATTGTACTCTATGCTGTGAACGTAGAAGGAAGAAAATGTTTGTTGTAATTGCTTTTACTGTTATAAAGTTGTTGTTGTTGATGTTGATGCTGTTGTTTTTGTTGTCTAGAAGAATTCTAGTGACAAGGTTTTTAAATTTGAACAGGACACAAGTTTAGAGACAGAGCAAATAAAAAATTGAGAAAAAAGAAACGACAACACTTCAGAGAAGAGATAAAAACGGTGTTCCATGTTCATAGAATATAAAATTATTTAGATGTATGTACATTAGACTGGTCGCAATAATTTTTTTTTTGAAATTTGATTGCCTGCGCTGCTTAAAATATGAGGTTTGGTGTAAGAAATCATGTCCTAATTTTTCAGCTCAATCCGACGGTGCCTAGTCGTGCCTAGTGGGGCCCAAAGTTCCCCATATTATAAAAAAACATCTATTCAATCGGATCTTTATAGCTATACTAGTTCAAAAGCCGGTCCCATATACCGAAAATCAAAAATCTGGCTTCGTTACGATCTTCCGCAGAGAAAGTACTTTAAGTATGCCAAATTTCAGCTTCCTATGTCATCAGATGGCTTCAGAAAGTTGCGGAAAGAATAGGACATACATACAAACATCCGGACATACTAAGAAATTAAATATTGTATAGATACATTAAAGTATTTGGTATTTAATGTTTTAGTATGATGCGAACGAAAGATTTTAACTAAAATTTATTTATTATTGGAAGAAATAAAAAATTCAAAGTTCATATTAAAATGTTCAAGCATGTATTTAATTAAAAGGACATCAAAAACATCGGTTGTCTTATCGTCGATGTACGACGACCTTCTACTCTGCTTGCCAACTACTTTGCTTCTTCGTCGTTTAATTGTTTGTTTAATTCCGTTTATGTTATTTAGGTGAAATTTCTTCGACCTGAGTTTTACAGTAATATTTTATTTCATGTAAAATTATTCAACAAACGAAATAATTATCAAACCTTTAAAATGTACCACTAACAATGTAAGTAAAACAACGGTAGTTCATACACGCACTTCATATTGTCTGCAAACTACTTTTTCTTCCATGTCGCCACCATATAAGTGAATTGTTGGTCAAATCTGTATTTGAAATGAATTTTGGGAAAACATCCGGGCCAGAAGTTCTTCTCTTCAACAGATTGCCAAGTATTGGAAACACATTGAAGCTAGCACGTTCAAGAGTGGAATTTTGGACGAAGAAGTGGTACGAATTTTAACAACATCGCGCGTAGATTATTTGAAGAATTTTTGTATAAATGCGTTAAAATTCCATTACGTGCGTGCAGATTATAAAGAGTTGCTTCAGTTAACACTCCATTTTATTGGGGAGCGTGTACCAGATTTTTCACAATTTCGTTTGCCTGGTGCAACATCGCATGCAGGATTCATGTCAAAGTGCATTTATTGTTACAAAATATTTCTATTTCGCGAACAGTTCAAATTGACAGCAGCGGAATTGGAAAGTCTTCGGAGCATTTGCTTATTTTTTACTATCATATATGTTCTTTATTGGTTCCGATGTGCGAATGCTATAGAAGCGCCAAAACTAGATCTTGATTTCATTCAAAACGTTGTAAGTTATTTTGATAAAGAAGTTCCGACCGCATTATTGCAAAAAATAAGAAACCATTTGTGGTATTTGACAGAAGAAACTGTTGGCCTTGCATTTTTTGATGAAAGCGTGCCGTTGGAAATAAAAAAGATGATGGTCCAAAAACTCGAAAAAAATTTCGAAAAGGAATGTTGTCAATATGGATGAAATTTTCTCTTACGCGTCAAGAGATATATCAGATTTCGTTTCTCCACTGACAAAGAAATTTTTTTCTCGATTAGCCATAGATCCAAAATTTTTAGAATCGGAACCTTCTCAATGGCAACAGAGGGATGATTATTGCGCTGGAAAAGCTGTCTGTCAAGATTTGAATGTTGTGAATGATGCAGCAGAAAGAGCAATTAAACTCATCACGCATTACAATAAATCGCTAACATACGATGAGAAAGATAAGTAGTTACTCCAAGTTGTTGAACACTATCGTCATTTATATCCTTCTCACAACAAATCTTCTCTTATAAATTAATCAACTCAATAAAATTAATCAAATAAATATATACTTTTTTTTTATCATTATATTAACTTTCAAAACCATTAATAAATTAAATTTATATTTGAAGCACATTATTCAATATAACTATAAATACCAGATTGAATAGATGTTTTTTTATAATATGGGCAACTTTGGGCCCCACTAGGCACGACTAGGCACCGTCGGATTGAGCTGAAAAATTAGGACATGATTTCTTACACCAAACCTCATATTTTAAGCAGCGCAAACAATTATATTTAAAAAAAAAAAAAAATCCCATACAAGATGCGACCAGTCTAATGTACATATATACATTGAGACTGACATCCTTTAATCGCGATAGATACTAAGGATATTTTTATTATCTTAGATGAATAGAGTATAAATGATGAGAGTTTCAGAGATGTAAAGAATATCTTAACAACAAACGACTGAGAGAGAGAGAGAGAGAGAGAGAGAGAGAAAGGGAGGCGGGAAGAGAGAAATAAGGTTGGACGGATCTTCTTCAGAGAGTGGAAAAAAAAAAGAAAATAGACAATGAATAGAAGAGATATCAGAGATAACAGAGAGAGAGAAAGAAGAGAGATATAAGGTATAGAATAGAGTGAGAGGAGAGACAAGAAGAGAGAGGAGAGAAGATTTTCTGTTCAATCAATCCTTAGAACTACATATACATATATATTGATAGATCTTCTATATTAGAAGTACAGTATAGCAAAGGAACATTTAATGATTTCAGTTACTAAATATCATTAGGAAAATGTTCATAGTACATCACTCGTACATCCCTTCATGACTACAGAGATCGTAAGATCGTATACTCGTATATAGTATTGTTGTAGCATATATGCATCCGCTGCGAAATATGTATATTTTCATCATTAATCTCGAGCCAGACATCGTTAGTCCTGTCTCAGTCATCGAATCCACTCTTGTTTCCATCATTTTCACATCCAGCAACGAAATCGTTCCACTTCACAGTGATTAAGAAACATCTTTCCGCAGATACGCAGAGCAGTGAAAAACATCTGTTTTCTTCACCGTGGCGACTTGGAAAAATTTAGCGTATCGCTAACACTCGATCTCGACACTCATTACGGATTCCATAAACAGCGCCCCTTCTGCCGGATCGTTCTTCACTTCACGTAGACGCGGACAAATTTGGTCCTTTCGCTGTGGGTTCCGGTGCAGGCGATTTGCGGACGATCGTTAAAGACTGATAAACGCATTACAACGAGTACTCCATTTCGAGGGTCTACACACGTGATACTATGCACGCTGATTCAGATTCGCCGTTTGCCGTCCGCCGTTTCAATCAATCGGGCAGTCAGAAGGCAGGCAGACAGACAGTCACACAGAAACTCAGGCACTCCGTCATTCAGGCATTCAACAATCAAGTCAAGTCAAGTTATCTAACATTTAGCGCCAACCCTCGATCGTTTTTTACGCATTTGATAGGTTTTTTTTTTGTTGGAGTTTTAATCTTAAGGTCTGTTCTATAAGGGCGCCTTTATTATTAATGGATAAAGAGAACAAAAACAAAAACAACAACAACAACAACAACAACAACAAACAGATCGAAACAGGCGACTTTCTTTTGTATTCTGTATTATTATAAATTTGTGTATTTTAAGCAATTTTATGTTCGAAAATGTGTTTTATTGAAATGAAAATACCCATGTTTTGTTATTATTGTTGTTGTTGTATTGATATTAGTTTAGTATGATAGATTATTCGTTGCCATTCGTTGTCAGTTTCTGTGTTATCAAAACAAGGTCAGGGGTTTTTCCCATTACATTTGTTTTTTATATAAGCTATAACAAACACTCTTATGCTATACAGTGCATTCTTTTGCTGCATTTTGTCACGTTTTCGTAATCATGACGACATTTTCTTCTTTTTTGTGTGCGATCATTTAATGTTGATTAAAATTGTTTGTTGTTCTCCATCATGTTGCTTGGAAGCGGTCGATCCACCTCCATTTAAAGTTATTCAATGTATAGCAGTCCATCATGTTTTAAAGGGCCTGCATTCGGTTAGACGAGGCAATAAAACGCTGTTTAGTATTCTGTTGTAGTAATTTAATTAGTTGTTGTTGTTGTTGTTGTTGTTGTTATTCTTAATTCCTAGAACATACACAGTGAGTGCATTTATTTATGGATAATTTTATTTCTTTTAACACTCTTACATTATTCAACCACCACCATAAATACATATAATATAATATAATAATAATAAAGTTAAACTGAGTTAAAGAATTCAATAAATTTTAACCGCAATTGTGATGTATTAACAAATATTGTAGATTAAGATTGACCTTGATGTCATCCCTTCAATACAAATTCGAAGATTAACTGATACGCTTGAAACAGAGAACTGATTTAAAAAACTCTATTGAATTTGAATATAATTCGAATGGCGAATAAATGAAAGATATAGTCTTCAATGGGTTCAAATCGGGAAGGAGATGAAGGGATAATATTCTAAGCGATTTAATTCTAAGTTCTGCGATGAGGTTCTGAGGTTCTTTTTCGATGATTTTACAACCTTATAGAACAGGTTTTATATTTTAGTTGAGTTTAATTCACTAATAATCATTATAAATAGAATTGAACTGAATTTTTTAAATTTATGCACATCATCATCAGAGGTCGCCGGGTGTAGGGTATGTCAACTTCGGCCAAGTCGAATACAGCACTCCTTCTGATTTAATTTATTCTCGTTTTCGGCGTAGCAAATGTGTTAAAAAGTCTCGAATTTCATTTCTGCTCATTTGGTGATCTTCACTCTGCATCTCGTGCTCGGAAAAGGGTACCTTAGCAGATGTCCTCGTTGTTACTCTTACAAACATTAATCTTAACACATTCCTTAAAGCAGCAGCTGGCGGCACGAATCCTGTCTTCAGGGTTTTTGTTGCTTCTGTTGTTCTTGTATGAAACCATCTCACTCTCTCTCTCTCTCTCTCTCTCTCTCTCTCTCTGTACGTGTGCCTGTGTTGCCTGTCTGTTTATGTGTCAGGTTGTTGAACAAGAAAGGATAATGGAGTCCTGTCTGCAACGTAAAGCGACGGCGGGACGTCTTCTCGCACGCTGTCTGAGACTTAAGTAGCTCCATCATGTAGTACGCCAGGCGGATCCATGACAACTTGTTAGAAAGACAGCAACAACAACAACAACAATAGAAAAACAAGGCTGGTGCCTTGGCTGCTGGTATTACGTGGTGGAGCTGCGTGACATTGTTTAACAAAGTTTTTCACCGACATCACCGACCTCTTTGTTGTTGCTCGGGCGGCTCCTTTGGCTGAAAAATTGTCGCACATTCATTCAGGATACTCGCAGGATACACATGCTCGTCACTACCGAAAACAGCTACAATCACAGTCACAACCACAGCCACAGCTACAGCTACATTGGAAAGGAATCTACACTACATACTTGAACACATGATTGATTGAGGCTTTCCAGAAACTATTTAATCATTAAAGGATATCCTCCCCATTCACTCACTTTTTTACTCATTCACTAACCCCCTAAATCACGCACTCACTAACTGATTTCAAAATCATTAGGTTTTAAAGGAAATGCGTGTCAAAAGATGAGTCCATGTTTTGAATCGTGTGAAGATGGACAGAAAGAATTCATGTGAATTCAATTCGGTGTCTTTAGTAAAATCAATGTGCCAGCCCCGTGTTAATTAAGCATCATTGCAGCAACATAAGCGCCTTAAACAGCAGGACATCGTTTAAGTAGGTCGAAGACGCCCCCTTTTTGAGAACCCTCAAAAAACTAATAATAAAGAAAAAACGAGAACCGCTGAAAACACGAAAATACACAAAAAGAAACAACATCTGAAAAGGGATTTAAGTTGGGTGACATAATAAAAGGTGGCCAACATATTATTGATGAGGCTTAGTATACTCAAAGCCGATACTGATGATGGGCGTATTTATTACATTCCTCAGTTGGACAAATGTTCCGCTTACACTCCTAATTATAATGGACAAGGAGGAAGAAGCAGAAGAAGAAGGGGAGGGGGTGAGTTTGAAATTGGCACAACCACTAGTTTCATTTCTAGACCGAACAAGAGAGAGAGAGAGAGAGAGAGAGAGAGAGAGAGGGAGAGGGAAGGGGAGAAGAGAGAAACTGAAACGAAAGGAAAGATCGTTAGTTTTAATTAAAAATAGGCGTTTTCTGGCATTTATGGCGGAAGTCCTTTAATTTATGAGGAAACTACTGAGGATATCTACAGGAAAGATGTAGATATCGTGCAGATAATACAGACTTTTTCATTAGGTTTCCTTTTCTTTGATTAAGATTAAGTTTCCCAAGAATCCTTCGGCGAGAAGGAATGATTTTTTCCAGTTTCTATTTATTTCTCTTTTTAAGTAGGAAACTTTTTGAGGAATATGTACCTTTATATCTTTATATGTGTGTATCATAATATCTGTTAATGTATTTCTAATCTGTAGCATCCTCGGGGACTAAAGTAGAAGCAATCAATTTGGAATGTAACATGATTTATACTGAGGTTTATCCTTTGCTCAGATAAATTGTCACTTCCTTGTTGGCGTCTGTTCTTCCCTCCCTCCTTCCTTCCACTCTTTTGATTTGCTGTCAATAATGATATATGAAGCAGGAGGAAGTTCTCTAGTTGCCACTCAAACTTTGACATATTTTCTCCTCTTCCTCATTTCCCTTCCTCCCTTCACCATCTTCTTCACGGCTAAATAAACAAACCCATAGCGAAGAAAGAAAATCACACAAAAGGAAAATCATATCATGTTGCTATGCAGCAACAAATGTTTGGCGAAACTTTTGATTTCGATGAGAAAAACACGTTGGAAAGAAAAATCCTTAAAAACTTCCGCAATAAAGCTGGACCATCCAGCATCCAGCATTCTTGTTGTATGATTTATGGATTTCGTCTATGTTCCGTCTACTCTACTCTCTCCAAGGACGGACGAAATACAAAGGCAGCGAAACAAGAAGAAAAACAAAAGCCACGTGAAGCCGCGACTGCAGCACGCGGTAAGTGTAAATGTCCTTTTAATGGTGCTTTGTCATCATCAGCATTTGTATCCTTGCGACGTGCGCAACTTCGCAACTTTGCCACCTGCCTATCCTCCCCTACCCTCCCCTCCCCTCCCCTCCCACCAGCTCTCCATCACTCGCACCTACGCTTCTGAAGAGCTCCAAACTGGTTACTTTTCAAAAAAATGTTCTTTCTGATATATGTATGTAGTTCTCCGTTTCCTTGTCCTTTTTTGCTTCTTCTTACTTCTCTGTGCCTCTTCTCTGTGTCCCTACGAAGCATCTCACACACACACATGATGTCTAATGACAATCAATTTATCATTTCATTTCCGGGGAGAGCATATCTAGAATATTTATTTATATGTTGTGTTGTTGTTGTTTATATTCTTCGTGAAGGTTTGCTTCTTGTATTCAACTTCTTCTTTACTGACGTCAGCAAATCTCGGAGTTGAGACTTCTTTACAGACGAAGTATGTAATCATCATTTACGTAGTGAATCTTATCTTCACATATCACTTGTGATTGAAATGTTGCTAAAGATTTGAACTGATTAAAAATTTAACTAAATTTATTCTCGTCCTCTTTTTAAAAACGAAAATACGTTTTTACAGAATCCTAAAATAGATATGGAACACTTTCGTTTCTATCAGGGAACCTCCGATAAACTGTATCCATCCACGGAATCTCTTTGAATACTTATTCGATATCTGAGCGAACGACTTGAGTGAAGACCTCCTGCAATAGAATTCCTCCTCCACCGAACCACCGAACTCTATTAAGGAGTGCAGGATAGTGCAGGTGACGTCACACCCGATGATCGGGGAACATAAAAAGGATTCTCGAATGTGTTTTCCTTGCTCTCTCCACACGATTCACACTTCTAAACAATAACTTGTTCATGACAGCTGATGATAGTTAAACAACGAATACATAAAAAGAACTGAGAAATAAGGAACACAAATGTTTAAAAACTATTTTCTTCTTTCGTTAAAAACTACACCGAATAACGAATAATCTATTCTATTTCTCATGTCTTTTGTACTCGGTTAATCAACCATGAATTATATTTTGTTGTTTATTGAAAATCGACATCAGTTTCATCGAAATGGCATTAAAAAATTATTAATGAAGAGAAATCGAATTCTTTTATGTGATTGTGATTTATCACTATTCTTCAGTATTCCTTTGATTCTGTCAACAAAACAAATGGTAAGAAATGAAGAAAGGTATTGAAAAATCTTAACGTCAATCACCGTAAATTTGCAGTTGCAACCGTTGGCATACCTGCTGCTTGTTATCCTTTCTGCTGAAGGACTCTTGGGTAAAAATAAATTGCTTCACATCAAGTGAGTTTTTTCGGTTATGATTGCTTGTGACTTTGTGATTGCTTTGCGGTTGATGTTTCGCTAAAGCAAACAACAGAAATGCGAGAAATAATCACAACGAGAAAAGAGAACGAAATTCTCTATTTTCTTTTTCCGTGATCATTTCCCCCTCCACCCCTCCTCCATTTCCATGTTTCTTCCATCCTCGTTGTTAGTGGCTGGACATTCATTTCGTTATGAGTTTTCTATGCGTTCTAGAAGTAGTTCCACCATCTGAATTCGTATCCCGCCAACAGGTCTGGCATTTATTCTGTAGCCTCTCGAATAGACACACACACACGCACGACCATCTGAAGCATCCTTGAGTGCTTCATACAAAAGCAACGCAGCGGCTACTCAAGATCCTTTTTATGCTCTTGTATTCCAATCTGTTCGGTGCTGTTCCGCTGGAGTGTCTATTGTTCGACATAAATGGCTCCTTGAATAACAACTGAACCCGAATTCATATCGAATTTGGTTCCTTCGGTAGGTGGTACCTAATATTTTTCTATGCCTGGAAAATTCAGCTGCGATTTGTAGTTCTTATTTCTATAGATTACAAGAAGAACAAAAAACAAAGGAAAATCCTATGGAATTGAAATTAGTTATGGTTCTGGGACATTTCTCTCATCGCTATTGTTTGAATTATGTGTGTGTGTGTGTGTGTGTGTGTGAAAACGCACTCTTTTAAAAACCTATTAAAATGTTTTTTGTTACTCATTCGATTTCTAAAGAAACCTGCAGGAATCAGTACGCATGTCCTTTTTGCTGTTTTCTATGATATTGAATTCAGTCGAATGACATTTTTAAGTATTAAGCATTAAAATTATTGGATTTTCAGAACGTTGGGTTCTTTATTGTGAAAAATACGTATTATTTGTTCTACTATTGACTGTGTCCTTCTTTGAATAGTAATAAAAATGATTTTTTCAATCTATTTTTAATTCATTTAACTCCGAACATCATCATGAGCATGAAACATTTAAAAGGTTTACTTTTTTTAAAGTTCCTGGAAAACAGCTCGTGAATATTAATTGCTCATAATTCGTAGCTCTCCTTCTCGTAGACCCAAAATATTTCAATTTTAAAGCTTTTTTATCAAGATTATAAGGTCTCCGTCTCAACCTCATCTCAACAAAGCACGAGAAAACTGTTAAGTGTCATGAAAACTTGGTCCTTCGGTTTACGACGCTAACAAATTTTCATAATTTTTCAACATCACCCTCAACACAACCACGACCACCACCGCATCCATCAGCTTCCTTCACCTCCAGGAATCAGAGAAGAAAAAACGACGACGACGACGACGACGACCACGAGTATCATTCTTTCATCACGACGCAAAACTCAGCACTTTTTGACCACATTTTAGCTGTGTGATTTACAAACAAAGACGTCGTTATTCATCAAGATGTTATTTAAAAGACTTTTAATGTCCTTCATAACTTTAAGATGCTTTTTTATGGCCAACTTTTGGCTGGCGGTTCATGAAATGTTCTTGCGTAATTTTAATAAATGTTTGGAACTTTATATTAATTTTATTGTTGTTCTTGCTGTTGGTATGAATTTTAATGACAAGGGACATTTAATAAGCCGGATGAGATGAGAAAACCAAATAAAAGCAGCTGAAAGAGCTTCAGAGGAAGAAGAGAGGGACAGAGAAAATAGGCAGGGAGAAATTTTGTAATATCCTGTGTTAGGAAATTAAAATTCATATAAATAGGTTTCGTTAAATGAAGTTAATGTCTTATAAAACTTTTCTCTCGAGTTTTCTTCATTGTCGAATTGCTAATTGACAATTGTTATCAATCTAAACATGAAAGAACTTTGACAGCGACATTTTGACAGGGAGAAACGAATGAATGAATATTTCAGTTGCATGTCAGGGTTGATGCAAAACCCAGTTACGCCTAGCGTCAGTGGCACAGTAAGCACTCGGTGTCTGTCAGTTTTTCTGCTTCATGACAGGCAGCCTTCAATTCACTGCCTGCAGCGTGTCATTCAACTGTCAGTGGGCTAGAGACAGCTGATGATCGGCCGTGATTTGATGGGTTGCGCGATATTATGTGATGGCCAAAAATATGGATGAAAAGTATACAAAATAATACTAAATGTTAACAGGATGATCCTTAAACTGATCGAAGTAAGTTAGAAACACGAAATTTAATATCTCCACATTAAGTATCAGCAATATCAATCCGTCCAAGAATGGGCGTGATTCGCCTGCTTTAATACATATACATAATACACCTTGAAAGATATGAATTCCGTGGAATAATTGAATATCTTTACATCTAGAATCAATATTATATACTATACGTACTCATCCAAGGATAGATCAACCCATCCAAGGATAGGATAAGTACGTAGGGTGTCAGCCCACTTTTTCATATGCGGGACAACTCATGATGGTGCAGTGTTTCTGAGCTTCGTTCAGGTCCAAAATAGCACTCTTTCTGGTTTTCTTTTAAACTTGAAAATAGATGTTGATGACTATTTTAAGTTCCCTGCTCAACTTTAAATTTAAAACTGAGTTATATTTATATATGAACTGATTATAACATTTTACCATATATGTATAAATATCGTGGTTTGTAATTATTTAAGATTAGTTCGAGTTTATTCTGTGACTCTGGTTAAAATAATAAAAGTGTATCATGATGAAATAATATCACTTCACGTCGCGATCACATTCATCATTTGTCCATCCCAACAGCGGACAGTGATTCGAATTTGGACAAATTAAATCTCGACAAATTCAAGTACTTTTTTAATAGAAACATCCGCTGACCGTTTTTCATACAAAAAAAGCTGCTCTCTTCCATCTTTTCAATCAATAAGAAGACTTTATGTTGGCCAGTAACTGCTTGGCCCCTCTTTCCTGCCTCCCCTGAAACGCAGTGAGCACTCCTTGAAATCAACGAGTGAGCAACTCGTTGAGTGTTCGGTGCTGCCAGCATTTATTTGAAATGATACGATGGATAGTCTTTTTCAATCTAGAAAAGTGCATTCTTCATTCAACATCATCATGTCCATCATGGTTTCTTTCTTCCTATCCTCCTCGCTCTCTCCGCCCCCATCACTTTCTAAATCATTGAATCATTCAATCATAACAAGTGGGTTGAAGTCTACAGTAGCAAGTTTTTGTTTATTTTACTATTTTTCTCCAAGTTATTTTAACAGTTTTCCATGCTTGTGAATGGCGAACGTTTTTCAAGTGAGTCGCCGTCGTCTTGAGACGAAGTTCTTTTGATGATTAAAAGCATGAAGGCGCGGGTGAATTTTGAGGGTTTTTTTAGGGAAATCTTCCAGCAGTACTTGAAATATCTTTTGTTATTTCTGCTAACCGAATGACGACGATGAGGACTTCGCCTGAAAATGACAGTGAAGAGAGACTTCAGACAATTTGTCGTAGATTTGTTCAAGTTCGAGCTCGCGCTTACAAGGCAGTGTCTCTACGTCCGTTAAAATGCATGTCTTTTCTTTGGTATTCCCTCCTAAACCCACTCACCCCCCCCTCCCCCCCCCCCGCTCTCCCCCTCACCCACACAAACCCTAGCAGAATCTTCGGCTTGCATTGTGACGTCTTAATGCGTGTACTCGAGAGTGTGGCGTGCTGTCAAAAACAGTGCTGTCATTTTTATTTATACACCGTGCATTAAATTTGATGGCGTTTTTAAATGGCGACAAAACTGAAAGTAAGAAAAAAAACTAAAGCGGGCGACAGACAACGGAGAAAAGCTGTTGTTTATCTCTGCTTTGTTTTATCTCCGGCTGTCAGATGAAGTGTCAAAATTAGAGCGACTTAAACAGCATGACATAAATAATTTTTAATACTCGTCAGTGTCATCATCAGTGTCGTCATCATCAACAGCCGCATCATCATCCACGCGATAGTTTTAACACTCACCCTACACTCGCATTCTCATTCCTTAAAACTACGCTTTTAAGAGTCGTATGATGACGTTTTCTATGACGTTTTAGTCACGCGTCAGTCACCGTGACATCGAATAATTCATGAAAGAGTACGTAGAGGGAGGGCGACGTTTATTATTATTGCATAACTAAAAGCAGTGCTCAAAACGTTAGTGTAATCATTGGACCTATGTACATACTTCGATGGAACTACTTCACTAGATCTACTTCACTGGAATTACTTAAAATGTGCTTTCTTTCTAAAAGCGAACGGGAAGTCTTTAATGAAAACAGAATAACAAAGTTTACTCGCACATTATTGACCATTTTAGGTCAACGTATTACTGACTCGTTGAAATTTACGCCCTGCATGAGAGGTGAACTTATTTTAACTTAGGTTATATAACAAAAATAGTAGTGCAGAGTTGTTCGGAACTATGATGGGGTATTTTTTAAACATCCGTTGAGTTTTGTTTCCTGATCTGCCACTTCTTCAATTCTTCGTTTTGTTATCATTTACATATATTTTTGCTCAGCATATCAAATTTTAATCAAATTGAAATGAATTCAAAAATTTGCCGTGACACGCGTTGCACGCTTTCAAGTGTTGCGGGGTGCTCATCACAAGTCGCAGAAGAGGATAACAGTGAGTGAGTGAGAGAGAGAGAGACAGAAGGAGGGAGGGAGCACCCTTGGGAATGAGAGGATTTTTTTTCTAAATCCTCTTGTTTTTTACGGCAGAAGTATGAATGCTGGGCAAATTGAGGGGGAGTGGAAGCTGAAGAAGCATAATAAAATGATGTGAAAAATTATTTCGATGATGTTTCCAATTTTCTTTCATTTCGGTCTTCTTCTTTTCTTATACGTTGCGTTAAGTGGTACACAAGTTTTACTTGTTTGTTACAAATAAGAAGCGTCTGTGTCATATATTCGGTGGGAGGGGGTTTGGGTGGGCGTGGCTGAGCTGAGCTGAGCTGCATGCTACACTACTACTGCTCTTCGGTGGGTGTTCGAATGAAGTCACGTGACTTCATTTATCAAATGCGTGTGTTCGGAAATTGATTACAGTTGGAGTGTTGCGTATATTTTACGTGCTCTCGATTATGATGATGCGGTGAACGTGGCGAGTGGTAGTGGAGGCGGGGAGGTTCGAAAGAAATACCTGAATGACAGGAGAAAAGAATGTAATGCTTTATAATCATCTCATCTAAGCTCATCCCTCATCTGTTCCTTCCCTCAAAAGCGATGCTTAAGTGAGCATACCATATTTTAAGGAAGTCGGAATTGATTGTAACAGAAAATTATTAAATCCCTAATTTCCCTAATTTCCCTTCCATTTTCAAGTCTATTCTTTGTCATTAATATTGTTAAATAGTTGGTAATATTAATTAGTAGCGACATGGTCACTTGTGGTTGAATTTACGATTTGATTAGTGATTCAATCAATTTAGTGACTTTGTGTCTTGTTGACATATGTACCTCAATTATTGTATTATAATAAGTTACCCTATCGTATTATAAGAAGGTATCCCATTTAAAGACGTGAGATAGATAATAAGAATACTTAAATTTCATTTTAAATCGATTTGAAAAGTAATCGAAACAAATTCTTTTCTCTTGTTTTCGAAACTGAGTCCCTCTTTGTTTGAATTGACCCAAAAAGAAAGGAATTTCTACGCTCCACCCCCTCCCCGGGGCCAACTTGTTCATTACGTTTTCCTTCGGGTCTTCGTATATCTTATATAAGTCTATCTTGTATACTTTCTGAAACATCTCCTGCTAAACTCACCTGCACAAGCTGACACTTCTTTCCGTTGCTCCAAATAAAGTCATATCATTTCAACAAAAGGGAATGTCAACTTTTGTTCTTCTTCTTCTTCTTTGTAGAGGAACTGAATTCTAGGTTTTGTTCTATGCTACAAGTACATCCAACTCAGCAAAAAACTTTGACTGTTTTTATCTCTAATCTTTTGTGGTTTGTATGCAGCTCCCGTTGTTGTTGTTGTTGTTCTTGCTGTTGTTGTTGTTGTTGTTCTTGTTGTTGTTCTTGCTGTTGTTGCTGTTGCTTCATGCCTGTTATGAACAACGTAGACAGAGATGCTTGCTTACTTAGCTTGGCATTTGTTTGGCATTGTTTCTGTTGTTGTTGTTGTCAATGTTGTTGTTGTTGTTGCTGTCGATGTTGTTGCTAACATTGTTTGTCTATCCCGCCAACTGTATTTACACTCTACACAAAGCATACATAAACACGTAGCTTTGACAGTCTTCTGAATGCAAGTCGTAGTTTTCGGTTTCTGCAGCTGTATTAAGCTAGGTTTTTGTTTTCATTTCAAAGTGCAAATAAATATACGAAGTGTAACGGTATCTCATAGCACTTATATTATTATTATATTTGACAAGTACTACGAGTTAGTCGAATTTCAAGTGGTAGTAGATGAAGAAGAAGAAGAGAAGAACAGAAAACAAAAGCTGTACAAAATATTATCGAAACTTTTCACTATGTAGTGAAATAAAAGCATAAAAAGAATAGAAATGAAACGAGCAAACTAACGAAAGAAGAGAGAGATGAACAACTAAATTAAAAGCAAATATTTATGTTAATAATATAATATTAATTAATATTTCAAAAGACAAATATACTTAAAAGATATATCATATACAAAATATATACGAGTATATACAATAGAATATATTTAAAAGAATTCTTAAAGTCTTTCAAATCTTTTTTTTTTCAACTTCCATCTGAAAGTCAACTGTAAAGGAATAAAATACACTCAGCTTATAAAAGGACCTACTTCTAAATCCTCTTAGAAACCAAAGAAAAAATGGTTCATCTCAAGGATCATCCCTACACTATCCCTCCACTTCATCCATCATCATAATAAACAGAAGCACTGGCGATGGCGGCAGCACTTTGAACTGCTTTAATAATGACGAAATCATCTTACAAAATAACAAAAGAGCAGATCATCTTACAGATATTGTTGCATATTATATATGTATGTACATATATGTATGTATATACACACACTCTCTCACACACACACACGCATACATATACACACACATATCATTTCCGTGACAATACCTCTCACATAATCTTAAACAGATTCGGCTGCTGATTATAAGATTAGCAGGAATCTTCACCGCAACGCAAACGGATCAGGAGACTGCTTCGAGCTCAGGGAATAATTACGGGCGTAGCGAAAAGTAAGAGGATTCCGGCAGGAAATGTAAATAAGACTCTTGTTATTGTAATTATTGTCGTAACTGATGACCGACTTTTATGTTGTTTATAATCTCTTCTGTTTCAAAATCCTTTATCGAGAGTAACAAATATTGTTATGAGTAGCAAACAAAAACAACGAGGAAACGAAAAACGAAAGGAAACCCCTTGAATAAACTTTCTTTGTACCTTTATCCATATCATTGTATGGATATCATTTGTGTATCTTCAGTTTTTCATCAGTTTTTTACTCCGTTTCAAAAATCAAGTCTTTCAAATTTTAAAATCATGACATTCTTTTAAACATACAATATATGGTTGTACTCTGGTACTTGTATTGTAATGTAATGTGTCCTGCGTCCTACTTTTTTACCAGTTCTCTCGTGACATGTTCACCTATTCTCAATAAACTTCATTCATCATTTTTAACTGTTCAAAAATATCGTATAATGTCAATAATGACGTAAGCAAAATTTTAAGATATTTATTTAAATATTCGATTCCATTCCGGAGAGCATTTCGGATCATCACTTCACAGAAAGCAATTCAGAAGCTTGCGAAAAGATTGGAAACTTTGAGACATATGAAGAATGTCGGAAAATAATTTGATTTTATAAATTTAGGGTATTTTATCGTCATTCTGATCAAAAGAAACTTCATCCTCATCCATCCTCGCCTAATTCGCTTAATGCTAAAAGATTGATTTAAATTTTGACATATAAATATATTTTTTCTCTTCGGTTTTTGGCATTTTTTCTGTTTTCTTTGTAAACACAAAATATTCACTTTAAATGTAAATTTTTGCTAAAAGAGTACGTAATACAAATTGTATTGATTGTATTATACAATCAACATTAAATACGTTCAAAGTGCGTTTATTAAAGTAGATGGAAGAAAGAATGGAAGAAAGAAAAGAGGATGGGGAGGGAAGAAAGGATGGAAGGGTTGGAATAATGGTAGCCAGACGAAGGAAAAAGGGGATACATGCTTCATGTTAATAGATTATTTTTGATTTTCAATTGTATCTTTTCTATCTACTTCCCACTCCTCCTCCGCCTCTCCCCTCATTCCGACCATCGCTCGCAGAGAAATAACAACCGCATTATTAGAGGACCTTTCAGCACAACCCCCATGTATCTTGTTATTCAACGTATTATATATTTAATTGAGCTGTAATTCGGTTTGAAACGCAATTCCTATATAAGGGTTGTGAGTCCCTTCCTAGTTGTCTCTCTCTCTCTCTCTCTGTACCTCTCTCTTTCACCCCTTAAAATGAATTTATTTCTACTCAAGCGTAACCACGATTTCACTGTAACACTTTCAAGTGTTTATGCCCTTTGTAACTCACAACAAATTTGGTTCAAGGAAGCATACGATACGTTTTTGAAACCGTCAACTTTTAAAGACGTGACACTTCGGATCCGCTTTTCAAAGCGTTACTCCGAAAGTAACGCGTTTGCTATTAGATCCAGAACTAATTTACGAAATATAGAGGACTGATTTTAAATATGCGGTTTAAAAGATACATATTACATTCCAAGAACTTAGGATCGACTGGGAACACTCGCACCGAATAACTATCACGTCGCATGTTAAACGTACCACGGGATATTGAAGGCACACACACACAGACACCATACAGTATATCCGTCATGGTTGCCTGTCCTGTTCGACCAAATTGTCATCCATGTCAGGTACTCGTACTAAAAGGAGATCAGGACACGTTTCGTTGGGCTAAAGTTAGGATTTTCAACGACTCTTCAACCCCGATGCGACCAGACATCACGTCGCAAATCACATGCTGCTGTGCCGCATGGAAGACGCCTGCATACATACATGCATGTGTGCATGTTGTGGAATGCACGTTGCGTGTCACGTTACGAGGTCATGCGGCCCCGCAATGTCAGTTTCAGCGGCGTGACTTTGTGTATTTTTCAAATGCTTCCCGAGCGCATCGAATGCAAATCATATTCGCATGCAGCGTAGTCCATGAAACAGTTACGTTGGCTGTCCTGCAGGTTGGTCATTTCAATGGTTGTCTGTTGGCGGTTTGTTCAGTCAGGCGTCAACACCGAGAACGCCAGCACGCAGTTTTCATGTGCAGCTTATATGGAGTATACATCATCATCATGCCCATCATTAACATCATCCTAATGATCATGACATAACGCTGCAGTGCGTCATGTGACAGTGACACATGCTGCCATCGTCATCGTAACTGAGTATCATACGTCAAATGGAAGTGTTTTCGTTTTTGTTTTTCTTGCTGATTATCAACAAATACTGTAACAATATGATTTCTGTGTTTTGTATATTTAAAAGTTGGGTTGCCCAACAAACATGTGATGAAAGACGTTACAAGGCACGAATCAATTCAGATGATGATGATATCGAAGTGATGATGTTGGGGAAAATATATCATGATCATGACGGTGTTGATGATGGTGATCGTGACCTTTATCGCGAACGTGATCGCAATCGTTATCCGGATGTTCTTCAATAACGCATTGATGACGTTTCTGATATGTTGAGCCACACGGAAAACAGCTGCTTGGGAGTGACACATTTTATTTGAAGATATGATGGCCTCAGCGCATGATCACTCTTTCGAGGTAGGGTTGCTTTATACAAAACTCACGAATTACGGAGATTAAAACATAACATCACAAAGGATTTACTCTGTCCTTAAATGAACTAAAATTGATCGGAGGTTTCGGGTCTAGAGTAGGTACTCTTTTATTCGTATGTACTCGCCAACACGCCAAACAAAACTTTCAAAGCCAATAGATCGAGAGTGATTTATAAATATATGTATGTTTTTTAAATATAGATTCTATAGAGTTATAAGTTATTTAACACAACACAAACACGTCAACTTTTATCACTTGTCACGTGAAAAGCTGATTAGAAGCCTTAAGTAACACCTAATAAATCTTCTCACTATTTTTTCCATCATCTTACATAAGAGACGGCATACTCTGTCTCTCAGTGCATCACTTTATGTCATAGAGTAAAAAAATACCGATGCTGGTGAAATGGCAACTCATGTTACAGCCATCTTCCATCCCTTCTTCTGCCCCTCTGAGACTCCATGAACCATATGTTGGCATGCGGTACCAGAAACAATGAACTCATGAAAACAAAAATCTACACACATGACATGACATGACATGATGCTTCAAACTGAATGTCACTGGCTCGAGTACTTGCTCACAACAAATAAAAAAAAAACGGAAAAAGAAACAAAAACAGAAAACAAGAAAAACGAAATGGAAAATCAGTCTTCTTGTCACATGATGAAAAATCCAGAACTGTAGAAGGAACTTTAAGTTGAGTGGAAGAGTGATGGGCAGAGGGGGGTGGGGGGGAGGGGGGGTGGAGGAGGATAACAAAAACCTAAAAGTGTGGCCGGAAAACACCTGAAGCAAATGTTGAGCTTACAAGACTGATGATGTTGTTGCTGTTGTTTGTCTGGTTGATGTACCTTTCGTGATCACCCAAAATCCAGAGAGTTGCACATCCACTTGAGCGACTCTAATTTTTGGGCATGATTTTATGCCAGCATGACAACCAGATTGACAGCTAACATGAACGAATGTTGAGTGAAATAAAAATCACAGAAGAGAGGGTGCTATACTCGGCCTGGCCGAAGCTTGGATACCCCTTCATATACACATCACATTCTCATAGTATGGCATATGAAAAAGTGGGCGTACCACAGTATCTTATCGTATCTTTCTAGGAGTGTATAGTGTTGATATTGGGTTCAGTAGAATACAACACAATATTAGATTAGTTCCTCTTAACTCATTGTCAGAAAAGAATCTTCTACAACGTGGACGTTGGACTCATAAACAGGTAGACAAACGGATAGGACAGGCGTATGGATATACGGGACGCGCAAATAGACAGGGCAGACAGAAAGATCGGGCGAATGGGCGCGACCTAAGAACTCAATCCAACCCTCTGCGCCCAAATAATTGCCTTGGAATCATCCTCCACTCAAGTCCACTGCCCCTCCCTTGTAAAGTCCGAGGGTCGATCTGTATAACTACATTCGAAGTCATTAAATTTTTATAAATTTGAATATGAAGTCGGAAAAAGCCTACAAAAATCATCCCCTAAAAGCAACTCCAATGAATACCCGTTTCAAATTTCCATGTTCGGAACAACATAACAACTTTAGTAACAGAGTAGGAAAAACAACAACAACAACAACAACAAAAACAACAATAATAATAATAGACAGAAATTTCATTAACAAATCATTGATGATGACGATGATCCATAAAATTCGAAAGTTTTTCTGCCTCAATGAAATTTAAGGTCTCATTAAATTTTCTTCGATTTCCCCCATCTGACCAAACGTAGAAGTTTTTATCTCTATTGGATTAGAGCGAATGGACGAAGATATCCTTGGTAACGTATAGAGAAGTGTCCTGGCGTTATCCTGAGAGAACACAAGAACTGAGTGCGTACGTAAAATCAAATAAAAATCACAAACAATTTGATTAAATTTAAAGCAATTTGAAATATAAACCCCGAGAGAAACGAGACATGACAGACGCAGTGGCAAGGACGAGGACGAGGCAGTGAAGACGCCAGGATATGCGAGACCATATGATGTCTAAAGTGAATCTGAATACCGAATGAATCTTGAACTTTTACGTGACCTCTACAGATGAAGACTTGGTTGGTTGGGCATCGCAACTACGGCAAGGAAAAGGAAGCCAACAGAAAACGGAAGCCAACCGTGTAACAGGACACGTTGCCAGGACACGGTTAACAGCGTACGATAAGTTTTCATTCAACGACGTCCCCGTGTTGCATCAGGGAGACACGCTGGAGGTCGGCGGCGAGGGGGTTGGGTAAAGTATTTTCACAAGTTTCGCCAAAGTGTTATCCTTCGGAGAGGCACGTACAACAGCAGACAGGACAACCACCAGTTGCTTGAAAACAGCTGAGTGGATGCTAAAACATCACAATCGGATGGATGCCCAGAGTGAAAGAGTGAGGAAGAGAGCGAGTGAGGGGCGGAGGAGATGGAGACTCGTCCTGCTTTGTGTATCCTGGAAGAGCGACCGGAGAACTGCGCACTGCGAGCGCTTGTGGATGTCGAGAGAGCTTTCTTGACGCTTGGAAAGCATATCGTATTCATCGAGACCTCCTCCCATGGATGATGTCCTTCGGCAGCACGTTGGTAAATTTTGCGGCGCGTAAGTTGCAAACAGTTCCTTATATCCTGCGAAACCCGAAGGTTGTCGTTTTTTGTCACACACGCGATCGAAGTGGAAATTACGAAAAAGTTGCGAGCGTTTTTTGTCGTCGTCGTTGTCGTTGTCGTTGTTCGCTAGCGTGTCCTTGAGGGATAATAAAGAAAAATTATTCAAAGCGTCGATTGTGTTCGAATCGAGTTGATAGCCAAACAGAGAGTCAGACACACAGACAGACAGACAGACAGACAGACAGAGGAAAGTGGAGTGTGGAGGGAGATCTGGAGGAAGATAGACGTAATAAAAATGAGAAGATAACAAGTTTGGTTGATTTGTGTACGTCCTTTTTTGGGCGCACTCATTCAGAGGACGACGATTTTGTGCCGCAGGAGTTCAAAATTGGCGCGAGTCAAACAAAGTCACGGTCATAACAACAACCTGCGGCGTGTCGTTGTGCGGCGTGTCACTTCATGTGGGCATCCCTTCGAACCGCAGTGTTAAGTTTTCTAGAGGCTTCTCGAAAGCGTTATCGTTGTGGTCTTCTTCTCGATCAAACCTCCTTCAAATCTGCTCTCCGCAAAAGAAACCAAAAAAACAGAAGAGGAAACATGGCAAAACCCAAGAAATTAGGGCAAAAATTGTTGTAATTGAATTCTATGAGACGACATCCGAATAACCATCCGATTGCAGAAATACGTTGAAGTTGAAGCTGAAGTCAGAAGCTGATGTGAGTCTTTCATGTGTTTGAAAATAAAATTCGGTCCTTTTTTATTGTTCTCGGACGCTTTATTTCGTAGATATGCTTATTTTCTTGCTTCTTCCGTTCTGTTGTGTCGATGTGACTTATTTTATTAGACCCATAAAAATAATCAGCCAAGAAAAGGAAATAAACACAAATAAACTGTTTCTGGGTTTCTTGAATCACTTGCAATCAAATCATTCATTTGCAATGATAAAAATGGATCGAAATCGAATCCTTGCATTTATCTCTTTGAATTTTCTATTTCAACGTTACAGCAATTTTGATCCTTTCTATTTTATTGCTCGTTTCGGGTTCTTGGAAGCTCCTGTCGCCTACGAAAGTATTTTGCGGCATTCATACGAGTATAGACCCTCGTGATCCGCGCATTTTTGGGCGAAAAACAAATATAAAAATATGTAAATATTACATTTTGTGTTTGTAGCTTACTCCGATCTGTTTAACGGAGATTCTGTTCTGGTGGAATACCAAATAATACAAAAGTGAGCTATTAATGGTATCCTACACATCTTTCCATTCGTTATCTTGGCACACACCGATTAGAATTTGTATCATCTTAAACCCTTAATAGGACCCTTTTTCCGGAATAGTAAATCTGAACACAGAATATATGAGAATACACAGAAAAATCAGTACCACCCAAAAATAATAATATCTCCATATTCAGCCATTTTATTATGAAATCCTATTAAAACGTACGAAATAATAATACGCTTTTCTCATACAGAAATCTTAAAGATTGTATAAAAAAAAGCTTGCTGTCTTAAAACAACAAGCAAATCTCATTAAATCGTGATTCTAGTTGCTTTTGGTTCCAGTAAATCATGAAATCAATAATTCTGTTCCTATGAATTATTTAATTCCTTATTATTTAATTCTTTTAATCAGAAAAACTCTTTATACGCTGTTATTTATAAGAATTATCAATTAAAACGAATATCGAGAATATTGTTCAGAACTCTTTCATGTTTCTGAATTACATCCAACGTGCCAATACTTTTATTGCGATAACTGAGAATATTTCTATCGTTGATGAAATAATTGATTAAACTTATTAAAGAGAAAGTTGTAAAAGTTGTTGTAAAGAAGTGAATCTGTTTGAATTTCGCAGAAAGGATTCAATCGTTTTTAACTGGAAACAACACTAAATAATGTATATTTGTATAGTTTACATGCTTGGATGGACCGACCTCATTCATTCTTATATGTTAAATAATGGTTAAAATTCCAATCTACATTCTTTTCATATGAATCCGAGATCCAAGTCTCTGCATTTGTGTGGGTCTCGTGTGTGTGTGTGTGTGTGTGTGATGCTGTTAGAGGTGTTAGTGTAGGTGTTAGATATATGCTCATCGTGACACGTTAGAAACATGCACGAAGTATTTAAATAGAACCTTCAAATAAAATGGCAGCATCTTTTTTGCGGCTTCACTTAAAATTAATGAAAAAACAGAAGAGCAGCGGTACGAGGAGCGAAAGAGAGGACGAAATGTGGAGGGGAGAAGTTAACCAGCGACTACTTGAGTAAGTAGCTGAAAAGCAGCAGCAGCAGCAGCAGCAACAACAACAACAGCCCGATAGATTTCAATTACAAGCCGTGAGGTGGGTTAATTAGCAGCATGTTCAGAACAGAGATTTTTTTAATAACTTGTTGTTGCTGTTGTTGTTGTTGTTGTTGTTGTCAACAGCAGCCTTGATTTTGCTGCTTCTGTTTCTGTTTTACTTGTGTTCATAAATACATATGTATGTACATATATACACGATATACATACACAATATTTTTGTTTTCATATCCTTCCACAGGATATTCATTGCTTGCTTCGTTTTATTATACTTTTACTCGCTTTCGTTGTTCTTGTTTAAAGTTCAAGCGTCAACATTCAACTTCATTTTCAACAATTTCGCTTTTTCACTTCCGCTTGCAACACAAGGACATGAATGAAGTCTGTTAATAAGCGAGAAAAGGGAGGTACAACAACAAAAACAACAGCAACAACAACGAGAAGAGTGCCACTATCGTTGTTGTTGCTGCCGTTGTTGCTCTTGGCAATGACTCTGATTCTGAGTCGGATGTTTCTTTGCCCCCTCACCCACCTCACCACGCCCCAAAACGCATTCTGCCTTAAATCCACCCTCACTTATGCACGCCCCTCACCGCCCACCGTCGCTGCCCATCCACCGCCTGAGCACCCACTCTGCGTAGCTGTAATTTTTTGTCGCAAATGCAAATCTCTGTTCCTCGTCATCGTCATCGTCATCGTCGTCGTCGTCGTCGTCGTCATCATCATCGTCCCGGCACGTGCAATAATTCAATGTTTCCCGCTGGCATATGTTGGCGCCTGTTTGCCCCTCTCCTCGCTGCCCCCCTCCCACCCCCACCGGTCGACTATACGGCACCCCGACAGCATGCAGCGTTGACACTCCATTCATTTCTGTGCTTCGTCGCCGAGGCAACCGTAATTAAAAACGCTTTAATTTACTTCTCTCAATAGACGTTCATAGAAGAAGGACTCCCCCGGCCATGCTGCGCCGTCGGTTTGTCAGAGCCGGAGATATGGGATCCTTTAAGCCCAACCTGGCACTGAAGCTGTGCCTCCCTGCCTCAGGTTCAATTTATGGCTTTTCGCAGAGGACTGTGGTAACTGCCGCTATAGCAATCAACTCGCCACTCAGTGAAACCCTGCGACACTGCAACCTGCGGAGCTTAGTTGGTTTTAGCAAAGCAAACTTGTGTCTGAATCACAATGTTAATGAGTTATCGTCATGGCGATCGTCGTTCCTTCTCCTCATCCGCATCCTCCCTCGCCGCCTCTCAACGGCTGTCAACGGCTTCAATAAGACACCCCTTGATGCCGAATAAACGGCAGGAGTCCTTGATTGGTCCAATCAAAATCCATCTGGTGGTAGAAAAGAAGTCCAATACGTATCTATCTATACTCTAAATAAAAGTATATCCCAGAGACTTGATGATAAAAATGGTTTTTGTTGAAAGATTGATAATGTTGCTAATTAAAACACAAATTAAAATCAGATAATCAGAAGAATCTTTTTTAAAATCAATCCAAAGCAGCTGCAGCTGAGCTCGAGAGGTAGATAAAATCTATGTATATTCTAAGGAAGTCTCCTCAGTTCCATCAGTCAATTTTATATTTCTTACCTTCACATCTTCCTTGGTTCTACTTTTCATGTGTACACGTGTTGAAGTCGTCATTTATTAGAAAACTCAGAGAGATACGTAGACGAAATTCTGCCCAAATATTATTTACAGCCTAAGATAATCTGGAAGTGAAAATAATTATAATCGGACAGACGGACAGCAGGTCTTCTCTATAAGTAATATATAAAAATATATTAAAGAAACTCTGCAAAAAACCGGAAAGGGTTTTATCTCTGCCCTCGCCGAAGCTCATACGAGTGTACCATAAATCCTCATGATTCGTGTGCCATATGAAAAAGTGGACAGACCACACCCATCTTTGGATGGCTATATAATATCGTATTTATTCTATGTAGATGGAAAAACATTTAATTATTATGCGTAATTCACTGCCAAATAAAATCTGTACACGAAAATCTTCTTAAAGGTGATTCCGTGATTCTCGTTTAATTGAGATTAGAGTTAAATTTTATTTAATTCCATGAGGAATGGAAGGGAAAACGTAACAAAGTTTGGGACAACTTTGTCTTCTTCTTCTTCTTCTTCTTCTTCTTCTTCTTCTTTTCCAGCTTTTGTTACTCTTTCTAATCGAGACACGTGCGCCGATAGCATTCACAAGTAGACACTGTATTCTGTTAAAGGTATGTGTGTGTATGTGTGTGTGTGTGTGTGTGTGTGTGTGTGTATCTTGAGCATTTGTATAACCAGCGAAGGCACCCACACAATCGTAAAACTGAAAACCAGGCACTCAGCAGTTTATAGAAAGTCATCATGATTTTTTGGTTGGAAGCTCAAAGCTGAACCCTCAGCCAAACACATGCTACCTTAAATAAAGCACAGACATGCATACAAACACAGACTCACACTCACACACATACATACACATGCATACATTTTCACTACACTACACTACACTACACTACACTACACTAGACTGTTGATGACGTACTCTACGCTACTCTACATGGCACTCCATCGTTACTACGACTGGCACGTGTGTTTGTGTGTGTTTGTGTGTGTGTGTCTTTTTTCGTGACTTGATGGGACACAAGAGGGTGGGATACTAGATGGGTGCTCATAACAGCGCCGATTCGTAGTTGGACTGCTTTTAATTTTCC
Source organism: Myopa testacea (assembly GCA_949629155.1). Classification (NCBI taxonomy): domain Eukaryota; kingdom Metazoa; phylum Arthropoda; class Insecta; order Diptera; family Conopidae; genus Myopa; species Myopa testacea. The sequence continues at coordinate 27,443,114 of OX451348.1, forward strand.
ACTTAAGTGCGAATAATGAACTTGGCTTTCCCTCTATTATAGCAGTCGTTCGTCTGGCTGTCCAACTGTCCGTATAACCATCAGACTGTCTGTGTGCTTATCTGTCTTTCAGAATCACGACCTTCCTGTTTGTCGATTAGAGTCTCTTTCCTTCTGATATCCTTTAGAATTACTTTTGCTGTTGTTGTTGTTGTTGTTGTTGTTGTTGTTGTTGTTGTTGTTGTTGTTGTTGTTGTTGTTCGTGAAGTGACTCGAGTTGCACGCACTCACAGCCTACGATCTGATTTAGATGACAGCAACACGAAGTCATTCAGCGCTGTTTGATGATGTAACACATCCGTTTGCCCCTCGCTGGCTATCCACATGCATGTGTGTGTGTGTGTGTATGTGTGTGTGTCGGTGTGTCCGTGTGTGTCATAAAATCAAGTTGGGCTTTTAGACAGGGAGTTAATTTTTATCACCCATCACCCATGTTTTTACAACTTAATTACTTGTTTTAATTACGTATTCGTATCTTATCTCAGATAAGATTTGAAAGGACAACATTCACAATTCGTCCCCATAGCAAAAATATGTGTACAAACATTTATAGTTATCACCAAAGGTGAAAAGCGACGTGAGCTTAAAGACACTCAGAAAGAGTGCTATACTCGGCCCGGACGAAGCCTCACGGCCTCTGAAGGGAGGTTGTATTGTATACTGGAGAGAAAGGAAATGCCAAAGATTGATACTATTCGATTTAGTATATCTTCATAGTACACAATACAAGCTTAGTACCTTTTCGTACAAGGGGATTGTTTATGGGGCATAGAGTAGTACCCTGGACGGAACCACGCCCATTTTTCTTAAGCAGCATTGTATTTATACCATTTGTGAGTGACGAAAGCGGAGTTAGCAAATAATCCAACAACAAATGAATCCTGTTAAAGGACCCAAGAGACGAAAGTTCCCCATAAAATCTCCAGAAATTCTCCAGAGAGTCTCCACTCAAATTAATTCAAGTGAAACAATAATAAAAAAGCTGAAATAATATACAGAAAGAGTTTCTTTTTTCCGACACCAGTTTGCATAATTTTTTTACTCATGCAACGCAATTAAATGTACCAGGGATCACTTAAAAAACAACAACAACAACCAAACAAAAACAAGACCAACACCAAGGAAACCACCAAACAAACACAAAGAAACAAAACTTATATAACACAACAATAAAGAACACGAAAGGATCAAATTTTCCGCCAATTTGAAGCTTCAGCGAACCCCATCCAATAAAAATTTTGTCTGCGCCCCAAAAAAAAGCGGACAGCGAAATTTCGCCAAAGAAGAAGAAGAAGAAGATGCAAGAATGAACCAAAGAATTAAACAGGAAAAAGAAAACCGTGTAAAGGAAGCATGATTTGCATAATTTTTCGGAAATGCTAATAAAATGCAACAACAACAACAACAACAACCGCTACAAGACACAACAACAACAACAAAAATGAGGCAAAATCCTTTGCGGTTGATGTTTTTATTGTTGTATAACCATGAAAAGTCTTCTGGGTGTTTTTGGTTTTTTAATTTATTTACTGTTTTTTTTTTTGTTATTTATTTCGTTTCTTTGGGCTGCCCAATTTAATGTCGGGTGCTGCTTCTTCTTCGTCTGCCCTCATCACTTTTTTAGTGAGTGTCGTGTTGAACAAATTCACGTTTAGCATGAAACCTGAACACGCGACTCTTTTGTTGTAGCGGCACATCGTAAATACTCATTAAGTTGCAAGGTCGTCCGTTTACCGTTCGTGAAGGTGAGGTGAGAGTCGGCTGTGGTGAAGAAGGTGAGAAGTGGATGGAGACCGACAGAGTCAGCCAGTAAAATGGTCCCCGGCCGATTGAGAAGGAAACTGAGCCTAATAATGAAGAGCGACATCCTTAAACAAATAAGGGCGATAAGGAAGGGTTACGTTTTGAAGGTTAAGAGGTCATAAGCGACAGGATTCACTTCGAAAAAATGTAGAAATATAAAAATACATTTAGAGCATTTCGCAAACTTTCCTTTAAGTGCGATAGCATTCTGACAATAATTAAACTTAACTTTTTTGTGCAACTCTCGACATTTTTCACACGTTTAGCTTTGAAATTTTGTTGCAAAATGTTGTCTAAAAATTATCCGTGCTTAAAATGATCCGTGCTTAAAATGTTCCGTGTTTGAAATCTCATCGCAGGTGTCAAAAAGTGTACGAATACCAACAACAAATACGAAAACTTAATAATAAATAATGCGCCACCAACCACCAACACCACCACGACCACCAACAACAACAACTGCCCCATAGAAAACCAGCAGAGCGACTTCTTTGAAGTCAAACAAAAGGTAAAAAAAGTGAACACAACGAGTCTTTCAACACGATTTAAATCGTGACTTTCGTCGGCGGTTTCGTTTCACAACACGAATTAAAAAGTTTCAACAACGCTGGTAAGTCGACAGACACGATTGCAGACATCATTGCGTTGTGTGTACTTGCAGCAGCTGACGTCTGGGACACACAAACACCGGTTGCTACAAGTTTAGTTGTCTTTAGTTGAGTTGAGGTGGGTTGAGTTGAGTTGAGTTGAGTTGTGGTGGGTTGAGTTGAGTTGAGTTGAGTTGAGTTGAGGTGCCTTGAACTGAGTTGCGTTGAGGCTACTAGTTCTAGAGTACAACAACAAAGTGCAAAGCTTTAGAAAATCTGTGGCGAAACCGCGATGCATCCTGTTTGAAGGCGCCTTCTGAAAGTTAACAAGTTGTTAGCAGAGCAGAGTTGTTGTTGGTGCTGCTGCTGCTTCTACTTAAGCTGTAGAATTACTGCAACAGCATTAATTTATTTTGGAAAGCTGCTTTCGTGAATGACACAGAAACACGGACACACACACAATCACACAATCACTACCACAACCACACGAGGGTGAATTAATGTAGGAACAAAGAAAACGCTCGCCATAAACATCGAAATAAGTTGTTAGCAGAAAATAGAAATACAGAAAAGCTAAAAACATCAGCAACAAGAGTAACATCAGTAGCAACATCATCAGCAACATCATCAGCAACCCAACCATCCGCAACATCAGCATCACCTGCTTTTCAGTTGGTTTTCTGTTTTCTTTTTTCCTTCTCAAGTTTAAACTTTGCGTCTTGTTAAACGGTTTTCTCATTTTTTTAAACATTCTTTCATCCTTTCTTATTTTCTTTGTTTTCGTTTCGCTTCCTTCTGCCACATTTTTAATGCGCTTGTTGACCCAAATTTAAAGGACTTCTAGCCGCTTACTCACTTTCCCCCTTCCCCCTCCTTTATTTCCGCTTCCCCCCGCAACAACAACAACAACATTTCACTGTCGTGGTTCCTTTCTGTTGTCAGCCACGACAACGAGATGACTTCTTGAGTTGAACAACAGAAGTTCCAGTTCCAGTTGTTGTTGTTGTTGTTGTTATTGTTGTTGTTATACTAAACGACGCAGTTGACAGCCGACAAGAATGTAACATGTCGCATGCAGCATCAAGTAATGTGTTTGTATTTTCTTATATAAGAATTCGTATTCTGCTAGAGAACATGTGTGAACATGTTTGTTTGTTTGTTTGTTGGTTTATATACACCACAATCGCATTCGTTCTGATCCTTGGAAACTCACACTGCGCGCGGTGCCTTTTACAGTGGCGGAAACAACAACAACAACAACAACAATCGCAACAACATGAACAACAACAGTTGAGTTAACAACAGCTTCTTCTCAAGAAACCCAACGTAAAAATAAAATAAATTGCAAAAATGAACATAATAATAAACCGACTGAACACACATAAATACGCAAAACACGCACGCACACACACACACACACGCAAACTCATTCACACATACACTCATACATACACACACACACACACACGCACACACTCATACATACGTACATCACATTGCACACTTGGTGCATAGAGCAAGGATACTCGTTCTGTTGCCGCATTCAAGGACATTTTTCAACATGTCATGTCTGTGTCATGCAGTTTCCAAGTCAAATGTTACAAGGACGACGATCGCAACAGCAATAGCAGCAAGAAAACGAGAAAAACAACAACTACAACTAATGATGGTAACAAAAGAATGAAATAAGAATTTATTTAGGTTGTGTTTACACAAACACAGCCACAGGCATATAGTACACACACAGATACAGCTACAAGCAAAACACACACACACACACACACACATAGAAATACACACGCATGCTACAGATGTACAGATGTACATATGTATGTGTATTTGTATTTATTGTCAAGGAATGAATTTTATGTTATCAATACAGCATCCATTATATTGAACGCTGTATAGTTTATCAATACATACATAAGTTCATTGATTCTTCTTCTTAGTTTTATTTTCCTTTTTCCCTTCTTCTTCCTCGTCTTCTTCTTCGTCTTCGTGTTCGTGTTCGTGTTCGTTTTCGTCTTCTCCTTCGTTTTCTTATACTTACGCTTTTACATTTATTTCTGCAAATCATTAAAAATTATTGTACAATCCTAAAAATATTGATAAAAGGCTGTCTGAAATAATGACCGAAATAATTTCTGAAAAATTAAAGAAAACAATTAGAATACTTAACAGTTTTTCCTAACCTATTAATTAGAAATCATAATAAATGATTGTGCTCGAAATCATTGAAATCCATCGAGAGCATTCACCAAGAATTCGTTTATATTTTGTATTTAATTCAGGGATCTCAAAGCTTCCTTGTTAATGAAATCATTGGCACCCTCTGATGCATTCCTCTCCTTCTCACTCGCTCTCCAAGTCACCATTGAAATCTGCTTCCTGACACCGCAACATAACATCATCAATCAATTTCATTTAATATAACCTATCGACCACCCATCGTTGGCCCCCACTTCTACGAAGACTGTCCCATTTCTGTCCTCTCCTGTCCTGTCCTATCCACCACCTGACACCTGCCACCGCTGTTCGGCCCGCAGCTGGTAATCTAATTCAATTATTAAACACAGCCAAAGAGAGCCCGAAGACGTCCTGAGTTGGGTTTCGAATTCAATAAAGTAAATATTGAATGTTATGTTCGTATCTTTAGATTTAGGCGACGGCAGCACTGAAACGACCAACACGGAAGCTCTGTGTTGTTGTCACACATGCATGTAAATAATACGTGACACTGAATCAATAACGTATGAACCCATCTCATGCATGACAGCCAGACTGCGGCCACAATAAACAAAGCTCACTGTCTATAAACTTGTTTGCCGGGATTTGATTATTCATCAAATCAGAGCAGCGCAGACTGAAATTAAAGCAACAATGACGGATGACAGGGCGTCAGAATGGAGAGAGATTACTGAAGTCCTGAGGTTCAGTATATCACTATAAGTATAAGTATATCGCTAAAACAGAAAGCGTCTCAAACATTTCACGCTATTGTAATGCTATTTTCAGTATTTCTTTCTACGAATTACTTTTAAACCATTATTTAACATATAAGAATGAATGAGGTCGTTCCATCCAAGCATGTAAACTATACAAATATACATTATTTAGTGTTGTTTCCAGTTAAAAACGATTGAATCCTTTCTGCGAAATGCAAACAGATTCACTTCTTTACAACAACTTTTACAACTTTCTCTTTAATAAGTTTAATCAATTATTTCATCAACGATAGAAATATTCTCAGTTATCGCAATAAAAGTATTGGCACGTTGGATGTAATTCAGAAACATGAAAGAGTTCTGAACAATATTCTCGATATTCGTTTTAATTGATAATTCTTATAAATAACATCGTATAAAGAGTTTTTCTGATTAAAAGAATTAAATAATAAGGAATTAAATAATTCATGGGAACAGAATTATTGATTTCATGATTTACTGGAACCAAAAGCAACTAGAATCACGATTTAATGAGATTTGCTTGTTGTTTTAAGACAGCAAGCTTTTTTTTATACAATCTTTAAGATTTCTGTATGAGAAAAGCGTATTATTATTTGTACTTTTTAATAGAATTTCATAGTAAAATTGCTTAATAAGGAGATGTGATTATGTTTAGACTGAGTTTCTTGAAGCTGATTTTAAAGAGCTCAAGAGAAAACAGATTACAACAGACAAGATCAGACCAGGTCATTAATTTGGGCTCCACCGATTATACTACAATGTATTTTAGAATACTTCTATTATTTATTTTAACTCCCCGCTATCTACTATCTATTAACACATTCAGGAGCACTTCAACACCGCCCATTAATTTTCAAATTTAATTTCAATTCTGCTCTTATCTCTTTTTGACAGAGATTCATCATAAAGTGACAAATCTTAAAGTGATGTGGGTCATTTTTATCATATTCTAACGTGTTGAACCGTACAAGAATTCATCTAAAACAATTCAGAGGGAAAGAAAAACGCAAAGCTACATAAATCCATGAATATTTACACATGAACACACCCATGAACACACACATGAGCACCAACACATACTCAGCTTTTATCAGATACGAAAGCTTTTCCTTCTCTTCTCTGTTTCGGTGCTTCTCATAACAATTTGATGGGCAATTTTTCGCTTGTTTGAGTTTCTGAAATGTTCCAAGGGTTCCGAGTTTATCAGCTTATTTTCCGAGTAACCCGAACTCATTCAAGTTATCTCTATGTAGTTGCAGGCCCATTTATGCCTCCAGCACGGAACCCAGATCGGAGAGTGTATTACAGTGGTACATTACAGTGTACAGGACGAGGACGGGTCGATGTCATGAAGCAGCGATGGAGGCTACTCAGCGACAGAACGACGGATATGATGACCTTGAGGCTTTATTTCTTACAATAACCGGACCTTAGATAAGATCAACGAACAATAGTATAGATAAACCTACGATTAAATCTTCTGCCACACTTTCATTTACAACAACGTTACTCTCTTTGGAATGTCCTTTCCTCTGATGTGCTAATGTGTTGATAAGTTTAAGGATCTGAAAACATCTATTGTGGTGCTCTTTAAAAAGAGACCTTCACTCAATTTAGGGTCCTACTTCACCGAAAGGCGCCTCCGTTGTTTTTATGCTGGTCTTTTTATGGTTCTCTCGAATGTCCAATCTTTTAGTACAATATCCCCAAATATTTGGCTCAGTCACGCAGCAATAAGAAGTCAAAGTGAACAGCTGAATCCTTGAGTCCTTGATTCGTTGTTTATTCTGACGGTGCTGTTGTTGTTATTAGTGATTTTATTGTTATTTTTACTTTCTGTTGGATGATGTTGATGATGATGAAAATGTTCAGAAGCTGTTTGTTCTTTATTCTTTCTCTCTAACTTATTTTTATTATCATCACTTTGATTGGCGTCTCTTTAATGTTGTGTTAAATGGTTAACAGTAAATCGCGTATTTTATTCGAACGAATAGTGAACACTTCACAATGAATTACGAGTAAGAAATCCAACAGGATCTGGATTTACAATTCCTCTGATGTGGGCATTGAAAATCCTTGAATAATCATTAATGAAAATACAATAATTTGTGCTTTAATTGGTATTTTAATAGAGTAAAAGATTCATGTAAATAGTTTAAATCAAAAGAGCGCTTTTCTAACAACCTGAATTGCTTCAACTAAATAATTAATATTCATCATACGACCCGAGGTACTTCAAAAATGTTACGCAATTAAAAAGTAACGAAATTCCCTCTAATAATATTATAACTACTAATTATTTACGTATAGTAAATTATTTCATTTTCACTAACTGTAAATGTGACCTCCACCCTCACTTGATTCGGAGCAGAGCCTCAGCAGCGCCGTTGATTTACGATTCCCGTAAATCGACAGCAAATTAAACCGAGTTGCGTTGCATGGAGTTTTATTAAATGATGTCAGAAAAACAGAGAACAATTTTATTTACTTTTTTATTAAGCTTTGTTTGATACTTTGTTTTATTTTATTTTATTTATCTGTTGCAAAGCAAATGAAATCCATTGCATCGTGAAATGATGACAGAAATGTGAGAAATATTCTAAATACAGAATAATTTTATTTGATATTTGTTTATATTGAGGTTTATTTGGTATTTTGTTTTGCTGTATTTTATTTTCGTATACAACTTGTTTTGATATTCTTTGAAATACGATATTTAATAGCATGGGCACGCCAAAAAAGGGTATGAAATCGTATTACTTCAAAGCAGGAACCATTTTCTTATCGAAATTCAAATAAATCCAGCATAAAATCTCCACCTTCAAAGAAGGGTCAATCGAAAAAGTCGAGAGTCGAATAAAGACGGTCCATTTGAAGTCAAAGCCAAGCCAGAAAGCCATTTAAATTCCTTAACTTCTTCGGCAGCTTCTTCTCTAAATAGAAAACCTTCCGCCATCAAGTTTCGGCCAGAAAGGATGTAGATAATCATCGCTCCCTCTCCTCCCTGCAAACCATCCCATCCGAGTTCCATTCCATTCGATCGTGTGCATTATTGAAGCAATAAAAGGAAACGCAACTCGTCGAAATCAATTGAAATGTTTCTAAATCTTTACACACAGCTAGCAAAAGTAATCAATAAACTTTTAAACTCCGGACATTCATGCAGACATTCGGGGGGGATTTTCCACTTCACACATACGCATTTACACATCCACATCGCCTCACATAAGCTCCATACACTTGCATGCGTACGTATTTGAGTCCTTCAATCGACAGAACTGTTGTAAAAGGGTGTTGTAATGAAACAAATGGCTCGAGTTGTAATTTTGTTTAGAGACTTCATTCCTTCCCTCGTTATTCTTCATCTTCTCGTTCGCCTTCGTTTTCTTTCTTCTCCTACTCCCACTTTTAAGGACATTCCAGCACATACAACATACAACATACAATTGAATGTGCGATAGTTGAGGTAACAGCAGCAAAGGATGGGGCAAAGGATTAGAATAATGGGCTCCAAAAGAAGCTCCTGAAGGAATTTCAATTTTCAGCTGTTATTACGTTTCACACAGCGTAAGTGGGCACACACACACACACACACACACACACTGTACACACACGGAAACAAATCCACTCGGAGAAGGGTCACATAAGCTGTAAATGCATAGGCATGGATGAGTGTATGAGTGTGTTAGTTGTTGTATTTGTGGAGTAGTATTTGCAGTTGAACTCGTTATTGGTTCATTGCGGCGTGTCCCAGTTTTCAGCATGCCGCTTTGCATGCCGGCTTCTAGTTTATCTCTTCATCCGTTGGGTTATTTGACCATCTGTCTGCTTTCTAATAGTTTGTCAGTTCGGCCGCTTGTCTCTGTGTTCTTTAGTCTGCATGTCTGTCATGTAGTGAGACATGACAGCAGAAATGTTGCAGCAAATAGCAATAAAGTTCACCCCGCACCGGCCCAAACGGCCATAAAAATATACACACAGACACAAAAACACCCAGCTACACATAGCTACACACACAGCCACATACACAGTACGGTAATCCTAGTAAATGACTATTTTTTCATTTGCAATATCGTCCTTTTCGTCCTGTTTCGACATTTTATTCATTTGCTTTTTGTTGTTGTTGCTTTTTTTTTTTTGTTTTCGCGTTTGTTTGTTTGTTTATTTTTTTCATGTTGGCACGAAAGCGTTTTTTGTGATGCCGCTGCTGGTGTCGACATTTTTTTGTGTCCCGAGGATTTCCATTAATTTTTTGTTTTTTTATTTAGGTTTTTTTCCGTGTTTCACATTTTTAATTTCTGTTCTTTTATTTTTATTTTATTGTATTCTTGTCATTTCGTTGCTGATCTGGCCTTTAAAGATGAATGACCGAGTTGACCGACTGAGTTTGCGGCACGCTATGAAAAAATCAACCTACAAACAGTTCCGAAAAAACAGACAGCCTAAAAGTATGCTTCGGGCTGCAATTTAAACCAGTTTTTTTTTTTTTAGTGCGCTTCAATTTTTTAGGTGTTGCTCTGTAAGCAATAAAGTAACGAGTACTGTGACTGCTGCAAGAGAGGTGGTAGAGAAAAAGAAGAAGAAGTACAGGAAAGAAACGGAAATGGAAACACGTTGCAACGTTCACAATATCAAAATTGTTGTGTTTTATGTTGGTTTTTTTGTCGGTTTTCTTGCCTGAAGAAACACCAGTTAAAGTGACAAATTGTTCATTTGATGCTTGCGATTTGGTTTCAACGTGGATCGGTTTTTCAATTTTCTTCAATTTTTCTTTTACTACGAAAAGCGTTCGCCATTTTCTGCCACTTTTCGCAATGAGTTCAATGAACGAACCACTTTGAATATGCGAGTTGTTGTTATTTTCAATGTTTTCTTCTGATGACGATGAACCGATGAAGAGTATTTGGACAACATCTAAAGTCTAAGTTAAGTCAAATAATCGTAATGCTTCTCTCATTTTGAGTGCTCAGAAGCCAACATTTTTTGCTCTTCGAGTTGCAAAATAATGTCAAGTCTTGGATATGTTTGGGCATTCAAATTACACACCACATTTATCATTCCTTCTTTTATTTTCTTTTTAATTTTTTTTTCTGCTTTGTTCTCTGAAGTTTTTACTTGAGTTTTTCTTACTTTCTGGACGAGTTTAGTGACTCTGTTTGTAGACTAGAAAATCCGAAGAGTGACACGCATCATTTGCATTAAGCACACGTGTGTCCTTGAAACAGTTATGCAGAAACGCACTCACAGGTACCAACACACATGCACACAGTACACACTCGTACTCATTGACGTGAATAATGAGCGACAATAAAGCACGCAACTCACATGCTTGACATTTGACAAGAGCGACAACGAGAGGATTTACTGTTGCTGTAATGTTGTTGTTTCACAAAACTCTACGTTAAAGCAGATCTCTAAAGAACAAGCATGAAGGATTCTGTAGTCCAGAGTACAGTACAACACAAGAACTCTGAAGATCAACAGAAAAGAGAACAACAGACAAGCGAACAACAAATAAGAGAAAAGAGAAAAACAGAAAATAACACTATTATTGAAAAAAATAAGCTTAAATGTTAAATTAAATTAAAATTTTTGTAATAAAGAAAATTTAAATTAATTCTGGTATTTTTTAGCCTTTCTTTTAAAGATCAGATTCCAAGAAGTTCAGATTTTGTGCATGTAATTGAATTAAAAACCTCTGATTTTTTCAACTTCAGCAGAACAACTTTCAGCAGTGATTTTCAAAGAGGATCCCCTCGAATTTCGCTTAATTTTTATCACGATGGTGGTAATGTTGATGATGATGTTGATGTTGGTGTTGGTGCTGCCATCGTTTATCTTTATTTGCTGCTGCCGCCCTCATCGTTGAACCCTCAATTTTTATTGCAAAACAAATTATTACAGGACTCGTTTGTCCTGTGAGAGTAGCCAGTCAGCGTTAGTGTCGTTGTTGTTGCTGTTGTTGTGGCAGCACTGCCAAAAGTAGTCCAGGTTACTTCTAACATCCACACAGTCTAATAAACGGATAGACTGATGGAGAGACATACAGACACGCAGACATACAGAGCGATAGAGACGCAGACAGACAGAGAAGTTGACTGGATTCGCCATTTTATTTTGGGATTTTTTTTTTCTGGCGCGTGTTTGTTCCATTATCAGCAGCATTTTCGTAATCAGCAATCATTACTGAAGGGTCCCTAATTTTGTTGGTGTTGTTATGTTACTAGTACTTATTTTTATCCTACTTCTCCTTCCTCTTCTTTCTCTTCTTCTTCTTCTTCTTCTTCTTTGTCTACTTTTCTTTGCTGAATGTAAATCATGTTTCTCTGTTAGTCGGAAGGTCTATAAAAATAAATGAGAAAAATGAAATGCGGAAAACTATAAAAAAATAATACATAATAACAAAAACGCGTAGGAGAGAAAAATTACACTGAAAGTGAGTCCTGTAGGATATCCTTTAACACTCCTTACTAACCGTCAATAAGTGGTCTCTATGAACTCATCACCATCTCCTCGACGATCGCAACAAGAAAACAACTAAAATTAAATAGAATCCACTAGAAACTTAATTCTTGAGTGTCGCTCTTTCCGGTGCTTTTGCCGCGTCGAAAAGCTCTATTAAGTTCACGCTAATCCTTTAAATGATTCACCGACTTAGTCACTGAATAGCTCGCTGAATAGCTCGCTGAATAGCTCGCTGAATAACCCGCTGAGCGACATAAACGAAAGATTGACTTGAGGTGTGATTCACTGACTGAGTCGCTGTCAGAATCGCTGACTGAATCACTGACTGACTCGCTGAATGACTTGCTGAATAACTCGCTGAATGACATTAACGACAACTTTATGTGGCAGTTTGCAGCGACATGATTATCGCCCAAAGTTATGCAACGAAAGCAAAGCCAACGCAACGCTTTACAACCTCGTAAATGTTGACAATAAAAACAGCAGCGAATCCGACAGCAGCAATAGTAAAACACTCTCGTTTCCACGGCAGAACTTTTCGCATAAAATGTAAATTTTTGGCTCTTCAGCTGCTGGGTGTTTTTGCAGGTACCCGTCATTCAAAACCAAGTTTAAACGAATTATTCTGGGTCACATGTGACCTGAACAAACCTGCGTACAGCAGAATAACACACTTGAAATGATGTCGAGCTTCCAAACGGAATTAATTAAGATTCATCTAACAAGCTAAACATTAAAAAATGAAGTCAGTGAAGTCCTGTGAAATGATTGAAACTCATAATGAGGAGCCTAATTAAGTTAATTAACTGTATAAATCCATAGATTAAGTAATCCATAGATTAATAATCGACTTACTAAAGTCATTCATCGAATTGTTCGTTCATTGTATTGTATAGATCATTTCTTGAGAAATCCTTCGGAGAATTTTGAACATAATTTACTGTGGATCGATATATGTACATATATGTACATATAAACGTCTGTATAGGAAACCCCCAAATTTAATGAGTCTCTGATTTCGTGACTGGCTGCCATTCAAAGCACTGGCAGCTGCTCCTCGGGCGACATGACATTCATGAGAGATGTTATTGTGTTGTGTTCTGTTGTGTTGAGAACCAAACAAATCGCAGCCTCCTCGCAGCCAGCTCTCAGTCACAACCCAGTCTTCCTTCTCCTCCCCCTGCTCCTCCTCCACTTCTCTCGGCCCCCTTTTGTGACTCTTAACAACAGCAATTCAAATTCTTTGGTGTGCCCTTTTTTGCCCGGTTTTTTGTTTGCTTGTCAGGATTTTTAATCACTTTTACGTGTTATGTTGCACACACTTTACACGATTCGAAAATTTAACGCATTTAATTGCGTTTTCTGTGTTTTTATTTAGATCAACATTTCTCAAGGACCTCCTTTTTAAGGACACCATCTTTATAATAACACTGCATGCCTCCTTGGCATTATTTTCCTGTGCAAATTGTGTAAATTTTTGTGCTTTCATTACAGTTGGATTGAGTATTAAATGACGCTGAATGAAGGAATGCAAACAGGACATTTTTTACAGTATCAGCAGTAATTTACTACAGTGGAACAAAATGCTTTCAATGAAAGAGAAAAGGGATGATCGGTTATCTACTGTTATCAGAATCGTTAAATAACCCCTTGAATAAGACGCTGAATGACGTGAACGTGAGGTTGACTTGACGTGTTATTCACTGATTGAATCGCTGAATTTGCTGACTAACCGCTGAATTATTCGCTGAATGAATCGCAGTCTGAATTGCTGACTAAACCGCTGATTAAATCGCTGACTGAATCGCTGTCTGAATTGCTAACTAAACCGCTGATTAAATCGCTGACTGAATCGCAGTCTGAATTGCTGACTAAACCACTGATTAACTGAATAACTTGCTGCAATCATCGGTCATCAGTGGCTCTCAAACATTTTCGAACACTCCGAATGTAATTAATTCAATTATTGCCGTTGAATTATTTCGTTACTTCGCGTTGCCAACTGAATTAGTTACACTTCACTAACGTTGAAAATCATTAGTAAGAAGATCCTTTTTACTTGACTTTTACACTTTGCTCTCTTTTCGTATCTCTCTCTCTCTCTCTCTCTCTCTCTTTCTGTATCTTTTGTCTTTTTTCCAACGGAATAATTAAGAAGACTTTCGCTGAAGAATCTTTTAATCTGTGTTCTTATTTCTTTTTACTGTCTGATTTCTTGGGTGATTTCGTCTTTGTGTGCATTTGTGTTTATTTGTGTGTGTGTGTGTGTGTGTGTGTGTGTGTGTGTGTGTGTGTGCGTGTGTGTTTCTTTGGGTTTTCTCGTTTCCTTCCAGTTTATTTCTCGCCTTGAGATTAAGTTGAGAGTTGGCTCTAAGTTATTCACACAACTCGAGCGATCTTAGATTCGTTGGAGTTCCTGTTGTTGTTGTTGTTGTTGTTGTTGTTTCTTCTACGGTTTCTTCTAATTTTGTTCATGTTGCTTTCTTGTTGTTGCTGTTGCTGCTGCTGCTGCTGCTGCTGCTTCTTCTCACGTCACGTGATGTTGCATCATCAGGTTGTCTCTTGATTTCTTCTCACTCGTTTTTTCGTGAGGAAACTAATTGAGACATTTTATGTTGCTGTTGTTGTTGTTGTTGCTACTACTTTTACAATTATTATCTGTTGCTTTGGTTGCTTTTATCTTTATTCGTACCACGCAACTGTGATTAGCTACCCATTCAAGTGTTAATAATAATGAGCCGCTGATTCTGATTTATTGATCGGTATTTTAGACACACTTCCCACTAATTCCCCCTCCCTCTCCAGCCCCCCCTCTTTTTCTCTCACTCACTCACTCGCTCTCTCTCTCTCTTTCCTTCAGATACAGGCGTCATCAGATCCATCAACTTAACAACGATTCTGAGGGCAATCCAACGAATTCGACGAACGGAATAAAAATTCTGGAGACACTGAAAAAACTGTAGGTACAAAATATCCTTTGAAATATTTAACAAATACATTCGATGCAAAAACATTTAAGTTTTCTATATATTTTTCATGTTTCTGGAAATCGGCTCAAAATTAAAACCAAAATTTTGCATCACGGTACAATAAACAACATCAATATAATTGGCAACACTGGATGATGCGGTAACACCAAAAAAAAAAAAAAAAAAAAACAGAGAAACAAAACACTGCGCCATCAAAACACCCAAAACCACAAAATATTGGAATTTCTGACAAATAAATTCAATGAAATTAAATAAAATTAATTGAAAAAAAAAGATTAAATACATGAAATGTGCAAAAAAACGCAATCATTACAAATCATGAACTAATCATTAATTATAAGTAATCATTGAACAACAACAACAACAGCAACAATAAAAATAATAATAATAATAATAATAATAATAATAATAATAATAATAATCACAACAATAAAAAGAATAATAATGTCAAAACCAGCAACAATAATTGACAATATCCAACAACAACAACAATAACCGCATTGTTACCACCACCAACAACAACAACAATAATATTCTCCATAATCGATGATCCTTCATTTAACCATCCCATTTCCATGACCACCATCCACCATCGTCCCCCTGCCCATGAATTCCATCACCCTGTACTGTGAACAAAACCAACCAAACGTGGAGAACAACAACAACAACAACAACAACAACAACAAGAACGCAATACCAACAACTTCCCGGGCCCGCTTGTTCGCCATTGTTTATGCATTTTTGTGGTTATGCACGCTTGTTGGCTTCCGGCTTCACGCTTTTTGCCGGTTTCCACATGAATTAACTTGCGTCTGTGGTTGTGTACATACGCGTGTAAGTGTGAGTGTGAGTGTGTGTGTGCTTTTATTGGATCCCTCAACAGCATTAAAGCGGCCGCCCGCCTCCCCCAGCAAGCCTCAGACAGCAGGAACCACAGCAACGTAACGCAACGCAACGCAACGTAACACAAACGCAACGTAACGCAACACAACTCAACTTCAGCTGAGTTGAACTTCAATTAAGTGCTTTTTTCTCTCGTCACACGCTGATGAAACATCAGTTTTTTGTTATTAGAAAGAAGAAAACGACAACGACAACAACAACCACAATGATTAACAACAATTTGGATTTTGAGAAGAGCAGCAACAGCAGCTCCTCAGCAACAACAACACCAGATTCCTTTACAACGAAAATAGCAGCACTTGACAACAGCAACAGCGATGTGAACAACAGCCTCAACATCGCAGTCATCTCTGCACCAACAAAAGCAACAACAACAACAACAATGGGAGCAGCAGCAGCAGCAACAGCAACACGAACAGCTGCGAACGATAACAGTTACTTTAATCGGTTTGACAATCGCATCGCTGCGAATCTGGCGGCCGTCATCAATGGCTCACGATTCCGGTCTTCGTCCTGCAGCAAATCGGCGACTGCATCGCGGTCAAGTCGCACAACAACAACAGCAACTACAACAGCAACAACAAAAACACCGTCAATCGTTTCTACGCGAGCAGCAACACTTACTTTGCGAGGCTTACGTAGTCAACAACAACAACAACTAAACGCAGGCGGATTGAAAAGTAACAACGCACGACCCTCGGCTGCAATGACGATGATGACGTCAGCCGACGCGGTGGGCCGCCGGAGACCGACGCAGTTGTTGTTTGCGACGCAGCCAAATTTAAAGTGAGTAACTTGAGTGAGAAAAGAGCGCAGAAAATAAGTAGATTTTTTCAAAAATATACGAATCATTATTATTGTATTTTGATGAACGCTTTCATTTCGTTATTATCTTTTTGCCACTTCTTATTTATTGCAGTTATTTTTTTGTAATCGACGGCGATGCAATGACGTCAGACGTGCTTTCGTTTTCGCTTTCCTCCCCTCTTCACTTTTTGCTTTCCCTCACAATCATTAAGAATTTCACACTGATAATCATTCATTTATTTTTATTGTTGTACAATTTAACGAGTTTCTTTATGCATCTGAATTTATTGTCAAAACTGAATGCATCACCAACATCAGCGTCAACACCATCATGAGTAACAACAACAAAACACTCGCCCCTGCAACCAGCCAACCCTGGTTTTGTTGCTCCATTTGGCACAATTGACGGGTGCGAGAGATCAACTGTTCGTAAGCAGAGCATTCATAAAGCTGTCAGTTTTGTCTTTCTTTTTCTTTCTCACAACTTCTGTGGTGGGATCTGAAAACGTCTGGGCGACAGTCTAAGAAACTCCGTGGGGCGTCGATTCGCATATCTGTCAAGCATGAATTCGGCAGACATTCGATTAGGAAACCAACGGAAAACGTTTGATAACATTCAACGATTGACGTCTTTGACTTCTGTCGCGACTGTCAACTGAGAGCTGTCAAAAATTGTTTGATGTGTGCGGTTTCTTTAATCCATTCAATGATTATGCTTATGAGCCATTTCCAGCTAGTTTACTTAAACCCAAGATCTTTAAAGTCGACTTAAATCGAGGATGGACTTGATAGTTGTTCTAAGATAGTAACAAAAGTAGTTTATCTAAACCGTAGATGGAGTGATTAAAGACCATAAAAAAAGACTATTGGACATCTCTTGAAAAGCAATTTACTTCCAATGGTCGATGGTCGGTTGTTTAAAAAAAGGAAGTCATGTAACTTTAACAGATTATCGAATGAATTTCGCAGTTACGAAGTCCCTAAAAAATGTGTGCTCTTTAATATTAAAAACTCTCCTCCAAATGCAACGATTGATATCCCGAACTCGGTATTTCTATGACCTTTTGAACTTGGTTGCTTTGCTTGTTATAATTTTAGAGCTACATCATTTTTATTCTTCGTCCCTTTCTTTCACATACAGTTTTGTTTCTCCTTTCAATTTTACACAATAGCTCACGCTCTCTATCTGACTCTTTCTTACTCCATATTCTTCTTGTTTCTTCTCCAGCTGCAATGATAACGAAAAAGTTATGCACACTCCGAGTTCCGATGAGGATAACTCGCCAACGGAGCTGAATAATTGCAAACGTTTGGCCGACAAACCGCCACTGGTAAGTTCAATTGTGCAGATAGCAACAACAACAACAACAACAACAACAATGAAAACGATTTGGAAAAAATTCACTACTCCATACCGAATTTGAATGTGATACGATAAAAGTACCTCGGGGAGGTGTTTCAAGTAGCATGAAGCATACATACATGGACACCCGAAACATGTGTGTGTGTGTGTGTGTGTGTGTGTGTGTGTGCGGTTCTCTGCTTGTTATGAGTTATTGGTTCAAATATTGATTCCTTCAGGGACGTTGGCCAAAAAGTTGCTCCTAAAAATTAAAGTTTCTCAAAAGTTTCGTTGGCACTTTTGTTGGCCAAATATTTTTATTGAGTCATGAAGCAGTTCATGTTAACTAGAATACAATAAAAAACGATTCTATTTTGCCCCCTTTTATAGCAACACTACACAAACTTATGCCAAACTAGTAATAATAAAACAAACTATATTAAAACAAAAATTCTTACTATTTTTACCACTTTAAATTGTCTTTCGAATATTTCAGTTTATAGATTTTCGTCCTCCTTTTAAATAAAATGTTGCAGCACAATTTGTTTATTTATGGAAGAATGAATAATTTGAAAAAAAAAAACAAGTAAAATCAGCCTCGCCGAAGCGCATATAATATATACTTTTATATACCGTCCGCCTCTCTTCGGGTATCGAATATAATAGAAATCTGAAATCGAATATCGTCGAATATGGACTGATGTGGTGCATATTTTTAATAAACAAAAAAAAAAAAACTTGGAAACTTCCTTAAAACAGCAGCTGCTACAATTTATAGCAGCAAGTGTATTTTTCCCAAAACCCTGTGCCTCACTATTAGAGTATATGCTCGGACTCTACGGGAAAATTACTTAATAATCTACTAATAAAAATAGCATGTTGAAAGAACATAATTTAAAACGAAGAAAACCAAAATAGAAGCCAACAAAACATGCAAGAAGCACTACGAGGCAGGCGGGGCACGGGGGCTGAAGAGCAGCAGAGGGTATGCAGGGTTGTAGGGGAAAAACGCAGAAGGAGCTTCGAAGCTGCCCGTACGAAGCGTTTAATTTATATGCAGGCTCACGTAAAGCAACTCAAACGTTTAAATCTGCTTCAATTTGCGCAACATGTCGCCACTTTAATGTAAGCACACAAACACAGACAAACATAAATACACACAAACAAAGGCAAACATAAATACATACGTATAATAGTACGTGGGTGGCGTCGACTTGCCAAATATTCATGCCTCGAACTCAATAACAACGCTGCTACTCTGTTTGGCCCATTTGCGGTTCCGTAGTTTTTCCTGCAAGTAGTTTGGGCCAAATTTATTCAAAGCAGGAAAGCATGCTGTCGATCAATGTGTCCGTCATCGATGTGTGCCAGGATGCGCCGGGATAGTCCAGGCGCTTGATGTGCAGAAGCTGGTGCGGGCGGAGGTGGACAGCAGAAGCCGAAGCTGTGGCCTGAAGGCAAAACGGCAAACTTGATGACTGTGTTGAGCAAATGTTTGCTTACCGAAAGCTGCGGCAGAGTTGAGTAGAGGAAGCATGAAGAGGAGAACTAACCAGAGTTGCCAATCATTGGCAATCATTGCCAATAATAGAGTAAAAATGCATGAAATCTTCAATCAAGCAATCAAATTAAAAGCCAGAAAAGCAACTCAAGACAAAACATGATAAAATGATTAAATAATAAAAATAAAGCTAAACAAAATAAAAGTATAAAATAAATAAATGATAAACACGATTAAAAAGGATTAAAGGAACAGTTAATAAAAGATTAAGACGAAGATAAAGAAGATGGACCGCTGATATTTTTGCCTGTTCTTCTCTCTCTCTCTCTCTCTCTCTCTCTCTCTCTCTCTCTGTCTCTCTCTCTCTCTCAGTCTCTATCCTTCAAACAAATTATAGAGTTTTTTCTTAAAGAAAACAATGAATTCTTCAAACATTCTTCCTTCTTTCTTGCTTTTGTTCACTTTTCATTGATTCGAATGTCTTTCAAAAAATAACAGAACAAATTTAATGAATTAAAATTGCGAATTATTGAGGCAACTCTGCGGAATCGGCGACAAGGAAAATGTCACGGCAGCGCCTTAGAGTATGCAACGAAATTTCAGTTTATCTGAAATTGAATCTCTGCCATTTGAAGTTTACAACTTTTCAACTTTGATGTGAAACCGAAGGAGGAAGCGAAGGAAGGAAGGAAGGTGGGGGGAAGTCCCAAATGTTTAACCACGCCTACTGATGTTTTTTCAATCACTTGCGGCAAGATATTCTTTTTTCAAATTAATTTTATTTTGCTTCGAAATCTTAAACTAAAATCAAGCTTAAGGCGAAAATCTTTTTATGTGGGCGCACAGAAGGCGTGTAGAGCCATTTAGGGATGGAGAGGAAGAGAGAGAGAGGAGGGCAGTTTATGCGCTCTTTCTTATCTCCATTAGTTGCAGCTGATCCCGATTTTGATTCTGAGTTGATGGCTGTGTTGTTGGCTGAGTTGTCTGAGTTCAGCACGTTTCAGCTCAGGCAAAATTGATTTATTGAGAAAACAACAACAACAAAAAGAACAAAAAGAACAAGAAGAAGACCAACAACAACAACAACAACAACAACAGAACCACAGCAGAAAACATCAATAATCCGTTAGCAGTCGGTTCACGATTTGAACCCGCTTGAAACTTGAATAATGCGTGGCACAACTTCGAGTGTGTTTCTATCCTTGTAACTCTTCATACATATTATGTGTGTGTGTGTGTGTGTGTGTGTGCTTGTGGGAGTGTTTTTTTTTTTTTTTTTTTTTTTGTAACGAGGAGTAAAAGCATCAAAAACCTTATAGTCAGTGCGGGACTTTAACCCGCTAAACATCTCCTCTCGTCTATACGGTTTATTCCTCCCGGAGGCACCGCTAAGTATTTCGTCGGGAGGCCGTCAGAGCATTACTGCTCAAGCGTACGTTATTAGGTATGTCAGTCCGTTTCCGTCCGTTTGCGCTTGAGTCATCCGACTATTACGCGCGCGCTCCATACTCCGTTGCTGCCGCATAACAGTTGCGCACATACTCTTCGCAGAGTTCCAAGCTTCCGCAGATTTCAGCATGCACTCTAACAGGTTGTTCGGTGTTATTGGCTGGCGAAACATACCTTCAGCTGTCGCTCTTGTTTGCGCATGACCCTCGCACTCGAAAAATACGTGTTGTGCATTTTCACAGGGACTATTGCACCGTACGCAAATTGTGTCAATATCGTGCCCGTACTTATACAAGTAACTTCGGAAACATCCATGTCCACTGAAAATCTGCGTCATGTAATAGTCGAGGTTACCGTGCGGTCTTTCGACCCATGTCTTGACATCAGGTATTAATGTGTGCGTCCACCTGCCCTTATCACAACTATCCCATCTTTGCTGCCACCTCGTGTATGTGACATTTTTAATGTCCTCAATCTCTTGACGCGTAAGACATCTGCCAGCTGCTCTTTTCTTACGGTAGCGCTCCGAGAGCTCGTAGGCCAATATATCTGGCGGAGGTATACCTGCGAGGACGCCTGCCGCCTCGTGGGAAATGGTGCGAAAACCGCAGCAGACCCTCAGTGCACAGAGCCGGAAAGGGCAATTTAGTTTCCGAACGTTCTGTTTTAACTTCAAAGATTTAATCCAAATGGGTACTGCATACATGATGACTGACTGCACGACTTTAGAAAGCAACAATCTGCTCACCTGGTTCGGCCCATACGTATTTGCCATAATTCGAGCAAGTGCGGCGTAACTTCCCATCGCTTTACCGCATACCATTTCGATATGCGCGGCGAAAGACAGTCTCGAGTCCAGCATGACACCAAGGTATTTGATGGACGGTTTAGTATGGATTATGTGACCATCGATATTTAAAACGAGCGACTCTAATTTCTTCCTACTGGTTATAAGCAGGGCTTCAGTTTTCTCACTCGCCAGTTCCAATGAATTGACGGTTAACCACCTTTTTATGCTATCTACTACGGACGCGGTCGTGTTTTGCAGTTGGTGGAGCTCTTTTGCCACAATGACTACGGCCACGTCGTCAGCATATCCAACGATTTTCACACCATTTGGGACTTGTAAGCGAAGAACTGCGTCATACATTAAGTTCCAGAGTAAGGGGCCTAGCACTGAGCCTTGTGGAACGCCTGCTGTTACTTTATAATGCCTTTCTCCACGATCAGTACTGTACAGAAGCGTTCTGTCAGACAAAAAACTTCTGATTACGTTGACTAGATACTGAGGAGTTTGCAGTCGCTCTATCACATCGAAAATACGCTCCCAGCTAGCAGAGTTGAACGCATTTTTTACGTCCAACGTGACAACCAGACAATACTCTTTAGTACCGTGTTTCCAACGAGTACCTTCAATAGCTTTTTCCGCTAAACCTACCACCTCGCTCAGCCCATCAAGGGTTGAGCGGCCTCTGCGAAAACCGTGCTGATGTTCTGAAAGAGCTTGTACCTCATCAACATGCTTTTGTAGGCGTCCGCGAATTATACATTCGAGTACTTTCCCTAGAGTATCTACCATGCAGAGCGGTCGGTAAGACCCAGGTTCGTTGACCGGTTTATTTGGTTTTGGTAGTAAAACTAAGCGTTGTACTTTCCATATTTTTGGAAAGATACCCTCTAGCAGACAACTGTTGAAAAGATCCAAAAATGGCTCCTCTTGCACCCTGTATGCCATCTTGAGAATTTCATTTTGGATACCATCTGGGCCCGGCGCTTTCTTGTTTGCAAACGCATTTATTGTTGCAGAGATTTCTTCTTTGGTGACTGCTGGCGGCGGTTCATTTAGTGTAATTATTGATCGCGGCATGTGGGGCTCATGGCGAGGAAAGAGCGTATGTACTACATTTTGCATAAATTCGAAACATGTGGGAATTTGACAGACAGAGGGTTTTACCTTCAACATGACGGTACGGTACGCACCTCCCCATAGATCTGCATCTGCGTCATTACAAAGCTCTCTAAAGCAAGCCTGCTTGCTCTTTTTAATTGCCTTTTTTAATTCTTTGCGCGCCAAAGTATACAAGGCTCTATATATATCATAATTTGACGATGCCTTCATGCGTTGCTGCATGCGCCGTGCGTAAATGCATTTTCTGCGGGACCGGTCGATTTCTTCATTCCACCAATATACAGGGCGACGGACTGGTTTACGTCCTTTTCTCCGCATAGAGGCATCACAAGCAGTACTTAGCCATGAAACCATATTCTGCGCTCTTTGTTCAGCGCTTCCTGGTTGGACGGACACGCACAGCATTTCTGCGAACACTTCTTCATCCAGGGTTTTGATTTTCCAACCTTTGCTGATGGGTACGCTTTGGTTGGTTTCTAATTGACGACGCAGGTATGTAACAATGGCGCGATGGTCGCTATTGGTGTAAATTTCACTGACGTGCCACTCAATATTTCTGCTAAGTGAGCTGCTCGAAAAAGTTAGGTCAACGATAGATGTCCTTCCATTTCGTTCGAATGTTGGTGTCCGACCAGAATTCAGCAGGACAAGGTTTAGGTTTGCTGTAGCTTCAAGAAGAATTCGACCTCTTTCATTTGTGAACCGACAACCCCACTCGGTCGCCCAGGCATTGAAATCACCTGCAATTATTACAGGAGCTGTGGTACGTACTTCATTTACCAGGAGATCAATAACATCGGCATACTCGGTAATTGTTAGGCTTGGCGGTAAATAGCAGCTATATATGTAAATTCCACTCGCCTTTACTGCGGCAAAGTAGTCTCTAGAGGTTTGAGGCCTTTTCTGTATTTTCTGATCACCACAAAGCCATATGGCTGCCTTTTGTTTCTTATCAGAAATCCATCCGTTTAGATTTCGATATTGTTCAGCCATTATTGCAATATCGATTTTCTGCTCTACTACGGTCTGTTTAAGGAGCTCTTGAGCCGCTTCGCAGTGATTGAGGTTTATTTGAAGGAGCTTCATTTGCGTAGAGATACTGCAGCTTTATATGACGGGCACTTTAATCCACCCGTAGAATGACTACTGTCAATCTTCTTGCTTGCGCATATGAGGCAAAAGGATTTATGCGTGCAATCTTTGGCAAGGTGTCCAGGATTTCCACAATTAAAACAGCAGTTGCTTCTGTCTGCCACCTCTTTACATGTTTTCGCCATGTGTCCGAAGTCGAGGCACCTAAAACATCTAATTGGTGCTTCTCTCTTTCTTATTCTACAGACTGTCCAGCCAATCCGTATTTTTCCTTCATGCAGTAAGATTTTTGCATCTATGATAGAAACTCGTATAACTGCTGTTTGTGTTTCACCATATGTTTTTCGCATGAATTTGAAATCCCGGGGCCTTGGTTCCTTGCACATAGCAGCAACAGCCTCCATTACTTCTTCTTTAGTGGTAATTTCGTCAAGGTCTCTTATTTCGATTAGACAATCGTTTCCCATTGCCCTGACATTTGCCTGCTCGCCAAGAATTTTTTGCATCTCTTGCTTGAAACCCTGCGCGCTGAGTTCAGTAGACTTCTTTAGTTGAAACAGCATTTCACCCTTTTGGGTTTTTCTAATTTTTAATACATTTTCTCCCATTTTAGACAGACTGGAGTCGGCTTTGACCTTTTTGAGGATGTCGCTATAGGAGAGGCTACCTGTCTTTTCAATGACTATCGCTTCGGTAGTAACCATTCCGAAGGAACTGACAGATTTCTTACCTGCTGGGTTTTTTTCTGGCTTTCGTGACACTTTTTTCCATTCGCGCATGTTAGGATCGCCGCCAGTTTTCTCTTGGGCTTTCACCTCGGTTACTTCTCGATTTTCGGAAATATGCTCACGAACTTTCTTCGCTCTTGATTGCGTCAATTTGACTTCTTCCCGTTCACGTTTAGAACCTTTACCCGAGCGTTGCTTGATAAGCGGAGATGTCTGCGACGAACGATCATATCCACACACACTATCACTACGCAACTGCGTTCTCTTATTATCTTTTTGTGATATATCCTTGCAAGTTTCATCGTATATCCTTACTATGTGATCTACTAAGATCCGCATAGGTTGGTGTATGGTTCGACGGAGGGCGCCTGTCTCGCCTGTTTCGGTCATCATGGAATGCAATTCCCTAATTTTTTCACCGAGAAGATCAATTAATGCATTTGCGTTCTCTTTTAATAAGATTGGTGGAGAAGAGCTTGCACGCGCGTTCTCTTTGTTCACACTTAACTTTATTGGTGATCGACCAATCCGCGAGCTTCTTTGAAATGGATCCGCCATTTTTTCTAACACCTCGTTACAGTGGGCGGAGCTTATTGCCGCACTTTCATTTTTTCTATTTGATATGGGTGTAGTCGTCCCTTTCGGCGTTGTCTCTTTTGCACCCGACATAGTTTACTTAGCACGGACCAGAACCAATGCTAGTAAGTTGAATTTTGACCTGTACCTATGCAAATTATTTAGCAGGTCAACAAAAAATTCGCGAGTGAATTAGCTTACACGGGACAGATAGCTGTTTTGTGTTATTAGTCCGCACTTTCTAACACACTAGGCGAAAAAATTTGACACTTTAGCTAGAGACTACAAAAACAACTGTAGTGTTTGTTTCGCACTTCGCGGGAAGCGAATTGGAACAAATAAAAATTTCTTCTTATCTGTTTTTTCACACGAGAATTTCGCGATACTAATCACTTTATGGCTTAGTGTCCCAGGTAGCAATTGCAACAGCCTTGCTACTCTATCGCACGCACTTCTAAGTATACACAGTGAGAAAAAAACGATATATTGTTCACTAAAAACCTTAATTTCGTAGGAGCTGATCTAAAACACGTCCGATCACAAAGGCCGGCACTCTCTCTCAACTGCTTGTGGGAGTGTGTGTGTGTTTGTGTGTGTGTGTGTTGATCGCACTCTTGTTTTCTGGGCGGAAGCAGAAGTGTCTACGACAATATTACAATTTATGATGCCCATTAAGGAACCTGATGGCGCTGTTCTCCTTTTTTGTTCTCCTTCCTTCGTCATTTCCATTTTTTATCGTTTCCCTTTTGTTATCATTTCTATTTTTAGTTTTTGCTTCGATTTTTGACATTTTTTCTCTGCTGCTCCTCGTCTCTTTCGTGTTGTTGGATTTTTCTGGCCATTCGTGCGTGTCACGTATACGTTTGTCTTCAATTTACATATATTTAGTTTTTTACAAGTTTTTTTTTCATTGTTTGGCATTTTCTTAGATGACGCTGCCCGTGCCACTGCCTCTGCCGCTGCCTCTGCCGCTGCTTCTGCCACTGCCTCTGCTTCAGCCTCTGCCTCGGACGCAGCTGTTTCGGTCGTGATATCAAAACCAGGCGAGCTTCGATACTTGCTTGTTACCTTGTCGAAGGCAGGAGGGTGGGTGGTTGGTTGGTTGGCCATGAGTATCCAGCATATGAATGCAGCTGACAGTTAATCAAATTATGAGACTCGAAGCCGATCAAAAGCGCGCATGATTAAAAAAGGACTTTTTTATGAGGGTTGCTTGACGTGGATCGAAAGGAAATAAAATCCCAGAAAACTTGTCTCTAATATTAAGATGATGTTAATGATGATAAAGAAAGAAAGGACTTGCGAAACTATACTGGAGAGCATTCGGAAGTGGAGTTTGTAGAGGATTTTGAAGAGGATGTTGGACAGGATTTCGGCGAATATTTAAATAATCCTGACGAGCCAAAACAACGACCGAACATCTAACAAAAATCCAATCAAAAGCACGAATCATGTTCGTGTGAGTAGCTTTCAATTGTGAATTTTAAATCAATTTTCCAAATCGGGCGAAAGCGAACACAAACGATGACGAGAGGCGAAGAAAGAAACAACGAAAAACGTCAGGCGACAACCTGTAAACTGTAAAAACGTGCGTGAACCGAGGTTCGCTGCTCGATTCCAGTGAAGCGCAAATTATGCACCGCATCGTTCGAGCATGACACCGAGTATTAGCAAGAAAGAGAAGCAAGAGACGCACGAGAAAACTTCGTTGGAGTTCGACTCGCTTCGCCTCTGCACTCAATAAAACGTTGAAGTTACTCAAAAGGGAAACCTTGAAGAAAGAAACCCGAAGTACGTGAGACACAAATCATTATTCAACGCAAAACTCAATTCAATTCAATTCAATTCAATTCAATTCAATTAACCACAAAAGCAGCGGCTCGAAAATCGTTAAAGTTGTAGAAAATCACAGGATGTTTCACAGGAAGGAAATACAAATAAAATGCTGGGTAGAAAAAACAAGGTTGTGCTTGTTTCTGTTTGTTGGTTGATGATGGTTGCTTGTTGAAGGTTGCTTATTGATGGTGTTTACTGAAGGTGTCGCTGATGGTTTGCTTGTGTTGTTGTTGTAGCTTTTTCACTGCCAAAGCCAACTGACAGCCGCCGAGTTGTGCTAAAAACGTCAGCCGATTTCGGTTTCAAAGCCACTGACCCTAAAAGTATGCCTCGATTCTTTGTTGAAACTGCCAACAAGCCACTGAATTACTGCCCTTGTGTTTGTTGGGGCGTCGTTTTGCGTTCTGTTTAACTTAAAGAGTGGATTTTGTTGGCTTTTCTCTCTCACTTCTGCTCTTCTTGTATGTCTTTCTCGCTCTTAGTACAGAGTGAGAGGGAGCACCATCATCTCTCTCATCTCTCTCTCCCCTTGCAACAGCCGCTGCCGCTGCTATTAAATGAAAAACCCATGAAAAAGTGACTTTCTTGTTCAGTTTCTGGTTCCGTTTCCGCTTCCGCTTCCGCTTTGAACAGTAACTAAACCGCAACGTCACCTTGCAGCGAAGTCAGGTAATCTACGCAGTCCGCGTCTCGCTGAATGGGAAAACTTTCTGGCTTTCTGAAAAACAAGCTCTTTGCTTCGTCTTCTTCTTCTTCGCTGGCGCTCTTTCTTCTTTGTTGATTATTTGGCTCCATTTTTGTGTCGTTCCTCTCTACTTTTTCTGCCAGCGCTTTGTGGCTTTCGGCAATAAATTGTTGCTGCAAGAAATTCAGTCGCCCACAAAATGGCTGGCTGTCTGGCTGTCTGAGCGGTCCATCGAAGGGGTCGTGGAGGGAGGGGGCAAGGAGTCTCGGTTGCAAAAAATGTGCATCCATTTTTAGTTTGCTGTTTTTATTATCTTTTGCTAGATGGTTAAACAAGCTGGCAAGAAGAAGAGGAGGATGAAGAAAGAGGATAAAAGAGGAGGAAGTGGAGGAAGTGGAGGAGGAGGCGCTGTTTCCCGGATAAGCAAGATTTTATTACACATTTTTTCGCGTGTTTAGCTAGAGTAGAGTTGAGGATAATTTAAGTTCTACCAGCGGCAACTGGAGCTGAAGAGCATAAAAGCTTTAAAATTACAAGAAAACTATTGCCCATGTTTGAGCTACTTTTCAACAGCCGGTAAAAAAGCGTTTGAGTTCTACGAAAGTCGAATACTGAAATTATTCAAATCTGTAGCTTGAGATCCGAGCTCAAAACAGATATTTTCTCTTCTGATTTCACATGCATTATAATTCAATATTCTTTCTTTCTCTCTCTCTCTCTCTCTCTCTATCTGTCCCTCTTCCTCTCTGGCAGGTTAAACGCCTTACCATGGGTCTGATGCGTTCCAATGAAGAGTCACGCCCTCTGATGAACAACCTTGCGGCCACCTCGAACACCAGCACCAGCACAACACACGCCGTCCTCAACGTAGCCAACTCGGCGGCCAGCGCAGCCATCTACTCGAATGGTTGCGTCAACGAGGAGGCGCTCGAGCCGGCCACGTTTATCGCCAGCAAGTTCGGCGACTCGTGCCGGCAGTCGCTGACCGCGATACCCATGCTGGACACTCTGAACCTCAACGACAACAGCGAGTTCAACCTGAAGAAGCGTTACCTGCGCGAGACAAGCAGTGGTGAGTGTGTCTCCACTCATTTGAGAGACTACTTGAACCATTATTTGACTGTTTCACTCACTCACTCTCTCTCTCTCTCTCTCTCTCTCTCTCTCTCTTCGTTCTCTTCCGTCACTCAGCCAATTCGAGTCCGAAAATTGTTGCCAATCGCTTGCGTTTGAACGGTAGCACGGCGCAGACGCATCCTTCTGGTGGATCCTTGATCAATGCGAGCACCCTGATCGCCGCCGATCCCCCGACTATATACCCAGGTGCTACTCAAGTGGAGGCCGAGCTGAAGGAGGCTGCCTGGTTTCAGGCGGGCATCTCACGCGACATTGCGCTCGAGGTGCTCGCCAACAAGAGCCCCGGTGCGTTTCTGGTGCGCAGAAGCACCTCGAAACCTGGCTGCTATGCGTTGACGCTGCGTGTCCCCTCGCCGCCAGGTCCGAAGACGACAAGCTACATGATTTTAGCCACCGCCAGAGGCTACAAAATCAAGGTGAGGAAGCGGAAGATAAAAAAAAGCTTCAATAAAAAAAAGCTTCTTGTTTTTCTTTCTTTCACACTCTGTCTCTCTCTCTCTCTCCTATTTCTTTGTTTCTCTTTCCCCTCTTTTTACCGCTCGTTGAGTCCTTTTTATTTCTCTGATATAAAATGCCACTCTTTCGTAATTTGCAGGGTTTCCGCAAAGAGTTCTCCTCTCTCAAAGCCTTGATAACACATCACTCGGTGATGCCGGAGCTGTTGCCGGTGCCTTTAGCAATGCCACGCCCCACAAATATGACCTCATCGCGCCGTAATCTAGACGATTTCGATACTTATGACTCGCTGCAGATGCTACTCAAATACTTGAGAGCGAAAAATATGGAGCATGAGTAATGAGTAGAAACCTGAGAACAAATATAATAATTATGTCAAATATTGAGGTGTACGGGGTCAAAGGAACCGAGGCCAAAGTTAAAAAAATACCTCAGCAAGTAAATTAAACTGTGTTAATAACGAAAACACAGAAAGGATATTCATTAAATCAATGCTATTCGTTGCAAAGAAATGAATTAATTGCATTTCGGTTTTACGAATAACTGTAATGATAAAAAAAACAGATTTCTTTGAATTAAAAGAAATTCTTAAACGAATTTCGACCTGAAAATTATGATCAAAATCTGTAAATTCAATCTCTAGAACATAGAGATTCTTCCTTCTTTAAATAATTCCTATTTTATTCGATTCGATATTCAAAATGAAACCAGAAACGAAGCTGGCGCTGTTCTTGAATTTAAAGAAGTCACCCAGAGAAATCTTAAAAGCAATCAATTGTAATTCGAATTTTGTCAACTTATAATGTTGTTGAAAAAAAGGCTCAATAAATTTCAATTTCAATTTCAATTTCAAATCTTAAAAGCGTTATTAAAGCTCTAGGAGTTTCTTCATTTTACGTGAAAGCTTTAAATATTTAAAAGAAATCTTTGAGTATTCAGGTTATGAAATTTTAACCTAATGAGAAAAAGCATTTTTTTGTCACCTCACATCGACATTTTTCCCGATTACTTAATTACTCATGCTTCATGCATTCGGATTCATTGTTTTTGTTTTTTTTTTTTTGGAGATTTCTAGAAAATCCTGTATTTATAATAAACATTGTGATATTATTTAGCAACACAAATACTAAGATAAAAGATATAACTTAAGTTGAGAGTTTAATTGAAGTGTTTTAGAGCTATTATAATTATTGTAGATACTGTGAATATATACTCGTATATATAGTATATATGTATGTACAGGTAAAGCGTATTATTATATGAATGTTTAAAAATAGAGTTAAAAAAGAGTTAAATAGTATATAATAAAAAAAAAACAAAAATTAATTAATTACTTGAATTAATAAAACTTGAATGGTTTAGAATACAAAAAAGAGTATCGCATTTTTTTCTGCAAGGAGACCAGAGAGGATAAACAATAAAGGATGTACAGCGGGTAAGGATATACATATAGTAAATCTGAAAATATTTCGATTTTATTACGTTATTGAAATGTTTTTGAATATATGGTGAGTGAGTGTATCTCTTTAATAAAGAATTATATGTCAATTTGTGCCTCAAACATTTTTATTGCTCTCATAAAACACATAGAAGACGTTACACACACACGTGCACACACACACACAAAATGGAATAAGAGCATAAAAAAAATCATTTTGTCTTGGTTCGGTCATTAAAATTCAAGCATCAGAATTCAAACGTATTACTTTTGCTGGTGAGCCCCCGCCTTCCGCCTTCCGCCTTCCGCACTCCTCCCTCCACCCTCATCGGCCGGCCACCCACCACCGCTCATTAGCCGAAGTGGTGCCACACAACGTTCAATTAGACGAGTTTCAAGAGTTGTCTCATTTTTTACTCCTCTCCTCTTTTATTCTGTCCTCCTTTGTTTCGAAGGAAAGTTGAGAAAGTTACCCTGCATCAAATGAGCTTTACTACATCTTAAAATGCCATAAAAAACGATGGGTAGAAACATGGTTCTTCTTTCTACAACCCTCCCCTCCAGTACTCACACGCAGATGACATAATTGATTGCCATTATTTGCAGAGCGACGCTTTTCGAAGATTATTTTTTGTGTACTTTTGAAATAAATTTTTAAATATTTAATGGGAACCAGACAACGTGTTCCCAACAGAGTTTGTGAATCTTGAAGGAGAAGAAAAATAAGAAGAAGAAGAAGAAGAAGAAGAATAAATTAATAATAAATACCTTTATCTTATATTATGGAATCAATAAACTATACGGTCTCAAACTCCTTGGAGCTATAATATACGAGTATCAACTATGATGAACTCCGGATCATAATAATTCTCAATCAGATATCCGAAATATCAATGAAGATTATCGATATGGATGAAGTTTGTAATGTCCTTTCACTCAATATAGTATATGGTATACTCACTCCCTCCAAGTGTAGGAGGTACCCTAACAAAAGGGTGTGTAAGTAGTATTTGACAGTAGTATTTGACATAAGAATCAATAACCAAAGAAAATCTAACAAACAACAAGATACCCCAAGAGAGAGAGAGAGAGAGATGCCTCAATTGTGAGCGAGGAGGATGGGGGAAAGCGGTGGAAGAGAAAGAGACGGTATTTGTAATAATATCGGCATTTTTTAATCCATTAAATTACTCCACTTTGGAGCCTTCCATTCGTGGGAGGTGAACCTTAAAATTGCTGCTACAAACTTTTTTATGGCTAAAAATTCGTAATTTACGCAAAAGACTGCAATAAGGAAGAAGTTCAATCGATGGAAAGACGATGGACAGATTGACAGACCGAAAAACGGGAGACATTTTGACAGGCGAACAAATTAGAACACAGGAAGAAAAGTTATTGAAAAAAATGGAGCAGAAGAAAGAGAAAAATCACAATAAATATAAAATGAATGTGAGAGAGAGAGAGAGAGAGGGAGAAAACTTCGATAATGGAATTTGTAAAACTTTTCCAAAAGTACATCGAAGCCCAAAAAAATTCGTTTAAAATTAAGGCAATTAAAGAGAATCCGTTGGCTGCGAAGGACGAACTAACTAAGGATCTAAAAGAGGGATTTTTCATTTCGTTATACGGCAAAAATTTATCGGAATTTTGTACCGTGGACTACGAATATACTATGTGTGTGTTTTAGAACCAAAAATCTTCTAAGTAATCATTAACTACTGTAGTTAGGTAATCTTTGATCTGAGAAATGAGTTGAGCTCTTAGCTCTTCATAATATTTTATTGATACAGCTATTAATATCATTACTTTTAGCATGATATTATTAAAGCCTCACCAAAGTGCTTCACTACGGTGAACGATTAGGATATCCTACACCAGAATATGCATCCATGAACGCATATCATGAACCAGAATATCACTCCTTCCAAGTGTCTCACTCTCAGAGTAACATAGATTCGAGTCTTCTTAACAAGTATAATATAGGATTTCCTATCCTAGAATATAGAAGATCGCATCGATTTAGAGCAGGATATCACTGCTACCTTATATAATCGTGGACTGATCCCGGCAGTTAAAGACTATAAAGATAGTTTAGAATCACAAGAAGAGTCTTTACCAACCCTGATATGATATCAAATGCCATCGATCAGAGTCTCATATATCATTGATCATTTATCGAAGTCTTCTAACTACGAATATCGCAGGAGTTGTAACTGAGATTTAATCAGCTGAAATGAATGGACAAACAACTAGTTATTTAGTCACTAATTAAGACAACAGATGCTAAAGTAGCTCGCACTCTACATATTTTTATATGGAAAGAAAACAGTAAGAAGAAAGCAGGAAGACAGAAAACAAGTAGGACGACGACAGCGGAGTACATTTAAAATCAGGATATATTTTAAAAAGGATCCGCTTACTTAGCTGCGTCTTAATTTAATGCACCTACTTTTATTACCAACGCATTCACAAATTTTCGCCATTTTTCTGCGTGACACTTTTTTTTATCTTTTGTCTGCTTCTTTGTGCCCAAGTTTGAAGTCATTTCTTTCTCTCTCTCTCTCTCTCTCTCGTTCTCTCTTAGCATGTGCAAAGAGCTACAATATATATAAAAAAAATCTAGGGTAAAATGTTCTACTCACACTAGTAGGCACTTTCGGTGTACCCTCCCTCTCTTTCTCTCTTTCCCTCTATCGCTCTCACTCAGTGTCTCCTTATTTCGCTTCCGTCACTTCTATCATCTCCTGTTCTTCTACTTCTCTCTTCTTCTCTTCTCGTTATCCTTATCCTCATACGGTTCTTTCATCTTCTTTTTCTTCTTCTTGATCTTCTTCTTCTCCTCCGTATTCTTCTTCCTCTTAAGATTGTTACAATCTTGTGAACAATATACAGTTAATGCATAGAATAAAAAAGACAACGCTTACGTACGCATAAGTATAGAAAAAAAAAGCAGTGGAAAACCTGTTGTTGTTGTGGTTTTTGTTTTGCTTATTTATTTAAAAGGGAGCGGAAGCCAACATAAGCTACTTCCGCTTGCGTTCGTCGTTTGTCACAGGAACCTGTCAAGGATATGTTTAAGTAGCGCCAGCGAATTGTTTCATGCAAATGATGCGCACTCGTCTCCCTCGCCTCCTCCTCCCCTCCTCCTCCTCCTCCTCCGACTTCTACTTCTCTCCTTCTCTCGTTGCGTCAGAGTGAACAAAAGGAGCAGCAAAAGGAGCAAAAACAGTAGCAACAACAACAATAAACATGTTAAAACTTGCCAAGCAGAGTGCTATAATGCTACTCGGTGCGGTTCGAGAGGGTGTCGAAGGGGTCGCTTCGCAAAGCATGCTGATTCAGTCAATATATCCTGTCAATATTTAATCTTCGCTGTCAATAAAGCCGTAAGTTTCTCTTCTTCGAATTTATGTGTCATTGCATCGAGCTTTCAATGCTGTACAAGTTCTGAATAAACTTTTAAATAAATATTGAGAGCTTCAAAGAGAGAGACAGAGAGAGGGAGAGCGATAACAATTAAAATTATTGAAGAAAAGACTAAGAAAAAAAGAATGATGAGAGAAAATGATTTATGGAATTTCGAGAAATTCGAAAAATTCGAAATTTCTAAAATGTTAAATAAATTTATCGTTAAAGAAAGACTAAAAGACTCGTTAAATGTCCGACAATTCGAAGTTGAAATGATTTTCATAATAAACATTCGAATACATTGAATAGTTTTGAATTCGCTTCCTTTCGCACTACCGACAACCGAATCGGCGCCCCGGATTGATGGGTGGCCTGAGAAATTGAAATGAGGTTTTTTTTTACTTTAATAATTTTCTGATTTTTTGCTCAATAATAAAAAACAACGAATGAATGGATGCATGATGGTGGAATGAGTAAACATTCCATTCCATTGTTTCCATAATGTATTAAAAAACAAACAATAAATATTTTGCAAAATGTTTGCATACTTTTAGGCGCATCGTACAATCGTTTCACATTCTGGCTGCCAGCCGTTTAGGAACGCAATTTTTCGAATATTTTTTCATATTTGTTTGCTTTCGAGAACAGAGTGCAACGAAATGCTTTTAAAAGCTTTATAACGGGAATTTACGCATGCACGCTTCGTTGCATTGCAAGCTGTTCTTTAAAGTGAGTTTATCTGTCAAGTTGTTGTTGGTGGTGGTGGTGTTGTTGTTGTTGGCGTTGTTGCTATTGTTGTTTTTTACGTTTATTATTTCTTTAGAGTCGTTTTAAATTCCTGCCACACACTATACATAAAAACCAAAGCAGTGAAAAGGTAGCAATAAAAAATTTAGATAAGAGACGAAAGCGGAGAGACACGGAAACCCGGAGAAAGAGAGGGGGAGAGGGAGAGAGAGAGAGAGAGACAGTGAAACCGACAAGCGGAAATGCGAGTGACTTCAGTTGTTGACTTTTTTACCGTACCGAGTGATTCCAACGTTAAATAAAATGCACATTTTTACTAATGAATGCATTCTGAGTGCCGAACTGAACGCAGTCACTCGAGTTACTCAATTTCTATGGTACTCGTAGCGAAAGAAGATTGCGATGTGTTTCTCAATTGAATTAACATCGAGAAACACAAACTATTTATGAGATTTTGAGATACCTTCAGATTTTGAAGAGACGCTTCAAAACAAACAGCTGAACTGTTCATCATCATCATCACCAGCACCATCATCATCATCTGTATGTATCACATCATCATCGGTTTACGAATGCAACCACTCAGAAGTGATGTGACGCGAGTACGTATGACGTGATGAGACATTCGCGAAATGTTAACAAATCAATTTCACAGAATTCAGCAGCCAGAAAGTATTGAAACCGAAATCCCATCGTTTGCCATGAGCGCCCGAAGAGACGCGCAAACAAACGCAAACAAACAAGTAAACAACACGTCTGCGTTTACGGCATTTAAACGTTTACGTGCAGCGTCTGCCTCCGCCGCCGCCACCGCTTCGGGCCATCGGCAGAGCGATCTCCGTGTTCCAATTCAATTAGCGTGGAGCGTGATAATCAATAATCAGATTACGAGTTCTGGCAAAAAGCAAACAGTAAACAGGAAGCAGGAAACAGAAAGGACACACTTCTACAAGCACACAATCACAAGTCAAAACACTGAAATACTCGTATACTCACATACACCAGAATGACGTACATACAAACACAATTCAAAGTTCTACAGCGAAAGTGTGCATTCAGGCAAAAAGCAATGCGTTCTCTTCAATGAAATTATGATCAATTATTAAATATTCGGCTCGGAAAACGTGGAAGTCACTCCAGTTCCACACGAGAGACGGACCTGTCGGTGGCATTGACAGCGGAGGTCGTTCGTCGATAATCCGATCAGAGTTGGCAATAAAACGGGCAGCGTCACGTCCATGCAAGTATTTTCATGTGCATCGCGGTCTCAAAAGAGGGGGAAGGGGGGGGGGGGGCGTGGAGGTGTTTAAGAATTATTTATTAAAACACAAACGAAAGCCGAACCGAAGTCAAGTTCACTAAATTGTCCATGAATTTGTAGAGAATTTTATTTATAGTCACGTTTAGTCACAAATCACATGATGACGATAATGATGACGATTGAAGTGATGACGATTTATCACACCGATTTCGAGAATCAACAGTATTTAAAATGATGATAGTTATTGATAATGATGATCATTATTTTAACATTGAACAACAAATAAAATCAAGTGTCAATCTGTTCAAAATAATTGTGTTTACCTACACAACCATCCGAAGGCAAACTCTATAAAAAACATGCTAAAAACAATGTTAAAATTCATGAGTGAAACCTGTGGTGGAAAAAATCAAGAAGAAGAAGAAGAAGAAGCACCACCGCACCGCAGAGTTTAAAGGATTTTCAAGCATTGCGAAAGCTACTCATCGTCGTGCAACGTGAAGGCTGATTTAGAGCGGTAAGTAAAACAACAGCAACAACAGCAACAAGAGCAACAACAATCATAGTCACTAGAATGACAGCAACAACAACAACAACAACAACAGCAAAAAGCACGAGCAGCTGCAGCAAAGACATTGAGAAAAATATGGGAAAAAATTGGTTGGTTGAAAGGTGGGACTTGGGTTGTATTAAGTATGGCCAAAAACAACAACAACAACAACACAATCAACAACAACAACAATAATAGAAATAGAAGCGACAACAACAACAACAACAACAACAACAACTCACTCTTCCCCACAACAATAGTTTCAGTGACAAAAGCTATGTTCGCAACACTGTATTTAGTATATTTTTCGTACACACGCACGCATACAAACTCGAACGCGTCGGATTACGTTTCATAACAGGCGAGCGCATGCAGAAGCACGAGTATCCGTTGCTGAATGATGTCGAGCGAGTGGTTTTTTCTCTTGTTGCTCCACTGGTGAAGCTGGTGACTTCATCTTGTTGCTGTTGTTGGGATTTTGTGGCTGCAACCTCCGAATGTATTAAACAGGATTTCAATGACGGCCAGCACCAGGAAAGTGCTGGATAGAGCGAATGCTGCGGAGAAGAGCGGAGGAACGAGTGAAGGGCGCTGAAGTGGGCCCTGAAGGGGTTGGCTGTGTTGTGCATTTTACTAAATCCGTTATTCCAGTGATAGCATTGTTGCATGTTGCTTATATTTTGTGCTTCTTTACAGTGTTTCACTGGCGCATTTTTATTACTAAAATTGTACTCGTACATTGTATTTGGCTTTCTTGTTTCCCTTTTTATAGTTTCTTTTTGCCTTCGTTTGTTTTACTGACTTAAGTACAGCAGCATTTTCAATTGTAGATTTTCCATGGGAGAGCTTAGAATGTATTCTATTGTGTGACTAGAAGAAGATTTTGGCACATTTATTTATTAAATGGAGTATAAAGGATCGTGTCGAGGTCGTGTGAATCCTCAAAACTTTTCAACATTTACATATACACGTACACTGGAAAATCTCAAAATTCCGAAAAACTCCAATGATAGAAATCGTAAGGAAGGGAAAAGCGAAAAAAAGAGATACTTTTTTAAGATGGACGTTCTGGATTAAGGCCATCGTTAACAAATAGATTAACCAACAATATGATTGACTACTAAAGATTGTCGTCGTCGAAGTCCTCAAAGTCCTCTATTATCATCTATTATAATCTCTATATGTTATTGTATCTGATCAAAGTACAAGATAATATTGTCCTTCAATGGATGAAAGCCACTTTCATGATTGCACGAAGAATTCCTCAGTGAATCGCTTTAGTGAATCGCCAGGACTGCGGAGTATCTATCAGTTTCATGCCACATGGCATCACTTTAAGTGGTGTTTATTGAAGTGTCCCACGTCCGAGTGTGGTGCCGTTCTACGGTTCCCAGTCTACGGTTGCCATCAGCATTTATCTCTGCATTCCATGAATGCTTCGTGTAATTTATGATTATTTATTGGATTTTTTACGTCTTCAGCTGCTGTAACTGTTCTTTGCCGTCACAATAATAAATTAAGGGATAAATTAAGGGATTCCTGCAGCAGACATACCTGTACTCTCACACACACATACACACAAACACACACCCATCAACGTATGTATGTGTATGTGTATGTAGTCACATTTATCCTGAGCAATGCAATAACAGTTTATCTCTTGAATGCTAAAGCGACAATGACAGTAAAACTGACACAGCCATCGACACTGGCGTCAACACACCAACACCAATACGAACACCAACACCAATACGAACACCAACATCGATTCCAATACCACTGTAGCGTTAGCAAGGATCATCAGACAAGGATACGTGCTGAGATTCACCTGCTGTGTACGAAATTCGAGATGCGGCTATAAACACATACAAACACTCGGCCAGATGTACACTTCAGTAATATTATAAACCTACTTTAAATGCGTCGCGTGTGTGCGTGTGTGTGTGAGTTTTCTGGCAGCCGAACGCTTTGGCAGCGTCTGACGGCAGCGATAACAACCGCAACGATGCTAAACCACCAACACCAGCACCAACAACAACAACAACAAACAAAAAACCGACCAGGAATTTTTGAACTGAACCCTCGAATTTTCACAATTTCGGAACTTCTTTATTAATTTTTAGAAATTCCAAAATTGTACAAATTAAACATGTCCTTAAAATATACAAATGTTTTCTTTTTAATATTAATTTTCATAAATATTAATAGCAAGCAGCTGCTTTCTATTGCTAGCAGCAATCTTTCAAGCTTTCCTGTTGGGAATACTACACTAACAACAACAACAAATACTAGTAGCATCGGCAACAACCAATTGAAAGCAATATAATTCACAATTGAATAAAATGTGGCTAAAACGAAAGTGTTTCCAATAATTTTGAATGGAGGGGGGAGTAACGGGGTGAATTATAACGTAGTTTAAATATTGCAAATATTTATAACATTTCTAATAGAAAAATAAAGAAGCGAAGAAGGTAAAACCATCGAAAATAAGAATACAGCGTATATTATTATAAAATAAAGATGAATAACTTGACGTAGAGTGGGAGAAGATGGTAAAGGAGAGGAAAAGGAGAAATGAAAAACAAAATTATGCTGAAAAACTTTTTCAGAAAAAGTGAATGAAAATCTCATATCTTGAACTCTTGATGCACTCAAACATTTCTGATGAGTCCATCGAATTCGAAATACAGATTCATCGATTTTTGTATCCATTTAGAAATCCGTAATTAAACGTTTCTTTT
Source organism: Myopa testacea (assembly GCA_949629155.1). Classification (NCBI taxonomy): domain Eukaryota; kingdom Metazoa; phylum Arthropoda; class Insecta; order Diptera; family Conopidae; genus Myopa; species Myopa testacea. The sequence continues at coordinate 27,482,530 of OX451348.1, forward strand.
TCAATGTAGGTCAATCGGCCAAGCAGAGGTTCGTGAAACTATAAGAAATATTTTTTCAATTTTAATTTCGAGCTAAGATTATGAAAGCAGCACTATGATAAGAGAAGAAATAATAAAAAAAAAGAGAAGATGAGATGGGAACGAATGAAGGAGAAGAAGAGTAGTTCGTGTCCTCTTCCACTATTTGACAATGCTCGCAGCGTCAGAAGCTTTTATGCTTTAATGCTTTAATTGAACACACTTTCGCCTGGCTTCTGCCCCTGCCACGCTCCAATGCGACCCCAATATTGACCATGAGATGTTTCAAAAGTGAAACTTGTAAAGAAAGCGTGCTACGGAGCTGTCGGAAGAAGCAAACTAACGGTTACCTTAAGAGCGCCGCTTTCAGACGCGACACTCGTCGAGGTGTCAACTCAAAGTTAAGATTTATCGACAGAGCGTTAGGAGCGAAAATTATAAGTGGCAACCCATCCGTCGGCGGGTTTCCTTCGGTTGGTTCTGATGTGGCCTGGCGTTGATGGAGATGCGTGCGAGTAACTTGGCTGTGGGTTGCAAAAGAAATGCAAATCATTTCACAAAAAAGTTCAAATATTCAACACATGAAGGGTTTCATTTCTTCACTTCATCCTTCTCCTTCCCTTTCATTTCCGCTCTTTTGCTTATTCTACCCTCCCAAAGCTTTTATTTATTATACCCTACACCTTAATCTTAAGGGTATATTCACTTTGTCACGAAATGTGTAACCAAAGAATATGTAGTAATAATATATTGTATATTCTTTGGTTCTACCTTAAGAACCTTCCCAAAAATACGCTAAGATTCGCTGTTAAGAGATTGAATCCGAAGAAGAAGTAAAAGCAATTGATTAATGACTGGATGTTTCAATAAAATTGTTCCGATGCACTGAGGAGAGAAACATTTCAACATTAAAGACTTAATTTAGGTCTTCCATTAAATCAAGAAAATTGGAGAAATTTATTCGAGAAAGACTAGAATAGAATATAAAAACTCTATAAAATATTCCAACAAATTTATAAAAATTTAATTTTCAGAGTGTCGAGTGTCAATTTCACGATAGCTAATACCGTAGCTTTGAATAGTTTTATTGGATGAATAGTTTTATTGGAACCAACATTTAGAAAGAGCAGAGTACATTTACTGTCAAGAAGCAACTACTAGTACTTCCATTATGAGGTCATCTAAAATTAACATCCAACCCATCAGAATATGGCACATATGTAAGTTCTATGGGAAACACACGAGTATATATTGCGAAATAAAATACAACGGAAAATCTACAGACATTCCTAGCCAGATGTTACTAGAAGAAGAAGCACGCACACTCTTAGAGAGGACAGGCAGTTTCTAGAAAGGATTTTTAAAAAATGCCACCGCCGATAAATGCATCACAACCTTGGAACTATTGTCGGTAATGTATTTACCTCATTGAATATCAGACTAGTTGGTACATTAAGCCTGTGAAGCGTGTTTAAGGTTGGACCAATCGACTAACTTCTTTCGATATAAGAAGTCCGCAGTTGAAATCCATCCAAACTCTATATTAAACCGTTAAATTCAAATTAAATTATTAAATAAAACTAAAGTTAAATTATTTTCAGGTGGATATTTTTGAAAGATTTATTGGAGACTTTTTTGTCTTATTAGCTTTATAACTATCTTATTTATTAAATGTTGTTGTACAAAATGTGTTTATATACTCTACCGATGGTGAGACGGTATATTAAGTTTGTTCTTTAGTTTGTAAGAAGGTAGACGCACCATATAAGCGGCGGGCAGGTATAGAAAAGTATTTTCCAACAATTAATAACTCTCTAGTTGTTTCACGAAGCGGTATGCTTAGCGATCCAGTCCAGATACGATGTGGTGCGTGTGAATACACTGGGAATCCCCGAACCGCAGCCCCCGAACCGGTGGCCAGTGTATGATAATATACCAATAAGGGTAAGCGAGCCGTCCGCCAAAACCAATGGGCCACCCGAATCGCCGAGACATGCTCCGGTAAGATTCCTATTATCTATGCAAATATTCGCTGATGTAACCGAGCCATCAGTGTAACGCCTTGCGCACTTATTGTTTGATAAAACTCGAGTCTTGATCCATCGCAGTATATTGGAGTCGTGGTTTTCATCTAAAAATAATTTATTATTATTTTAATATACTGCTTCCGAGTTCGTATATTTACTTTCACTAAAATCTCCCCAACCGGAAGTTATGGCAATTTCGCCGACGTATGTTGAATAGGTATCGGAATCCAATGGCAAGTTAGCAGGTTGAATATATTCTGAAGAGAAAGAGTTCCATCTTCTGTTCAATCATATCCCTTTAACATAATCCTATGTATAAAAACTTACCATTGAATTCAATTTCATCTGGTAGCATTATCAAAGAAATATCATTCATGAGAGTCATGCTGTTAAACATTTCGTGAACGATTATATTTATTGGAGGTACATATTTGATGATTTGATGCTCTTCAGAAATGTTATAACGCTTCCAAGCACCTAAATACACCTCAAAATCTTGTGTTCTAAAAATATGTCAATTCATTAAACTTATCGATTCTATAAGCTTGCTTCAGACATTCTTACACTGAATCAGTGCAGTGAGCAGCCGTCAGCACCCAGCGATTGGAAATAATGGAACCGCCACACCAGAATGCATCCTTTTTCTTATAGAGATACAATCCAGCCTGATAGGGGAACTGTTTGGGTTTAGCTTCTTTGCCATTCGCGATACGTGTGGAAGCCTTATTCTGCAGTTGTTTGTTCACAGATATCCTTGGGTCATCCTCGAAGCTCCTTACAGTACCGCAGCCAGCATCAAGCGATTTAGCAGCAACAGCAGCAAATAAGCAAAGAATAACTATCACTCTCATGTCGAACAGCGAAATACTGAAGAAAGTATAAATCGGGAGGAGGCTTATATAGTAGTAATTTACCTCCAACTCATTAACTTATCAACGCTTGTTAATGTATATCGTGATACTGATTCATGACCTAAAAACCCTAATAGATTATTGCACAATACTCCGAACTTTCAAAACGAAGAAAGATCCGGATATGATATGTTATGTGCGGTTAGCCAGTCTTATCTAATGAAACCACTTCATCGTTCCGATAAAGCTTTCCAATAAGAAAATTACATTATTGTAATATGTTGTAATAATCTAATCCAATGCAGTTCATATTGGATATGATTATTACGTTCGAGATTAAGTTTACTGCTGCTATTGAATGCTTTTCATATTTTAGAAACTGTGTTAAAAATGTTACTTACATTCTTCAGTTTCGGGTTTTTAGGTTTCCAGTTTATTATTTCGTAATGTTTCAATAATAGAAATACAATAATAAAATTATGATAATCCACTTCAAACTGAAAACCCCATCAATTTAATTGAATTAAGTAATATTTGTAACAGCAGTAAGCAAGAATTAAGCAATTAAAGTTACCATCACTACAGCATTTTTCGAAATCCAACCCAGATAAGAAGTTACTCGCAGTTATTCGAAGTTCTTATTACTGGGAGGCAACAGACGCAGTTACGTTTTGCCTGCCTGCATAGAAGAAGAATAAAACACCGAATCCAGACTCTCCCATGCTGCCATATCTGAAAGAAATAATTTCAAGAAGCTGAACAAATCCCCAAAGCTCACTCTTAACACAAGAAAGAAACAAAGATCAACGCGACATCGGAAGGGTTCATACAATGACCCTTGGAGACTTCATATAGTGAAACCTTCATTCACAGGAGCTGAACTCAGGTGGTTCCTGGCTTGAATGGCGTCCCAGCTGAAGGTGAAGCGCTTTTGGCCTTATCGACATGTTTCATGATTGTTTGACAAAAGGCATTTTCCCAGACGTATGGGCGAGTTGGCAGGGATCTGAGGTAACCTCGTCAGCATCACAACATGTGACCAAATACACCGCGAAGAGAGTTTTTCTTTAAAAAAGGCGGAATCCGAATGCAAGTGCTACGCGGGACGTCCGATAAAGACAGTAGGGATCCCACCCAAATAGTAGTAATACGAAGTGTTATTAAATACCATATATCCATTGCATTTCAGTTTCTCCTTAATGTGTACGAACATATATTTTGCAGGCCTTAGCGTCGAACAAAATATATTAATTATTACCTTACTTTTTATAGTTTTCATTTGCAGTTTTTCATCAAATTTGTAATTATGTGACAGGTCTCGTAATCCAAGGATTTTGATATTTTTTCAAAGATGTTTGTCAATCACACCTTCATCGCTTATTATTATTGGGATAATCTCGAGTTCTCTAACATTCCAGTTTCAGGCTGTTCCACTACTATAGTAACTCTGAATATCTGCTAATATTTTCAGTATATATGCGACGGACACCGCTACGTTCCTTCTCAACAAGGGTCCGAATATCAGGACGGTTGTGGATGCTCATGTGATCGGAGTATATTTTCCGATCATAATATATTTGCACTTCTACGTTCTCTAAGCGGAAAATTTCATTGGGGGCAAATTTAACTATTTTCGAGTAATTATTCTAATGGAAAGCCACATAAGAGATGAAGAGACTAGCTTATCTATCATAACAATTTTGGAGTTTCTAAGCCAAAGTGAAAGAGGAATACTTGCTCAGTACATGAGAGAGGAAACACTTTTCTTGTAAAGCTAATGAAATCCTTTTATTTGAGGTGTAAGAGCCTAGAGCAGCCAGTTTGTAGAAAGGATCCGTAAGAAATGCCAACGTCTATAACTGCTTCACAACCTTGAAAGGTTGGTCCAATCGACTAACTAACAAGAGTTTTTGGGAGAGTTGGATGAGAGCCTCGGTGTCGTACGGCTGATTGATAGAAAATTATCTGTAAAGAGTGACAAAACTTAAATTTCGATCATTAAACAAAATCTAAAAACTAATTTTTCTTCGTTTTGATAAAACAAAAATATCGACGTGTAAACTATATATGTATATTCATTTGAAAAGCTTTCTATGTGAAAGAGAAAACTCAGAAGGAACTACGTAGCTAATTAATTGTTTTAAAGAAAATCCATCGAACTCCAAAGTAATCCCAGGCCAAGATGATATACCAAAAGAAAAGCCAATCATATAAATTGGCTTCCGAATTTAAGTAGAATTTTCATCCTTTATTCTCACCCTTCTTAAATAAAAGTAATTGAAATAAGCACTCATTCATTGTCAATATTTAAATGTAGTTTGTTAGTATATGATATATTAAGGTATTATTTGTGTATGATAAGAAAATAAAACAAAGGAATAGACCATAACCATATATATCATATAATCACGTAAATAGCTAGGACCAAAATAATTATTAGTCTTACAGCATCAGACAGGACAGTAAAACCTATAAGTTCATTTAAAATAGCCGAAGTTCTGTAAGCTCATTTGTTGGGCGTGTATTTGTATTCATGTAGTAATTCCTATGTCCTAATAGAGGATTTAAAAGATTCGATTTATATATGTAAATGATTTGTATAGAAAGCCACCACCCAGCACAACAAGGCTCCAATCTTGCTAATCCAGTCGAAAGCAAGTCAGCTACACAGCACGCAAAGGACTTTCGGGGTCTCACTACGGCATAGCGAATTCACCAGCACTGCATCAGGTTCTCTGTTGCAAGAAATTAAAAATCTCCTGACGCAGTGCGTCTTCAAAAAACCTTAACAATGTGTTGGGTCCCGGGCCATGAGGGCAACGAAAGAGCCGACTGCCTCGCAAAACACGGAACTCAAACACCATTTATAGGTCCCGAGCCCTTTTGTGGTCTATCGAAGGGATATAGTTTAGAGGTAATAAGGAAGTAGGAAGAAACTGAATTTGGCAAAGTCTTTATGAAGTTTCAGGTCAGCGGCAGACTAAGAGTGTTCTCACCCCAGCCAAAGAACTTTCTAAGAAACTCATGACGCTTAAACAGGAACGGCTTAAGAATCCTGCCGAGGTATCTAATAATAATAACAGGATACTGTAGGCTCAGATACTAGCTCAAACAAACCGGACTAACCAAATCGCACACCTGCAGATTCTGTACTGAAGCCAAGGAGACTTCTGAGCACGTGCTCTGTGATTGCCGTGCAATAAGTAGGCAAAGTTTAATACATTTCGGTGATCCCTTTGTGCCTTACAATCCTAAGCTTAAGTGACACTCATGCAGTACAAAATACCTTATAGGTCGAATGCATAATAGTAATAATAACTTCATGATTAAATGCTGTATAATGTACAAAATGTTTTTGTCTACTCTACCGCAGGTGAGAGGATATATTGTTTGTCCTTTCGTTTGTAAACACAGAAAGCCCGCCGCAGGTATAGAAAAGCATATATATTATTGATCAGCGATATATTTATTATTATTTTACTTTTTTCAAACAATTCATACTCTCTAGTTTTTCGCCAAAACCGTTTTCTCACTAATCCATTCCAGATACGATGTGGTGCGTATGAATACACTGGGAACCCCCGAATCGCAGCCATCTCGGCCAGTGTATGATGATATACCAATAAGGGTAAGCGAGCCGTCCGCCAAAACCAATGGGCCACCCGAATCGCCGAGACATGCTCCGGTACGATTCCTATTTTCTGTGCAAATATTCGCTGATGTAACCATACCCAGATTGTAATGGATTGCGCACTTATTGTTTGATAGAACTGGAGTCTTAATCCATCGCAGTATATTAGGGTCGTGCTTTTCTTCTAAAAATAATGAATTATTATTTTAATATAATATATTTCTGCCGAGTTCCTATATAGTCTTTAGTTACTTTTACTAAAATCTCCCCAACCGGAAGTTATGGCCATTTCGCCGACGTATGTTGAATTGATCTTGGATTGCAATGGCAAATTAACAGGTTGAATATATTCTGAAGAGAAAGAATTCCATCTTCTGTTCAGTCTTATGCCTTCAAGATAATCCTATGTATAAAAACTTACCATTGAATTTAATTACATCTGGTAGCTTTAACAAGGAGATATCATTCATGAAAGTCGTGCTGTTAAACACTTCGTGAACGATTATATTTATTGGAGGTACATATATGATTATTTGATGCTCTTCAGAAATGTTAAAACGCTTCCAAGCGCCCAAATACACCTCAATATCTTGTGTTCTAAAAAATGCAAGATATGTCAATCCATTAAACTTCTCGATTCTATAAGCTTGCTTCAGACATTCTTACACTGAATCAGTGCAGTGAGCAGCCGTCAGCACCCAGCGATTGGAGATAATGGAACCGCCACACCAGAATGCATTCTTTTTCTTATAGAGATACAATCCAGCCTGATAGGGGAACTGTTTGGGTTTAGCTTCTTTGCCATTCGCGATACGTGTGGAAGCCTTATTCTGCAGTTGTTTGTTCACAGATATCCTTGGGTCATCCTCGAAACTCTTTACGGCACCGCAGCCAGCATCAAGCGATTTGGCAGCAACAGCAGCAAATAAGCAAAGAATAACTATCACTCTCATGTCGAACAGCGAAATACTGAAGAAAGTATAAATCGGGAGGAGGCTTATATAGTAGTAATTTACCTCCAACTCATTAACTTATCAACGCTTGTTAATGTATATCGTGATACTGATTCATGACCTAAAAACCCTAATAGATTATTGCACAATACTCCGAAATTTTAAAACGAAGAAAGGACCGAATTTATATGTTATGTGCGGTTAGCCAGTCTTATCTAATGAAACCACTTCATCGTTCCGATAAAGCTTTCCAATAAGAAAATTACGTTATTGTAATATGTTGTAATAATCTAATCCAATGCAGTTCATATTGGATATGATTATTATTACTTTTAAGATTAAGTTTACTGCTGCTTTTGCAATGGTTTTCATATCTGAGAAACTGTGATAAAATGTCATCAAAGAATGACGTATGACCAAAAAATTTAATCCCGAAAATCTGTTGGTCCCCGCAATTTTAAATCAACTTGACTCAGAAGAGCTTTAAGCGGATTACATGATAATCGCTAGCTTAACATACATAGGTCCTTACATATTATTTTATAGTAAAAATTGTTTTCACTGCTTTCTTGGGAATGATCAACTTAATATTGTATATCCTTCCACATTCGGATGTACGGTATAAAAATGTCTATGTTCTATAATTGCTATTATTTATATTTGTACATTATACGCGTATATTTGTATAATTATTATTATTTACTTATTTTTCAACAACTCTTTAGTTGATCCCTACACGGGTTTTCTCAGCGATCCAGTCCAGATACGATGTGATGCGTGTGAACACATTAGGGAATTTCAAACTGCATCCATGTTGGCTAATGAAGGACAATATACCAATTACGGTATGCGACCCGTCCGCCAAAACCAATGGGCCACTCAAATCACCTTAACATGCTTCGGTACCAAGCTCAGTATCCGTGCAAATATTCCTTGATGTAACCAAACCCTTAGTAAAAGCTCCAGCGCAATTTTTGTTTGGTAAAACTGGGTTCCGGATCAAGCGCAGTATATTAGGGTTGTGCTTTTCTTCTGCAAGTTTTATGATATTAATGTGCTTCCGCCGATTTCGTAGACTGTTTTTACTTACTGTAACTATGAAATCCCCAAACGGTGAATATGGTCATTTCGTGGGCGTATATTGAATAGATCTCGGATTTCTTTGGCAAATTAACAGGTTGAACGTATTCTGGAGAGAAAGAGTTCCATCCTCTGCTTAATCTTATCCCTATAACGTAATATAAAAACTTACCAGTGAATTCAATTATAACTAATAACTTTATCAAAGCGATATCATTCAATAGAGTCATGCTGATAAACATTTGGTGCATAACTAAACTAACTTTTAGGTACAAATATGATGAATTGGTTCGGTTCGAAAAAGGAAAAACGCTGCCAGGCCCCTAAATAAACATCGACACCGTGGGTTCTATAAATATTGCAACATATTTCCATTCTCTAAACTTATCGATTCTATAAACACGCTTCAGACATTCTTACAATGAATGAGTGCAGTAAGCAGCCGTCAGCACCCAGCGATTGGAAATAATGGAACCGCCACACCAGTAAGTTCCATTATTCCTGTAGAGTACCAATCCAGCCTGATAGGGGAACTGTTTGGGTTTAGCTTCTTTGCCATTGACGATGTGTCAGGAGCTTTATTCTGTAGTTGTCTGTTCACAAATAGCCTTGGGTCATCTTCGAAACTCTTGAAGGCACCGAAGCCAGCATCAAGCGCGTGGGCAGCAACAGCAGCAAATAAGCAAACAATAACTACATATCACCTTCATGCCTAACAGCTAAAGACTGAAGGAAGTATAAATCCACAGGTGTTTTATATAGTGGTACATAATTTACCTCCAAATCATGAACTTATCAACATTTATAAAGTAAGATCGCGATACTGATTTATGACACAAAAACCTTTGTGGATTAGTACACAATATTTCATAATTTCAGAATCAACTAACAACCGGATGTGATATGTTATACAAAAGTTAGTCACAAGCTTATCTGTTCAGAAATTCCACTTAATCGTTCAGATAAAGTTCTCCATTGAGAAAATATGTACAGTAAGACCCCGCTTAACGCGGGGGATACGTTCCATCAAAGTAGAGCGCTAAACGAGGCTATCTTAGCATGTAAATAATGGGGAAGATGGATAGAAAATTGGTTAGGTATTAAATTTAATAATTATGTTTATCTCGTAAAGGTGATGGAATGGATGTTCAAAAGTTTTGTTGTGTTTTAATTGATTGTTCACTGTTTAATTTTAATGTAATGTGAGATGTACAAAATGTGTGTAAATATGAATGTGAATATGTTGTTTGGTGTTGTCTGTGGACGACTTTCTTGTTTTACGATCGCAGCTAGAGTGCCGAAGCGAAGGATGTCGCTCCTGAGCGTCGGCCGTTCACTCGTCCACCCACGACTCCGTGGTGAGAAGCTCGCAGTCGAGTTTCGGGTCGCCTCTTCTAAGCCACGTCATGTCAGCAGGCGGAGAGGCCGCTGAAAAGCGCAGTCAGAAGAGGCGGCCCGAGGCGAGCGGCGTTTGGCGTAAACAATTATGTTTTTTTTTTTTAAATAAAAATAAAACCAAACATTTATTTTTTACAACATTTAAAAATGTGCTTTGTGCTTCGTGCACAAATGCTCACCCAAAGACAAGTGACCAATTATGTAATGTGCTAATGTTATGGCGCCATTTATAATTATTCTCCATGCACGAGTCTCAGAATTACGAGAAGCATACGCGGCGTACTCAGAATCGGCCAACGGAAGAAACCCAAGGTGAGCAACATCAAAATCAAAATCAGAAATCGAACAAGAATACAAAATAGAACAACAACAAGAAACAGCAGAAGAATTAGATGTACGAGTATGTACATCCTTGATGCTTCGGCATAATAAATACTGAAGAAAACTAACATTCTTTGAAAACTAACTTACTCTCAGAAGCTATCTGGTAAAAGTATTGAAAGGATTTGGTGACGAAGCGGAGATCACACACGGAGCTCCACAATGCTTCGAATTTCTTGGGCCATTGCTTTACATCATTCATACAAATCGAACAATTAGCACAAAAGCGAACATCACAACAGTTGATTGGAAATCTTGATCAATGTACATTTTTAGTGTCCAGATTTTCAATTTTGAAAGTTCCTTGAAATAAGTTGTTTCTTAAAGTTTCGATAATATAAATACATAATAAAAAACTGTGAATCCACTTCAATACTTCAAACTTAAAACTCAATCAATTTCAATAAATTTGGTAACATTTATTGTAGGAATAAGCAAGAATTAAGCTAATCAAATAACCTTGATTCCAGTATTTTTCGAAATCCAACCGAGGTACGAAGTGACTCGCGTATAAACGGACGGAAATTCTATTTCACAGCCTCCGGCGCTGCCAAAAGCAGTGAGGCCAACCAAATAAATGCCTCCTCTGTGTAAATATGTCAGCGGTCCTCCTGAATCGCCATCGCAGGTGCCAATGCCGCCGCTACCATCGGTACAGATGTGATTGCGGAGCCGCACCAATCCGGGCAGGTAGAAACACGCGCACTGCCGCTGCCCCATAACCGGCGCATCGATGGAGTACAACAAGTAATCGGAGTCCGTTTGGTTGTCGCTAGTGCGGCCCCAACCTGAAGCGGTGGTGATTTCGCCTTCCAGGAAGGCTTGTGTCATGTAGCTAGGCGCCAGCGCAATCGTCTGCACGGCGGCCGAAAGTTGGACCGTGGTTGAGAGGTGGATGACAGCGATGTCGTCTAGCACCGGGCCGAGTGGAAAAAATCCTTCGTGTATATGAAAATCCTTTCGGGTCACATTGTAAACGGTGGCCGCCGTGCTGCTATCGGCGAATATGTTGGAGCCTAAAAACACCTTCCCCAACGTAGAGCTGCAAAACAACCAACCAAAGACAAAATGAAATTTTATTATAGCATTTACAACAGTTGAGGTTTATAATATGCCCCTCACCCGCCGCCGTAAGCGGCTACTTACCGATACAAACAATGGGCAGCTGTTAGAACGTGGTGCTGCGTCAGGAGCGCTCCACCGCATTGTATGACATTCGGTACCTGCAGCAGCAGCAACCCCACCTGGAAGGGGAACATTCTGGGCTCAGCAATGATGCCACCCGCTATCCGTGTCTGCACTCCTGACGAAGTCTTGCATTTGCTATAATCTTCTGAAGTTCCTAGTTCAGAATCCCAGCGCCAGAAATCGAAGTCGTAGGTACCGAAGAAGAAGCCGTGTCGTTGCCGGGGACCATAAGCAGAAGCAGCAGCAGCTGGTGGACCGGAACATTGCAACACCAAAGCTGCTTGTAATGTCGCTAGTAGAGGTAGCAACATCGTCGCCGTGGCTGGCAAGCAAAACTGCTCGCAAGACGCTGCAGCAACAGCGATTTATAGCTCTCGTAATGATGCCGATTCCATCAACACCGTCCACATGTTAGGGCTTCGGTGAGGGACACATAATTGGTGTTTTATTGATTCAAGTGATTATGACGCGTGCTGCACTAAACATAACCACAACAACAGCTGCTGATAATGAAGCGAAACGAATTTTGCACGTCTAAGCCATTTTTTCTTTGCTATAATGACTTTTCTTAATGTACTCGTATATGAATGAATAATTAAATGCATGAATGCTGCTCTTGTGGACAGAACTTTAATTGCACTTATTTAAATAATAATATATTTATTAAGTTCCATTGTTGGTTACTAAAATACTTAAATGGTCCTCCATACTTTATACAAATCTCGAAGATACTAACGAGAGGGCATAGTATATGTTATCCCTAAGCACCATGTACTGCTGATGTTAAAGCCGCTTCAAAGTAAAATGTTAGGGATTTAGAAATGGTGTATTTTAATTGTGCGTATCTAGCAAAATGGAACTAGTGATAAAACAACGCACGATAACAATGAACACACAAATATTATGTTTTATTTAATGATGTGGTCACTGCTGCTATGACTGGTCGTGGATTGATTAGTTGGTTATCTGCTTGATTGCTTGAGCAGTTGGCCAACTGACGAATTGGTCAACGAGTAGGCCAACACTAACAGCTACGATGACGAATTTATACATAAAAGTTTGTATAAAGACACACCGTATACAAAGCAAACAAGTAACAAAGTAAATCAGCACAAATGTTTTGAAGTTTTCTCTGAGATGATGTGTCGTAGGGTTCTCTTTCGAGCAGGTTGATAAGAATGCAGCAGAACGTAGAAATACACCAGAAGTGGAGATCGAGGTGAAGTCGTTAAACTCAGCCATGATCCCTGCCTATGAAAGAGCATGCCCTCGGACTAAAGTGTATGAAGAGAACTTTGTTCCCTTGTGGAACGGGGTACTGGGATCCATGAAGAGAGAAATAAGGATTGTCTTTAATTGGTACAAGGCAGAAAGATGCTATGGCTTGAGCTGATTACAAGAAAAAAGACCAAGAAACCAAGACTCCCGCTAAGAAGGACGGAACTCTAAGATATGGAAATTTTGGGGTTTCAGTGTACGAATGGTTGTAATCGGAACACTCACGTAGGTCGATAGAGCTCACCACATGTCGACAGGCTAACTTGTTCATTAAGCAAACGCTTCGCGGAGGCCAGGAGACTGCTGTTAGAAGCAATCGTCTTAGCTGGCTTATTTCTCTAATTCACGGTTCACGACAATTTCAGATATCATCTCCACAAGAAAAGTTTGCATTTAAGTCTGCCGACTCCATGATATCCACCCCCTCTGATTTAAAAAAAATGTGTGTGCATTTAACACGACATGTCTTTATTTTACTTATTGTAACAGGTGGTAACTCTTTAGTTGTTCGCAATACTGGTTTTCTCAGCAATCCAGTCCAAGTAGGACGTGATGCGTACGAATCCATTAGGATAGCCCTCTTCGCAACTCCATGGATTACCGAAAGATGATACACCAATTAGCGTACGCGAACCGTCCGCCAAAACCAATGGACCACCAGAATCGCCGAAACATATTGAAGTGAAATCCTCAGATTTTGTGCATATAGCATTATTCAATAACGTATTCATATTAGGTAAATACTTTGAGCATTCTTCGTTCGTTATAACTGGAAACTGGGCCCAGCGCAGTATATATGGGTTATGTTCTTCTTCTAAAGGGAGAGTAACGGTGTTTATTCTGCTACTCTCGAAGTCGTCGAATTTATTACTAACCTCTACCATGTCTTCCCCAACCTGAAGCGATAGCCAATTTTTCAACATATGTTGGATAGGTACTGGATTTCTTCGGCAGATTAACGGGTTGAATATATTCTGAAATAAAAGTGTTCAATTATCATGCCCAATTAGAAAATATCCAGGAAACTAACCATTAAATTGAATTACGACTGGTAACTTTATTAACGAAAGATCATTTTCCAAACGCGGTCCATACTTTTCGTGCACTATCACATTTTTTTTAGATACAAAAATTATCAGTTGATTCGGTTCAGTGGAGTTCTCACGATTCCAAGCACCTAAATAAACGTCGACACCTTTACTCCTATAAAGAATGAAAGGTATCAAATAAAGATAATGAAAGCTTGGTTCAAACATTCTTACATTCCATAAGTGCAGTGAGCAGCCGTCAGCACCCAGCGATTGGAAATAATGGAACCGCCGCACAATTTTCTACCCTGTGTAAAATAGAGAATCAATCCAGCCTGATAGGGGAACTGTTTGGGTGCAGCTTCGTTGCCGTTGACGATGCGTAATGAAGCCTTATTCTGAAGCTCTCTGTTCACAGATATCCTTGGGTTATCCCCGAAACCCTTGAAGGCCCACGAATCAACATCATGCGGGTTGGCAGCAACGACAGAAAGTAAGCAAATAATTAGTATAATATTCATGACTAAATGTGAAATACTGAAGAAACTATAAATCGGGCGAAGGTTTATATAGTGATAATTTATCTCCAAATCATGAACTTATCAACATTTATAAATGAAATCGTGATACTGATTTATGAGTTAAAAACTTCTATAGATTAAAATGCAATACTCAACAATTTCAGAGCGAACTAAGAACCGGATGTGATATTTTATACATAGTTAGCTAAAAATATTTCTACTGCCATAAAGAAAATTAAGTGTGTAGGCACGTAAACACGTATTATTTATTAATGTTATCGTAATTCAATATAATTTATGTTAGATGTGTTATTGAGATTACGTTTACTGGAACCTAAAGCGAAAGAACCGGAGAAGTTAAGGTTGAGTGTATATGTACGAAAAATGTTAAAAATTATAGTGAAAGAACAAACTGAAAAGGAAAGAATGAAGAATAAAGAAAGGAATGAATGTGTGAATAGTGAAAATAATTTCTAAAATAACAGATTTCAGTAGTAAACCATATTTTAATAAAAGGAGAAAATAAAAATTTAAGAATATGGAGACCACAAAATAATAATATAAAGTAACAACCTTCCAGTAATTAAGTCAATTGAATGATAGTGAATACAAGTGAAACGAATGAATGAAGAAAATTACTGACATTATTATTTCATATAATACTATTATTACCTACTAATAGATCTGGAAAGAAGGAAGGCTGCAGCCTTGTGACTCTTTACAACTACTAAAAACATTAAGAGTATTAAATATTTAAGAAATATATAAATCAACAATGATTAATGAGTTCTATGACGAAATAGAATATACTTCAATGTTGATGTTGCTTAACAGATAAGAGATGCCAAAGCAACCATGCATCAGTTTAGCTATAAAGAATAATTTTCCATTGCAGTAAAGATGGACAATTGATGAGCTGTGATCGGGAAGCATATGATGGCAACTTTTGCAAATTATTCCGGTGGATATGCAGAAAAGTAAAAATTGTTTCTGAGCTATTGTTAATAAAATAGATAATTCAAAAGTGGGCGGATTATGCCCGTTTTTTTAAGGTAATTTAATTTAAGGTAATATTGAAGCTGATGTTCGGGAATTAAAAATGTGTCGTCATAGGCTAACAAGATTCTTCATCACCCTCTAATATCGACGCTGCTGTGGCAGCATTTTATCTCGTTTTGGGTGAGTGCATTAAATCTGCAGTGCCGTTACGTAGCACAAGCATTTGTTATGGACCAATCTGGTTTACAGATGAAGTTCGTGTACTGCGCAATGTTAAAACCAAGTTTTACAAAAGCTTCATTAAACATAAGTCAACTGATTGTTATATAAAATATATTGGTGCGAGAAATAGATATCGCCGAAGTTTTCAATTCTCATATAGTATCTATATTTCACGAGTAAAGGCTAACCTGAAGGCCGATCCAAAGTCCTTTTGGACCTTTGTAAATACTAAACGTAAATGTAACATGATTTCACCTACAATGTATTTGGATGATGAAGAATCTAATGATATTCAGTTTACATACAATTTGTTTGCAAAATTTTTTAAATCAACGTATCGTGATGAACGGCATGACTTAACAAATTATCCTTATTCAGTATCCAATTGTCTTAATATGCAATCCATTACCATTGACCAGAATATTGTTCTGAATGAACTGATGGATCTAAAATTATTAAATTACAATCCAGGACCAGACAATATTCCAGCATGTATCATGCGTTATTGTGCTAAAGAATTAGCGTACCCAATAACGTTGATTTTTGGTTATTCATTACGCTCTGGTTACTTTCCAGCAGTATGGAAAGCCTCTTATGTCATTCCCATGCATAAAACTGGGAATAGATCAAACATATCTAATTATCGTGGTATTGCAAAGTTGAGTACGCTGCCTAAACTATTTGAAAAAATAATCATATCTCAGATTTCCAACAGATTTCAGATTTTCCATCCATATCGGAGATTCAGCATGGATTTCGCACAGGAAAGTCTAATACAACTATTCTTATGGAATTCGTTTCTAAGACAATAAATGGCTTTAAATGCGGTATGCAAACAGATGTCATTTATACGGACATCTCCAAAGCTTTTGATGTTGTTAATCACAACATTCTAATTATGAAATTGAAACTATTTGGATTTCCCCTGAGCTTATTAAACTGGATTCAATCGTATCTCACTGACCGTACACAATCCGTTTTACTGAAAAAAAAAATTAACTCCGATATATTCCAAGTTAAGTCTGGTGTCCCACAAGGAAGTCACTTCGGGCCTATTTAATTTCTTATCTTCATTAACGATTTACCTTCGATCTTACAATATTTCGATGCTTTATTGTTCGCTGATGATTTGAAGATATTTCTTTCATATAAAAATGGATGTGATGCATTGCTGCTCCAATCTGATCTAAACAATATTCTTACATGGTGTGATGTAAACTGCATTAGTTTGAACTAGCGCAAATGCAAACAAATATCGTTCTCGCGATCAAGCTCTTTCAACTACTCCTACTCTATTGGTGATCATGATTTGGAAATCCTAAATATCGTTGAGGTGTTGATCTTGGCTGGTGTTGAATCGTAAACTGCGTTTCCATGCCCATATTGATCGGATAACCGCCAGATCCCTAAGTCTACTTGGATTTGTTAAACGTTGGGCAAAGGAATTTGATGATCCTTACATCAACAAAATTCTTTACACGTCATTAGTTCGGCCAATACTAGAATATGCTTCGCCTGTATGGTCGCCTAGCTATGGTTGCTACATCTCTAAAACCGAATCGGTTCAAAAACAGTTTCTTTTATTTTGTGTACGGAATCTTCACTGGGATCAGTCTTTATTCTAACCTCAATGGGGTCACAGATTCTGTTCATATCTTAAGCAATACAACAACAAATCAACATTCCACGCATTTCCCCTAGAGGACACGAATTCCTGCATCTGCAATTCTGCAGAACTTCTTATCTCATGAATGAACCATTCCGCAGCTTGTGCTGACCTGAATTCGGTATCGGCCGTTGAAAGTCCAGCTGATTCTATAATATGTTTATCACATAGGAAAAAATTCTTGAATTTCTTGTTAATAATAATTTGTAATTTATTATTTTAAGCTTAGTTAGCTTAGTTCTTAATAAATAAATAAATAAATAAAATAAATAAATAAATAAATAGCTTCCATGACTTGTTAACCTTTTTCATAAAAATGTTCCTCAATTTTCGTATAAAAAGTAGGCGTGTCTGTTGACAAACTCCACCATTCATCATCCTAAATAGCATGACACTATAGAGAATATTTGTGTTAAAATTTATTCAAATCCACAGACGGAGAGGATATATCTGCCACGCCTACTACGGTTCGTTAAGAACCGAAGAACATACATAATATAGCTTTTTACCTTTGGTTTTAGTGTATAATAAGAGAAAGCAATGCGAAGTCAGTCGCATAAAAGTTTTGAGTCTTTTTAAACTCACTCTTTGATAAATTGAAGGATTCTCTTTCCATTACAGCGTCTGATGTCATATTTTTGAAAGCTTAAAATGGCCTCTTGACTACAATACTTAACCTGACTAGATTTTCACCCTCATCCATGGTGGAAATAGTACCATATATTGGAGTTTTGATCTTTATTGCGTGAACCCACTCTGACCTGCTTGGAAAAGACTTCATCCAAATATCCTAAATACGGAATTCAGTCATGCAGTCAACAGCGTACATATTCTGTTTTAAATTTACTGACTCCTTGATACCCACCCCCTCTCATTTTTAAGAAGTGCGTGTGCATTTAAATAGACGTCTTTTTATTTTATTATTTTTAACAGTTCGTAACTGTTTAGTTGTTCACGATACCAGATTTCTCAGCAATCCAGTCCAAGTAGGACGTGATGCGTACGAATCCATTAGGATAGCCCTCTTCGCAACCACCACTGCTAACGAAA
Organism: Myopa testacea; assembly: GCA_949629155.1. Taxonomy (NCBI): domain Eukaryota; kingdom Metazoa; phylum Arthropoda; class Insecta; order Diptera; family Conopidae; genus Myopa; species Myopa testacea. The sequence goes on from OX451348.1 coordinate 27,500,821, forward strand.
GACGATACACCAATTTGCGTACGGGAACCGTCCGCCAACACCAATGGACCACCAGAATCGCCGAAACATATTGAAGTGACATCCTCAGATCTTGTGCATATACGAGTATTCGATAACATATTCATATTACGGAAATACTTTGAGCATTCTTCGTTCGTTATAACTGGAAGCTGGGCCCAGCGGAGTATATATGGGTTATGTTCTTCTTCTAAAGGGAGAGTAACGGTGTTTATTCTGCTACTCTCGAAGTCGTCGAATTTATTAATATACTAACCTCTACCATGTCTTCCCCAACCTGAAGCGATAGCCAATTTTTTAACATACGTTGGATAGGTACTGGATTTCTTCGGCAGATTAACGGGTTGAATATATTCTGAAATAAAAGTGTTCAATTATCATGCCCATTCCAGGAAATATCCAGTTTCATGGAAAATATCCAGGAAACTAACCATTAAATTGAATTACGACTGGTAACTTTATTAACGAAATGTCGTTGAACAAACGATCTCCTTCATACTTTTCATGCAGTATCACATTTTTTTTAGATACAAAAATTCTATTCTGGTTCGATTCAGTGGAGTCATTACGATTCAAAGCACCTAAATAAACGTCGACACCCTTAGTTCTATAAATAAGGAAAGGTATGTCAATTCTTTAAACTTGATTCTATCAACTTGCTCCAGACATTCTTACATTCCATAAGTGCAGTGAGCAGCCGTCAGCACCCAGCGATTGGAGATAATGGAACCCCCACACACGTAACTACCACTGTTCTTATAGAGATACAATCCAGCCTGATAGGGAAACTGTTGGGGTACAGCTTCGTTGCCGTTGACGATGCGTGAGGAAGCCTTATTCTGCAGTTGTCGGTTGACAGATATCCTTGGGTCATCTTCGAAACTCTTGAAGGCACCCCTATCAACACTAAGCGCGTGGGCAGCAACAGCAGCAGCAAATAAGCAAATAATTAGTATCAAATGCATGTCGTATAACGAAATACTGAAGAAACTATAAATCCGGAGCGGATTTATATATAGATAATTTAGTTTCAAATCATTAACTTATCAACATTTTTTAAATTAAGATCATGGTACTGATTTCTGAAACAAACACCTCTAAAGATTTATATACATATGTACATATGTACATACAATACTCGACAAATTCAGAACGAATTAAGAGCCAGAAGGTTATGCGTAGCTAGCTTTAAACTTATCAGTTGGATCCACTTCATCGTTCAGATAAAGTTTTCCAAGAAAACCCCATATAGGCTACGTATTAGTGCTGTCGTAATTCAATTTAATTTGTGTTGAATGTGATTTTTGAGATTACGCGTACTGCTGCTCGAAGCGTCGAATTATAAATTTTAAAAAAGTTTTTGCACGCATATAACGAAACAACTTGGGAAGTCCAGGTTGAAGTTGCTATTTCAATGTATACGGAAAAAGTAGGGAATAATATTAAATGATCCAATAGTATAGAAAGAGGGAATGTGTGAATAGGGCAAATAGGACAGTACAATATGTGGTGATGACCAAACTGTGTCTGGTTTGAACAGATATCATTAATTTTCCTTTAACTGCGTGTCAAGAACATTCTATCTTCTTTTAGAAGTCCCTCACTTTAGTGCTAAATACCAAAAGAGGAGGAAATTTTCCAAGAAAAAAGAACAACCATTAATTTTAAGAACAAATAACAAGTACAGAAATAGTAAATAAGCACCGTTGGTTGTGTATTCATTTTCTTCTACATCCTGAACTTTTTAGTTTCGGAAAGCGAGCTCTATAAAATACATTTTAAGAAAACTATGCTGAGAGTATATTTTCCTTCTTCTGCAATACTTTTTCTCCTATAGCCATACTATATCTATGTATATCTGCCACAACCAACTCTAACAAGCCTTATCCTTAATAACATTGAAATGTATCAACGACGTTGAAATGTATTGAAATTGACAATTAATTGAATTGTATTGAAATTAATAATGGTAAGTAAGAATAAAATTGACCCTCTACCATCCACCTTACTCCCTCTTATACTCCTTCGACTACGAATTGATTCGTCGTCGTCAATAACGAAAAATTGCATTCCTTTGCTACTGATTCAAGGGAGAGTACAAGATGTCCGGATCGCAAACAACGTTAAACCGATTTCAGTGACATGTCTTCTCTGCTCTTCTTTTACTGCCATCTTTTCTTCTTCGTCTTCTTCTTCTGGCTCTTCTCCCTTTTCAAGGAATTTAATATCGTTGTGCTGTGAATTTATTGCTCACTTGTATGGCAATTTATATTGATGTAGCGTCCGCCGATTATTTATTAGGACCAAGGACCAAGAATTGTCACAAACATGCAAACAGACACAAACCCAACATTAGAGAGCTTCAAATTTAAAAAAACAAATAATAGAAACTGTGAGCTTTAAAAGAACACAAAATCATGTTATAAGTTATAACATACCATGAAACAATCCAAATGACAGATAAAATGACAAGGAGACACACTTAAGATCCAGAGAAAATTCCAAGGAAGGTGCGATGCTGCTTCACACTCAACGAGCGCAAAACTTCGACGGAGCTCAGCATCATCTCTCAGCGTGCGCTGTGCGTTGAGATGAAAAAGTAGTACTTGTGTCATGTTGTTGATGGTCTTCGTTACTCCTTCGATAGCTGTCACTTAAGGTAAAGAATATGTTAGTCCTTAAATATCCACCCTCACCCCTACTGCCCCAAACACACACACACATACACACATACTGCTGTGCTGCAATGTTTTGTTGTAGTCGGAATCGGCAGCGTCGCCTTTCAAATTGTCTTTTTTTTTTTTTTATTGAGGTAGGAGTTCTTAGTCATGCTCTTAACTCTTAAAAAGAGAAATATGGCAACATTTACGCAACTCTGACAGAAAACACAGTGATGACCACAATCATTCATTTGTAGGTATTCCACTTAATTAAAAAACAAGGAAACCCTTTCATTAAATTCTAAGCTAAGCCAGCGATATCCTCGAACTGGCCAACAACAATGGTCAACCATCAGTGGCAGCAACAACTACCACAACAACAAAAGCCACGCGCATTGTTTGTTGAGATTTGTGAGAAAATTAAATTCTTTTGTTCAGAGCTGGAAGGGGAGGGAGGGGGAAGGGGCTGCTGGTCCAGGCGGAGCTGAGGGAAAGTCGTATAATATTCACGAACGCAGCGGAAATAAACGACGGAAAAATATTCTTAAGTGGATGACGAGATGAGGGTGGACACAAGGAAAGTAAAACTGCGGCACCACACAATCATCGTCGTTGGCGATTCCTTGGAGAGCTGCGAGCTGAGCAGTGAAAGAAACAACAAAAAAATCACAACGAAGAAGAAAACGAAGTCGTCATAGTTTTGGCGAAAAGGAAGGCGGACTCGAAGGATTACGATCCTCTGTGCACCGCTCCTTGACTTAATGATGATAATTTATTTCGATGAAAAGAACAGGAAGCGCAGGAATCGCAGGAATGGCAGGAAACGGAACTTGAAAAAGGCGGCGCCATAACAAAAAACCAGCCCGGCTTTTCAACTTCTTTTTCAACATTTTTGGTCATCTCCGAGCAGGTGATGAGCTTAAATTAGGTGCGAATAGGATGCGGTGATGGTGGATGGCGGAGGAGGACGAAGCGCACGCAAGAAGACGCAACGCTGCCAGTTAATTTGCAAGATTGTAGCATTCCTTCCGGTGCAGAATTTCTGTTGTAATGGATTCTTATGGACTGGTGAGTAGCTCCAAATGGCTTTTTCTGACTTTTGCTCGCGAGTCGAGAGGCAGATGCAATTTGCTTGGCTCGCGGCTCATTTAAAGTACATTTAAAATATTTAAATTTAAGTTTTTGAGTCGTTCTTCTAAAATTATTCCCTTCTACTGCCTCTTCTTCTCCATCGTGTTCTCTTGCCCACATTTGGCGAATCTGCACAACAAGGGCAACAACAAAAACAAACCAATCAAATATTAAGAAGCCATCGATAGAAATGAGCCATCATATGAAGAATTTCCCAATAAATATAATTGTATATAAATATAAATATATAAATATAATTGTATCAAAAGCAATAACTGCGAATAATGGCAGGATTTAGGATTTTCTTCACCTTTTTTATATTTTTTTCCTTACATTTCGGCTTTATGGTAGAAAGTTTGCTTGTTTGCGCGAAATTCAAACAAGGGAACCATGAAGAGAGAAATGAGACCGGTCTTTAATCGGTACAAGGTACGAAGATGCTAATGCTTGAGCTGATTACAAGAAAAAAAGACCAAGAATCCAAGACTCTCGCTAAGAAGGACGGAACTCTAAATTATGGAAATGTTGGGTTTTCAGTGTACGAATGGTTGTAATCGGAACACTCACGTAGGTCGATAGAGCTCACCGCATGTCGACAGGCTAACTTGTTCATTAAGCAAACGCTTCGCGGAGGGCAGGAGACTGCTGTTAGAAGCAATCGTCTTAGCTGGCTTATTTCTCTGATTCACGGTTTACGGCAATTTCAGGTATCATCTCCACAAGATAAGTTTTGCATTTAAGTCTGCCGACTCCATGATATCCACCCCCTCTGATTTAAGAAAAAATGCGTGTGCATTTAAAAAACATGTTTTTATTTTACTTATTGTAACAGTTCGTAACTGTTTAGTTGTACACGATACGGGTTTTCTCAGCAATCCAGTCCAAGTAGGATGTGATGCGTACGAATCCATTAGGATAGCCCTCTTCGCAACTCCATTCGCTACCGAAAGATGATACACCAATTTGCGTGCGCGAACCGTCCGCCAAATGAAATCCTCAGATCTTGTGCATACACAAGTATTCGATAATATATTCATATCAGGGAAATACTTTGAGCATTCTTCGTTCGTTATAACTGGAAGCTGGCCCTAGTGCAGTATATTCGGGTTTTTGTTCTTCTTCTAAAGGAAGAATATTGGTGTTTATTCTACTATTCTTGAAGTCGTCGAATTTATGTACTTACCTTTAGCATGTTGTCCCCAACCTGTCGCGATAGCCTATTGGCCAATATATGTTGGGTATGTACTGGATTTCTTTGGCAGGTTAACGGGTTGAATACATTCTGAAATAAAAGTGTTCAGTTATCATGCCCATTTAGAAAAAATCCAGGAAACTAACCATTAAAGTTTAAGTAAGTTTAAGGTAAGTTTATTAACGAAAGATCATTTAACCAACGACTTTGATCATAGTATAGTAGTTGTTTTGTAGTAGTAGTTTTCGTGCAGAATCACATTTTTTTCAGACACAAAAATTATCAGTTGATTCGCTTCCGTGGAGTCCAAACGATTCCAAGCTCCTAAATAAACGTTAGACACTTAGTTCCATAAATAATGAAAGGTATGTCGATTCTCTAAACTTCATTCTGTAAACTTGCTCCAGACATTCTTACATTCCATAAGTGCAGTGGGCAGCCGTTAGCACCCAGCGATTGGAGATAATGGAACCTCCACACCAGAATGTAGAGATACAATATAGAGATACAATTCAGCCTGACAGGGGAACTGTTTGGGTGCAGCTTCCTTCCCATTGACGTTGCGTAATGAAGCCTCATTCTGAAGCTCTCTGTTCACAGATATCCTTGGGTCTTCTTCAAAACTCTTGGAGGCACCCCAATTAACATCAACCGCGTGGGCAGCAACAGCAGCAACTAAACAAATAATTAGTATAATATTCATGTCTAAATGCAAAATACTGAAGAAAATATAAATCGGGTGCAGGTTCATATAGACATAATTTAGTTTCAAATCATTAATTTATCAACATTTATAAATTACGATCGTTACACTGATTTCTAAAAACAAACATCTATGGATTAATATACATATGTATGTACATACAATACTCAACAATTTCAGAACGAACGAAGACCAGAATGTTATGCGTAGTTAGCTAAAAACTTATCAGTTGGTTCAGATAAAATTTTACAAGAAAAACCAAGTAAGCTACGTATTAATGCTATCGTAATTCAATTTAATTTGTGTTGGATGTAATTTTTGAGATTACACTTACTGCTTCTCGAAGCGTCGAATTATAAATTTAACAAAAAAGGTTTTGCACGCATATAACGAAACAACTTGGGAAGTCCAGGTTGATGTTGCTATTTCAATGTATACGGAAAAAGTAGGGAATGATATTAAATGAACCAATAGTATAGAAAAAGTGAATGTGTGAATAGGCAAATAGGGCAGTACAATATTTGGTCATGACCACACTGTGTCTGGTTTGAACAGATATCATTAACTTTCCTTTAACTGCGTGTCAAGAACATTCTATCTTCTTTTAGAAGTCCCACACTTTAGTGCTAAATTCCGGAAGAGAAGGAAATTTTCCAAGTAAAAAGAACAACCGTTAATTTTAAGAGCAAATACCAAGTTCAGAAATCTTCTTCTTCATCTTCTTCTTCATCCTGATATTTTTAGTTTTCTGCAGTTTATGAATTCTATGATCACGATCATGTATATTCTTCCACATTCGGATGTAGGGTAAAAAATGCCTATTTTTATAAGTGCTATTAGTTATATTTGTACATATACGCGTACCATACACCCAGCGAAATAATTATAAAGGCACTTACATTTTTTTTATTTTTAAAACTTATTAATTAAAAAAATTTAATTCATATTTACGTTTAAAATAAAACAAAATAATAACCAGAAAGAGTGTTAACTTCAGCCTGGCCGAAGTTCATATACCCTACACACGTTTACTTAAAAATTAGGCGTGGCAATGGTCTAATTTTTTTCCTTTTCAATCTCAAATAGCCTGTGATGGCAGAAAATATTCGTGCCATATTTGGTGAAAATATCTCTATTCGTGCTCCTGTAATCGAGTTTTATTTAATTAGTGGGCGGACCACGCCCATTTGTGGTAGTCTTTTTTGGTCAGAGACAGTGGACTTCTGGACAAAATTTCAACCGCAAATTCGTTCTACAAGCTGAGAAATTGAGCTATAAGCATGGATGAATTTATATTCACTATAAAAAGTGGGCGTGGTAATGGTCCGATATTGCCTATCAATACCAATGAATTTCTAATGTTAGGCAATATTCGTGCCAAATTTGATTAAGATATCTCTATTCGTGCTCCTGTAATCGAGTTTTATTTAAATAGTTTGCGGACCACGCCCATTTTTTGTGATCTGATTTGGTCATGGACAGTGGACTTCTGGACAAAATTTCAACCGCAAATTCGTTCTACAAGCTGGGAAATTGAGTTATAAGCATGGATGAATTCATATTCACTATAAAAAGTAGGCGTGGTAAAGGTCCGATTTTGCCCATTTTCAATAGCGATGAGTTTCTAATGATAGACAATATTCGTGCCAAGTTTGAAGAAGATATCTCTATTCGTTCTCTTGTAATCGTGATTTCCACAGACGGACAGACAGACAGACAGACGGACGGACATGGCTAAATCGACTCAGGAGGTCACGCTGATCAAGAATATATATACTTTTCTATACCTCTCACGCCTCCTTTAATGCGTTACAAACGGAAGGAGTAAGTGAATATACCCTATTCACTTCGTGTGTAGGGTATAAAAAGGGTGCGAAATAATAATAAAGGCACTATAGGCGATTTTATATATGTAAGTGAAACCTTTTTAAGTTTTATTAGTTTTTTAAAAAAGTTTTATTTGCTTATAACCGTTCTATTCTACGATTAGCTTAAGACTAACTTAAAGAAGAATATCTAACAATTCTTATAGCTTAATAATATTCTGCTCAGCTACTCCTCTGCTGCTGCTATCTCCGCTGCTGTTGTCTGTTGTGCTCTTCTGCAGTATCGGCGTCAGCATATTCTATAGAATTTGGCGATTGGCAGGATGAAACTCGATGCCTTCTACGTGACATTTGGCATTTTACATGGCATGAGGTGTTAAGTTGATTCGTGTGAAGATTTTGGATTTTCTAGGTGTGAACTTATATAAGGGCTTATATGGTTAAAGCTTAATATAGGGTTTTCCAATAAGAGGTGTAATTTTGAATAGCTATGGTCCTGTAAGCGTGGTCGTGGTGGCCATTTGGCTGATGTTGTTTTTCATTATTAACGGCATACTTTCCTCTTTATTACGAAATAAACATGCGATAATTTATCTCAAAAAATGGCATTTTTCTTTGAATATCAAAATTACACCTCTTATTGGAAAACCCTTTATGATGTATGTCCACCATTATTACTGATGACGGATGTAGGAAAGATCTATTTTATTCCATTCTTCTTTAATTTTGCCTCTCAGCTGCCAAACATTCTGAAACTGGCATCCCTGGATAAAAACTTTGTGTGATGACATGGACCACAGATTTTCTACCGAATTTAAATCGGGACTGAGTGCCGGCCATTCCAGTGTTTTGATTTTTCGCCATTTCAAAAACTCTTTTGTTCGATTCGAGCGATGGATTGCAGCATTATCTTGTTGAAAAATGTATTATCGACCCGCAATTTCTTCTCCAAAAACTATTAAAACTTCATCCAACATCCGTCTGAGACGCTTTTGCTTGGGAGCTAATTTGGAACGCCAATACTTGTCCGAACCATCTGGGCCATCCAAGTTGAAGTTTTCTTCATCGCTGAACACCGTTTCCCACTCGTCAACCCAACCCATTTTGTGCCTTCGCGACAGCGCAGGTTTTCTGCATTTCTTTTCATACGCGAGGTTCAAATCCTCATAATCTGCTGGACACGATGTTTTCCCACTTCTAAGCCCGTTTGGCCAATAATTTGATTGGCACACAAATTTTATTTTGTAGCCAACTTCTTTATTTGCCTTTTTGCTCTCGCGTTGACTAACGCACAGTGGCTAGTTTTTCAACTCAGCGGCCAAAAGTCCTTTTTTTCAATGTCACCGATTTCAAAATGAGTTAGCTCATATGAAAGTAGAAACCTGAAAACGTAGGAAGCCAAAAAATAAACGCTTTATCTTGATTACTTCATTAGTAACTATGCAATAAAATAGTGCACTTTTTATTTTCAACTAAAATAAACACATTTTTTAAACTTTTCCTACATTTAGATATCCATATCTCTGTCAATATTTCAGATATTAAGTTCCGGTCCTTTTTATTAAGTTCTTGGATATATTCGTTGTGAAATGTTGTTACAATTGAGTAAAACTGTGGATAGTTATTACGTATCAAGAATTGCAGAAATATTCCAATCTTGGTTAAATTTCGTCGTATTGTGGAGAAGGAATTCTTTGCTCCGAAATACTCCAAAACGAATTTTACACCATTGTAAAGTTGATAGTTTTCTCTAAAAGCCTATACCCCCTTATGATTGCATCGGTTTGCCCCCCTGGACACTAGAGCCCATTATATGAGTCAAAGTCACACACTGCAAACGTTTGTAACATGTTTTCCGTTATTTCTTCTTTGTTAGTGTTATACTTTTCTTTCAAATTATGTGTATATTTCAAAGTATGGAAAAGTACTGGGATAGTTTGTTTACAGTAATTAGGTTTTTTTTAATTATCAGGTAATTAGCTCTTACAGCATATGTACTGTAAATGTGAACAGATTATTGCTTTCATTGGAAGCGACCTATGTGAAAAGTCTTCGCGATTGCAACCTTACCCTCCTTTGTAAGTGGGGATGTGACGGATCATCTGGCCAGAAGCAGTATAAACAATTTCATGCAGATAATTCAACAGACACCAATTTTTTCATGATATCTTTCGTTCCTTTGCGATTAAGGAGGAATAGCACTAAGGCTGAACCGTCAATCGACAAATTTGTACCGATTGATGTATGGAAGAAACCTTCATCGACAAAATATTGTAGACCAATTAAATTTGCATTCAAAAAGAAGACTAAAGATGTGATAACCGAAGAAGTTAATAAAATAAGGAGGCAAATTGATGAACTTCAGCCGTGGCTATTTGAGTATCATGGCCATATTATTCAAGTAGATTTCAAACTTCTGCTCACCATGATTGATGGAAAAGTCGGACAAGCCTTAACTAATACTAAGGCATCCTCTAGCCTTATTATATGCCATCAAACCGCGGTTAAACTCAGCCAACCAACAGATGACAATTACTATATTCTGAAGAGGCATACGAATTCGGATTGTCGCCTCTTCACACTAGAATTCGTTTCATGCAACATATACTCAAATTAGGCTATGATTTAGAATTCGGAGCAACAGGAACGGTTAGAGAAAATGTAGGGAATAAGGAGAAACGGAAGCCGAAAAAAAGCCAAATACAGGAACAATATCGTGAAATAGGGCTAATAATTGACCAGCCAAAACAAGGAGAGGGAAATACGAATGATGGAAACACCGCTAGAAGTTTTTTCTCAGATCCTGAGACGGCAGCTTTGATTACAGGAGTGGACGTTAAATTAATTAAGCGATTCAAAGTAGTAATAGAAGTTATAGCATGCAGCAGGATGATTGGTGCCAAAAAATTTGGTGAATATGCAGAGAAAACCGCAGAAAATTACAACGAAAAATATCCCTGGAGGAATATGCCATCAACCATTTGTTGCAGATGATGGCTGAAAAAGAAAAAATAAAAGAATAAATTAATTAAGAAAACACACTTAGCCAATTATGCTCCGAATTCTACTCCTGTCAACGTATATAAAAATAAAACGTCAAAGTTTACTGCCGTACCGACACTAGTAGACTTTCTCTCTCTGATCTCCTCATTTTCTTTCTCCACGCTCAGTGTTCTCTCCGTTTATTACAAAATACATTTTTCACCACAACTTTGCTTGCCGCCACGGCTATACCAACAACTCTTTAGCTTAGAGAGCGGCGAGAATAGCAGTTCTAGTTGTGAATTGCCAGTCAAAAATTGAAAGACAACAACACCAACATGCATGAAATGAAAGGGGTTGTGAATGCGGAAAGTGAAAGATTAGCGATCAGCTAACGAACATGACCTCCTGGTAGGGTAGGCGAATTGGAAGGAAGAAAATTAGGGAAAATGTCCGTCCGATAGAAAGATCGAGAATAATTTTTTTTAGAAAAAGAACGGACAGAAAAATAGCTTAGCAACAGCGGAAAATACATATATTTCTTTTATAAATGGGAAAAGTTCCGCAAACAGATGCAGAGAAGTCAGGGAGTTCAGAAGCGGAAGCAGAAATGCAGGGAAGAAACAAAGGTGTCAAGGAAAATCTCGGACAGCCGAACAGCGATTGAATAATGAGCTGTGATCAAGTATGGTTTAAAATATAGACATAAGTTTAATGGCATAGCAAGAACAAAAAAAAATTCTAAAGTCTGTAAAAAATTTGAAAATATTAACGCAGTGAACAAAATACTTGGAATAAAATTGGAATTCTTTGACTTTCATCAAAGATATCAGATTAGAGGCGACACCAAATAAGCAGCATCCTATCGAGGATCAAGGTTCCTGATGAACACCGGAGACGGCAGAGACAGATTCCAGAGTAGAGAAATCACTGAAAGTAAAAAAAAGTACCGTGTACCCAACTGCAAAAAGAGGAAAAAACCAGATAAACCTTATATTAAGAAGAATTATAAAAAAAAGAAAGATTATATCAATATTATATATATTAAATCAATGTTATACATATATGTATACATTAAATAAAATACATTAATATAAATCGTATTTCATTTTCTTGATGAATTCAAGAAAACCAGCAACAAGAAAGCAAAAAAAAAAAAAGTCTAAAAGTCGTATAAACTAAATTTCAAATGAAATTGGTTGAAATTGGTGATTTGTGTGTTGCAGCGCCGCTTAGTTTATTTCATGCATTAAATACTTAAATTACTAAATATAGCGTACCTAATTACCTAACAAATATATCAATCTACATATAATTTGCCAAGTTTATTCTATATTTTGGCAACGTTTGTTGCCAAAAAAAACAAATTTATAAGGTTTTCATCAATTGAAATTAACCACTATTATAATATTTTCGTCTACCATCACTAAAATTTGTATCTTGTGCGCAAACCTTTTTGGCAAATAACAATGGCTGTAAAATAAACGTATAGTCCGGTGACCGCGACGTAAGAGCAAGACGAGACGAGTTCCGTGACTCTTGGAATAGGTCTGTTACGTCGTCGTGACTCGTCAGAGACGATTGTCGTCTTAGTCACCGTGACTCTTGGAATAAGGCTGTTAATTCTGCCGATATTGATATTGCGAAATATGAAAACTGCGAAATAATGGAAATTGCGACACGCGCCAACACCGACCCACTTCGGGGTTCGGTCGACGGGTGCGTCAACCGAGCCAACGGGAAAACAAGAAAAGATTCGAACGGGAGTCTAAAAAATATATCAGAACGACGAGGTCGTAGTGCAGTCTGATCAAAATCTTGTAATAAACGTAAGTCGCGTATAAAGTCGGGATTGAGTTAATTGTTCTAAGTTATATTAATTAATAAATTGTGCTAATAAAAATAGTTTATGTAAAGTGTAGTTACTAAAACGAAACGTAGAAATAAATAAATAATAAAGATAGAAAACAAATGCAGTTTAATTGAAAGAGAGATATTAGAAGACCACCGCGATTGGTACTATATCTTGAAGATTATTTTCAATAATTTGCTCGCTAAATAAGGAATTTTATGAATGTGTTACGTGACCCCTGTTTTGTACTCATCGGCTACGGCTTGACTAATCGCCCCAGCTAGCTCTATTTGCAGGGTGGAGTTGTTGACCCGTCAAGCCGTCCGTAGGGATGTAACAATAACTTATAACTAAAACTTTCGCTATTTCTCCATTTTTTAACCCTTCAACCCTCTGACGGTTCATCCTATTTACCCTCCCTTCCATGTCCCCATTTCCTCCCCACCTCTTTAGAACACTCAGCAATTCATATTTTTTAATTTCTTTAATTCAACAAAATGTATTAATTATATACAGGGTGTTTCGTTTCAAACAGTTTGACCGACTACTGCTCATACACATCGGGTCGAAGCTGATCGGAGCCGGAGCTGCTCACTAGCTCTGAGCTCGGAGCTGCTCACTATCTCTGAGCACGGAGCAGCTAATTTGCTCACTGCTCGCAACTGATCGGAGCAGTGAGCATGGAGCTGCTCACTATCTCTGAGCATGGAGCAGCTAATTTGCTCACTGCTCGCAACTGATCGGAGCAGTGAGCACGGAGCTGCTCACTGATGTTATTGTTTTTTGCTCAGGCTCGCTCGTGCTCTCGTAAGCAAATGCTCTTTTGAGCGAGTCGGAGCGAGCAGGAGCAAAAAAGAGTGAGCATTTACGAACCCTGTTTCAAACACGGTAACAAGGTAAGTTTATACTATTCAAATATTTCTAATACAATTTTACTTCTTTTTACAATAACTAAAGAAGTAAGAACTAAGGCCTCCCAGTTCGTTTGGTTTTTCCGTATTCGCTACCCATTTTCACAAAACTATCGATGACGCAGCTGGACCTATTCAAGCGCTTTGCAATCTCTCGATTAGACAATCCTAGTTGACGATTAGATTTTTCCCTTTTCCTCTTCGGTTAATGACTTACCACGCGGCATTTTATAGTTTTTAACTAAATATAAAAATTTTGTTTTAATAATTGGATCAAATTCTTTAAAATTCATTTAGAAAGAAGATAGTTACTCTTACTTGTTTCTTTATGCGCTGAAAACTTGCAAATAATTGAGTTTTGTGCCTTGCCTTTATATTTATTTCGCACTAAAAACTGTACAAATTATTTCGCTGGGTCTATTTGTATAATTATTATTATTTACTTATTTTTCAACAACTCTTTAGTTGATCCCTACACGGGTTTTCTCAGCGATCCAGTCCAGATACGATGTGGTGAGTGTAAACACATTAGGGAATTTCAAACTGCATCCATATTGGCTAATGAAGGACAATGTACCAATTACGGTATGCGACCCGTCCGCCAAAACCAATGGGCCACTCAAATCACCTTAACATGCTTCGGTACCAAGCTCAGTATCCGTGCAAATATTCCTTGATGTAACCAAACCCTTAGTAAAAGCTCCAGCGCAATTTTTGTTTGGTAAAACTGGGTTCTGGATCCAGCGCAGTATATTAGGGTTGTGCTTTTCTTCTGCAAGTTTTATGATATTAATGTGCTTCCGCCGATTTCGTAGACTGTTTTTACTTACTATAACTATGAAATCCCCGTGGGCGTATATTGAATAGATCTCGGATTTCTTTGGCAAATTAACAGGTTGAACGTATTCTGGAGAGAAAGAGTTCTATCCTCTGCTTAATCTTATCCCTATAACGTAATATAAAAACTTACCAGTGAATTCAATTATAACTAATAACTTTATCAAAGCGATATCATTCAATAGAGTCATGCTGTTAAACATTTGGTGCATAACTAAACTAACTTTTAGGTACAAATATGATGAATTGGTTCGGTTCGAAAAAGGAAAAACGCTGCCAGGCCCCTAAATAAACATCGACACCGTGGGTTCTATAAATATTGCAACATATTTCCATTCTCTAAACTTATCGATTCTATAAACACGCTTCAGACATTCTTACAATGAATGAGTGCAGTAAGCAGCCGTCAGCACCCAGCGGTTGGAAATAATGGAACCGCCACACCAGTAAGTTCCATTATTCCTGTAGAGTACCAATCCAGCCTGATAGGGGAACTGTTTGGGTTTAGCTTCTTTGCCATTGACGATGTGTCAGGAGCTTTATTCTGTAGTTGTCTGTTCACAAATATCCTTGGGTCATCTTCGAAACTCTTGAAGGCACCCCAATCAACATCAAGCGCGTGGGCAGCAACAGCAGCAAATAAGCAAACAATAAGTACATATCACCTTCATGTCTAACAGCTAAAGACTGAAGGAAGTATAAATCCACAGGTGTTTTATATAGTGGTACATAATTTACCTCCAAATCATGAACTTATCAACATTTATAAAGTAAGATCGCGATACTGATTTATGACACAAAAACCTTTGTGGATTAGTACACAATATTTCATAATTTCAGAATCAACTAACAACCGGATGTGATATGTTATACAAAAGTTAGTCACAAGCTTATCTGTTCAGAAATTCCACTTAATCGTTCAGATAAAGTTCTCCATTGAGAAAATATGTACAGTAAGACCCCGCTTAACGCGGCGGATACGTTCCATCAAAGTAGAGCGTAAAGCGAAACAGCGCTAAACGAGGCTATCTTAGCATGTAAATAATGGGGAAGATGGATAGAAAATTGGTTAGGTATTAAATTTAATAATTATGTTTATCTCGTAAAGGTGATGGAATGAATGTTCAAAAGTTTTGTTGTGCTTTAATTGATTGTTCACTATTTAATTTTAATGTAATGTGAGATGTACAAAATGTGTGTAAATATGAATGTGAATATGTTGTTTGGGGTTGTCTGTGGACGACTTTCTTGTTTTACGATCGCAGCTAGAGTGCCGAAGCGAAGGATGTCGCTCCTGAGCGTCGGCCGTTCACTCGTCCACCCACGACTCCGTGGTGAGAAGCTCGCAGTCGAGTTTCGGGTCGCCTCTTCTAAGCCACGACATGTCAGCAGGCGGAGAGGCCGCTGACAAGCGCAGTCAGAAGAGGCGAGCGGCGTTTGGCGTAAACAATTATGTTTTTTTTTTAAATAAAAATAAAACCAAACATTTATTTTTTACAAATATAAAAACATTTGTGGGCTTCCAACTTTAGATTTGGACAACTAGATGAGAAATTCAGGTCTCAAATTGGATGCATTAATATTAATTTAAAAACTAGGCGTGATAATGGTCCGATTGTCTCAATTTTCGATATCGAAGAGCCTCTACACGAGAGAGAATATTTCGTGCCAAATGTCATTCGTTTTCCATAGACAGCTGTATTGACAGACAGTTCGACTGGAGGACAGACAGACAGACAGGACCAAATCGACTCAAGAGGTAACGCTGACAAAGAATATCCTTTTCACGACTTGTCAATACCTACCGCCTCCTTTGATGCGCTACAAACGGAAGATCAAAGAGAATAGCGCTGCCTTCGGGTGTAGGGAATACAAATTCAGCGAACCTAAAAAACCGGAAAAGTTAAGATTGATTATTTGAAAGTATATGAAAACAGTACAGAATAATATTAAAAGAACTCTAAATAAAATAACGAAAAACAAGTGATTATTTTTAATAATCGACAGGTGAACCTACGAAAAACGAAGACTTTTGCTTCATTAGTTGATGGGCGGAGAACGGAACGGAGAATAAGGTAAAAGAACATTTAAAAATGTGCTTTGTGCTTCATGCACAAAGGCTCACCCAAAGACAAGTGACCAATTATGTAATGTGCTAATGTTATGGCGCCATTTATAATTATTCTCCATGCACGAGTCTCAGAATTACGAGTAGCATACGCGGCGTACTCAGAATCGGCCAACGGAAGAAACCCAAGGTGAGCAACATCAAAATCAAAATCAGAAATCGAACAAGAATACAAAATAGAACAACAACAAGAAACAGCAGAAGAATTAGATGTACGAGTATGTAATCACAGAGGAGGGCGACTCATCTTCCTTGATGCTTCAGCATAATAAATACTGAAGAAAACTAACATGCTTTCAAAACTAACTTACTCTCAGAAGCTATCTGGTAAAAGTATTGAAAGGATTTGGTGACGAAGCGGAGATCACACACGGAGCTCCACAATGCTTCGAAATTCTTGGGCCATTGCTTTACATCATTCATACAAATCGAACAATTAGCACAAATGTGAACATCACAACAGTTGATTGGAAATCTTGATCAATGTACATTTTTAGTGTCCAGATTTTCAATTTTGAATGTTCCTTGAAATAAGTTGTTTCTTAAAGTTTCGATAATATAAATACATAATAAAAAACTGTGCATCCACTTCAATACTTCAAACTTAAAACTCAATCAATTTCAATAAATTTGGTAACATTTATTGTAGGAATAAGCAAGAATTAAGCTAATCAAATAACCTTGATTCCAGTATTTTTCGAAATCCAACCGAGGTACGAAGTGACTCGCGTATAAACGGACGGAAATTCTATTTCACAGCCTCCGGCGCTGCCAAAAGCAGTGAGGCCAACCAAATAAATGCCTCCTCTGTGTAAATATGTCAGCGGTCCTCCTGAATCGCCATCGCAGGTGCCAATGCCGCCGCTACCATCGGTACAGATGTGATTGCGGAGCCGCACCAATCCGTGCAGGTAGAAACACGCGCACTGCCGCTGCCCCATAACCGGCGCATCGATGGAGTACAACAAGTAATCGGAGTCCGTTTGGTTGTCGCTAGTGCGGCCCCAACCTGAAGCGGTGGTGATTTCGCCTTCCAGGAAGGCTTGTGTCATGTAGCTAGGCGCCAGCGCAATCGTCTGCACGGCGGCCGAAAGTTGGACCGTGGTTGAGAGGTGGATGACAGCGATGTCGTCTAGCACCGGGCCGAGTGGAAAAAATCCTTCGTGTATATGAAAATCCTTTCGGGTCACATTGTAAACGGTGGCCGCCGTGCTGCTATCGGCGAATATGTTGGAGCCTAAAAACACCTTCCCCAACGTAGAGCTGCAAAACAACCAACCAAAGACAAAATTAAATTTTATTATAGCATTTACAACAGTTGAGGTTTATAATATGCCCCTCACCCGCCGCCGTAAGCGGCTACTTACCGATACAAACAATGGGCAGCTGTTAGAACGTGGTGCTGCGTCAGGAGCGCTCCACCGCATTGTATGACATTCGGTACCTGCAGCAGCAGCAACCCCACCTGGAAGGGGAACATTCTGGGCTCAGCAATGATGCCACCCGCTATCCGTGTCTGCACTCCTGACGAAGTCTTGCATTTGCTATAATCTTCTGAAGTTCCTAGTTCAGAATCCCAGCGCCAGAAATCGAAGTCGTAGGTACCGAAGAAGAAGCCGTGTCGTTGCCGGGGACCATAAGCAGAAGCAGCAGCAGCCGGTGGACCGGAACATTGCAACACCAAAGCTGCTTGTAATGTCGCTAGTAGAGGTAGCAACATCGTCGCCGTGGCTGGCAAGCAAAACTGCTCGCAAGACGCTGCAGCAACAGCGATTTATAGCTCTCGTAATGATGCCGATATCAACAACATCGTCCACATGTTGGACCTTCGGCGAGGGACACATAATTGGTGTTTTATTGATGATTGATCAAGTGATTATGACGCGTGCTGCACTAAACATAACCACAACAACAGCTGCTGATAATGAAGCGAAACGAATTTTGCACGTCTAAGCCATTTTTTCTTTGATATAATGACTTTTCTTAATGTACTCGTATATGAATGAATAATTAAATGAACTTTAATTGCACTTACTTAATTAAAAATATATTTATTAAGTTCCATTGTTGGTTACTAACAATAGTATATGATATACTTATATAGTATATGTAATCCCTAAGCACCATCTACTGCTGATGTTACTTGAAGGCGCTTCAAAGTAAATAGTTAGGGATTTAGAGGATCTGAGGTGATGTGTCGAAGGGTTCTCTTTCGAGCAGGTTGATAAGAATACAGCGGAACGTAGAAATACAGCAGAAGTGGAGATCGAGGTGAAGTCGTTAAACTCAGCCATGACCCGTGCCTATGAGAGAGCATACCCTCAGACTAAAGTGCATGAAGAGAACTCTGTTTCCTGGTGGAACGGGGTACTGGGATCCATGAAGAGAGAAATGAGGACGGCCTTTAATAGATACAAGGCACAAAGCCACAGCTTGAGATGATTACAAGAAAAAAAGGCGGTTCATAAAGACCCTCCGCAAGCGGAACAGGCAGACGTGGAGGGACTTCTGCTCTAACAAGAAGGATTCCTTGGATGTATATAAACTGCAGAAGCTGATATCTAAGGATCTAGATTCTAAGTTGGGACCTATCCGAAATCAGGATGGGATCTTTCTGGAGACACTGGAGAAGTATACTCAGGAAATAGTGGACAGACACTTTCCTGATAGCACTCGGATCTAGCATGACCTGGATACCGCTGCGCAAGTGACTATGAAGGGGCTAAGAGCGTTGTTGGCGCCGTTACGCGTGCAATGGAACGCTGTTTGGCGTGAAGCTGTTGACATGGTCTATGAAAAGGTCAGCAATGTGTAACATACATGCCGAAGGAAAGCATGTGTAGAGTGTGGGTAATGAGTGCAGAAAAACCGACAAGTTAAGAAGGACGGAACTGCTGACTATTTCTGTGGGCCCGAGCCTAACGTCGCTCTAAGTAATGGGAATGTTGGGGATGCAGTGTACGACTGGTTGCACTCGGAACACTCACGTAGGTCAATAGAGCGCACCAAATGTCGACAACTTGTCGGCTAACTTGTTCATTGAACAAACGCTTCGCGGAGGCCAGGAGACTGCTGTTAGAAGCAATCGTCTTAGCTGGCTTATTTCTCTGATTCACGGTTCACTACAATTTCAGGTATCATCTCCACAACATAAGCTTTGCAATTAAATCTGCACCCTCTGATTTTAAAAAAAATGCGTGTGCATTTAACACGACATGTCTTTATTTTACTTATTGTAACAGGTGGTAACTCTTTAGTTGTTCGCAATACTGGTTTTCTCAGCAATCCAGTCCAAGTAGGATGTGATGCGTACGAATCCATTAGGATAGCCGTTTTCGCAACTACCACCAGGCCCAACGAAAGATGATACACCAATTAGCGTACGCGAACCGTCCGCCAACACCAATGGACCACCAGAATCGCCGTAACATGTTGAAGGTACCAGAAAATTCGTAGATCTTGTGCATATACGATTATTCGATAACATATTCATATCAGGGAAATACATTAAGCATTCTTCGTTCGTTATAACTGGAAACTGGGCCCAGCGGAGTATATAAGGGTTATGTTCTTCTTCTAAAGGGAGAGTAACGGTGTTTATTCTGCTACTCTCGAAGTCGTCGAATTTATTAATATACTAACCTCTACCATGTCTTCCCCAACCTGAAGCGATAGCCCATTGGCCAACATATGTTGGGTATGTACTGGATTTCTTTGGCAGTTTAACGGGTTGAATATAGTCTGAAATTAAAGCGTTTAATTATCATGCCCATTTAGAAAATATCCAGGAAACTAACCATTAAATTGAATTACGACTGGTAACTTTATTAATGAAAGATCATTTAACGATTTATTATGGTGTTCGTGCAGTATCACATTTTCTCTAGACACAAAAATTCTCAGTTGATTCGCTTCCGTGGAGTCATTACGATTCCAAGCACCTAAATAAACGTCGACACCTTCAACTCTATAAATAAGGAAAGGTATGTCAATTCTCTAAACTTGATTCTATCAACTTGCTCCAGACATTCTTACATTCCATAAGTGCAGTGAGCAGCCGTCAGCACCCAGCGATTGGAAATAATGGAACCGCCACACCAGTAATCTCCAGTATTCCTATGGAGTGCCAATCCAGCCTGATAGGGGAAGTGTTTGGGTTTAGCTTCGTTGCCGTTGACGATGCGTGAGGAAGCCTCATTCTGAAGCTCTCTGTTCACAGATATCCTTGGGTCATCTTCGAAACTCTTGGAGGCACCCCAATCAACATCAAGCGCGTGGGCAGTAACAGCAGCAACTAAGCAAGAAATAACTATCAAATGCATGTCGTATAACGAAATACTGAAGAAACTGTAAAACGGAAGCCGGTTTATATAGGAATAATTTAGTTTCAAATCATTAACTTATCAACATTTATAAATTAAGATCGTTATACTTAGGCAATTCACAGTTACCCTCATAAGTCATAAATTATCATAAGTTTAAACAATTTATGACTGTCATAAGAAAATTTGTTGTTGGTTTGTACGAAAATCTATGTTAGTACGATTACAACACTCGCAGGTATGTATTAGGAAAATTTTTAGCACTTCATACAGCGACTGTTCACAGTTTGAAGTCATGACTTGATATCTCATAATTTATGAGGGTAACTGTGAATTGCCTAACTGATTTCTGAAGAAAAACTTCTTTGGATTAATATATGTACATACAATACATAGCCTTAGCTAAAAACTTATCAGTTGGATCGACTTCATGGTTCAGATAAAGTTTTCCAGGAAAAAAACCATTGTTTCGAAAAGCGAGCTTTCGGAAAGCAGACACAAACCCAACATTAGTGAGCTTCAAATTTAAAAAAACAAATTATAGAAACTGTGATCTTTAAAAGAACACAAAATCATGTTATAAGTTATAACATACCATGAAACAATCCAAATGACAGATAAAATGACAAGGAGACACACTTAAGATCCAGAGAAAATTCCAAGGAAGGTGCGATGCTGCTTCACACTCAACGAGCGCAAAACTTCGACGGAGCTCAGCATCATCTCTCAGCGTGCGCTGTGCGTTGAGATGAAAAAGTAGTACTTGTGTCATGTTGTTGATGGTCTTCGTTACTCCTTCGATAGCTGTCACTTAAGGTAAAGAATATGTTAGTCCTTAAATATCCACCCTCACCCCTACTGCCCCAAACACACACACACATACACACATACTGCTGTGCTGCAATGTTTTGTTGTAGTTGGAATCGGCAGCGTCGTCTTTTAAATTGTCTGGAAATAAATGAATGACAGTTTTGTTATGTTTGTTATCATTATTGTTGTCACTGATGCTGCTTCTGCGGTGGGTTGCGATCGTATTGTTGTTGTTGTTATATACTTCTTAACTAACAACAAAAACAACAGCAACTACAACAACGACAACAACAATGTCAACACAAGAGTTGCACTATGATTTATTATCAGATACTTGAGTAACAAGCTCTCTTTTTTTTTTTTTTATACCCTGCATACGAAGTGAGAAGGTATATTCACTTACTCCTTCCGTTTGTAACGCATTAAAGGAGGCGTGACAGGTATAGAAAAGTATATATATTCTTGATCAGCGTGACCTCCTGAGTCGATTTAGCCATGTCCGTCCGTCTGTCTGTCTGTCTGTCCGTCTGTGGAAATCACGATTACAAGAGAACGAATAGAGATATCTTCTTCAAACTTGGCACGAATATTTTCTACCATTAGAAACTCATCGCTATTGAAAATGGGCGAAATCGGACCATTACCACGCCTACTTTTTATAATGAATATAAATTAATCCATGCTTATAGCTCAATTTCGCAGCTTGTAGAACGAATTTGCGGTTGAAATTTTGTCCAGAAGTAGACTGTCTCTGACCAAAAAAAGACTACCACAAATGGGCGTGGTCCGCCCACTAATTAAATAAAATTCGATTACAGGAGAACGAATAGAGAAATTTTCATCAAATTTGGCACGAATATTCTCTGTCATCACTGGCTATTTGAGATTGAAAAGGAAAAAAATTAGACCATTGGCACGCCTAATTTTTAAGTAAACGTGTGTAGGGTATATGAACTTCGGCCAGGCCGAAGTTAACACTCTTTCTGGTTTTTTATTGAGGTAGGAGTTCTTAGTCATGCTCTTAACTCTTAAAAAGAGAAATATGGCAACATTTACGCAACTCTGACAGAAAACACAGTGATGACCACAATCATTCATTTGTAGGTATTCCACTTAATTAAAAAACAAGGAAACCCTTTCATTAAATTCTAAGCTAAGCCAGCCATATCCTCGAACTGGCCAACAACAATGGTCAACCATCAGTGGCAGCAACAACTACCACAACAACAAAAGCCACGCGCATTGTTTGTTGAGATTTGTGAGAAAATGAAATTCTTTTGTTCAGAGCTGGAAGGGGAGGGAGGGGGAAGGGGCTGCTGGTCCAGGCGGAGCTGAGGGAAGGTCGTATAATATTCACGAACGCAGCGGAAATAAACGACGGAAAAATATCCTTAAGTGGATGGCGAGATGAGGGTGGACACAAGGAAAGTAAAACTGCGGCACCACACAATCATCGTCGTTGGCGATTCCTTGGAGAGCTGCGAGCTGAGCAGTGAAAGAAACAACAAAACAATCAAAACGAAGAAGAAAACGAAGTCGTCATAGTTTTGGCCGAAAAGGAAGACGGACTTGAAGGATTACGATCCTTTGTGCACCGCTCCTTGACTTAATGATGATAATCTATTTCGATGAAAAGAACTGGAAGCGCAGGAATCGCAGGAAGCGCAGGAAACGCAGGAAACGGAACTTGAAAAAGGCGGCGTCATAACAAAAAACCAGCGCGGCTTTTCAACTTCTTTTTCAACATCTCCGAGCAGGTGATGAGCTTAAATTAGGTGCGAATAGGATGCGGTGATGGTGGATGGCGGAGGAGGACGAAGCGCACGCAAGAAGACGCAACGCTGCCAGTTAATTTGCAAGATTGTAGCATTCCTTCCGGTGCAGAATTTCTGTTGTAATGGATTCTTATGGACTGGTGAGTAGCTCCAAATGGCTTTTTCTGACTTTTGCTCGCGAGTCGAGAGGCAGATGCAATTTGCTTGGCTCGCGGCTCATTTAAAGTACATTTAAAATATTTAAATTTAAGTTTTTGAGTCGTTCTTCTAAAATTATTCCCTTCTACTGCCTATTCTTCTCCTTCCTATTCTCTTGCCCACATCTGGCGAATCTGCACAACAAGGACAACAACAAAAACAAACCAATCAAATATTAAGAAGCCAATGATAGAAATGAGCCATCATATGAAGAATTTCCCAATAAATATTGTATCAAAAGCAATAACTGCGAATAATGGCAGGATTTGGAATTTTCTTCGCCTTTTTTATATTTTTTCCTTAGATTTCGGATTCATGGTTGCAAGTTTGCTTGTCTTCAAACAAGGACATCCGCCAACATGTGAATCCTTTCATAATAAAGGCAGCACCCCCGCCACTGAAGGTCCGCCTTCCGTCCTGTGAAGAAGGACGTCAACGAATCGAACCGAACTGCGAAACTTCTTACAACAGCAGGAGCGGCGAACAAAATAAAAGGTTACGAACTTAGATATGCAAAGGATCAGTCGAGATGCCGTTATTGCTTTTGCCGTTTTGATCTGAATGCCTGGCTGTGATTTTGTCTGCCAAAATATTGAAATATTTTTGCCATTTGAATGCCATTTGAAGTCGGTGAAGTCGACGTCGGCGCCTTTGACGACAATAGAAGCGCAAACAAATGAAAGCGCAGCCAAGGAGCAGACAAATCGTGGCATTGAAATTCCACACAATGAATATTCTGCAAATATATTTGATGACAACTGGATTTGAGAGCAGCTCCGGCGTTTACGAAACGGATTTCATAGCAGAAACACAATGAAAAAGAGCTGATGAGTGCATGTGCGGGAATCCTTGCTGATTGACAGCACCGAACAAAGGATCTGCGTGCCTACTGAATCATGCGAAATGAATCCGCCAGAGGTTGGGCTCCAGTGCGACCTGAAGCGCAGGACCTTCGCGGCGAAGACACACATACTCAAGTGCTTTGTTGTTCCTTTCGTTTCCTTCTCTTCAAGGACGTTCTGCATATTTGTGCAAATTTTATTGGATTTCTATAATATTTCCAGAGGCAAACATTGTGAAATTTATATGAACAAAATTGTTCATGCGACAGAATTTTGGTCCAAGCAATTCAGGAAAGATGTCGAGAGAGTGAATTGAAACACACACACACACACACACAAATACATTAGAACAGAAAAGCCGAGCTGAGAACCCAGATTAAATGGTTCGGGTCTAGCGAGAGAAAAGGAGGAGAGAGAAAGATAGCGATTTTTTAGATTACCAGCAGACAGTTTGGTATTTTAATTAAAATTTATTTTCTCCTAACGACTTCTATTAAATAGCATTGATATTCGAGTCCCTGATCGGCACATCACATCGGCGTACAATAAATATGGCAATAAATGGCAATAAATAGTGAGGCATACTTTCAGGCCGCGCTGATAAAATTTTAAGACAGGCATTGAAACAACCATGACACGTAATTCCATTGCATGTCAAAATAAGGATGTCCTTTAATAAGCATGTCAAATGACAACAGATTTGATTTTTACTCGTACATATCGCTCTAGCAGTACTTGATTATTTCAGTTACTTAGACTACGCAATTAAAATTACTCATACGCATGCGTATCACGATTAATTAAAATCACAGTTTCAAAATCTTTACTACTTAATACACTGCACTGAAATTTGCAACAGCACTCAACGCCATCTCCAAAGTAAACACACACACACACACACACACACACACTTACACATGCACAGGTGTTGGTGTAGCAAAGATTTATTGGGAGGAATTCTTAACTTTTCATATCATGGTTTTTGAAGTCGTCACCGTCGTCAAAGCAAATCAGCCTGGCTTTCGACTTAAAAAATAGTACATTGAGAGAGTAATTTTTGTTCTATAACATAACAACAACAACAGCCAGGAGAAAGAAGGTCAACAGCGGCATCGATGAGTTCTTTTCGTTTGTAAACGTTAGAGAAGGGATTGAAATGAAGCTGTCTGTGCAGATGTTGGCTCGTTGTTGTTAGTGTTTTCGAATACGTTTATGATATGTAAATGTATGCAATTTGTTTTTATGTATATGCTTGTGTATGTGTGTATGTGTATGTATTTATAGTATGTGCGTCTACGTACGTAGCTGCAGTTGAGTGGTTTGTATTCGGTTTGCCATGTATCCGTGTCAATAGTGTGTGATGTGTGTGTGTGTGTGTGTGTGTGTGTGTAAAATTGTGGTTACATTTCTGATTTCTTAACCATGAACAGCATGAAATTAAATCTGTCTCACTTGCTGATGGCTCTTTTGGTTTGCCAATATTTTGTTGTTGTTTTTGATGAATGATTTTTCTGGAATTTCTGGGATTTGTTTCTTCTTTTCACAGACTTTTGCTGTATCTTATTTCATTATTTCTGGCTACACGATAATTGTATATAACATATAATGCCAAATAAACACTTGCCAATCGCAAAAACCCACCACTGAAGTGTCGTGGACTGACTGCTTGTCAGCCAACGAAGCAAACAGCAACTTTTCCCTTGCAAAAAAACCCCTCTCTCCTAACTACTTCACTTAATTTTGGTTGTAACTCATCTACTATAAGCTGCTTCATTATTAACCATTCGTCCAACCATCCATTCAATAATCCATCCTTTCTTGTCTCTTCCTCTCTTTTCTCTCTTCCCTCCTCTGTAAACGATCATCCTTGATGTTGTTGTTCCTCTTCTTCTTTTTGTTGTTGTAACTGTTGCCATCTCTTCTTGCTAACTCCGTCGACGACAGAAGGACACTCAGATTGCTTAATTGAAAAATTTTGTTCAGGGTTTCGTCCGCTTAGAGAATTCTTCCCCTTTTCCTTTGCTTCCTCCATGGTTGCCAGGTGGTCTACAATAAGTACAAAAATAAGTCAAACAATCAACACACAAACAAACAAAAAGCACTCTTTCTTTCTTTCTTCAGAAATATTTTTAGTTGTATGGTTAACTTAAGCAAAACAACGAGCACAAAATTATTGCTGTTTTCTTCTTCTTCTTCTCAACCTTTTTTCATCCTTCTGCGTGTAGAACATTCATTCTTCCTCTCTACTGATCGGCGGAAATTTATGCTGATGCATTCAGCTTCTTTACTTTAGTTAATTAATACATCAATCATCATCATCATCGACATAATAAATTAGTCACAAGGATTTACTTCAATCGCATGCTTTCCAGCATGTTTCGCATCGCGTATTCGTAACAAAGATTCGGAGTGATGTTCGTAGATGAAGTCACAAAGACCAAAACCAGTAAAAGTTAGAGCAACAACAATCTACATGGCGTGTTTGTAGCCAGGATCTTCTTAAGTGTTTACAACGCCAGGTCGATGATTAAAATGCAGCAAAAAATTCAGCATCTCTCACATCAGCTCCTTCAAAAGCCTTTAAAATTACTTCAGATAATCAAAAATAGAAATAAAACTATGGTGAAAAAAACTTGGAATTAAAAATAATAATAATTAACACCAAAAATCTATTAATTCTTGAAAGAATACATTTTGTAATATTTACGTATTTAATTTTTCCTACTTTTTCGTACTTTAATATTAAAACTAACTCTTAATATGTTTTAACTCTTTTACATTTCAAAATACTATAGATCTAAATTAAAAGAAACATAAAATGGTAAGCGATTTCCGTACAATGTATTATTTATCATTTTCCACCACAACATCGTGCGTTAAATGTTCGAATTTCTGTGACAACAACTGACTCACAATGCAATCGGAGCACTGATTGACGTTGCAATAGCATGTGTTGCAACGCCAACATGTACGTGAAACGGGGGCAGACTGACAGGATTCACATTTCGGTGCCATGGGGTCCGGATTGTAGCCATCACATAATGAACGCTTCTCCTCACGTATCACTTGGAGCATGTGGACGATTCGCCGCTTAATTTCGGGCTTATCGCCATAGTTATCGCTGCTGTCTGTTGCCGTTGGCGGTGATGGCACATCATTCAGATCGGACATAACATCATCCTCTGGTATGTGAACCGAAACATTGTGTGCAGGAAAAAAGGTTGTCGGACGGTAGAGATTTTTCAATTTTGATTGACCGCCGCGACGATTCTTAGGTATGCGACCTGGAATGGGCATGCCAGCGTCGTATAGTTTCTTAAAATATTTCTGAACACGACTGGCGACCTGCTGTGGCGTACGATTACCCAATGCCTTGGCTATTTTTGCAAAGCGACGCATTTCGATTGGCTCCACCGGATATTCTATGAGCAGTTGCTCGAGGCGACGCTGTTCCTCACAAGTCCACAGCTAGAAAATAATTCATGTAATTACAATTATACCATACATGGTGTTGGCGAGATCTGTTAGATTTGCGGTTACCTGATTGAACGTTTCGGGTTTGGTTTCATCAAAAACACGTCCTCGAACAACATTAGTTTCTGCAGGGTTGGCCACTTCCTCCTTGACCTTCGTCTCTTTCGGTAGAAGATTTTCGTAATGTCCTATTTCTGGCAACTATTGACAAAATATTCCAATTATATTAGGTCAAAATGAATAGTTCAGTTTTGGGTTTCACCTCCACAATCTTTATGTAGTTAGAAGAAACAATCTCTTCTTTATTCCTTAGTTTCCGTAGCAGTAATTCTGGATCCTCCAGATAACGTTTCTTCGCCAGCTCCAATTCCTCTAGATGCTGGTGGACCTGTACACGCTGTGCTTCGAGTTTAATAATGGTACGCAACATGTTTGAATAGTCTCGATTGCCACGAACAGCCAGATGGTCGCTCTCGAAGTAAAAAACATCATTATCAATGTCACTCTCAGCGTCAGTCATCATGTCAACCTAATGCAGGAACTGTTATTTTATTATTTTACTGCTTAATAATTGTATTTATACTTCCACCTCTGACTTCCACTATGGCAGCATACTTGTTGAACACCAGCAAATGTCAAAATTTTTCTGAAGGGTTGGCAGTAAAAGATTATCATTTTCAGCATATTCAATATTAAAGCTGATTTCTACAAATATAACTCATTTAATTGAATGGACCAAACGACACATGAATTCCAGTATTTTAAGTTAAGAAAACAAATGCAAATGCATTTAACATTTTTATGTTAAGAAAACAAATGCAAATACATAAAATCAAAACTGCTTTTCAGATACATAAGGGATAAAACGGAGGAACAAATGCAGGAGGTGTAATTTGGCCCTATTTTGACCATTCTTTTTACGTTACAATATACCGTTATGACCGAAAGCGACAGTAATTTTTTTTCGAAAGGCAACCATATTGGAGTTAGTAGCGTTCTAAGGTGCAATAAGTGGTGCTAATAAATATGTAATATCTTCTAAACCAAATGTGATGTCGGGACGAAGAACACGTTTATTGAAAGACATTTTGGATGCCTACCATATCTTTTTTGTATGAGAACTTAACAGTTAAGGAGCTATTTAAACGTTTGTAGAAATATAACATATAATATTTATCTTTGAAATAAAAATTTGGCCAACTTAAATTAATACATTAAGGTGCATAAAAATATTTTTGAAAAGCTTATTTCTTTAGATTTAAAATGGTATATAATATAGTTAATACTTTGTCTTATGTTTCTTTAATAAAAAAAAATTGTTGTCACATTGGTAAACAGCATAAAGCCTGGTAACTAAGCTTTTTTCTATTTTAAATATTAGACGTTATTTCAAGGCCTTTAAAATGATATAGGGATGCACCAATATCCAAATCGAACCAAAACCTGAAAATAGAAATTTTCAAAACCAGAAAAATTATCATTGCATTAATTTTCCCAATAACATTTTAGAGAACTAAAGATGTCATTTACCGGTGGAAAGATTGATACCTTAATTATATTTTGAGACAGAACTAATGTTTTGTAGAACGATCTCTCATTTTCAAGAACGATCAGCACAAGAGGAAATATCTACATATCTTTGAAAGAATCGTTAAATTTTCAATAACGTAAAAGAAAGTCCTTTCAATAACCTTTGTAATGAAATATCGCGCTGGTATTACTATTGGTTTAAAAGTTATCGGTTATCTCTCTTTAAATTACGCAAATTTTTTACTTTGAAAACGCTATAACTTCTAAACTATAATCTTTTTTAACCAGATTAGACTTAGGAGCTTAGGCGCTATCTAAGAAAAAGAAAACTTGGACCAATTACGCCTGCTACTTTATATCAAATCGGAACATTTGTTTCAAACATTTAGAGAACAAAAATAGTTTATCATGAATTGAATAGAGATAAAAAACAGAACTCGCCTCCAAGTTCTTGCAAATCAAACTAAGTAATTGCAAGTAGTTTTTTAAAACGCAATTTTTAATTTTGTACTAAACATAAAACATTATATCTTCAACTAAACATAGCACTCAAACCTCATTTGCCTTCACTACAGTTTCTTCCAGTGGTTTGGTTATCACAGACTCTGAAGCAATTTTCTTTGCCATTTCTGCAAGCTTCTCGCGTCTGTAGTCCTTGCGTGCTTCGTCCAACAGTACATTATGTATAAAATTTCGATTTTGCGTCATGTCGGGCACCAGTGAGGGATACGGATTTCCACGCAGTTCTAACACCGACTTCTTGTAATATATGCCCGGATAATCACGAGGAGCCTTGTACATGCGTGTGTAGGACACGTTGCAGTTTTCAAAGCGTGGCACTAATACTTTGAACAGCTTGTGCACCAGCTGTTTCTCCAGCAGCCAATAGTCAGCCAGATCCATTGTGGCTTTGTGGCGATCGCCATATCGGAGGGCGTTGGAAATCAGCTACAATTAAAGGAATAGTCAGGGTGAAAAATAAACTCAACGATTGCTCAACGGGTTACCAACTCAGCATATCCACGCGCCTCGTCTGCCCTGTTGTAGAACAATTCAATGCGTTCATGTTTTACAAGTGCTGTTACTGTTTTCCGCAGCTTTAAGAGCCTGCCCTCTGGCCCATCGGGATTCTTGAGATGTCGTTTGTTTGGTTGTATGGCGATGCGAAGCTGTGACATCAACTTGGAAACATCAGCTTGATTCATTTTCTGTTTTGTCTGCAAAAGCACACGAACTGAAAATATAAATGTGGTATTTACGTAAATAGACTAGCCTATAAAATTATCCGGGCGCGGGAAGTTAACACCGGTATTTGTCAGAGATTTTGGTAGTTTACACAGTAGTGAAAACTAACTCTTTCATTTATGTAAAACAAAATTTTATTGGAAACCGTTTACTTTTGAAAAAAACCGTGGAACAGATAAGGCGCTTGTCGACCCCACCGATGTAGTTGTTGTTTTTGGTGCTGACCCCAACAACAACAACAACAACTTTCGTTGATCTCTTGTCGTTCCAGAGTTATAGCCCTTTAAAGTTGACAAAGTTCAGGCCTGTATCTCCTAAACCTTACAAGAAACCTGTATGTTATTGATATTGCTGGAAAGGTAAATGAATCATTTATGTCATTTATGTAAAAATAATATTTCGTCGAAAACCGTTCAGTTTTGGAGAAAAATGGAAATTTAGATTTTTCGCAGTATTTTTTTCCATTCCTTAATTTTTTTCTAAGTAAAATGTAAAAGTAACCCACATAATTATGCCATCTTGTACGGTTTAGGAGATACAGACCTGAACTTTTTCAATATTAAAAGGCTATAACTCTGGAACGACATGAGATCAACAAAAGTTATTGTTGTTGTTGGAGTCAGCACCAAAAACAACAACTGCAGCAGCAACAACAACAACATTGGTGGGGTGGACAAGCGTCTTATTTAAGCCAAAACCGTATCTTTCAAATTTTTAGTATCTTTTTTTCTGTCATTAATTTTTTGTAAACAAAATGTATAATTGACCAATATATTTATTACAATATTAAGAAAGTATAGATATATATACTTCTTATACCTTTTTATAGATATATATACATATATAATCGGATATATTCACATTCACGTAAGTACACTTGTTATACAAATTCTACTGCTTATTATGAAACACGAAAAATTGAAAAACTAGTATGGAAAATGTAGGGACTTTGAAAAAACTCCTTCCCAAATGTTTTTACATAGAATAATTAGAAAAATGACGGTAAATAGAAAGCGGACGAACAATGCCGGCCTACAGGCACTTAGTATTCAATAAAAGATTTTTACAATCTTGGCTTTGTAAGCCACTACTGTGTAATGCACCTAGATTACAATTGTTTTGGCTTCCTTTACAAAATTCTTGCACGAATGATCTGAGAGGTTGAGAGATTTATGTATAGAATCAAAAACAGTTCTAAATTTGACAGTTTAGTAAGTAAAAAATTTGCAATTGTCTTCATATTGACAGGGTTGCTCGAGGTGCTTGTTCCAACTTTTCTTCATATCACTTTTAAAGTTTGGCATTTGGGAACAAATGCAAAATAGCTGCCAAGCTCAATTTTTTTTAGCTTAGAACTAGCTTTACATAAATGTAATTTGTTTTATACCTTAATGTATCCGCTTGGCAGAAAAAAATGTTGTTTTAAGGTAAAAATGTCATATTTTTACAAAAATCAATTTAACTCCTTAACCACCATGTTAAGAACATAAATGTATATTACATAAATTAAAGGTATTCAAAATATTTTTCTAACAGTAATTTCTTTGCTCCGCTACCTCACTTGATTTAGGAGATAAGTAATTATATCAATTATTTGACATTCAAACAATCATAACTCTAAGATGGCAGACCAGCCCCAAAAACAAAACCAGCTGCTTCACTTCCTGATGGTCCCAACTAACGTTAAAAAAAGTTTTAAAAATCTGAGCTTGGCAGCTATTCTGCATTTAGGCCGGCATTTGTACCGTGTGTCGTGACCGTTTGTGTTTTGTGTTGTGCTTTTAAAAATACCATATACGTACATGCGCAGAACGTAACCACTTTTTTTTGTTAACATGCGTAGACTTGTATTCTATCAACGTTGTCGTCTGCAGATAAGTATTTGCTATTTTGACGGGTTGTTTGCAAATAAGGACGGCAAGTAAAAATTTTGTACAGCAACTTATTGCAACGAGATGTCTGCGCTCTTTAACAAAATTTTGAGGCAGGCATTTAAAACTTTCAATCGCTCAAATCAAGACACTTTCAATGCGAATTTCATGCTCTTGAAACAACTAACGGAGCAGCTGACTTTCCGAGACATACATCTTAATCCGCAGACCTTAGCAGATAGCCATTTCCAACGTCCAGAGAAAGCTCCTTGCACGTTCGTACAAATTTATGAAAACGCAGATGTCTCGATGAGTGTTTTCGTATTACGAGGTAACTACACAATGCCACTGCATGATCATCCCATGATGCATGGAATTCTCAGAGGTATTTACGGCACGTTGCAGGTTGTGAGTTACACACAGCAGCTGACCAACCCAAATCCTGCGCTTATCTACGACAAGATGGCACGGAAAATCGACGTTGTGGTTGAAGAACCAAAAATCGTCAGTCCAGAGACGGAGTGTGCTATACTCTCACCGAGTGAACGTAATTTCCATGAGATTACAGCAGTAGGGAGTGTGGCCGCATTTTTCGATATATTAAGCCCACCATACGATTCCAATATACCGATATATGGTAGCCGAAAATGTCGCTTCTACACAACTGCCCCGTTGCCGGCTCCCGACAGGAGCTCATCAACACAGCAACCCGAAATTCCTAAATTAAATCCTGGCAGCAGCCTGCAATTGCACCGTATACCATCGCCACGTAGTTATTACTGTGATATTGTCAAGGCCTCTGAAGAAGTCATAGAATGTACATTTATATGCTCGGCTGAAGCATACAGTTCCTAGAGAATAGGTATGGATTTGTAATTTCTTTTACAAGACTTGTTAGCAAACAACAGCAAATGTTCTGTTTGTATTGTATAGAACTGGCTAAATATACATATGTTTATCTTTAATTTAAAAACAACAGATATTTCATTCAAAAATACCTTCGCAACACAACATTTTACTGCTTTTAAAGCTTTTTTTATTTATATACTTCTTATAATTATGTGGATTTCAATGAATTCATTCGTCATCGTTGTCTGTGTATATGTCTTGATTGCGGCGTTTGAATTTTTTAATTGGTGGTTTAGAATTTAAATCTACTTGATCTGGTTGCAAATTAGATGTTTCAATTGCATTGTCGCCTTCCGCACATGGCGTACTTTGAATAGAATCCTCCAAATGTACTGAATCCGCTCTGTGGACGTTATCATCAACTGATGGAGATGAATCTATCAAATGTTGAAGTGAAGTGTTTGTGTTGTCCGAGCTCAACGCTGGTTGCGGTAAATGTAAACCTGAACCACTTTTGCGTTTTATTGGAGAGATTTGGTGTATGGGCAGGGAGTGATCACAAGTAAGGGATGAATTTAAGCTCGAGTTTTCGTCCAACATGAGACTAGATTCATTCATGTCGCTGCTCAGTGTGCTAGAATGGCTTAATTCATGTCCACTTATTAACATTGCCAAGCTAAGTGGATCATCTATACCAAGAGTATCGCAAAACTGAATCGATTGTGGATTTATTTGTGCCTTTGGTTGTATGGGGTGTACTTGGATTTCATTTGGATTGTATGGTTCTACAGTACGACAGAAATTCCTGGGTATTTGTAGATCTCCGTCAAATTTTCGACGCACATTTTCAATTTCTTCTGAGGTTGGCGTGAAATTGTAGCGCTCATTATTCATGCCGCCCGTTGGACCTGGCATGTAGTGGTTTGAATTTTTTACATTAATCAAATGATTTGTTAGATATAAAATTGTCAGCCATTCGAGGTCATGCTCGAACTTTATTTCACCATCATCAGTGTGCTCGCCGGAATCAATATCCAAGAGTTGAAGAAATCTTCGTTTAGGCAGGCACTTGTCGAGAGCTAAAAATTTTGTCATACATTCTTGTGTGTGATCAGTTCCAGACTGCGTCTTATAATCATCATGCGCATGCACCTCGCTGCCACCACAACTGTCTTCGTGCGTAACAATTGCAGCAAATTTGCAATGCAAATGAGCGGCAAACCAGTGTGCTGGCTTTAATTTATTCAGAAGTTCTTCACATGGTCGACTTCCCAGCTGATCCTGTTCTACTTCGTCCCTGGAAAATTGGGAGAACCAAATTACATGATCCAAGTAATTCAATAAAAACAAATTTGTATTACCTAAAATGTGGCTTAAATCGCAATAGTTGGGCTTTGTTGCCGTAGTTATAAATTCCGCGGGGCCAATCGTGTGACATGAAAATATCAATCTTTCCAGAGAGTTGTTTTAAGCGGTATACTTCCAACTGCCGTACATGGTACACGCTCTTCTTTGTGCTCTCACTGAATGGTGCAAATTCATGATGCCCTCGTAAGAAATCATGACCCTTATAGATACCAGAGAGGCCACCAATACGTATACCATTAACTCGCACAACTCCGGCAAATCCCATGTAATAGATATTTGGTGCTACCCAGCCGCCGTAGGGCAACTCTTGTAAGTAATTTGAAGCTTCGTGGTTACCACCAATGAAAATAGTCAAAATGGGCGCCACTCTTTCTCCGCTGTAATATCTGCCAATAAATGATTTTAATCATTACTAAGATTCTGCAGATAATTTCAATGATTTGGAGACGCACTTATAAAAAGAGCAAATGTCTTGATACTTTTTCGGCACAGCCATTGTTTGTAGATCTTCCAGATTTCGGGTTGCTTGAAAGTCACCGCAACATAGCAGAAGGTCGACTTTAATATTTTCCCTCTTTTCAATGCTTTGTATGGTATCGTATATTTTCTCCAGCTCCCCATGTGCACAACCTTCCACAGCAATTTTCATTTTGTTTGGACCTTCGTTATTTACAAAGGATATAAACCGGTAGAAATGTCAGCCTTATAAATTTCAGTACTGCCAACTTTATGAATTAGTAGTGTTGCCACTCTTATATTGATTTCTCGAATGCAGTTTAAAACATTAATTATAGAATTGAAAATACGCCTGACACAATTACAATACTTTTGTCGGCTTAACTTTACCGTTGTGGAAGATGGAAGATTCCACTTGTATAATGTACAAGTTGGAAGATGGATTATTTTCATAACACATCATAAAGCTCATTTCAAATTAAGCAAATAAAGCGCACTTAAATAAGCAAAAATGTCGCAAAAAAACTTACCGTTGGTGAGGATTTTAATAGTTATAGTGAACGGTGCACGTTGTAAAAAGGGTTTCTTGATAACAGAGATTGCGCCTTTTGCCTTAATCTCGTCATTCTCTGGAGCAATTTCTCCAAAGTTTCAGGCCTGATCTCACCCGAACATTGAAATAATTTTTGCCAGAGGTCTTCCTTACTTGTAGGACTTAGAGCTTTGGCCTTTCTGTCCAGCTCGTCCCACAAAAGTTCGATGGGAGATAAATCCGGTGATTGTGGTGGCCACACCATGGGTTTCAAGATATTCCTCCCTTCTTCTGCACAAACGTGAAGAGTGCTTCGGATCATTATCTTCTTGAAAAGTGAATCCTTCACCTATAATTCTAATTCCTGAAGGCACAGCATGTTCTTCTAGTATCTTCTTGTATCCTTCCTTGTTTAGTTTTTCGGTAATTCTGACAAGGTCGCCGGTGGATCCTGCACCGAAACATCCCCAAACCATCGTGTATCCTCCTCCATGATTAACTGTAGGCACGATACAGCCATCCGACATCCGCTCTCCGGTACGTCGACGAACAAACACGCCTGTTGGACCCAAAGATTTCAAATTTGGACTCATCAGTCCAAAGCACATTCTTCCATTGCTCCAACGTCTAATCTTTGTTTGTCTTCGCCCATTCCAATCGCATTTTCTTATTTGCAGGCCGAAGTAAAGGCTTCCTTGCTACTATTCTTCCTGAAAAAGCAGCTTCCTTCAGACGTCTTTTTACTGTAGAAACGGATATGGGATTTGGGCGGTTGCAGTTTATCTGGTTGGTGATATCTGGGGCAGTTAGACGTCTGTTCCGTTTGCTCTGGACTACAGTGAACTTGTCATCTCCTGCAGTCGTCTTTCTCTTTCTGCCGGAACGATTTCTGTTGGCAACACTGCCGATCTCTTCCTTTTTTTTAAGAATGGCCCAAGCAGAACTCTTCGATATCTTTAAACGGACAGCAATCTGTCCGTAGGATTATCCTTCTTCGCGGAGAGTACAAACCGCAGAACGTCTCTCAATTGATAATTCTTGTCGTTTTAGCATACTTGTGCTGCTTTTTTACTTTTCAGGACGATATGCAAATTACAATTAATGTTCTAGAGAATTCAGTCTTGGTATTTAAAGGAATTGGGTACCGATTCAGGTAACTATAAAATTTACTTCCCAACACCCAACAAATAAAAACCGTTTGCATATCGCCAATATTGACAGGTAGTCATTAAAAGATTGTTGATGAAATTTTCCATAAAGTCGAATTGGGACAATATGCACCTGTGCCACAACAAAAAAAAAGGGTGAGGGTTTTTAGGTTTCTCCCAAAAAACAACAGAAACGTCATAAAATCATAAAATCGAATTTAATTTCCAATGAATTCTATTGATTTCGAAAAATTTTGAATTTAACTATCGTTCGAATACTTATGAGCGGTACTGTACATATGTACATTTGTATGCACAAGTAGATTGACATAAACTGTGATACAAAAATTAAATTTTATTAGATAGTAAGAAATATGTACATATAATTAACATCAGTATTAAAACATCTACATATATAAATATATATACAATACAGAATTGTGTTAAAACCCCGAAATTAAGGCTCCTTTTCTTCGGCCATGCCGCAATTACATATATACAAAGCTACATATATAAAAACTCTGTAAAATTTTATGAGTCTGAAATGGCAACAACAATTATAATTTACAGTTAGTTCAGCTAGTAACAAAACAAGAATGATAGAAAATAAGAGAAATTAACATTAAATAATAATTTGGATTTATTTTTTTAGTAGGAATTCTATATATCAACCTAATTGTACATACATATATGCATGTATATGTAGCTATGAGGTATGTACATATATGAGTTTTTTTTGGGAAATACACAGTTCTATATACAAAATTGCTTTTCAGATTTATTTTTTTTACCTGTTCTTGAAAGCGTGATATTGGCTACATTTAAAAAAAGAAGGAAATCTTTAAAGTTCCCAATAACCTGGATAGAGACCTGAAAACAAACTGGGTAAGTGTAATTTTTATGTCGAAAAACTACACACTTCATTAAAAAACACAACTTATGTCCATCCTATTCCACGTGTGGGAGAATGAACGTAATGTCCACGAACGTTGTGGCAAAACGATTCATTTCATTCATTCTGAATTTGAGCTTCAACTGTCAAATAACTATGATTTTCAGCACATCGTTATTATATCCTTCCCACCCATTCATTATCACCCGTTCTGTTTTGCACAAGCATTCATTCTTCCATTCGTAACCTCGTATATATAACCAAAAAATATTACACATCAAATATTCAAAGGACAATAGACTTAAAATTAAAACATTAATGAAGGTATAAGAATTTTTTATTCTTTCATCTCCTTGAGCGTGATCGAGAGCGTTCCTTTTTACTCTTTTTCGTTTTCTTTTTGTGACTTTTATGCTGTTGCTGAACTTCAGAACAACGATGGCTGTCTGTGCTCAAATCGCGTCGTCTGCGTTTAGATTTCTCCGATTTCCGTGATCTGGATTTCCTAGATTTGTTAGATTTGCTTTTGTGTCTACGATGATGCGCGGATACATCCGAATCAGATGAATTTTCGTCCGAACTCCAATCTGAAGAGTGCTTCCTACGGCGACTGCTAGATGATTGTTCTGCGTAGTCGTTTTGTTGACGTGAAGATATACTTTGTGAATACTTATGCTCCTTGATATCTGGAAAATCTTTGTTCCCCTTACTTTTTGACTCTTTAACCATCGCATCTTCATCGTCTCTATATTTTTTTTGTTCGGAACCTTCATGAGAATATTTTTTATATTTGCTATTGTTTTCATAGTCAGATTCGTACTCTTCTTTAACAGTGTGCCTTTTATCGTCCTCATGCTTAATCTCCTTCCAATGTTTAGGTTCATCTTTCCCTGTGGTACTTTCTTTATTGATTATGATTTGTCCGTATTCATTTTCCATTCTTTTATATGCTTCATATTTAGCAGAATCTAGACAAAAAAATTTTAAATTATTATTATTACATATATGTTTATTTAAATACGTTAGATAAAATAAAACCTCTTAGAAACCAATCATGGGTGTACGTTGGTTCATATTTCTTACAACGTAAAACTTACTTATGCATCTTGAATACTGCTCGTATTCTTTCTTGGCAACAGGTTGACACATGAATTCATTGAACACTTCTACAGCACCACCGATTGCCATCTTAACAATAACGCGTTCAGTATGATCGTCGAAACCCTCAATTTGACCATACATGTCTTTATGTTTTCCACCTAGAATACGAACAAATGCTTGTCGCTTGATTTTTAAAACTTCATTTTTATCCGGTTGCACTAGCAGTGGTTTTGATTTTATAGCTTTATCAGCCCCCAAGCCCATCCCTTTCGGCCTGGGTATAGGCATATCATTATTCTTTGGATCATCCTTTTTCGGAGGGTCTGTCCAGCCCATGCCACGTAACACTGCTCGCCCGAAATCTTGAACAGGTATCGCTTCGTAGTCGTCCGCAGAAGGTTCCTTAGCGCCGTCTAGTGGTAGTTCCTCAGGTTTCAAAATGGGCAACACCAAGTTTTTATTACCACTCTCTTCAGAGTCATCATCTTTGACTTCCGACAGCAATTCACGAGTTGCGCGCTGCTCCAAACTTAAGCTATCACTATCCATAGGTTTTTCCACGACATCCTGCTCTTTTGCTTCTGGTTGGTCTTCGTTGTTCAAGACGGCACGGCGCTTCAAGAGACTCGCTAACGCTGCAGACGTTGTTGTTTTGTTCTCTAAGAGTGGTATAACAAGCAATGCTTTGGGTTCCTTTTCCCTGTAAAATAGATTGCCAATTGTATTTAAAACTATATTTCAATATTAATTCAACACTCACTGCACGAGCTTGATTTCTTTCCCCTCTAAACACTTTATGAGTTCGATACTTTCTTTTTCCACAGGTTTGCTATTAATAACAGATTTTTGTATAGTTTTAGAAAAGCCAAAAGATATTTTCTTTGTTTCCATTTCAGTCATTTCTTTAAGCATTTATTTTACTTAAACATTTATGTTTATTTAGCAAACCTTTGTTTTAGCAAACGTTTGTTTTGCGTTATACAAATATGCTTATAAATGTCAACACTAAAAAACTTGGTTGCACTTTTCGAACCATCTGGCAAGTGATTTTTTAAAATTTACTTCACGATCCATTCATCACGATAATGGATATAAAACACACGTTATATAATATGTATGCATATCTGCAGGCAATGCTGTACATTTCCATGCTTATGCGGATATTACACTGCGAACATTGTTCGGCGAAACTGTAAAATTGTTATTGCTTTCTGTACAAAGTTGTCAATCTTACGCTCTCAGCTTTCAGAGTAGAGTTCAGCCAGAGAGGATGAACTTCTGTGATGCAATACAAAATTATTGCTGTCGACGAGAACAGATTTCTCTGAAAAGCATGAAAACTCAACATGTTGTTTTTGTAAAGAATGCTATTTGGTTGTCGTTTGTACCAATACGACATTCTACTGTTCACAGATACACATAGCTGACTTGTCGATTTCGCGCTCTGTCTGACCTCCATCGCGAAAATATTCGCCCGACATAGCGCAAATTTGCGTTGTTTGACATTACATTCTTGTATACAGAATGCGCTTCTTTCTGCGCCGTGTATTTTAGTGGAAGGTTTTTGCTGCATGCATATTATATGCATATTATATGTGTTTTGCTTAAAAACTTTAAAAATTATTTATTAATATTAAAATACTTAAAGTTTAGAACCACAGAAAACTTCAAAAAATTAAATTGGTTTGTAAAAATTATAGATAGTTGCTCCCATATTAAACCTTTTTTAATAAAATCGAACTAAAATATAAATTAATAAATTTATCCCAAATGAAGTTATTATATTTGGAAATACACCTACCTATCCCCCGATTTACACGGTAGATATGTTGCTGAGAAAAACGTGTAAATCGAAAATTAAAAATTTTCAAGTCAAAACCGTGTAAATCGAAAAACTTTCAGAAAATGCTTAATTTTGCTATTTAACAATTGTGATTTTTTTCAATATTTCTTCCCGCATTTTTTCCCTCTGAATTTTACTTTACGCTCTTATAAACGATAAACGCTTTTTCCGTTTAACACCAGTTTTGTTTGGTGCTTTTCGTAGTTTTTTATATTTTTGACGTTACTAACAAACAAAATACCAACAAAATACGAAAAACCATAAAACAAAACGCTTGATAAACGTAAATTACGTCTTACATTATAAGGCTGTTAATCACAGCCGTTAATTTATAATAATCTAAATTATGCACTCACTTGTAATTTACGAATAAGGAAAATTAAATCTTTCTGAAACTGTGAAACTTTCACTCAAAACCAATTTTCCGTAGATAAAACTTTAATTTTATGCGAAGAAATACAGACACTGTGTGCGTGTGCAGCAAGTCAGCACATAAGCTCGGGATTCCCCGTGAGATGTGTACACAGCGCACGTGTTCAATCACAGTAGCATTTAGTAGAGTGCGATAAAAACAAAAAAAAAACTTATTTGGAAAACCGTGTAAAACAAGTACCATGTAAATCGGGGGATAGGTGTATAATTTGCTTCGGAAATCAGAAACGCATCTAGCAGTCTTCATCTTTATCATAGTACAGTAAACGTTTCTTTGAATTTCCGCGCTGAATCGTACTGTGGAGATCACTAAATCATGTCGAATCCACGGAATTTGCTCTCGATAAACATTGATATTTTTTAAAGCAATGATTATTAATGAACACAAATTGTTACAGCAGTCACTGTTCCACAATCCCACTATAAAGCAGATTGGTGCTATTTTGAGTGATTATCTTTTGATATCAATTTCACTCTCATAACATTTTGTGAAAACTGAACATTAATATAATGCACTATTATTATTTATCAATGGTAGCGGTCGGTTTATTTAATATCTCAAACCATGAGATTTTTTATTAATATACAAAGTAAACAAATATACATTATTAAAGCCTACATCAAATGTTAAAATATAAGCCATAATTACTCAATTTGTATATAAGCTGTTGACTCTTTTACAATAAATAGTTTCCACTTTATTTGGATGTCGTGCTAGATTTATGTCCATTTGGACATTTATTTTAAAATTTCTGTGTTTGAAACACCCGATTATTAGAATTGTTATTGTGTATCAAAATAATGTATTCTCGTCATTTGTTTCATTCAGTCGTGATAATATATGAATGGCATTTTCGCTCATGTTCGGAACATCATTAAGAACCAAATTTAAAAGAAGTTGGAACGGTTTGCTGCGGAAAAGCGAAGCCACCTTGCTTTTCAATTAATTTGGACTCTTTGGCTGCTTTTCTTTGATCGGCGGTGACTACTACTTCCTGCAAAGCCTTCGCTTGCTCTGTTGTCAAGCCAGAAGTCAGAACAGCGTACCAAGCCTGATCTCGTGTGGATAGAGCTGTCAGATTAAGAAAGTCGCATGAACAACGGCGCAAATCAACAAAAATCACAATAAAAGTCTAAATACCCGCAATAACTTCTTTGAATGTTACATATTCGTCAATTGCCGTTTCTAAACTTTCATCATCAATCGGTGTCGTAAAGCTTTCTAGAGCTGTTTCATTTAAATCATCTATTGAATCCTCTTCTTCGTTATCAGAATCTACATCATCGTCGTCTTTAACTTCAGACTTCATTTCGAACCCAGCTTG
Organism: Myopa testacea; assembly: GCA_949629155.1. Classification (NCBI taxonomy): domain Eukaryota; kingdom Metazoa; phylum Arthropoda; class Insecta; order Diptera; family Conopidae; genus Myopa; species Myopa testacea. The sequence goes on from OX451348.1 coordinate 27,543,074, forward strand.
GGCGGATTTCGATTTCGAGAACTCGGCGACTTGTTCCAAGTAGTTTGGCGCATATTCATCGATTTCATCTTCGTCACTAGAGAGTGCTTCTAAAATTACATAAAGAAATTAAGTAATAATTATAAAATAAATTTAGAGTTGTTTCAGATCTGGTCACCGAATATTTGAAATATAAATTAAAACTTTCAAATGCATCGCGCACCTTCACAGTCCGCATCTTCGTCTTCTTCTTCCTCCTCTTCTTCTTCGTGAGCTCGGACTTCGTAGGCACGCTTAAGACCGTCGAATAGTAATATAAGAGATGGTATAATTTTGGCCGAAACCTCACTCAGTACTTGTGGCTTAGCATCACCCATTGAGATTAACGTACATAATCCCAGAACGCACAATTTTCTATCATGAATGCTGCATAACAAATTAATTAAATTAACTTATTCTCTCCCTGTGATATACCATCTCTGGATAAAACACCAGGATTTAATTCTGTTTCTTTCTGTATCTTACCCAAGGAAACAGTCAGTATCATGCAGCCATTGCTTGATGAAATGTGAGCAAATTGGTTCGTTATTGGTTTGCGACATTTTTTCCAAAATAGATATCAGCAACTGTGGATTGTAGTACAACGCAGCAATGACAACCTACAATATAGTTATTAACATAAATATTTATATGAATAAGATATTCATGTTTATGTTTGACATAAGTAATTAACATAAATATTTATATGAATAAGATATTCATGTTTATGTTTGACATAAGTAATTAACATAAATATTTATATGAATAAGATATTCATGTTTATATTTGACATAAGTAATTAACATAAATATTTATATGAATAAGATATTCATGTTAATGTTTGACTCACTTGTAAACACATCGCTCGTAATTCGGATGACTGAACTTCACGTGTAAGACGAGATAGAGCTAGTTCAACGAACATTGGAATAACAGAGTCGATTTGACCCTTGCACTGTAAAATTATGACTTCCAAGAGTTTTGCTGCATGGCATTCGGGATCTTCGCCAGGGTTTCCAGTAAGCATCTATTATTATATTAAGAAAAGTCATTTCCGTAAAAAAAAACGGGACAGAATTGGGCATTTTCAACGTAGACAATTTTAGAACTAGGAGATCATTAAATAAATGTGTATACTATCAGGGGAAAACAACAACGGCAACAACACTGCCGCTAGGGTATATAAAGTACGGCCAGGACGAAATGAAGACTCTTACTATGTAGTTTTAAACTATTATAATTGTATAATCTTACAGTATAAATTATATCCGATCACGACCCAATTATAGAAATTCAATTATATACGATTTTTGGTCGCCAGGATTTTATACTTTACTTTGCAAGAAGTTTTAAAATATCATAATTTGTTTTTATTAAATTGTAAATAATTCATGTGTTGCGTTTTGATTGGTTTGCACAACATATCAATTATATCCGTTGCACACGTATTCTCTTTTAAAACATTAACTTACGGTTTTGCACATATCAAACATTGCCAATAAACGATTTGGATTCGAGAGGAAGGCCGGTGTATCTACTGTTACGTAATTATGCAAAGCTGGCATAATATCAATGAAATAATCGATGCCATCCTTCTTGAACACCTGATAGATTAGTTCAAGCATTTGCCACATTTCCGGTGTGATTGTTTTCATTGTTAAATCATAAACTAACGAGAATGTTTCCTCGTAGAAATCTAGACAGACATTTTTTAGACATTTAATATTACAGTAAGTTAAAAATAGCAATTGGTAATTTCATTGAAATAATTTAATAGATTTAAAAGAAAACATACCAGTTATGTTGTGTTGGAATATATGGCCTACCACGTTGATGACAATCGGATGTAAATTCATCATGATCTCCGGATGATCTTCCATAACAGTCAGCAACGTTTCTATTGTATTTAACAAGCCCATTGCTGTGATGGCCTTCTCGTCAGAGCCTTCTTCAGATTCCAGCACTTGACTAAATGTTGTGGCCAAGTGCTGACAAATTTCAACAGCTACAGGTAGCAACTGGTCCGCAAAAGTGCAAACGATTTTCTGCATAACATTAGTAAGATCCTCATTTTCAGTCTCACGGATGATGGTGAGTAATTCCTTTGTGATTTCCTTGATGTGTGCCTCGACATAAGGTGCCGCCTCGTCTTGAGATGACAAAAACATCTGCAAACCAATAGCAGCTTCGACTTTTACAGGTAATTCTTTGTCATTAAGCAAGGCATGTGATGTGAGATGCATGATCTCGGCCAGGATTTGTGGATTCTTCAGTTGAATGTCGCAGAAATAGTGAAGTACCCAACATGACCTCGCGCGCATGTGTCCGGCAGTATTTTGAAATTCCGGAAAGACGTATGTAGTCAACATACTTTCTAGTTGTTCACGATAAGCACGTTTCTTCATCAGAACATCAGCCAGCGTCCCAATCATATGAAGGGCACCATCTTTTTGTTTGTTATCAGCGTTCGGTGATGTAATAATCTGATATAAAGAAGACATATAAATAAAAACAATATTGTTATTTGGAGGAAAAAATATTCGATCTAGTAGTCATTTTACCTGCATTATAATATTCATCGCTTTTGGCAATATTCCTTTCCTCTTCTTACAGCATGAATGAAGCAACGATTGTGCAGCAGGAACTGGTGTCGCGTAATCTTCGAAGATATCTGAATAGAAATAAAGACATTCAATTAGTTAGTTCGAAAATCCAAAAACTATAATTTTACTGACCGAATTTAAGACGAATGTATTCATGTGGATCGGTTTCCCACAATTCTTGATCGGAATCAGTAAATGACATGATGGGAAAGAGCACGTCCTGAATTATAGCAACCATGTGTGGCTTTATTAACTTCCACGAATAGGCGTGGCTTATACTTATCAAATAGAAACAAATGAAGATAGATTGTGACATTTTAAAAACAACTTATTGTTAATTGCTTACGCATTTTTTAAGTAAGCCAGTATATCTGTCAATACACGAGGAGAGATGTAAACACGATTACGGTATTGATCCAAAATCTTGAGTAACACATTCAGGACACCAGATGTAAACGTGGGTAAGTACCACTCTGCAAATTTTTGGTACTTTTCACTAATCACGTTGCGTGGGCTTCCGTATCTTAAATAAGAATAAGAAACAAATTGGTTTCCGAACGATTTTATTGAATTATTTACGATCTTTACTCACCGCTCGAACATGCGAACCATAATATGAAGAGCCCATTTTTTTGTTTTCCACCAGGCGAATTCCGGTTTCTCTTCGTCTTCCAAGTGTGAGCAATCTGGCGCTGGCCGTTCGGCTACCTGACGACAAATCTCCATCCATTGCGAGAACATTTCTCTTGTTATCAAATCCAATGGGAGACAATACTGTGTCAGAGCATAATAGATTTTGAGGATCTGCTTCTGAAGCAGTACTGATTGTTCTGACTGGTCATTCATGAGGTTGGCCATTAATTGATAAATCATTGGAAGCAACAAATTCATGGCTTCGTTAAGTGGGACGCGATCTTCGGAACGTTTGTATTCGTATGTTTTTACCAATTGATACATGGTAAGTAGGGCACCATTCCAACCGTTGACATCTAGATTAATGTAAACATTAATACAACTAACTATAAAAGCCCACATTATACACTTACCCGGATTTTGAAGGTAGATATTAATGCTGTCAACGACTTGTGGCCAACGGCCGGGGAAGTCATTCTTAATTATATGATTAACACAAACCGACAACTGATTTCTAAATATGAATTAAATAGTTTAAAATTTGTATTAATCGTGAGGAGTGTGGATTTACTTAATTAGATCTGGAGCATGTACAATGGCATCAACAATGGCGCCTCTGATCATAGCACGATCTTGTTCATGTATAGAGAATGGAATTGGCTCTCCTGGTTTTGTATCATGATCGGACCAATTGTTAGTAATCAGATTCTTGAGGTAGATGGCTCCTGCTTGACGCACTGGCTGATCAACATTATTTTGCATAACGATTTGCAAAATCGTTGGAACAAAACCAATAATTTTATGAATCTACAAAAAAAATGGTTTACAGAGATTTATAGAAAGATACGAGTGGAGCTCCATGGAGTGATTATGTTTGAACGTGTAAGAGCTGGGCCACAATACGGCAGCGACTATAATTAAACAAACATAACATAATAATTAATGTTTATGTTGTTTATTTTTATGTTTTTAATTCAATGCTGAGATTATTGTTACTTCTTTCCTCGATCTGTTTTCTTTGCTTTTCTGTTGTTGATATAGAGTCCGATTACATACATCGGAATTTAAATAAATACAAGGTTCCACGATTAAAACTTATTAAAACATCTGATAGATATTATAAATATTATTGGATATTATATTAATAGATTTTAACATTCTTTGAACTTAAGAAAGAATTATTTTTCTTAATAATAATAATAATTGATAGTATTAGGCAATTAATAAAATAATATACCGATATTTATAAAAAATCTTTGCATGGTATCCGAGTATAGAAATTTAGATTTCATTCGAGATAGGTTCCATTCTAAAACAAAACATTCAACAACTGACAGTGACCCTGACATTCGAATTTTTGCTGATAAGCCAAACAAAATTGAAGTAAAATTGGTAAAACTGCTATTTTTCTTAAATTATGAATTTTAAATTTAAAAGAAACCCAAATTATTTCTTAAAAATAATACGACGTGAAGTTTGTAGATATTGTACATAGAAATATACTGTTCCTTATGTATAGGTGTATATACAGATATGCGTATGTACGGTAAAAATAAAGCGGTAAAATTACACGTAGTCTTCAGCTACATGCAATATGCAAAAAGAGAATTAGGAGAATTATTAAATAAATTTTATAGGGGAACAAACAATATATATATATATACAGATTTTTATCGTAATCCTTTCGCCATTATTGTACCAGCGATTATCTTTGGAGGAAATCATTCGGAAGTGCATATATAAGAAATAAAATGGTAAATGTGATTATTAAAAAAAAAAAAATAAAAACAGATGAAATTCGAGTTGAGTAGATTATAAATTTCAGATCTTAAAAATATTATAAGTGCATCAGATTGGGAGCACTCAATCCCAAATCAAATTGAAGCGCATCTCCAACGGTTACAATTAAAGGTGTGGCCCAGTTAAATTGGCAAATTGTTTTTGAGAATATTTCCGAATAAAATAATTTGACAAATTTAAGCATACACCAGAGAACTACTGCTACGCTGCATCATATAATCAAGTAGGGGTTAAAAGGATGCTTGAAGAATTAACTTACTGTACTTATTTACAAATAAGGACTCACAATAACTGTCTAAGGTTTTACATGGAAAATTCTGCTATCTAACAATACGTACTTTTTATATAATTTCATATTAATTTTGTTAAATTGAAAAAGCACATGGTTTTTTGTTGAATGTTTTTCCATTTCTAAGAAAAACGTCATCGGTGACGTCTTCTGTTCTTCCGCAACTTCTTTGGGCGTATACTTGCTTGATTTCGCTGTCGTTGACCATTTAGCATACTTTATCAACGAAGGATGGCAAGATGATGACAAGGACACTTACCTGCGCCAGTTGATCCTCTGCTACTTTTCGTTGCTCTGGATTTGGCTCGATTGTTGCACGCAACAACTCAGTCAATTTTTGCGGATCCATGTTTCTGTTGTTTGTGTGATTCTATGCAGTACTACTCTTGGAGTATTATGTCAATTTCACTTGTTTGTCCAGGAATTTTTATTTTAATAATTTTTTGGATATTCCAAGAAATGGTGATGATGCAAAACCACAGTAAAGCACTCGACCCGACCGAGACCGACCGACCGATGCCCAATCAGACGATATGAGTGAAAAAGGAAATTCTGCAGTTCTTGAAATTTAACTTGCTCGTTCGTCAGATGGAATCGCCGAAAAACGCGGCAATTTTAAGGTAAATTCATTTGTAGTATAAAAAAGACAACACTATATGATCAATTGGCCAAAGATGCCACCATTATAAAGGAACACTTCCCGTAAAATTTCACAATCAGTAAGTGGGTATTACACGGTGATTGGTGATTGATCAGTGCAATTATTGTTTTAAAGTTTCCGAGAACGAATTTGACTTTTTTCGCTATGACTGATTAAGCAATTGAACAAAGAAACACTAGATTCTAAACGTTCCACCACTTAAGCCGAACAGTATTACGTTGGTACGAAATGATACATTTTTGAGTTTGGGATAAAATAAAAATAGAGCAGATAAATACAGAAAAGTAGGGAAAAGTTTGGTTTAACGGTTTTGCCCCGATTCTTTACTTTTTTACCGTTATTTGGGACCATTATAACGGTAAATAGCCCCCCACTTTTGGGGGCTTGGCATTAGTTTGGGTGTTATCGGCGTTTGAAGGTCGCGAAAGGTCACGTCTTTAAAGGTTTATTATTCCGAAATTAGGTACGGTACATTAATGGTCGAGGTGTCAAAAGAAAGGTATTGCCACGCCCCTCATTTCCCTAGTACACCATTTTACATCCAAGGTTACGGTTTGGAAGATATTTTAGTTTTAAGAAAAAAATGGTGAAGGTGCCATTATAAAACCTTCCCCCTCCCTCTTATATGACAATTAAGGTATATAGGGTAACACTTTTTATAAAGCCCATAATTTTCTCTTTCAGCGATATATAATATGTCATACTTACAGTTGGTAAATTGCAGAAGGAATGATTATTTAAAAACAGTGTTTTATGTGTATTTCATGATGTGTTTTTTTTGTATTAATTATTTTTTATTAAGTAGGAATTTGTTCGTTTGGTACAGTTTAATAGTCCTCGTCGTTGTCATCTCCGTCCGTTTCGTGATCTGTCCCCTCACGAAAGGGGAATTATAACACTTAGAGTGTCAAACACCGGCTACGCAACAGAACAGTGTTTTGTGGCAAATTTTAGGGCGTGTATGCGTCCTCCGGCCGCCCTTTTTAATTATAACCCTCAGTATGTCAAACACCGGCTACGCAACAGAAAAGTGTTTTGTGGCCAATTTTAGGGCGTGTATGCGTCCTCCGGCCTTCGGCCGCGCTTTTTGATTATAACCCTCAGTATGTCAAACACCGGCTACGCAACAGAACAGTGTTTTGTGGCCAATTTTAGGGCGTGTATGCGTCCTCCGGCCTTCGGCCTACGGCCGCGCTTTTTGATTATAACCCTCAGTATGTCAAACACCGGCTACGCAACAGAAGAGTGTTTTGTGGCCAATTTTAGGGCGTGTATGTGTCCTCCGCCCTTCGGCCTACGGCCGCGCTTTTTGATTATAACTCTCAGTATGTCAAACACCGGCTACGCAACAAAATAGTGTTTTGTGGCCAATTTTAGGCGCGTATGCGGGCCTCGGCACCGCGCTTTTTAATAATAACCCTTAGTATATCCAACGGCGGCTACGCAGTAAAATAGTATTTTTATAGCAATTCATAAAAACGTTTCAATTTTAAGTAGTAAATACCGAACACTACCCGCATTAAAGTACAAAAGTTTCCTTTAAAAAAGTGTGTTCGAATGTGCAAGGAAAATTTATTTTTAATATTTCAATAAAAGTGGTCGAAATGGTGAAGATACCCCAACATTGTTATACACCGTTGAAAAGGGAAAATTATGGGCTATACGCCCAATGATTTTAACATATACCTTAATTATGATATTAGTTGAGAAAAAACTAATTTTTTAAAACAACTAACACCATTTTTCCTTAAAACTAAATTATTTCCATAACTATTCAGAAAATCAAAAAAAGGTTTAAGACTTAGAAAATAGATATTAAAATTATCTTTCAAACGGTACCCCGCTTACACCGGTGCACCTAATAGTTTAGAAGATATCCCACATAAACCTTTTGACGTTTAAACGCCCATAAATCCTAAACCAAAGCCACGCCCCAAAAAATTTTAACGGAGTTATATTCAGGAAGTGACAGACAAACATAAACAGCCAACAGACAGGCGCAGCCAAACCCCTAAACCAAACTTATGCAGAAAAGTATATTTATTCCTGATCAGCGTCATCTCCTAAGTCGATTTAGCTATCTATGTCCGTCTGTCTGTGGAAATCACGATCACAGAAGATGATGACGAAGACATCGGAATGAAATTTCGCAAAAATATCCTTTGTTGTTGGGTGCAGGTTGTTATTGAAAATCGCGTCAACGACTACATTTCATCATAAATGGCACATCAGCGTCAGTTTTCGAGTTATGACAACAACATTGTATTTCTCGGTATAGAGTAACATTATCCCTTGATGTGCCTAATTTGGGCGTGATCCACCCTTTTAGTAAACTAGGGCGCAAAGATTTTAACATGGGTTATATTGATAACTATATAAACAACATTTTTGTTCCAAAACTGGGCGTGGTGTTTTTGTTGTTGATGTTAAAAAGGAAGTAACATTTTTTACCCACAAGTTGGTATATTTAATGTTATTTTTTTCCATTTTGCTTCAGCTGCACGATAAAGTACTGGTATAAATAAGTTGAATAAAAATATGTAGTATGAAATGCAACCTTGCTTCGAATGAATTATGGGTTGTCGTGTAATTACAAGTCAAATTACATGACAAATTTTCGTCATTCGAGTAAATTTTCGTCAGTCATCATTCGATGATTGTATTTATATGACAATTAGTTGATATATTTTTATCCAACTGTTCTATATTATTTTTTATAATATTCAGTATACCAAGAAATATAGAACACTATCTAATGCAGACGTGCGTTTTGCAATCTGTTAAATTTGTAATAAATAGCAAATTAGTAGCAAATAATTATAATGTAGACGAGCTTGGACTCCGGCTAGGCAATGTAATGAACCAAAAATATTGTGTTAATTGGTGACGAGCATAGAGTTGTTTTATAAGAAATATGCAGGCTCTTAGAAATGTGGCCTTAAATATAAGGCTAAGATGTAGTTTACGGGACTGGCTCACTTCAGTCCGCTAAACTACACCTTAGCTCGCCTTCTTGTCTTGAATCTAACGATGTAAAAAATTTTTGGGGCGTGGCCTTAGTTTAGGATTTATGGGCGTGTGAATGTAAAAAAATCTCAAATTTCAAATAGCGATATCTCCTAAACTATAAGGTTTACCAGTAAAAAATTGATAGCGTTCGAAAGGTCCTAGCAAGGTCGATATTTTAAGTCATAATCCTTTCATGATTTTAACAAGTATTTATGGAGATAATTTAGTTTTAAGAAATAATAGTGGAGGTTGTATTAGAAAATATTTTTTTTTTCTCTTCTTTGATAATTAAGGTATATATTAAATTCAGGTTTCTTAGAGCCCATAACCTCCCCTTTTCAACGGTATATAACATGATAGGGTATCTCCCACAGTTTCGACCACTTTTAATGAAATATTCAAAATTAGTGTTCGGTGGATATCCGAACACGCATCTTAGACTTGACTACAGGAAACTTTTGTACCTTAGCGCGTATTGTTCAGTATTTAATATTTAAAATTGAAAAATTTTTATGAAAAATCGCGCGGAAATCGCGGAGAAAGTCCCGTAAACTGCATTTGTTCCCACTGATCAATCATCAGTCATCTTGTAATACCAACCTAATAAAACCTTGTTCAGAGCGGCGGCGTCGAGCGTCAGTATCGGTAGCGTTTTACAGTCTTCGCATCATAAGTGCGTCGTCTTGTTAAGAGTGGGAATGTCAAATGACGTTAAAGGGAACGCTCACGACGCTAAACACGTGCACTCTGTAAAATTTCTTTTACTTGCACTGAATGGGATTTTTAAGAATGGACGCTAACACGACGCTGACGTTGCCACTCTGAGCAAACCTTTATTTCGCCATTTATTATAATTTAGAGGTATTCACTTACAAGTTGTCTTCATTATTTTTGAAAGCTTATTTTAATAGAATACATTTTATTACGTGGTCTTTTTAACAGAGAGAGTGAGTCAGCAGAGATAAAAATCTTGAACTGTAAATCAAAAAATCCTGAGAAATCTTAAGAACTATAGGCCAAATAAACAGCATAAAATGTGCCGATTGCCCAGTGAACTGTGTAAATATCAAAATGGTTTTGATATTAACGCAAGCTTCAATGACATTTGAATATCCTAAATAATGGCTATCTACAGACACCCGATTCCATATAAATGTGGCATATATTTGTGGACATAAATAAAATGTTTACGGAAATAAACAGAAATAAACTAAATGGTATATTTAGCATGCGAGTGCAGTGCACCACAGATTTGTTTGTTTTGTTTTGATGGTCTAATTGCATAAAAATAAATTAATAACCAAATAATTTACCACGTTTTTCCTGGTTTATTAAAATGCAATCTCCGAATGCAATAGGATCAGGAATTTTTTTGGTTAGCTTTTCATAAACGAATTCGATTTCGAAGTTTAATATAAATTAACATTTATTAGTATGGTGTGTTTTCCCAATGGCTGCTTTGCACAATCCGTTTGCTTGGTCTAATGTTTAAGGACTAATGAAATCATACATAGCATTCCTGTACAAATATAGAACGTGTAAATTGCTTTACAATGTCAAAAATACCCATGCATATTCAACTAAACGTGGCAACACCAAAGTTTTATTTTCCTGGTATCAGACAGAATTTATAAATCTTAAAGAATTCCCCAGTTATTGGTCTTCCGTTAATGATAACTAATAAAGAAACATTAAAATTTGAGTTTAAATCAATTTAAATAAAGGATAATAAACAAAAATTTACATGCAAGGCAATTATCGCACAGTCTGTGTTACTTGCACTCCATAGATATTGTTAAGCATAAAAAATGGCGGTCTGTTTAGCTGCTTCAGATTGAACAGTGATAGCGACGGTATCACATTCATAGCGAGGAGTTGTAGAAAGAACAATTGACCAAGTTCTAGGAAATTAGGGTTTTAGTAAAAACTGGAAAAAGTGAAAATAAGAACTTTTCATAACCTATAAACGATCAGATATGTCGTCGTCTGAAATACAAAATAAAGAGGCAACCCCAAGTGCTAATCGTGCTAAAAATGTGGAGTTAGTCGATAGAAAAGCGTCCGTCGTACCTTCCAATAAGCGTATTTCAAGTGTGTATGAATCTGAAACTTCGGCTTTGATAGAAGTTTCGAAATTGGATAAGTTGGATGAACTTACATCGCTGGAGCGTGAAATTGCTGAACTTCATCACGTGGAGCCGACTAGAACGTCTGGAGCACAAAAATTCAAAGATGGTGTTGACATATCGACGCATGAAGATGTGCAACGTGAAAAAGTGCTGCTACAGATGCAGCCGCAGCAAGGGAATTCAAGGCCAACGTCAGTGGGATCTGATGTCCAACAAGAAACCATAATTGTTAACGAATCTCCAGAGAATGCATTAGAGACACTGGAAGAAGAAGATCTTATAGCTGTACTTAAAGGCGTTGGTGAAAATGAGCACATTAGCGAAAAGGCAGCAGAACAGGACGGCAATGTTGATGAATTGGCAGCAGTTGGTGTAACCATAGAAGGCGAAGGTGAATTTCAAATAATGGAAATAATCGACGACGAGGTGGAGGAAGCTGACGTCAATGCCTCAGGAACAGGCAATGCAAATGCTACTCTATCCGGCGGGACAAAATCGAAAGCATTTTCGAATACTGTACAAAAGCAGCCAAAAGAGATGACTAAGGAGGAAGAGCGTCATCTGGCAATGGAGCAGATTCAGGGCTTGAAGGCTTCAAGAAAAGAAAACAAAAATCGTCGCAAGCAAGACATCAAAGCAGTTCCGTTGGAGACCACGGATTTGGTGTCAGTGCTTGGGGCGGATTGGAGCGAAGATGAAATTGGAGTTGAGTCACAAGAATCTTCATCTGGAGCATCTAAAGATACAAAGACGACGGAAAGTATTTCCAACAGTAGGACTACAGTTAAAGAAAATCCCTCAAAGTCATCAACATCCACTGCGTTGTGTGGTGATGAAAAGGCGCTTGAGAAAAATAAACTACGTAATACGCCACCGAAAATTACGAGTGTAGTTTTACTCAAGAGTGCCTCAAAGGATCAACATGTGAGTGTAGGTAGGACTGATGTGGAGTCTACGGAAAAAGGGAAAAATAATGATTCGGAATCTACAACGTCTGCTGTTCAACCACAAACAACAGGTAAGAAAATTATCAACATTCAACTTTCGTATTTTTTAATAACGTGCCTAATTTCATTAAAATAATAATTTGATTCAAGGATTTAAACGCACCCGTATTATAAAACGTAAAATTATATGGGATCCAGATGCACCGGAGACAACATTTTCATATGCTCAACTTGTGAGGCCGAGCAATACTTCGAATGTGGCGAAAATGAAGAATGAAACGCCTTCTGCAAAAGCTTCGGCAGCATCTCCAACAATATCCCTGATGAAAAAGGAACCAGCACAAAAGAAAGTACGTCCAATAACACCCAAGGATAGGAAACCTGCAGGAGAGAGAAATTCAACTTTGACAGTTGCAACAGACACAAAAGCACAGCGTGCTGCTACACCAAAGCTACCAACCAAAACATTTTCAGCAGGATCTGTTGGTGCCGTTGCGGCTAAACAAACGACGACAACGCAACAATTGAAACCCTTGGCTGAAGGTGCCTCTACATCACCTGTTAAACGGCGCTCGCAGACGCCGGTAGCAAACGGTGCAAGTAAGAAGAAGAAGGTCAGCGAACTCGATCGCTTAATGGGCGATGAAGGTGCTGTAAATATGCTTAATTCACTCGAAAGCGATCGTCAAAAGGCTGCCGAATGCAGCGATTTACCCAAATCTAACATGCGCAGTCGTTCGGCCACCATCTCTGAAAAGGTTTCGATATTTCGATATTAATTTGTTTTAATGTATATACAATTCAATGTAATTGTTCTTTTGTTACTCGTAGTTTATCAAACGTGATCTTACACCGGTTAAAAAAGAAGCTGTTGGGGTCGCAAAATCAAAACGTTTACAAAAACCAAAGGCATCGGCTACTTGGGACTATGTATACAAGCAACAGGCTAGCGAGGATGCTATGATTATACGTCGTCGCTCAAACAGCTCCTATTCCAGTTCGACTTCCTTGCAACGGCTCAGTTTAGATTCAACTAAAAGTCAAACAAAAACTGCAGCGAAAGTCATCAGAACATCGCCATCGTTGAAATCTGCAAACAAATCCAAAAATGCCAACACTACTCCAGATACCTCGTTTGGCAACACTTCGTTACAGAGCACTAGTAGCTCACCTACAGACAAAGCATTCGAATTTGCTAAACCCGAATCGAAGTCAAATCAAAAGTCTCGTAAAACCAAAAGTCCCCAAACAACAAATCCGCTAGCCAGTGACATGAAAAAGGCCAGTGCAAACAGTGCGGCCAATCGACGTGCTGTGCGCAGTCCCGCCACTGTCGATGAGAAGGAAAAGAGCGCGACTAAGTCACTAATCAACGCAGCAAAGGATGAAGCTGGCATTGTGGTCAGGCGATTAGGCAAAGTGGCCCAAATAATATTTAATACAAACAAATCAAAAATCGACTACACTTTTAATGTAGAGGTAGGGATCGTTATTTCTTAATGTAAGAATTAATTAAATTATGTAATTGTGCTTGTAGTTGCTTAATAACTTCGTCGATGCACTCAAAAAACTAAGCACTGACACTGATTGCCACGCTGTGGTAATGACGACAAATGCTCCCAACTTTTGTCATGGCGTTGACCTCTCGGAACTGACAGTGGGGTCGCTTGAGAAACGCAAAAAGACCGCAAATCAACTGGGAGTAGCAGTCAAGTAAGTTTCAGATTCGGAGTTTGGTATAATTAATATAATTCTCTCACACTACACTTCGTCTGCAGGAATTTTCTTAGAACTCTTGCTACATTCCCGAAACCGCTGATTGCTGGTGTCAATGGAAGCAACGTTGGACTGGGCGTCACTATGTTGCCACTTTTTGATATTGTTGTTGCTAGCGAAAAAGGGTCCTACGAGGCACCTTACGCCAAAATTGGGCAGGTACCCGAAGGGTATTGTATTTGGAATGCGCTTTCAAAGATACGCGGTACCTTTGTAAGTCGCTCATATTAAATTGAAAAGAGGAAACTAGAATAATATGGTTTTCTCAATATTCTAGAAAACAAAACTGTTTTGGTTATGTGAAAAATTACATTCAACTGAATCGGCATTATCGGGACTAGTGAACAAGTTAACGGCTCCCAACAAGGTCAACGATGATGCCTTAGCCACAGCCAAACGAATAGCAGCACTCTCAGTGGAGGTGACCTTATTGTTAGTCTTCAAAATATTAAAATTTACTTATATTTCATTTACAGTCGTATCGCTGCATGAAGAAAACTTCTGTTGAAGCCAATGAGGAACTATTCTCTACAGCTCTGGAACAAGAGTTTAAAATTATCAGTGATCAATGGACTTCAGAGGAATGTTTTGAAAATCTGAAAAAATTCACTCAAACAGGCCACTGGTAGAAATGGAAGTGGGAATGTTTTCGGATTTTCAACTGCTTTTGTTTTAGTGTGGATTAAATTTAATTGAAATATGTTTTCTTTTCAGTATGCATTCGTTGTGTATAAATTTAAATAATTTATTCAGTTTACCAAAATTCGTAGGCTTCGACAGAAGGGGGCATAAAGGTTTAAATGTTTATTTTAATTGAATGCATTAAACAGCCCTTAACACTTTGTTTTGAAGTATTAAGTCTTAATTGCGTTCTTAGTTAAAATATTTTTACAATTCAAAAGCTTAATGAAATTGGTTTTTGAGATGCTAGGAATCCTTTTTTCATAATCTATAAGTATATAAATTAGTTTGTTGTTTGATTAGTTTAATAACAAAAGAATGCGTTATCGCATTTTTAAATGCAAATGAATCTGACGTTCTGATAAAACATATGATAAGAATGCAATATTACTTCATCAAGTATATAAATAATAGTGTAAAAATGACTTTTCTTATTAAAACTGGACAACTTTATTTAGATTAAATAAAAATAAACTTAGTTTGTAACTTCTCAACTATTTGTGGCTATTCCTAAACCACCGTTAAGATCTTTAGCTTATTAGTAATTAAGTTTTCGAGCCACCATTAATAAAATAGCAAGGAAGAAGAAGATTTCAAGTGTAGCCGAATATGTTTTCTCCCTTACTTTCGTTCTGGGCCTCCTGTCACATTTAAAATCAATTTAAAATTCGACATTTTTTATCTCTCAATCGGTAATAGAAACCAGAATATCTGTGAGCGATTGGAAAATAAACAACTTTTCACATTCTTTATCATTATCAGCTCTAGTGTTTTTATGCACGTTTTATTTTTAGCCTTCTGTTATTCGATTTTCCACTTCGTGAATTTTGGCTTGAATGCTCTTGATGACATTTTCGAAGTTTTTAATGTCGAATGAGATCTTCTCCAGGTTCACCGCAATATTTTTTATCCTTTCGCTTTCGATGCTCTCCTCTAAATTGCGTATTTCCTTGGTTACGTTGCCGGTCTGCGATACAAGCTTCACCAGCTCATTGCAAGCGGTATGTAAAGCAGCCAACAGCTTGTACGCTCGTCTAGAGTGCGTATCATGCTTGGCGCTTTTGAACAGCAGATCATCCGTGTAGTTGAATTGGCGTTGCAGCTGACCAGACACAATATTGATCTGTTTCTGTAGATCGCGTGTGTCATCCAACACCTTATAAATGTCATTGCGCTGTTTTCGTATGTTGCCAATGAATTCCATAATGCGTCGCGTATATTCCTTACGTGAGGCTGCAGCGGTGTGGTTGGAGCGCTTCAACTCTGCGCTGAGCTGTGTATGCATCGCAATCTTGTCTTGCATGTTCGTCTCTAGCTGCACGCTAAGTTCGCGCATGTCAAGGGCATTCTTAGTGAGGTTCTTAGGTCTTTCGTGGTGCAGCTCTTGCATACGCTGTTCCAACGGGGTGCGATATTCCTGCCATTGCTGTTCCAAGGATCGGCGTTTTTGTTGAGCAGCTTCTACGAGGCATTTCAGCTTCTCCACATTTTGCGTTGGCTGCTCGAGTACAACACAAGTGCGCTCATGCATTTTAATAAGTTTCCGAAGTTCCACGATGTTCAGTTGCAGGGTTGACTGCAGCGATTTGAGTTTGTTGATCTTAAAATTGTGACCCTTACGTTTTGCGTTTAGTTCATCGTGTGCGTTCTTAAGCGCACTGACATGGTCACTTAACTCCTCCATGGGCGTTTTTCTTTTGGGAGTTGTTTTAGTAGTATCATCGAAATCGTTGGCCACTTTTTCAGTTTTCGCGGCCTCAACCTTGACTTCAACAATATTTTGAGTTGTTGATTTCAAAAATCCGTATTGATCGTAAGCAACTTTTGGTTGATAAGCTTCAATATCGTATTTGTGCAACACCGAGCTGATTATGTCATAGTCTCCAGTAGTCATCTGCTGGAATATGTTGGGCGCCAAGTACGGTGTTTGTATGGGATTGTTGTCCATCGGCTCCGTCAGCCCACTTGGAATGTTTAAATTTAGATGTGGTTTGAAATCCACATACTGGGTGTTCGAATGTGCACTGCGCCTGGTAATACGTTCCTTGCAATAAGCTGGCACCCATGGTGCGTGTAAAGATTGCAGTATTTTAGACTTGATGTCTCTTTCCAGGCGGTCTAGTTCTCCACCATCAGTTCCGTCCGCGTCACTTTCAGTCGCTTCTCCTCGTTCTTTTGGCAGCATCTCAATAAGGAACATGAACAATTTGCGCGAATCTACCACATTTGGATAGAGGAATGTCTGATATCCGATATCATTCCGGTAGCCCGCAGCTGAACAGCCTTCTGCCAGCGTCGACGCCACGGCGAACCTCTGGGTCATGCCATCGGGAAGAGATTTGGGAAGCGTTGTTTTTGGCGTTATCTCTTGCAGACAAGTTGCCACTGTGTGTACCAACAACTCGGGAGTAAAGTTCGTTAAGCTAGATACCTCCACATCTATGTTACAGTTTATTTGCCGCAATGAGTGTATTATTATTTTGTCCACTTCATCCATTGTTGCGGAAATAACACGATACTATGTTTATTTAGCCATAAGCCAAATAATATTTAGCAAATAAAATGCAGACTACGGTCCAATTTACATTGAGGAGACATATAATCTAACTATAACGGAGATTGTTCATTGTCTTTAGCATTAACCACAACCAAGGCTACAGGCTACAAGCGGCATCTGTCAAAATTACATTGGCTCTTAAGCATTAACCACAACCAAGGCTACAGGCTACAGGCTACTAAAGCATTAACCACAACCAAGGCTACAGGCTACAGGCTACAAGCGGCATCTGTCAAAATTACATTGGCTCTTATGGGGAACAAGAAAAAAAACATTGATTTCCAGTGCCGCTACGCATCTTGCAGCTAGCCGCTAGGCTTCACGCCGCTTGCAGTCGATCGAGTTCTATTTTTCTCTGGCGGCGTAGCTATGCTTCTTCTTCTTTTGTGTTTGTTTACGTTTTACATATAAAAAGATTACGTGCGTGCAAATAGCAACGAAAGTTAGCAACGATTTAGGGTGGTTTATTTTTTTCGTTGCTGTGTGGAACGTAGGTTTGATGATTTATAGGAAAAATTATTAAAAATAAACGATAATTGCAATAAGAAAACCTAATATGCAGTTTTGAAGGAAAAATTATGGCCTATCTCCCTGGATTATTATAAAATATCTAGTAATTCAATAAATCAGACTAATTGGGCAAATTTTAAAAAGAGTATGTGGAACCCAACAGAAAATTGCCATTGCTGGGGTTTAAAAAATTTTCTACCTAAACCACGCCTACCCTATCTTAAGGACTATATTTTTACACATTTTTTGACACTGCATTGAGTAACCTAGCTTGCTTGGTTTCAAAGATATTTCCAATAATATCCTCGATGCTTCAAGAGCAGCTGCTGGAAATTGTGATGCGACAGGACACCTACCAAGTATGCAGTTCTAAAGCGAACATCAATAGCAAGCACCAAAATGTAAAACAACCATTGTAGCCGTTAGATTTATTTATATATTAAAGAAAATCCGTACACGTATTTTGAACAAAGTTCAGAACCGCTGCTGACCTATTTAAACATTTTCTACCTAAATGACAACTGTTCTATCTGGAAGAGGATATTCCTTTTCACATTTGTGCATAAAAACTATTGCCCTAGCTCGCTCGGTTCTAGATATAAACCCGATAATTTTCCAGATTGGTCAAGTAACGTTGCTGGCCACTTTGGAGCAGTTGTCCACAATGACAACTAGATAGGCGGAAAGCCGAGACTTTTCCAAAAATTTTGATGCATAAACGAAGTCTGTGGGTCTTAAAATGCCTGAAAAAAGTGGAAATGAAAATGCTTTTCTCCTTTGTTTACAATCTGCTGCTTTTCCTGGAAATGAAAAAGGTAAACAAAGCGATTATTAAAATGATGCTACAATTCGAGTCGTTTTTATAGAATTAGGATTAATGTCGACAAAATGACAGTTGTGGGGATCGAAAGAGGACTCTTTCAGAAACTTTTTAACACAAAGATCTTGAAAATCCGATGAACCGTTTTCATACAAATCTATTTCAAAATACCGATAATTCGATGTATTTAGATAGCGTTGCTGGGTATCTAAACATTTTCTACCTCGATGAAACCTATTCTATCTCGAAGAGGACATTGTTCCTCATATTCGTGCATAAAAATTATTACCCGACCTTGCTCTGGAACAAAGATAACAGAGATCCCAATTTGGGGTCTCCAAATTGGTTAATTACCGTTGCTGGCTATTTAAACATTTTCTACCTAAATGACACCTGTTCTATCTTGAAGAGGATGTTCTTCCTCACATTCGTGCATAAAAATTATTACCCGACCTTGCTCTGGAACAGAGATAACAGAGATCCCAATTTGGGGTCTCCAAATTGGTTAATTACCGTTGCTGGCTATTTAAACATTTTCTACCTAAACGACACCTGTTCTATCTTGAAGAGGATGTTCTTCCTCACATTCGTGCATAAAAATTATTACCCTACCTTGCTCTGGAACAGAGATAACAGAGATCCCAATTTGGGGTCTCCAAATTGGTTAATTACCTTTGCTGGCTATTTAAACATTTTCTACCTAAACGACACCTGTTCTATCTTGAAGAGGATGTTCTTCCTCACACTCGTGCATAAAAATTATTACCCGACCTTGCTCTGGAACAGAGATAACAGAGATCTCAATTTGGGGTCTCCAAATTGGTTAATTACCGTTGCTGGCTATTTAAACATTTTCTACCTAAACGACACCTGTTCTATCTTGAAGAGGATGTTCTTCCTCACATTCGTGCATAAAAATTATTACCCTACCTTGCTCTGGAACAGAGATAACAGAGATCCCAATTTGGGGTCTCCAAATTGGTTAATTACCTTTGCTGGCTATTTAAACATTTTCTAGCTAAACGACACCTGTTCTATCTTGAAGAGGATGTTCTTCCTCACACTCGTGCATAAAAATTATTACCCTACCTTGCTCTGGAACAGAGATAACAGAGATCCCAATTTGGGGTCTCCAAATTGGTTAATTACCTTTGCTGGCTATTTAAACATTTTCTAGCTAAACGACACCTGTTCTATCTTGAAGAGGATGTTCTTCCTCACACTCGTGCATAAAAATTATTACCCGACCTTGCTCTGGAACAGAGATAACAGAGATCCCAATTTGGGGTCTCCAAATTGGTTAATTACCTTTGCTGGCTATTTAAACATTTTCTACCTAAACGACACCTGTTCTATCTTGAAGAGGATGTTCTTCCTCACACTCGTGCATAAAAATTATTACCCGACCTTGCTCTGGAACAGAGATAACAGAGATCTCAATTTGGGGTCTCCAAATTGGTTAATTACCGTTGCTGGCTATTTAAACATTTTCTACCTAAACGACACCTGTTCTATCTTGAAGAGGATGTTCTTCCTCACATTCGTGCATAAAAATTATTACCCTACCTTGCTCTGGAACAGAGATAACAGAGATCCCAATTTGGGGTCTCCAAATTGGTTAATTACCTTTGCTGGCTATTTAAACATTTTCTAGCTAAACGACACCTGTTCTATCTTGAAGAGGATGTTCTTCCTCACACTCGTGCATAAAAATTATTACCCGACCTTGCTCTGGAACAGAGATAACAGAGATCTCAATTTGGGGTCTCCAAATTGGTTAATTACCGTTGCTGGCTATTTAAACATTTTCTACCTAAATGACACCTGTTCTATCTTGAAGAGTATATTGCTCCTCTCATCCTCTCATTTGCGTTTTGACATTTGCTGCTGGCTTCACGCCGCTATCATTGGAAGCACTGAGGTTAGTGCTGGAAGTTAGCTACTTTTGCAATTAGTAGCCTGTAGCCTGTAGCCTTGGTTGTGATTAATGCTTTTGGCATAAGGTGTAAGCGGGGTACCGTTTGAAAGGTAATTTTAATATCTATTTTCTAAGTCTTAATCCTTTTTTTGATTTTTTCAATAGTTATAGAGATAATTTAGTTTTAAGGAAAAATTGTGGAAGTTGTATTAAAAAACTAAGTTTTTTCTCAACTTAAATCCTAATTAAGGTATACATCAAAATTAGTTGGCTTATAGCCCATAGTTTTCCCTTTTAAACGGAATATAACATGTTGGGGTATTTCCTACCATTTTAACCAGAGATAATGAGATAGGACACTTCGAATTCGCCGCTTCAAAAATCGGTTTGACGTCTATTTCTTATGAGCTGTTGAATTCATGTACACTATACGTGATAGCTACCATATTATTGTTTTTATCTTATTATCTCTGATTTCAACCACTTTTATTGAAATATTAAAAATAAATTTTCGTTGCATATCCGAATGCTAGAAGCATGAAACATCGCACAGTAATTCTGCACGCGACCAGCTTTCCAAAACACTAATCATTATTGTTGTACGATGTCTGGTTCTCTCGCAATTCGATCTGAAAGATAGCAAAACTTTAAACAGCCACAACTCCGAAAGGAAAGGCCGTAGACCCATCAAACTTTGCATACTGTAAGTCTACACGCGACCAGCTTTCCAAAACACTATTGTTGTCATTATTGTTGTACGTTGCCTGGTTCTCTCGCAATTCGATCTGAAAGATAGCAGAACTTTAAACAGCCACAACTCCGAAAGGAAAGGCCGTAGACCCATCAAACTTTGCATACTGTAAGTCTACACGCGACCAGCTTTCCAAAACACTATTGTTGTCATTATTGTTGTACGATGTCTGGTTCTCTCGCAATTCGATCTGAAAGATAGCAGAACTTTAAACAGCCACAACTCCGAAAGGAAAGGCCGTAGACCCATCAAACTTTGCATACTGTAAGTCTACACGCGACCAGCTTTCCAAAACACTATTGTTGTCATTATTGTTGTACGATGTCTGGTTCTCTCGCAATTCGATCTGAAAGATAGCAGAACTTTAAACAGCCACAACTCCGAAAGGAAAGGCCGTAGACCCATCAAACTTTGCATACTGAAAATCCGTAAAAATAATGCTAGAAGCATGAAACTTCGCACAGTAATTCAGCACGCGACCAGCTTTCCAAAACACTAATCATTATTGTTGTACGTTGCCTGGTTCTCTCGCAATTCGATCTAAAAGATAGCAAAACTTTAAACAGCCATAACTCCGAAAGGAAAGGCCGTAGACCCATCAAACTTTGCATACTGAAAATCCGTAAAAATAATGCTAGAAGCATGAAACTTCGCACAGTAATTCTGCACGCGACCAGCTTTCCAAAACACTAATCATTATTGTTGTACGTTGCCTGGTTCTCTCGCAATTCGATCTGAAAGATAGCAAAACTTTAAACAGCCATAACTCCGAAAGGAAAGGCCGTAGACCCATCAAACTTTGCATACTGAAAATCCGTAAAAATAATGCTAGAAGCATGAAACTTCGCACAGTAATTCTGCACGCGACCAGCTTTCCAAAACACTAATCATTATTGTTGTACGATGTCTGGTTCTCTCGCAATTCGATCTGAAAGATAGCAAAACTTTAAACAGCCATAACTCCGAAAGGAAAGGCCGTAGACCCATCAAACTTTGCATACTGAAAATCCGTAAAAATAATGCTAGAAGCATGAAACTTCGCACAGTAATTCTGCACGCGACCAGCTTTCCAAAACACTAATCATTATTGTTGTATGTTGCGTGGTTCTCTCGCAATTCGATCTGAAAGATAGCAAAACTTTAAACAGCCATAACTCCGAAAGGAAAGGCCGTAGACCCATCAAACTTTGCATACTGAAAATCCGTAAAAATAATGCTAGAAGCATGAAACTTCGCACAGTAATTCTGCACGCGACCAGCTTTCCAAAACACTAATCATTATTGTTGTACGTTGCCTGGTTCTCTCGCAATTCGATCTGAAAGATAGCAAAACTTTAAACAGCCATAACTCCGAAAGGAAAGGCCGTAGACCCATCAAACTTTGCATACTGAAAATCCGTAAAAATAATGCTAGAAGCATGAAACTTCGCACAGTAATTCTGCACGCGACTTGCTTTCCAAAACACTAATCATTATTGATGTACGATGTCTGGTTCTCTCGCAATTCGATCTGAAAGATAGCAGAACTTTAAACAGCCATAACTCCGAAAGGAAAGGCCGTAGACCCATCAAACTTTGCATACTGAAAATCCGTAAAAATAATGCTAGAAGCATGAAACTTCGCACAGTAATTCTGCACGCGACTTGCTTTCCAAAACACTAATCATTATTGATGTACGATGTCTGGTTATCTCGCAATTCGATCTGAAAGATAGCAGAACTTTAAACAGCCATAACTCCGAAAGGAAAGGCCGTAGACCCATCAAACTTTGCATACTGAAAATCCGTAATAATAATGCTAGAAGCATGAAACTTCGCACAGTAATTCTGCACGCGACCAGCTTTCCAAAACACTAATCATTATTGTTGTACGTTGCCTGGTTCTCTCGCAATTCGATCTGAAAGATAGCAAAACTTTAAACAGCCATAACTCCGAAAGGAAAGGCCGTAGACCCATTAAACTTTGCATACTGAAAATCCGTAAAAATAATGCTAGAAGCATGAAACTTCGCACAGTAATTCTGCACGCGACCAGCTTTCCAAAACACTAATCATTATTGTTGTACGATGTCTGGTTCTCTCGCAATTCGATCTGAAAGATAGCAAAACTTTAAACAGCCATAACTCCGAAAGGAAAGGCCGTAGACCCATCAAACTTTGCATACTGAAAATCCGTAAAAATAATGCTAGAAGCATGAAACTTCGCACAGTAATTCTGTACGCGACCAGCTTTCCAAAACACTAATCATTATTGTTGTACGTTGCCTGGTTCTCTCGCAATTCGATCTGAAAGATAGCAAAACTTTAAACAGCCATAACTCCGAAAGGAAAGGCCGTAGACCCATCAAACTTTGCATACTGAAAATCCGTAAAAATAATGCTAGAAGCATGAAACTTCGCACAGTAATTCTGCACGCGACCAGCTTTCCAAAACACTAATCATTATTGTTGTACGTTGCCTGGTTCTCTCGCAATTCGATCTGAAAGATAGCAAAACTTTAAACAGCCATAACTCCGAAAGGAAAGGCCGTAGACCCATCAAACTTTGCATACTGAAAATCCGTAAAAATAATGCTAGAAGCATGAAACTTCGCACAGTAATTCTGCACGCGACCAGCTTTCCAAAACACTAATCATTATTGATGTACGATGTCTGGTTCTCTCGCAATTC
The DNA here is from genome assembly GCA_949629155.1 of Myopa testacea. NCBI lineage: Eukaryota > Metazoa > Arthropoda > Insecta > Diptera > Conopidae > Myopa > Myopa testacea. The sequence goes on from OX451348.1 coordinate 27,566,847, forward strand.
GATCTGAAAGATAGCAGAACTTTAAACAGCCATAACTCCGAAAGGAAAGGCCGTAGACCCATCAAACTTTGCATACTGAAAATCCGTAAAAATAATGCTAGAAGCATGAAACTTCGCACAGTAATTCTGCACGCGACCAGCTTTCCAAAACACTAATCATTATTGTTGTACGTTGCCTGGTTCTCTCGCAATTCGATCTGAAAGATAGCAAAACTTTAAACAGCCATAACTCCGAAAGGAAAGGCCGTAGACCCATCAAACTTTGCATACTGAAAATCCGTAAAAATAATGCTAGAAGACCCATCAAACTTTGCATACTGAAAATCCGTAAAAATAATGCTAGAAGCATGAAACTTCGCACAGTAATTCTGCACGCGACTTGCTTTCCAAAACACTAATCATTATTGATGTACGATGTCTGGTTCTCTCGCAATTCGATCTGAAAGATAGCAGAACTTTAAACAGCCATAACTCCGAAAGGAAAGGCCGTAGACCCATCAAACTTTGCATACTGAAAATCCGTAAAAATAATGCTAGAAGCATGAAACTTCGCACAGTAATTCTGCACGCGACCAGCTTTCCAAAACACTAATCATTATTGTTGTACGTTGCCTGGTTCTCTAGAAAGAAAGGTTGCCTGGTTGCTAGAAGCAAAACACTAATCATTATTGTTGTACGTTGCCTGGTTCTCTCGCAATTCGATCTGAAAGATAGCAAAACTTTAAACAGCCATAACTCCGAAAGGAAAGGCCGTAGACCCATCAAACTTTGCATACTGAAAATCCGTAAAAATAATGCTAGAAGCATGAAACTTCGCACAGTAATTCTGCACGCGACCAGCTTTCCAAAACACTAATCATTATTGTTGTACGTTGCCTGGTTCTCTCGCAATTCGATCTGAAAGATAGCAAAACTTTAAACAGCCATAACTCCGAAAGGAAAGGCCGTAGACCCATCAAACTTTGCATACTGAAAATCCGTAAAAATAATGCTAGAAGCATGAAACTTCGCACAGTAATTCTGCACGCGACCAGCTTTCCAAAACACTAATCATTATTGATGTACGATGTCTGGTTCTCTCGCAATTCGATCTGAAAGATAGCAGAACTTTAAACAGCCATAACTCCGAAAGGAAAGGCCGTAGACCCATCAAACTTTGCATACTGAAAATCCGTAAAAATAATGCTAGAAGCATGAAACTTCGCACAGTAATTCTGCACGCGACCAGCTTTCCAAAACACTAATCATTATTGATGTACGATGTCTGGTTCTCTCGCAATTCGATCTGAAAGATAGCAGAACTTTAAACAGCCATAACTCCGAAAGGAAAGGCCGTAGACCCATCAAACTTTGCATACTGAAAATCCGTAAAAATAATGCTAGAAGCATGAAACTTCGCACAGTAATTCTGCACGCGACCAGCTTTCCAAAACACTAATCATTATTGATGTACGATGTCTGGTTCTCTCGCAATTCGATCTGAAAGATAGCAGAACTTTAAACAGCCATAACTCCGAAAGGAAAGGCCGTAGACCCATCAAACTTTGCATACTGAAAATCCGTAAAAATAATGCTAGAAGCATGAAACTTCGCACAGTAATTCTGCACGCGACCAGCTTTCCAAAACACTAATCATTATTGTTGTACGATGTCTGGTTCTCTCGCAATTCGATCTGAAAGATAGCAAAACTTTAAACAGCCATAACTCCGAAAGGAAAGGCCGTAGACCCATCAAACTTTGCATACTGAAAATCCGTAAAAATAATGCTAGAAGCATGAAACTTCGCACAGTAATTCTGCACGCGACCAGCTTTCCAAAACACTAATCATTATTGTTGTACGTTGCCTGGTTCTCTCGCAATTCGATCTGAAAGATAGCAAAACTTTAAACAGCCATAACTCCGAAAGGAAAGGCCGTAGACCCATCAAACTTTGCATACTGAAAATCCGTAAAAATAATGCTAGAAGCATGAAACTTCGCACAGTAATTCTGCACGCGACCAGCTTTCCAAAACACTAATCATTATTGTTGTATGTTGCCTGGTTCTCTCGCAATTCGATCTGAAAGATAGCAAAACTTTAAACAGCCATAACTCCGAAAGGAAAGGCCGTAGACCCATCAAACTTTGCATACTGAAAATCCGTAAAAATAATGCTAGAAGCATGAAACTTCGCACAGTAATTCTGCACGCGACCAGCTTTCCAAAACACTAATCATTATTGTTGTACGTTGCCTGGTTCTCTCGCAATTCGATCTGAAAGATAGCAAAACTTTAAACAGCCATAACTCCGAAAGGAAAGGCCGTAGACCCATCAAACTTTGCATACTGAAAATCCGTAAAAATAATGCTAGAAGCATGAAATTTCGCACAGTAATTCTGCACGCGACCAGCTTTCCAAAACACTAATCATTATTGTTGTACGCTGTCTGGTTCTCTCGCAATTCGATCTGAAAGATAGCAAAACTTTAAACAGCCATAACTCCGAAAGGAAAGGCCGTAGACCCATCAAACTTTGCATACTGAAAATCCGTAAAAATAATGCTAGAAGCATGAAACTTCGCACAGTAATTCTGCACGCGACCAGCTTTCCAAAACACTAATCATTATTGTTGTACGATGTCTGCTTCTCTCGCAATTCGATCTGAAAGATAGCAAAACTTTAAACAGCCATAACTCCGAAAGGAAAGGCCGTAGACCCATCAAACTTTGCATACTGAAAATCCGTAAAAATAATGCTAGAAGCATGAAATTTCGCACAGTAATTCTGCACGCGACCAGCTTTCCAAAACACTAATCATTATTGTTGTACGTTGCCTGGTTCTCTCGCAATTCGATCTGAAAGATAGCAAAACTTTAAACAGCCATAACTCCGAAAGGAAAGGCCGTAGACCCATCAAACTTTGCATACTGAAAATCCGTAAAAATAATGCTAGAAGCATGAAACTTCGCACAGTAATTCTGCACGCGACCAGCTTTCCAAAACACTAATCATTATTGTTGTACGTTGCCTGGTTCTCTCGCAATTCGATCTGAAAGATAGCAAAACTTTAAACAGCCATAACTCCGAAAGGAAAGGCCGTAGACCCATCAAACTTTGCATACTGAAAATCCGTAAAAATAATGCTAGAAGCATGAAACTTCGCACAGTAATTCTGCACGCGACCAGCTTTCCAAAACACTAATCATTATTGTTGTACGATGTCTGGTTCTCTCGCAATTCGATCTGAAAGATAGCAAAACTTTAAACAGCCATAACTCCGAAAGGAAAGGCCGTAGACCCATCAAACTTTGCATACTGAAAATCCGTAAAAATAATGCTAGAAGCATGAAACTTCGCACAGTAATTCTGCACGCGACCAGCTTTCCAAAACACTAATCATTATTGTTGTACGATGTCTGGTTCTCTCGCAATTCGATCTGAAAGATAGCAAAACTTTAAACAGCCATAACTCCGAAAGGAAAGGCCGTAGACCCATCAAACTTTGCATACTGAAAATCCGTAAAAATAATGCTAGAAGCATGAAACTTCGCACAGTAATTCTGCACGCGACCAGCTTTCCAAAACACTAATCATTATTGTTGTACGTTGCCTGGTTCTCTCGCAATTCGATCTGAAAGATAGCAAAACTTTAAACAGCCATAACTCCGAAAGGAAAGGCCGTAGACCCATCAAACTTTGCATACTGAAAATCCGTAAAAATAATGCTAGAAGCATGAAACTTCGCACAGTAATTCTGCACGCGACCAGCTTTCCAAAACACTAATCATTATTGTTGTACGTTGCCTGGTTCTCTCGCAATTCGATCTGAAAGATAGCAAAACTTTAAACAGCCATAACTCCGAAAGGAAAGGCCGTAGACCCATCAAACTTTGCATACTGAAAATCCGTAAAAATAATGCTAGAAGCATGAAACTTCGCACAGTAATTCTGCACGCGACCAGCTTTCCAAAACACTAATCATTATTGTTGTACGTTGCCTGGTTCTCTCGCAATTCGATCTGAAAGATAGCAAAACTTTAAACAGCCATAACTCCGAAAGGAAAGGCCGTAGACCCATCAAACTTTGTATACTGAAAATCCGTAAAAATAATGCTAGAAGCATGAAACTTCGCACAGTAATTCTGCACGCGACCAGCTTTCCAAAACACTAATCATTATTGTTGTACGAGGTCTGGTTCTCTCGCAATTCGATCTGAAAGATAGCAAAACTTTAAACAGCCATAACTCCGAAAGGAAAGGCCGTAGACCCATCAAACTTTGCATACTGAAAATCCGTAAAAATAATGCTAGAAGCATGAAACTTCGCACAGTAATTCTGCACGCGACCAGCTTTCCAAAACACTAATCATTATTGTTGTACGTTGCCTGGTTCTCTCGCAATTCGATCTGAAAGATAGCAAAACTTTAAACAGCCATAACTCCGAAAGGAAAGGCCGTAGACCCATCAAACTTTGCATACTGAAAATCCGTAAAAATAATGCTAGAAGCATGAAACTTCGCACAGTAATTCTGCACGCGACCAGCTTTCCAAAACACTAATCATTATTGTTGTACGATGTCTGGTTCTCTCGCAATTCGATCTGAAAGATAGCAAAACTTTAAACAGCCATAACACCGAAAGGAAAGGCCGTAGACCCATCAAACTTTGCATACTGAAAATCCGTAAAAATAATGCTAGAAGCATGAAACTTCGCACAGTAATTCTGCACGCGACCAGCTTTCCAAAACACTAATCATTATTGTTGTACGATGTCTGGTTCTCTCGCAATTCGATCTGAAAGATAGCAAAACTTTAAACAGCCATAACTCCGAAAGGAAAGGCCGTAGACCCATCAAACTTTGCATACTGAAAATCCGTAAAAATAATGCTAGAAGCATGAAACTTCGCACAGTAATTCTGCACGCGACCAGCTTTCCAAAACACTAATCATTATTGTTGTACGATGTCTGGTTCTCTCGCAATTCGATCTGAAAGATAGCAAAACTTTAAACAGCCATAACTCCGAAAGGAAAGGCCGTAGACCCATCAAACTTTGCATACTGAAAATCCGTAAAAATAATGCTAGAAGCATGAAACTTCGCACAGTAATTCTGCACGCGACCAGCTTTCCAAAACACTAATCATTATTGTTGTACGATGTCTGGTTCTCTCGCAATTCGATCTGAAAGATAGCAAAACTTTAAACAGCCATAACTCCGAAAGGAAAGGCCGTAGACCCATCAAACTTTGCATACTGAAAATCCGTAAAAATAATGCTAGAAGCATGAAACTTCGCACAGTAATTCTGCACGCGACCAGCTTTCCAAAACACTAATCATTATTGTTGTACGACGTCTGGTTCTCTCGCAATTCGATCTGAAAGATAGCAAAACTTTAAACAGCCATAACTCCGAAAGGAAAGGCCGTAGACCCATCAAACTTTGCATACTGAAAATCCGTAAAAATAATGCTAGAAGCATGAAACTTCGCACAGTAATTCTGCACGCGACCAGCTTTCCAAAACACTAATCATTATTGTTGTACGATGTCTGGTTCTCTCGCAATTCGATCTGAAAGATAGCAAAACTTTAAACAGCCATAACTCCGAAAGGAAAGGCCGTAGACCCATCAAACTTTGCATACTGAAAATCCGTAAAAATAATGCTAGAAGCATGAAACTTCGCACAGTAATTCTGCACGCGACCAGCTTTCCAAAACACTAATCATTATTGTTGTACGACGTCTGGTTCTCTCGCAATTCGATCTGAAAGATAGCAAAACTTTAAACAGCCATAACTCCGAAAGGAAAGGCCGTAGACCCATCAAACTTTGCATACTGAAAATCCGTAAAAATAATGCTAGAAGCATGAAACTTCGCACAGTAATTCTGCACGCGACCAGCTTTCCAAAACACTAATCATTATTGTTGTACGATGTCTGGTTCTCTCGCAATTCGATCTGAAAGATAGCAAAACTTTAAACAGCCATAACTCCGAAAGGAAAGGCCGTAGACCCATCAAACTTTGCATACTGAAAATCCGTAAAAATAATGCTAGAAGCATGAAACTTCGCACAGTAATTCTGCACGCGACCAGCTTTCCAAAACACTAATCATTATTGTTGTACGATGTCTGGTTCTCTCGCAATTCGATCTGAAAGATAGCAAAACTTTAAACAGCCATAACTCCGAAAGGAAAGGCCGTAGACCCATCAAACTTTGCATACTGAAAATCCGTAAAAATAATGCTAGAAGCATGAAACTTCGCACAGTAATTCTGCACGCGACCAGCTTTCCAAAACACTAATCATTATTGTTGTACGATGTCTGGTTCTCTCGCAATTCGATCTGAAAGATAGCAAAACTTTAAACAGCCATAACTCCGAAAGGAAAGGCCGTAGACCCATCAAACTTTGCATACTGAAAATCCGTAAAAATAATGCTAGAAGCATGAAACTTCGCACAGTAATTCTGCACGCGACCAGCTTTCCAAAACACTAATCATTATTGTTGTACGACGTCTGGTTCTCTCGCAATTCGATCTGAAAGATAGCAAAACTTTAAACAGCCATAACTCCGAAAGGAAAGGCCGTAGACCCATCAAACTTTGCATACTGAAAATCCGTAAAAATAATGCTAGAAGCATGAAACTTCGCACAGTAATTCTGCACGCGACCAGCTTTCCAAAACACTAATCATTATTGTTGTACGATGTCTGGTTCTCTCGCAATTCGATCTGAAAGATAGCAAAACTTTAAACAGCCATAACTCCGAAAGGAAAGGCCGTAGACCCATCAAACTTTGCATACTGAAAATCCGTAAAAATAATGCTAGAAGCATGAAACTTCGCACAGTAATTCTGCACGCGACCAGCTTTCCAAAACACTAATCATTATTGTTGTACGACGTCTGGTTCTCTCGCAATTCGATCTGAAAGATAGCAAAACTTTAAACAGCCATAACTCCGAAAGGAAAGGCCGTAGACCCATCAAACTTTGCATACTGAAAATCCGTAAAAATAATGCTAGAAGCATGAAACTTCGCACAGTAATTCTGCACGCGACCAGCTTTCCAAAACACTAATCATTATTGTTGTACGATGTCTGGTTCTCTCGCAATTCGATCTGAAAGATAGCAAAACTTTAAACAGCCATAACTCCGAAAGGAAAGGCCGTAGACCCATCAAACTTTGCATACTGAAAATCCGTAAAAATAATGCTAGAAGCATGAAACTTCGCACAGTAATTCTGCACGCGACCAGCTTTCCAAAACACTAATCATTATTGTTGTACGATGTCTGGTTCTCTCGCAATTCGATCTGAAAGATAGCAAAACTTTAAACAGCCATAACTCCGAAAGGAAAGGCCGTAGACCCATCAAACTTTGCATACTGAAAATCCGTAAAAATAATGCTAGAAGCATGAAACTTCGCACAGTAATTCTGCACGCGACCAGCTTTCCAAAACACTAATCATTATTGTTGTACGACGTCTGGTTCTCTCGCAATTCGATCTGAAAGATAGCAAAACTTTAAACAGCCATAACTCCGAAAGGAAAGGCCGTAGACCCATCAAACTTTGCATACTGAAAATCCGTAAAAATAATGCTAGAAGCATGAAACTTCGCACAGTAATTCTGCACGCGACCAGCTTTCCAAAACACTAATCATTATTGTTGTACGATGTCTGGTTCTCTCGCAATTCGATCTGAAAGATAGCAAAACTTTAAACAGCCATAACTCCGAAAGGAAAGGCCGTAGACCCATCAAACTTTGCATACTGAAAATCCGTAAAAATAATGCTAGAAGCATGAAACTTCGCACAGTAATTCTGCACGCGACCAGCTTTCCAAAACACTAATCATTATTGTTGTACGACGTCTGGTTCTCTCGCAATTCGATCTGAAAGATAGCAAAACTTTAAACAGCCATAACTCCGAAAGGAAAGGCCGTAGACCCATCAAACTTTGCATACTGAAAATCCGTAAAAATAATGCTAGAAGCATGAAACTTCGCACAGTAATTCTGCACGCGACCAGCTTTCCAAAACACTAATCATTATTGTTGTACGATGTCTGGTTCTCTCGCAATTCGATCTGAAAGATAGCAAAACTTTAAACAGCCATAACTCCGAAAGGAAAGGCCGTAGACCCATCAAACTTTGCATACTGAAAATCCGTAAAAATAATGCTAGAAGCATGAAACTTCGCACAGTAATTCTGCACGCGACCAGCTTTCCAAAACACTAATCATTATTGTTGTACGATGTCTGGTTCTCTCGCAATTCGATCTGAAAGATAGCAAAACTTTAAACAGCCATAACTCCGAAAGGAAAGGCCGTAGACCCATCAAACTTTGCATACTGAAAATCCGTAAAAATAATGCTAGAAGCATGAAACTTCGCACAGTAATTCTGCACGCGACCAGCTTTCCAAAACACTAATCATTATTGTTGTACGATGTCTGGTTCTCTCGCAATTCGATCTGAAAGATAGCAAAACTTTAAACAGCCATAACTCCGAAAGGAAAGGCCGTAGACCCATCAAACTTTGCATACTGAAAATCCGTAAAAATAATGCTAGAAGCATGAAACTTCGCACAGTAATTCTGCACGCGACCAGCTTTCCAAAACACTAATCATTATTGTTGTACGACGTCTGGTTCTCTCGCAATTCGATCTGAAAGATAGCAAAACTTTAAACAGCCATAACTCCGAAAGGAAAGGCCGTAGACCCATCAAACTTTGCATACTGAAAATCCGTAAAAATAATGCTAGAAGCATGAAACTTCGCACAGTAATTCTGCACGCGACCAGCTTTCCAAAACACTAATCATTATTGTTGTACGATGTCTGGTTCTCTCGCAATTCGATCTGAAAGATAGCAAAACTTTAAACAGCCATAACTCCGAAAGGAAAGGCCATAGACCCATCAAACTTTGCATACTGAAAATCCGTAAAAATAATGCTAGAAGCATGAAACTTCGCACAGTAATTCTGCACGCGACCAGCTTTCCAAAACACTAATCATTATTGTTGTACGACGTCTGGTTCTCTCGCAATTCGATCTGAAAGATAGCAAAACTTTAAACAGCCATAACTCCGAAAGGAAAGGCCGTAGACCCATCAAACTTTGCATACTGAAAATCCGTAAAAATAATGCTAGAAGCATGAAACTTCGCACAGTAATTCTGCACGCGACCAGCTTTCCAAAACACTAATCATTATTGTTGTACGATGTCTGGTTCTCTCGCAATTCGATCTGAAAGATAGCAAAACTTTAAACAGCCATAACTCCGAAAGGAAAGGCCGTAGACCCATCAAACTTTGCATACTGAAAATCCGTAAAAATAATGCTAGAAGCATGAAACTTCGCACAGTAATTCTGCACGCGACCAGCTTTCCAAAACACTAATCATTATTGTTGTACGATGTCTGGTTCTCTCGCAATTCGATCTGAAAGATAGCAAAACTTTAAACAGCCATAACTCCGAAAGGAAAGGCCGTAGACCCATCAAACTTTGCATACTGAAAATCCGTAAAAATAATGCTAGAAGCATGAAACTTCGCACAGTAATTCTGCACGCGACCAGCTTTCCAAAACACTAATCATTATTGTTGTACGACGTCTGGTTCTCTCGCAATTCGATCTGAAAGATAGCAAAACTTTAAACAGCCATAACTCCGAAAGGAAAGGCCGTAGACCCATCAAACTTTGCATACTGAAAATCCGTAAAAATAATGCTAGAAGCATGAAACTTCGCACAGTAATTCTGCACGCGACCAGCTTTCCAAAACACTAATCATTATTGTTGTACGATGTCTGGTTCTCTCGCAATTCGATCTGAAAGATAGCAAAACTTTAAACAGCCATAACTCCGAAAGGAAAGGCCGTAGACCCATCAAACTTTGCATACTGAAAATCCGTAAAAATAATGCTAGAAGCATGAAACTTCGCACAGTAATTCTGCACGCGACCAGCTTTCCAAAACACTAATCATTATTGTTGTACGTTGCCTGGTTCTCTCGCAATTCGATCTGAAAGATAGCAAAACTTTAAACAGCCATAACTCCGAAAGGAAAGGCCGTAGACCCATCAAACTTTGCATACTGAAAATCCGTAAAAATAATGCTAGAAGCATGAAACTTCGCACAGTAATTCTGCACGCGACCAGCTTTCCAAAACACTAATCATTATTGTTGTACGATGTCTGGTTCTCTCGCAATTCGATCTGAAAGATAGCAAAACTTTAAACAGCCATAACTCCGAAAGGAAAGGCCGTAGACCCATCAAACTTTGCATACTGAAAATCCGTAAAAATAATGCTAGAAGCATGAAACTTCGCACAGTAATTCTGCACGCGACCAGCTTTCCAAAACACTAATCATTATTGTTGTACGTTGCCTGGTTCTCTCGCAATTCGATCTGAAAGATAGCAAAATTTAAACAGCCATAACTCCGAAAGGAAAGGCCGTAGACCCATCAAACTTTGCATACTGAAAATCCGTAAAAATAATGCTAGAAGCATGAAACTTCGCACAGTAATTCTGCACGCGACCAGCTTTCCAAAACACTAATCATTATTGTTGTACGTTGCCTGGTTCTCTCGCAATTCGATCTGAAAGATAGCAAAACTTTAAACAGCCATAACTCCGAAAGGAAAGGCCGTAGACCCATCAAACTTTGCATACTGAAAATCCGTAAAAATAATGCTAGAAGCATGAAACTTCGCACAGTAATTCTGCACGCGACCAGCTTTCCAAAACACTAATCATTATTGTTGTACGTTGCCTGGTTCTCTCGCAATTCGATCTGAAAGATAGCAAAACTTTAAACAGCCATAACTCCGAAAGGAAAGGCCGTAGACCCATCAAACTTTGCATACTGAAAATCTGTAAAAATAATGCTAGAAGCATGAAACTTCGCACAGTAATTCTGCACGCGACCAGCTTTCCAAAACACTAATCATTATTGTTGTACGTTGCCTGGTTCTCTCGCAATTCGATCTGAAAGATAGCAAAACTTTAAACAGCCATAACTCCGAAAGGAAAGGCCGTAGACCCATCAAACTTTGCATACTGAAAATCTGTAAAAATAATGCTAGAAGCATGAAACTTCGCACAGTAATTCTGCACGCGACCAGCTTTCCAAAACACTAATCATTATTGTTGTACGATGTCTGGTTCTCTCGCAATTCGATCTGAAAGATAGCAAAACTTTAAACAGCCATAACTCCGAAAGGAAAGGCCGTAGACCCATCAAACTTTGCATATTGAAAATCCGTAAAAATAATGCTAGAAGCATGAAATTTCGCACAGTAATTCTGCACGCGACCAGCTTTCCAAAACACTAATCATTATTGTTGTACGTTGCCTGGTTCTCTCGCAATTCGATCTGAAAGATAGCAAAACTTTAAACAGCCATAACTCCGAAAGGAAAGGCCGTAGACCCATCAAACTTTGCATATTGAAAATCCGTAAAAATAATGCTAGAAGCATGAAACTTCGCACAGTAATTCTGCACGCGACCAGCTTTCCAAAACACTAATCATTATTGTTGTACGATGTCTGGTTCTCTCGCAATTCGATCTGAAAGATAGCAAAACTTTAAACAGCCATAACTCCGAAAGGAAAGGCCGTAGACCCATCAAACTTTGCATATTGAAAATCCGTAAAAATAATGCTAGAAGCATGAAATTTCGCACAGTAATTCTGCACGCGACCAGCTTTCCAAAACACTAATCATTATTGTTGTACGTTGCCTGGTTCTCTCGCAATTCGATCTGAAAGATAGCAAAACTTTAAACAGCCATAACTCCGAAAGGAAAGGCCGTAGACCCATCAAACTTTGCATATTGAAAATCCGTAAAAATAATGCTAGAAGCATGAAACTTCGCACAGTAATTCTGCACGCGACCAGCTTTCCAAAACACTAATCATTATTGTTGTACGATGTCTGGTTCTCTCGCAATTCGATCTGAAAGATAGCAAAACTTTAAACAGCCATAACTCCGAAAGGAAAGGCCGTAGACCCATCAAACTTTGCATATTGAAAATCCGTAAAAATAATGCTAGAAGCATGAAATTTCGCACAGTAATTCTGCACGCGACCAGCTTTCCAAAACACTAATCATTATTGTTGTACGATGTCTGGTTCTCTCGCAATTCGATCTGAAAGATAGCAAAACTTTAAACAGCCATAACTCCGAAAGGAAAGGCCGTAGACCCATCAAACTTTGCATACTGAAAATCTGTAAAAATAATGCTAGAAGCATGAAACTTCGCACAGTAATTCTGCACGCGACCAGCTTTCCAAAACACTAATCATTATTGTTGTACGATGTCTGGTTCTCTCGCAATTCGATCTGAAAGATAGCAAAACTTTAAACAGCCATAACTCCGAAAGGAAAGGCCGTAGACCCATCAAACTTTGCATATTGAAAATCCGTAAAAATAATGCTAGAAGCATGAAACTTCGCACAGTAATTCTGCACGCGACCAGCTTTCCAAAACACTAATCATTATTGTTGTACGTTGCCTGGTTCTCTCGCAAGTCGATCTGAAAGATAGCAAAACTTTAAACAGCCATAACTCCGAAAGGAAAGGCCGTAGACCCATCAAACTTTGCATACTGAAAATCCGTAAAAATAATGCTAGAAGCATGAAACTTCGCACAGTAATTCTGCACGCGACCAGCTTTCCAAAACACTAATCATTATTGTTGTACGTTGCCTGGTTCTCTCGCAATTCGATCTGAAAGATAGCAAAACTTTAAACAGCCATAACTCCGAAAGGAAAGGCCGTAGACCCATCAAACTTTGCATACTGAAAATCCGTAAAAATAATGCTAGAAGCATGAAACTTCGCACAGTAATTCTGCACGCGACCAGCTTTCCAAAACACTAATCATTATTGTTGTACGTTGCCTGGTTCTCTCGCAAGTCGATCTGAAAGATAGCAAAACTTTAAACAGCCATAACTCCGAAAGGAAAGGCCGTAGACCCATCAAACTTTGCATACTGAAAATCCGTAAAAATAATGCTAGAAGCATGAAACTTCGCACAGTAATTCTGCACGCGACCAGCTTTCCAAAACACTAATCATTATTGTTGTACGTTGCCTGGTTCTCTCGCAATTCGATCTGAAAGATAGCAAAACTTTAAACAGCCATAACTCCGAAAGGAAAGGCCGTAGACCCATCAAACTTTGCATACTGAAAATCCGTAAAAATAATGCTAGAAGCATGAAACTTCGCACAGTAATTCTGCACGCGACCAGCTTTCCAAAACACTAATCATTATTGTTGTACGTTGCCTGGTTCTCTCGCAATTCGATCTGAAAGATAGCAAAACTTTAAACAGCCATAACTCCGAAAGGAAAGGCCGTAGACCCATCAAACTTTGCATACTGAAAATCCGTAAAAATAATGCTAGAAGCATGAAACTTCGCACAGTAATTCTGCACGCGACCAGCTTTCCAAAACACTAATCATTATTGTTGTACGTTGCCTGGTTCTCTCGCAATTCGATCTGAAAGATAGCAAAACTTTAAACAGCCATAACTCCGAAAGGAAAGGCCGTAGACCCATCAAACTTTGCATACTGAAAATCCGTAAAAATAATGCTAGAAGCATGAAACTTCGCACAGTAATTCTGCACGCGACCAGCTTTCCAAAACACTAATCATTATTGTTGTACGTTGCCTGGTTCTCTCGCAATTCGATCTGAAAGATAGCAAAACTTTAAACAGCCATAACTCCGAAAGGAAAGGCCGTAGACCCATCAAACTTTGCATACTGAAAATCCGTAAAAATAATGCTAGAAGCATGAAACTTCGCACAGTAATTCTGCACGCGACCAGCTTTCCAAAACACTAATCATTATTGTTGTACGTTGCCTGGTTCTCTCGCAATTCGATCTGAAAGATAGCAGAACTTTAAACAGCCATAACTATGAAAGGAAAGGCCGTAGACCCATCAAACTTTGCATACTGAAAATCCGTAAAAATAATGCTAGAAGCATGAAACTTCGCACAGTAATTCTGCACGCGACCAGCTTTCCAAAACACTAATCATTATTGATGTACGATGTCTGGTTCTCTCGCAATTCGATCTGAAAGATAGCAGAACTTTAAACAGCCATAACTCCGAAAGGAAAGGCCGTAGACCCATCAAACTTTGCATACTGAAAATCCGTAAAAATAATGCTAGAAGCATGAAACTTCGCACAGTAATTCTGCACGCGACCAGCTTTCCAAAACACTAATCATTATTGATGTACGATGTCTGGTTCTCTCGCAATTCGATCTGAAAGATAGCAGAACTTTAAACAGCCATAACTCCGAAAGGAAAGGCCGTAGACCCATCAAACTTTGCATACTGAAAATCCGTAAAAATAATGCTAGAAGCATGAAACTTCGCACAGTAATTCTGCACGCGACCAGCTTTCCAAAACACTAATCATTATTGTTGTACGATGTCTGGTTCTCTCGCAATTCGATCTGAAAGATAGCAAAACTTTAAACAGCCATAACTCCGAAAGGAAAGGCCGTAGACCCATCAAACTTTGCATACTGAAAATCCGTAAAAATAATGCTAGAAGCATGAAACTTCGCACAGTAATTCTGCACGCGACCAGCTTTCCAAAACACTAATCATTATTGTTGTACGTTGCCTGGTTCTCTCGCAATTCGATCTGAAAGATAGCAGAACTTTAAACAGCCATAACTCCGAAAGGAAAGGCCGTAGACCCATCAAACTTTGCATACTGAAAATCCGTAAAAATAATGCTAGAAGCATGAAACTTCGCACAGTAATTCTGCACGCGACCAGCTTTCCAAAACACTAATCATTATTGTTGTACGTTGCCTGGTTCTCTCGCAATTCGATCTGAAAGATAGCAAAACTTTAAACAGCCATAACTCCGAAAGGAAAGGCCGTAGACCCATCAAACTTTGCATACTGAAAATCCGTAAAAATAATGCTAGAAGCATGAAACTTCGCACAGTAATTCTGCACGCGACCAGCTTTCCAAAACACTAATCATTATTGTTGTACGTTGCCTGGTTCTCTCGCAATTCGATCTGAAAGATAGCAAAACTTTAAACAGCCATAACTCCGAAAGGAAAGGCCGTAGACCCATCAAACTTTGCATACTGAAAATCCGTAAAAATAATGCTAGAAGCATGAAACTTCGCACAGTAATTCTGCACGCGACCAGCTTTCCAAAACACTAATCATTATTGTTGTACGATGTCTGGTTCTCTCGCAATTCGATCTGAAAGATAGCAAAACTTTAAACAGCCATAACTCCGAAAGGAAAGGCCGTAGACCCATCAAACTTTGCATACTGAAAATCCGTAAAAATAATGCTAGAAGCATGAAACTTCGCACAGTAATTCTGCACGCGACTTGCTTTCCAAAACACTAATCATTATTGATGTACGATGTCTGGTTCTCTCGCAATTCGATCTGAAAGATAGCAGAACTTTAAACAGCCATAACTCCGAAAGGAAAGGCCGTAGACCCATCAAACTTTGCATACTGAAAATCCGTAAAAATAATGCTAGAAGCATGAAACTTCGCACAGTAATTCTGCACGCGACCAGCTTTCCAAAACACTAATCATTATTGTTGTACGTTGCCTGGTTCTCTCGCAATTCGATCTGAAAGATAGCAAAACTTTAAACAGCCATAACTCCGAAAGGAAAGGCCGTAGACCCATCAAACTTTGCATACTGAAAATCCGTAAAAATAATGCTAGAAGCATGAAACTTCGCACAGTAATTCTGCACGCGACCAGCTTTCCAAAACACTAATCATTATTGTTGTACGTTGCCTGGTTCTCTCGCAATTCGATCTGAAAGATAGCAAAACTTTAAACAGCCATAACTCCGAAAGGAAAGGCCGTAGACCCATCAAACTTTGCATACTGAAAATCCGTAAAAATAATGCTAGAAGCATGAAACTTCGCACAGTAATTCTGCACGCGACCAGCTTTCCAAAACACTAATCATTATTGTTGTACGATGTCTGGTTCTCTCGCAATTCGATCTGAAAGATAGCAAAACTTTAAACAGCCATAACTCCGAAAGGAAAGGCCGTAGACCCATCAAACTTTGCATACTGAAAATCCGTAAAAATAATGCTAGAAGCATGAAACTTCGCACAGTAATTCTGCACGCGACTTGCTTTCCAAAACACTAATCATTATTGATGTACGATGTCTGGTTCTCTCGCAATTCGATCTGAAAGATAGCAGAACTTTAAACAGCCATAACTCCGAAAGGAAAGGCCGTAGACCCATCAAACTTTGCATACTGAAAATCCGTAAAAATAATGCTAGAAGCATGAAACTTCGCACAGTAATTCTGCACGCGACCAGCTTTCCAAAACACTAATCATTATTGTTGTACGTTGCCTGGTTCTCTCGCAAGTCGATCTGAAAGATAGCAAAACTTTAAACAGCCATAACTCCGAAAGGAAAGGCCGTAGACCCATCAAACTTTGCATACTGAAAATCCGTAAAAATAATGCTAGAAGCATGAAACTTCGCACAGTAATTCTGCACGCGACCAGCTTTCCAAAACACTAATCATTATTGTTGTACGTTGCCTGGTTCTCTCGCAATTCGATCTGAAAGATAGCAAAACTTTAAACAGCCATAACTCCGAAAGGAAAGGCCGTAGACCCATCAAACTTTGCATACTGAAAATCCGTAAAAATAATGCTAGAAGCATGAAACTTCGCACAGTAATTCTGCACGCGACCAGCTTTCCAAAACACTAATCATTATTGTTGTACGTTGCCTGGTTCTCTCGCAAGTCGATCTGAAAGATAGCAAAACTTTAAACAGCCATAACTCCGAAAGGAAAGGCCGTAGACCCATCAAACTTTGCATACTGAAAATCCGTAAAAATAATGCTAGAAGCATGAAACTTCGCACAGTAATTCTGCACGCGACCAGCTTTCCAAAACACTAATCATTATTGTTGTACGTTGCCTGGTTCTCTCGCAATTCGATCTGAAAGATAGCAAAACTTTAAACAGCCATAACTCCGAAAGGAAAGGCCGTAGACCCATCAAACTTTGCATACTGAAAATCCGTAAAAATAATGCTAGAAGCATGAAACTTCGCACAGTAATTCTGCACGCGACCAGCTTTCCAAAACACTAATCATTATTGTTGTACGTTGCCTGGTTCTCTCGCAATTCGATCTGAAAGATAGCAAAACTTTAAACAGCCATAACTCCGAAAGGAAAGGCCGTAGACCCATCAAACTTTGCATACTGAAAATCCGTAAAAATAATGCTAGAAGCATGAAACTTCGCACAGTAATTCTGCACGCGACCAGCTTTCCAAAACACTAATCATTATTGTTGTACGTTGCCTGGTTCTCTCGCAATTCGATCTGAAAGATAGCAAAACTTTAAACAGCCATAACTCCGAAAGGAAAGGCCGTAGACCCATCAAACTTTGCATACTGAAAATCCGTAAAAATAATGCTAGAAGCATGAAACTTCGCACAGTAATTCTGCACGCGACCAGCTTTCCAAAACACTAATCATTATTGTTGTACGTTGCCTGGTTCTCTCGCAATTCGATCTGAAAGATAGCAAAACTTTAAACAGCCATAACTCCGAAAGGAAAGGCCGTAGACCCATCAAACTTTGCATACTGAAAATCCGTAAAAATAATGCTAGAAGCATGAAACTTCGCACAGTAATTCTGCACGCGACCAGCTTTCCAAAACACTAATCATTATTGTTGTACGTTGCCTGGTTCTCTCGCAATTCGATCTGAAAGATAGCAGAACTTTAAACAGCCATAACTATGAAAGGAAAGGCCGTAGACCCATCAAACTTTGCATACTGAAAATCCGTAAAAATAATGCTAGAAGCATGAAACTTCGCACAGTAATTCTGCACGCGACCAGCTTTCCAAAACACTAATCATTATTGATGTACGATGTCTGGTTCTCTCGCAATTCGATCTGAAAGATAGCAGAACTTTAAACAGCCATAACTCCGAAAGGAAAGGCCGTAGACCCATCAAACTTTGCATACTGAAAATCCGTAAAAATAATGCTAGAAGCATGAAACTTCGCACAGTAATTCTGCACGCGACCAGCTTTCCAAAACACTAATCATTATTGATGTACGATGTCTGGTTCTCTCGCAATTCGATCTGAAAGATAGCAGAACTTTAAACAGCCATAACTCCGAAAGGAAAGGCCGTAGACCCATCAAACTTTGCATACTGAAAATCCGTAAAAATAATGCTAGAAGCATGAAACTTCGCACAGTAATTCTGCACGCGACCAGCTTTCCAAAACACTAATCATTATTGTTGTACGATGTCTGGTTCTCTCGCAATTCGATCTGAAAGATAGCAAAACTTTAAACAGCCATAACTCCGAAAGGAAAGGCCGTAGACCCATCAAACTTTGCATACTGAAAATCCGTAAAAATAATGCTAGAAGCATGAAACTTCGCACAGTAATTCTGCACGCGACCAGCTTTCCAAAACACTAATCATTATTGTTGTACGTTGCCTGGTTCTCTCGCAATTCGATCTGAAAGATAGCAGAACTTTAAACAGCCATAACTCCGAAAGGAAAGGCCGTAGACCCATCAAACTTTGCATACTGAAAATCCGTAAAAATAATGCTAGAAGCATGAAACTTCGCACAGTAATTCTGCACGCGACCAGCTTTCCAAAACACTAATCATTATTGTTGTACGTTGCCTGGTTCTCTCGCAATTCGATCTGAAAGATAGCAAAACTTTAAACAGCCATAACTCCGAAAGGAAAGGCCGTAGACCCATCAAACTTTGCATACTGAAAATCCGTAAAAATAATGCTAGAAGCATGAAACTTCGCACAGTAATTCTGCACGCGACCAGCTTTCCAAAACACTAATCATTATTGTTGTACGTTGCCTGGTTCTCTCGCAATTCGATCTGAAAGATAGCAAAACTTTAAACAGCCATAACTCCGAAAGGAAAGGCCGTAGACCCATCAAACTTTGCATACTGAAAATCCGTAAAAATAATGCTAGAAGCATGAAACTTCGCACAGTAATTCTGCACGCGACCAGCTTTCCAAAACACTAATCATTATTGTTGTACGATGTCTGGTTCTCTCGCAATTCGATCTGAAAGATAGCAAAACTTTAAACAGCCATAACTCCGAAAGGAAAGGCCGTAGACCCATCAAACTTTGCATACTGAAAATCCGTAAAAATAATGCTAGAAGCATGAAACTTCGCACAGTAATTCTGCACGCGACTTGCTTTCCAAAACACTAATCATTATTGATGTACGATGTCTGGTTCTCTCGCAATTCGATCTGAAAGATAGCAGAACTTTAAACAGCCATAACTCCGAAAGGAAAGGCCGTAGACCCATCAAACTTTGCATACTGAAAATCCGTAAAAATAATGCTAGAAGCATGAAACTTCGCACAGTAATTCTGCACGCGACCAGCTTTCCAAAACACTAATCATTATTGTTGTACGTTGCCTGGTTCTCTCGCAAGTCGATCTGAAAGATAGCAAAACTTTAAACAGCCATAACTCCGAAAGGAAAGGCCGTAGACCCATCAAACTTTGCATACTGAAAATCCGTAAAAATAATGCTAGAAGCATGAAACTTCGCACAGTAATTCTGCACGCGACCAGCTTTCCAAAACACTAATCATTATTGTTGTACGTTGCCTGGTTCTCTCGCAATTCGATCTGAAAGATAGCAAAACTTTAAACAGCCATAACTCCGAAAGGAAAGGCCGTAGACCCATCAAACTTTGCATACTGAAAATCCGTAAAAATAATGCTAGAAGCATGAAACTTCGCACAGTAATTCTGCACGCGACCAGCTTTCCAAAACACTAATCATTATTGTTGTACGTTGCCTGGTTCTCTCGCAATTCGATCTGAAAGATAGCAAAACTTTAAACAGCCATAACTCCGAAAGGAAAGGCCGTAGACCCATCAAACTTTGCATACTGAAAATCCGTAAAAATAATGCTAGAAGCATGAAACTTCGCACAGTAATTCTGCACGCGACCAGCTTTCCAAAACACTAATCATTATTGTTGTACGTTGCCTGGTTCTCTCGCAATTCGATCTGAAAGATAGCAAAACTTTAAACAGCCATAACTCCGAAAGGAAAGGCCGTAGACCCATCAAACTTTGCATACTGAAAATCCGTAAAAATAATGCTAGAAGCATGAAACTTCGCACAGTAATTCTGCACGCGACCAGCTTTCCAAAACACTAATCATTATTGTTGTATGTTGCGTGGTTCTCTCGCAATTCGATCTGAAAGATAGCAAAACTTTAAACAGCCATAACTCCGAAAGGAAAGGCCGTAGACCCATCAAACTTTGCATACTGAAAATCCGTAAAAATAATGCTAGAAGCATGAAACTTCGCACAGTAATTCTGCACGCGACCAGCTTTCCAAAACACTAATCATTATTGTTGTACGTTGCCTGGTTCTCTCGCAATTCGATCTGAAAGATAGCAAAACTTTAAACAGCCATAACTCCGAAAGGAAAGGCCGTAGACCCATCAAACTTTGCATACTGAAAATCCGTAAAAATAATGCTAGAAGCATGAAACTTCGCACAGTAATTCTGCACGCGACCAGCTTTCCAAAACACTAATCATTATTGTTGTACGTTGCCTGGTTCTCTCGCAAGTCGATCTGAAAGATAGCAAAACTTTAAACAGCCATAACTCCGAAAGGAAAGGCCGTAGACCCATCAAACTTTGCATACTGAAAATCCGTAAAAATAATGCTAGAAGCATGAAACTTCGCACAGTAATTCTGCACGCGACCAGCTTTCCAAAACACTAATCATTATTGTTGTACGTTGCCTGGTTCTCTCGCAATTCGATCTGAAAGATAGCAAAACTTTAAACAGCCATAACTCCGAAAGGAAAGGCCGTAGACCCATCAAACTTTGCATACTGAAAATCCGTAAAAATAATGCTAGAAGCATGAAACTTCGCACAGTAATTCTGCACGCGACCAGCTTTCCAAAACACTAATCATTATTGTTGTACGTTGCCTGGTTCTCTCGCAATTCGATCTGAAAGATAGCAAAACTTTAAACAGCCATAACTCCGAAAGGAAAGGCCGTAGACCCATCAAACTTTGCATACTGAAAATCCGTAAAAATAATGCTAGAAGCATGAAACTTCGCACAGTAATTCTGCACGCGACCAGCTTTCCAAAACACTAATCATTATTGTTGTACGTTGCCTGGTTCTCTCGCAATTCGATCTGAAAGATAGCAAAACTTTAAACAGCCATAACTCCGAAAGGAAAGGCCGTAGACCCATCAAACTTTGCATACTGAAAATCCGTAAAAATAATGCTAGAAGCATGAAACTTCGCACAGTAATTCTGCACGCGACCAGCTTTCCAAAACACTAATCATTATTGTTGTACGTTGCCTGGTTCTCTCGCAATTCGATCTGAAAGATAGCAAAACTTTAAACAGCCATAACTCCGAAAGGAAAGGCCGTAGACCCATCAAACTTTGCATACTGAAAATCCGTAAAAATAATGCTAGAAGCATGAAACTTCGCACAGTAATTCTGCACGCGACCAGCTTTCCAAAACACTAATCATTATTGTTGTACGTTGCCTGGTTCTCTCGCAAGTCGATCTGAAAGATAGCAAAACTTTAAACAGCCATAACTCCGAAAGGAAAGGCCGTAGACCCATCAAACTTTGCATACTGAAAATCCGTAAAAATAATGCTAGAAGCATGAAACTTCGCACAGTAATTCTGCACGCGACCAGCTTTCCAAAACACTAATCATTATTGTTGTACGTTGCCTGGTTCTCTCGCAATTCGATCTGAAAGATAGCAAAACTTTAAACAGCCATAACTCCGAAAGGAAAGGCCGTAGACCCATCAAACTTTGCATACTGAAAATCCGTAAAAATAATGCTAGAAGCATGAAACTTCGCACAGTAATTCTGCACGCGACCAGCTTTCCAAAACACTAATCATTATTGTTGTACGTTGCCTGGTTCTCTCGCAATTCGATCTGAAAGATAGCAAAACTTTAAACAGCCATAACTCCGAAAGGAAAGGCCGTAGACCCATCAAACTTTGCATACTGAAAATCCGTAAAAATAATGCTAGAAGCATGAAACTTCGCACAGTAATTCTGCATGCGACCAGGTTTCCAAAACACTAATCAGTATTGTTGTACGTTGCCTGGTTCTCTCGCAATTCGATCTGAAAGATAGCAAAACTTTAAACAGCCATAACTCCGAAAGGAAAGGCCGTAGACCCATCAAACTTTGCATACTGAAAATCCGTAAAAATAATGCTAGAAGCATGAAACTTCGCACAGTAATTCTGCACGCGACCAGCTTTCCAAAACACTAATCATTATTGTTGTACGATGTCTGGTTCTCTCGCAATTCGATCTGAAAGATAGCAAAACTTTAAACAGCCATAACTCCGAAAGGAAAGGCCGTAGACCCATCAAACTTTGCATACTGAAAATCCGTAAAAATAATGCTAGAAGCATGAAACTTCGCACAGTAATTCTGCACGCGACCAGCTTTCCAAAACACTAATCATTATTGTTGTACGTTGCCTGGTTCTCTCGCAATTCGATCTGAAAGATAGCAAAACTTTAAACAGCCATAACTCCGAAAGGAAAGGCCGTAGACCCATCAAACTTTGCATACTGAAAATCCGTAAAAATAATGCTAGAAGCATGAAACTTCGCACAGTAATTCTGCACGCGACCAGCTTTCCAAAACACTAATCATTATTGTTGTACGTTGCCTGGTTCTCTCGCAATTCGATCTGAAAGATAGCAAAACTTTAAACAGCCATAACTCCGAAAGGAAAGGCCGTAGACCCATCAAACTTTGCATACTGAAAATCCGTAAAAATAATGCTAGAAGCATGAAACTTCGCACAGTAATTCTGCACGCGACCAGCTTTCCAAAACACTAATCATTATTGTTGTACGTTGCCTGGTTCTCTCGCAAGTCGATCTGAAAGATAGCAAAACTTTAAACAGCCATAACTCCGAAAGGAAAGGCCGTAGACCCATCAAACTTTGCATACTGAAAATCCGTAAAAATAATGCTAGAAGCATGAAACTTCGCACAGTAATTCTGCACGCGACCAGCTTTCCAAAACACTAATCATTATTGTTGTACGTTGCCTGGTTCTCTCGCAATTCGATCTGAAAGATAGCAAAACTTTAAACAGCCATAACTCCGAAAGGAAAGGCCGTAGACCCATCAAACTTTGCATACTGAAAATCCGTAAAAATAATGCTAGAAGCATGAAACTTCGCACAGTAATTCTGCACGCGACCAGCTTTCCAAAACACTAATCATTATTGTTGTACGTTGCCTGGTTCTCTCGCAATTCGATCTGAAAGATAGCAAAACTTTAAACAGCCATAACTCCGAAAGGAAAGGCCGTAGACCCATCAAACTTTGCATACTGAAAATCCGTAAAAATAATGCTAGAAGCATGAAACTTCGCACAGTAATTCTGCACGCGACCAGCTTTCCAAAACACTAATCATTATTGTTGTACGTTGCCTGGTTCTCTCGCAATTCGATCTGAAAGATAGCAAAACTTTAAACAGCCATAACTCCGAAAGGAAAGGCCGTAGACCCATCAAACTTTGCATACTGAAAATCCGTAAAAATAATGCTAGAAGCATGAAACTTCGCACAGTAATTCTGCATGCGACCAGGTTTCCAAAACACTAATCAGTATTGTTGTACGTTGCCTGGTTCTCTCGCAATTCGATCTGAAAGATAGCAAAACTTTAAACAGCCATAACTCCGAAAGGAAAGGCCGTAGACCCATCAAACTTTGCATACTGAAAATCCGTAAAAATAATGCTAGAAGCATGAAACTTCGCACAGTAATTCTGCACGCGACCAGCTTTCCAAAACACTAATCATTATTGTTGTACGATGTCTGGTTCTCTCGCAATTCGATCTGAAAGATAGCAAAACTTTAAACAGCCATAACTCCGAAAGGAAAGGCCGTAGACCCATCAAACTTTGCATACTGAAAATCCGTAAAAATAATGCTAGAAGCATGAAACTTCGCACAGTAATTCTGCACGCGACCAGCTTTCCAAAACACTAATCATTATTGTTGTACGTTGCCTGGTTCTCTCGCAATTCGATCTGAAAGATAGCAAAACTTTAAACAGCCATAACTCCGAAAGGAAAGGCCGTAGACCCATCAAACTTTGCATACTGAAAATCCGTAAAAATAATGCTAGAAGCATGAAACTTCGCACAGTAATTCTGCACGCGACCAGCTTTCCAAAACACTAATCATTATTGTTGTACGTTGCCTGGTTCTCTCGCAATTCGATCTGAAAGATAGCAAAACTTTAAACAGCCATAACTCCGAAAGGAAAGGCCGTAGACCCATCAAACTTTGCATACTGAAAATCCGTAAAAATAATGCTAGAAGCATGAAACTTCGCACAGTAATTCTGCACGCGACCAGCTTTCCAAAACACTAATCATTATTGTTGTATGTTGCGTGGTTCTCTCGCAATTCGATCTGAAAGATAGCAAAACTTTAAACAGCCATAACTCCGAAAGGAAAGGCCGTAGACCCATCAAACTTTGCATACTGAAAATCCGTAAAAATAATGCTAGAAGCATGAAACTTCGCACAGTAATTCTGCACGCGACCAGCTTTCCAAAACACTAATCATTATTGTTGTACGTTGCCTGGTTCTCTCGCAATTCGATCTGAAAGATAGCAAAACTTTAAACAGCCATAACTCCGAAAGTAAAGGCCGTAGACCCATCAAACTTTGCATACTGAAAATCCGTAAAAATAATGTTAGAAGCATGAAACTTCGCACAGTAATTCTGCACGCGACCAGCTTTCCAAAACACTAATCATTATTGTTGTACGTTGCCTGGTTCTCTCGCAAGTCGATCTGAAAGATAGCAAAACTTTAAACAGCCATAACTCCGAAAGGAAAGGCCGTAGACCCATCAAACTTTGCATACTGAAAATCCGTAAAAATAATGCTAGAAGCATGAAACTTCGCACAGTAATTCTGCAAGCGACCAGCTTTCCAAAACACTAATCATTATTGTTGTACGTTGCCTGGTTCTCTCGCAATTCGATCTGAAAGATAGCAAAACTTTAAACAGCCATAACTCCGAAAGGAAAGGCCGTAGACCCATCAAACTTTGCATACTGAAAATCCGTAAAAATAATGCTAGAAGCATGAAACTTCGCACAGTAATTCTGCACGCGACCAGCTTTCCAAAACACTAATCATTATTGTTGTACGTTGCCTGGTTCTCTCGCAATTCGATCTGAAAGATAGCAAAACTTTAAACAGCCATAACTCCGAAAGGAAAGGCCGTAGACCCATCAAACTTTGCATACTGAAAATCCGTAAAAATAATGCTAGAAGCATGAAACTTCGCACAGTAATTCTGCACGCGACCAGCTTTCCAAAACACTAATCATTATTGTTGTACGTTGCCTGGTTCTCTCGCAATTCGATCTGAAAGATAGCAAAACTTTAAACAGCCATAACTCCGAAAGGAAAGGCCGTAGACCCATCAAACTTTGCATACTGAAAATCCGTAAAAATAATGCTAGAAGCATGAAACTTCGCACAGTAATTCTGCACGCGACCAGCTTTCCAAAACACTAATCATTATTGTTGTACGTTGCCTGGTTCTCTCGCAATTCGATCTGAAAGATAGCAAAACTTTAAACAGCCATAACTCCGAAAGGAAAGGCCGTAGACCCATCAAACTTTGCATACTGAAAATCCGTAAAAATAATGCTAGAAGCATGAAACTTCGCACAGTAATTCTGCACGCGACCAGCTTTCCAAAACACTAATCATTATTGTTGTACGTTGCCTGGTTCTCTCGCAATTCGATCTGAAAGATAGCAAAACTTTAAACAGCCATAACTCCGAAAGGAAAGGCCGTAGACCCATCAAACTTTGCATACTGAAAATCCGTAAAAATAATGCTAGAAGCATGAAACTTCGCACAGTAATTCTGCACGCGACCAGCTTTCCAAAACACTAATCATTATTGTTGTACGTTGCCTGGTTCTCTCGCAATTCGATCTGAAAGATAGCAAAACTTTAAACAGCCATAACTCCGAAAGGAAAGGCCGTAGACCCATCAAACTTTGCATACTGAAAATCCGTAAAAATAATGCTAGAAGCATGAAACTTCGCACAGTAATTCTGCACGCGACCAGCTTTCCAAAACACTAATCATTATTGTTGTACGTTGCCTGGTTCTCTCGCAATTCGATCTGAAAGATAGCAAAACTTTAAACAGCCATAACTCCGAAAGGAAAGGCCGTAGACCCATCAAACTTTGCATACTGAAAATCCGTAAAAATAATGCTAGAAGCATGAAACTTCGCACAGTAATTCTGCACGCGACCAGCTTTCCAAAACACTAATCATTATTGTTGTACGTTGCCTGGTTCTCTCGCAATTCGATCTGAAAGATAGCAAAACTTTAAACAGCCATAACTCCGAAAGGAAAGGCCGTAGACCCATCAAACTTTGCATACTGAAAATCCGTAAAAATAATGCTAGAAGCATGAAACTTCGCACAGTAATTCTGCACGCGACCAGCTTTCCAAAACACTAATCATTATTGATGTACGATGTCTGGTTCTCTCGCAATTCGATCTGAAAGATAGCAGAACTTTAAACAGCCATAACTCCGAAAGGAAAGGCCGTAGACCCATCAAACTTTGCATACTGAAAATCCGTAAAAATAATGCTAGAAGCATGAAACTTCGCACAGTAATTCTGCACGCGACCAGCTTTCCAAAACACTAATCATTATTGTTGTACGTTGCCTGGTTCTCTCGCAATTCGATCTGAAAGATAGCAAAACTTTAAACAGCCATAACTCCGAAAGGAAAGGCCGTAGACCCATCAAACTTTGCATACTGAAAATCCGTAAAAATAATGCTAGAAGCATGAAACTTCGCACAGTAATTCTGCACGCGACCAGCTTTCCAAAACACTAATCATTATTGATGTACGATGTCTGGTTCTCTCGCAATTCGATCTGAAAGATAGCAGAACTTTAAACAGCCATAACTCCGAAAGGAAAGGCCGTAGACCCATCAAACTTTGCATACTGAAAATCCGTAAAAATAATGCTAGAAGCATGAAACTTCGCACAGTAATTCTGCACGCGACCAGCTTTCCAAAACACTAATCATTATTGTTGTACGTTGCCTGGTTCTCTCGCAATTCGATCTGAAAGATAGCAAAACTTTAAACAGCCATAACTCCGAAAGGAAAGGCCGTAGACCCATCAAACTTTGCATACTGAAAATCCGTAAAAATAATGCTAGAAGCATGAAACTTCGCACAGTAATTCTGCACGCGACCAGCTTTCCAAAACACTAATCATTATTGTTGTACGTTGCCTGGTTCTCTCGCAATTCGATCTGAAAGATAGCAAAACTTTAAACAGCCATAACTCCGAAAGGAAAGGCCGTAGACCCATCAAACTTTGCATACTGAAAATCCGTAAAAATAATGCTAGAAGCATGAAACTTCGCACAGTAATTCTGCACGCGACCAGCTTTCCAAAACACTAATCATTATTGTTGTACGTTGCCTGGTTCTCTCGCAATTCGATCTGAAAGATAGCAAAACTTTAAACAGCCATAACTCCGAAAGGAAAGGCCGTAGACCCATCAAACTTTGCATACTGAAAATCCGTAAAAATAATGCTAGAAGCATGAAACTTCGCACAGTAATTCTGCACGCGACCAGCTTTCCAAAACACTAATCATTATTGTTGTACGTTGCCTGGTTCTCTCGCAATTCGATCTGAAAGATAGCAAAACTTTAAACAGCCATAACTCCGAAAGGAAAGGCCGTAGACCCATCAAACTTTGCATACTGAAAATCCGTAAAAATAATGCTAGAAGCATGAAACTTCGCACAGTAATTCTGCACGCGACCAGCTTTCCAAAACACTAATCATTATTGTTGTACGATGTCTGGTTCTCTCGCAATTCGATCTGAAAGATAGCAAAACTTTAAACAGCCATAACTCCGAAAGGAAAGGCCGTAGACCCATCAAACTTTGCATACTGAAAATCCGTAAAAATAATGCTAGAAGCATGAAACTTCGCACAGTAATTCTGCACGCGACTTGCTTTCCAAAACACTAATCATTATTGATGTACGATGTCTGGTTCTCTCGCAATTCGATCTGAAAGATAGCAGAACTTTAAACAGCCATAACTCCGAAAGGAAAGGCCGTAGACCCATCAAACTTTGCATACTGAAAATCCGTAAAAATAATGCTAGAAGCATGAAACTTCGCACAGTAATTCTGCACGCGACCAGCTTTCCAAAACACTAATCATTATTGTTGTACGTTGCCTGGTTCTCTCGCAATTCGATCTGAAAGATAGCAAAACTTTAAACAGCCATAACTCCGAAAGGAAAGGCCGTAGACCCATCAAACTTTGCATACTGAAAATCCGTAAAAATAATGCTAGAAGCATGAAACTTCGCACAGTAATTCTGCACGCGACCAGCTTTCCAAAACACTAATCATTATTGTTGTACGTTGCCTGGTTCTCTCGCAAGTCGATCTGAAAGATAGCAAAACTTTAAACAGCCATAACTCCGAAAGGAAAGGCCGTAGACCCATCAAACTTTGCATACTGAAAATCCGTAAAAATAATGCTAGAAGCATGAAACTTCGCACAGTAATTCTGCACGCGACCAGCTTTCCAAAACGCTAATCATTATTGTTGTACGTTGCCTGGTTCTCTCGCAATTCGATCTGAAAGATAGCAAAACTTTAAACAGCCATAACTCCGAAAGGAAAGGCCGTAGACCCATCAAACTTTGCATACTGAAAATCCGTAAAAATAATGCTAGAAGCATGAAACTTCGCACAGTAATTCTGCACGCGACCAGCTTTCCAAAACACTAATCATTATTGTTGTACGTTGCCTGGTTCTCTCGCAATTCGATCTGAAAGATAGCAAAACTTTAAACAGCCATAACTCCGAAAGGAAAGGCCGTAGACCCATCAAACTTTGCATACTGAAAATCCGTAAAAATAATGCTAGAAGCATGAAACTTCGCACAGTAATTCTGCACGCGACCAGCTTTCCAAAACACTAATCATTATTGTTGTACGTTGCCTGGTTCTCTCGCAAGTCGATCTGAAAGATAGCAAAACTTTAAACAGCCATAACTCCGAAAGGAAAGGCCGTAGACCCATCAAACTTTGCATACTGAAAATCCGTAAAAATAATGCTAGAAGCATGAAACTTCGCACAGTAATTCTGCACGCGACCAGCTTTCCAAAACACTAATCATTATTGTTGTACGTTGCCTGGTTCTCTCGCAATTCGATCTGAAAGATAGCAAAACTTTAAACAGCCATAACTCCGAAAGGAAAGGCCGTAGACCCATCAAACTTTGCATACTGAAAATCCGTAAAAATAATGCTAGAAGCATGAAACTTCGCACAGTAATTCTGCACGCGACCAGCTTTCCAAAACACTAATCATTATTGTTGTACGTTGCCTGGTTCTCTCGCAATTCGATCTGAAAGATAGCAAAACTTTAAACAGCCATAACTCCGAAAGGAAAGGCCGTAGACCCATCAAACTTTGCATACTGAAAATCCGTAAAAATAATGCTAGAAGCATGAAACTTCGCACAGTAATTCTGCACGCGACCAGCTTTCCAAAACACTAATCATTATTGTTGTACGTTGCCTGGTTCTCTCGCAATTCGATCTGAAAGATAGCAAAACTTTAAACAGCCATAACTCCGAAAGGAAAGGCCGTAGACCCATCAAACTTTGCATACTGAAAATCCGTAAAAATAATGCTAGAAGCATGAAACTTCGCACAGTAATTCTGCATGCGACCAGGTTTCCAAAACACTAATCAGTATTGTTGTACGTTGCCTGGTTCTCTCGCAATTCGATCTGAAAGATAGCAAAACTTTAAACAGCCATAACTCCGAAAGGAAAGGCCGTAGACCCATCAAACTTTGCATACTGAAAATCCGTAAAAATAATGCTAGAAGCATGAAACTTCGCACAGTAATTCTGCACGCGACCAGCTTTCCAAAACACTAATCATTATTGTTGTACGATGTCTGGTTCTCTCGCAATTCGATCTGAAAGATAGCAAAACTTTAAACAGCCATAACTCCGAAAGGAAAGGCCGTAGACCCATCAAACTTTGCATACTGAAAATCCGTAAAAATAATGCTAGAAGCATGAAACTTCGCACAGTAATTCTGCACGCGACCAGCTTTCCAAAACACTAATCATTATTGTTGTACGTTGCCTGGTTCTCTCGCAATTCGATCTGAAAGATAGCAAAACTTTAAACAGCCATAACTCCGAAAGGAAAGGCCGTAGACCCATCAAACTTTGCATACTGAAAATCCGTAAAAATAATGCTAGAAGCATGAAACTTCGCACAGTAATTCTGCACGCGACCAGCTTTCCAAAACACTAATCATTATTGTTGTATGTTGCGTGGTTCTCTCGCAATTCGATCTGAAAGATAGCAAAACTTTAAACAGCCATAACTCCGAAAGGAAAGGCCGTAGACCCATCAAACTTTGCATACTGAAAATCCGTAAAAATAATGCTAGAAGCATGAAACTTCGCACAGTAATTCTGCACGCGACCAGCTTTCCAAAACACTAATCATTATTGTTGTACGTTGCCTGGTTCTCTCGCAATTCGATCTGAAAGATAGCAAAACTTTAAACAGCCATAACTCCGAAAGTAAAGGCCGTAGACCCATCAAACTTTGCATACTGAAAATCCGTAAAAATAATGTTAGAAGCATGAAACTTCGCACAGTAATTCTGCACGCGACCAGCTTTCCAAAACACTAATCATTATTGTTGTACGTTGCCTGGTTCTCTCGCAAGTCGATCTGAAAGATAGCAAAACTTTAAACAGCCATAACTCCGAAAGGAAAGGCCGTAGACCCATCAAACTTTGCATACTGAAAATCCGTAAAAATAATGCTAGAAGCATGAAACTTCGCACAGTAATTCTGCAAGCGACCAGCTTTCCAAAACACTAATCATTATTGTTGTACGTTGCCTGGTTCTCTCGCAATTCGATCTGAAAGATAGCAAAACTTTAAACAGCCATAACTCCGAAAGGAAAGGCCGTAGACCCATCAAACTTTGCATACTGAAAATCCGTAAAAATAATGCTAGAAGCATGAAACTTCGCACAGTAATTCTGCACGCGACCAGCTTTCCAAAACACTAATCATTATTGTTGTACGTTGCCTGGTTCTCTCGCAATTCGATCTGAAAGATAGCAAAACTTTAAACAGCCATAACTCCGAAAGGAAAGGCCGTAGACCCATCAAACTTTGCATACTGAAAATCCGTAAAAATAATGCTAGAAGCATGAAACTTCGCACAGTAATTCTGCACGCGACCAGCTTTCCAAAACACTAATCATTATTGTTGTACGTTGCCTGGTTCTCTCGCAATTCGATCTGAAAGATAGCAAAACTTTAAACAGCCATAACTCCGAAAGGAAAGGCCGTAGACCCATCAAACTTTGCATACTGAAAATCCGTAAAAATAATGCTAGAAGCATGAAACTTCGCACAGTAATTCTGCACGCGACCAGCTTTCCAAAACACTAATCATTATTGTTGTACGTTGCCTGGTTCTCTCGCAATTCGATCTGAAAGATAGCAAAACTTTAAACAGCCATAACTCCGAAAGTAAAGGCCGTAGACCCATCAAACTTTGCATACTGAAAATCCGTAAAAATAATGTTAGAAGCATGAAACTTCGCACAGTAATTCTGCACGCGACCAGCTTTCCAAAACACTAATCATTATTGTTGTACGTTGCCTGGTTCTCTCGCAAGTCGATCTGAAAGATAGCAAAACTTTAAACAGCCATAACTCCGAAAGGAAAGGCCGTAGACCCATCAAACTTTGCATACTGAAAATCCGTAAAAATAATGCTAGAAGCATGAAACTTCGCACAGTAATTCTGCAAGCGACCAGCTTTCCAAAACACTAATCATTATTGTTGTACGTTGCCTGGTTCTCTCGCAATTCGATCTGAAAGATAGCAAAACTTTAAACAGCCATAACTCCGAAAGGAAAGGCCGTAGACCCATCAAACTTTGCATACTGAAAATCCGTAAAAATAATGCTAGAAGCATGAAACTTCGCACAGTAATTCTGCACGCGACCAGCTTTCCAAAACACTAATCATTATTGTTGTACGTTGCCTGGTTCTCTCGCAATTCGATCTGAAAGATAGCAAAACTTTAAACAGCCATAACTCCGAAAGGAAAGGCCGTAGACCCATCAAACTTTGCATACTGAAAATCCGTAAAAATAATGCTAGAAGCATGAAACTTCGCACAGTAATTCTGCACGCGACCAGCTTTCCAAAACACTAATCATTATTGTTGTACGTTGCCTGGTTCTCTCGCAATTCGATCTGAAAGATAGCAAAACTTTAAACAGCCATAACTCCGAAAGGAAAGGCCGTAGACCCATCAAACTTTGCATACTGAAAATCCGTAAAAATAATGCTAGAAGCATGAAACTTCGCACAGTAATTCTGCATGCGACCAGGTTTCCAAAACACTAATCAGTATTGTTGTACGTTGCCTGGTTCTCTCGCAATTCGATCTGAAAGATAGCAAAACTTTAAACAGCCATAACTCCGAAAGGAAAGGCCGTAGACCCATCAAACTTTGCATACTGAAAATCCGTAAAAATAATGCTAGAAGCATGAAACTTCGCACAGTAATTCTGCAAGCGACCAGCTTTCCAAAACACTAATCATTATTGTTGTACGTTGCCTGGTTCTCTCGCAATTCGATCTGAAAGATAGCAAAACTTTAAACAGCCATAACTCCGAAAGGAAAGGCCGTAGACCCATCAAACTTTGCATACTGAAAATCCGTAAAAATAATGCTAGAAGCATGAAACTTCGCACAGTAATTCTGCACGCGACCAGCTTTCCAAAACACTAATCATTATTGTTGTACGTTGCCTGGTTCTCTCGCAATTCGATCTGAAAGATAGCAAAACTTTAAACAGCCATAACTCCGAAAGTAAAGGCCGTAGACCCATCAAACTTTGCATACTGAAAATCCGTAAAAATAATGTTAGAAGCATGAAACTTCGCACAGTAATTCTGCACGCGACCAGCTTTCCAAAACACTAATCATTATTGTTGTACGTTGCCTGGTTCTCTCGCAAGTCGATCTGAAAGATAGCAAAACTTTAAACAGCCATAACTCCGAAAGGAAAGGCCGTAGACCCATCAAACTTTGCATACTGAAAATCCGTAAAAATAATGCTAGAAGCATGAAACTTCGCACAGTAATTCTGCAAGCGACCAGCTTTCCAAAACACTAATCATTATTGTTGTACGTTGCCTGGTTCTCTCGCAATTCGATCTGAAAGATAGCAAAACTTTAAACAGCCATAACTCCGAAAGGAAAGGCCGTAGACCCATCAAACTTTGCATACTGAAAATCCGTAAAAATAATGCTAGAAGCATGAAACTTCGCACAGTAATTCTGCACGCGACCAGCTTTCCAAAACACTAATCATTATTGTTGTACGTTGCCTGGTTCTCTCGCAATTCGATCTGAAAGATAGCAAAACTTTAAACAGCCATAACTCCGAAAGGAAAGGCCGTAGACCCATCAAACTTTGCATACTGAAAATCCGTAAAAATAATGCTAGAAGCATGAAACTTCGCACAGTAATTCTGCACGCGACCAGCTTTCCAAAACACTAATCATTATTGTTGTACGTTGCCTGGTTCTCTCGCAATTCGATCTGAAAGATAGCAAAACTTTAAACAGCCATAACTCCGAAAGGAAAGGCCGTAGACCCATCAAACTTTGCATACTGAAAATCCGTAAAAATAATGCTAGAAGCATGAAACTTCGCACAGTAATTCTGCATGCGACCAGGTTTCCAAAACACTAATCAGTATTGTTGTACGTTGCCTGGTTCTCTCGCAATTCGATCTGAAAGATAGCAAAACTTTAAACAGCCATAACTCCGAAAGGAAAGGCCGTAGACCCATCAAACTTTGCATACTGAAAATCCGTAAAAATAATGCTAGAAGCATGAAACTTCGCACAGTAATTCTGCACGCGACCAGCTTTCCAAAACACTAATCATTATTGTTGTACGATGTCTGGTTCTCTCGCAATTCGATCTGAAAGATAGCAAAACTTTAAACAGCCATAACTCCGAAAGGAAAGGCCGTAGACCCATCAAACTTTGCATACTGAAAATCCGTAAAAATAATGCTAGAAGCATGAAACTTCGCACAGTAATTCTGCACGCGACCAGCTTTCCAAAACACTAATCATTATTGTTGTACGTTGCCTGGTTCTCTCGCAATTCGATCTGAAAGATAGCAAAACTTTAAACAGCCATAACTCCGAAAGGAAAGGCCGTAGACCCATCAAACTTTGCATACTGAAAATCCGTAAAAATAATGCTAGAAGCATGAAACTTCGCACAGTAATTCTGCACGCGACCAGCTTTCCAAAACACTAATCATTATTGTTGTACGTTGCCTGGTTCTCTCGCAATTCGATCTGAAAGATAGCAAAACTTTAAACAGCCATAACTCCGAAAGTAAAGGCCGTAGACCCATCAAACTTTGCATACTGAAAATCCGTAAAAATAATGTTAGAAGCATGAAACTTCGCACAGTAATTCTGCACGCGACCAGCTTTCCAAAACACTAATCATTATTGTTGTACGTTGCCTGGTTCTCTCGCAAGTCGATCTGAAAGATAGCAAAACTTTAAACAGCCATAACTCCGAAAGGAAAGGCCGTAGACCCATCAAACTTTGCATACTGAAAATCCGTAAAAATAATGCTAGAAGCATGAAACTTCGCACAGTAATTCTGCAAGCGACCAGCTTTCCAAAACACTAATCATTATTGTTGTACGTTGCCTGGTTCTCTCGCAATTCGATCTGAAAGATAGCAAAACTTTAAACAGCCATAACTCCGAAAGGAAAGGCCGTAGACCCATCAAACTTTGCATACTGAAAATCCGTAAAAATAATGCTAGAAGCATGAAACTTCGCACAGTAATTCTGCACGCGACCAGCTTTCCAAAACACTAATCATTATTGTTGTACGTTGCCTGGTTCTCTCGCAATTCGATCTGAAAGATAGCAAAACTTTAAACAGCCATAACTCCGAAAGGAAAGGCCGTAGACCCATCAAACTTTGCATACTGAAAATCCGTAAAAATAATGCTAGAAGCATGAAACTTCGCACAGTAATTCTGCACGCGACCAGCTTTCCAAAACACTAATCATTATTGTTGTACGTTGCCTGGTTCTCTCGCAATTCGATCTGAAAGATAGCAAAACTTTAAACAGCCATAACTCCGAAAGGAAAGGCCGTAGACCCATCAAACTTTGCATACTGAAAATCCGTAAAAATAATGCTAGAAGCATGAAACTTCGCACAGTAATTCTGCATGCGACCAGGTTTCCAAAACACTAATCAGTATTGTTGTACGTTGCCTGGTTCTCTCGCAATTCGATCTGAAAGATAGCAAAACTTTAAACAGCCATAACTCCGAAAGGAAAGGCCGTAGACCCATCAAACTTTGCATACTGAAAATCCGTAAAAATAATGCTAGAAGCATGAAACTTCGCACAGTAATTCTGCACGCGACCAGCTTTCCAAAACACTAATCATTATTGTTGTACGATGTCTGGTTCTCTCGCAATTCGATCTGAAAGATAGCAAAACTTTAAACAGCCATAACTCCGAAAGGAAAGGCCGTAGACCCATCAAACTTTGCATACTGAAAATCCGTAAAAATAATGCTAGAAGCATGAAACTTCGCACAGTAATTCTGCACGCGACCAGCTTTCCAAAACACTAATCATTATTGTTGTACGTTGCCTGGTTCTCTCGCAATTCGATCTGAAAGATAGCAAAACTTTAAACAGCCATAACTCCGAAAGGAAAGGCCGTAGACCCATCAAACTTTGCATACTGAAAATCCGTAAAAATAATGCTAGAAGCATGAAACTTCGCACAGTAATTCTGCACGCGACCAGCTTTCCAAAACACTAATCATTATTGTTGTACGTTGCCTGGTTCTCTCGCAATTCGATCTGAAAGATAGCAAAACTTTAAACAGCCATAACTCCGAAAGGAAAGGCCGTAGACCCATCAAACTTTGCATACTGAAAATCCGTAAAAATAATGCTAGAAGCATGAAACTTCGCACAGTAATTCAGCACGCGACCAGCTTTCCAAAACACTAATCATTATTGTTGTACGTTGCCTGGTTCTCTCGCAATTCGATCTAAAAGATAGCAAAACTTTAAACAGCCATAACTCCGAAAGGAAAGGCCGTAGACCCATCAAACTTTGCATACTGAAAATCCGTAAAAATAATGCTAGAAGCATGAAACTTCGCACAGTAATTCTGCACGCGACTTGCTTTCCAAAACACTAATCATTATTGATGTACGATGTCTGGTTCTCTCGCAATTCGATCTGAAAGATAGCAAAACTTTAAACAGCCATAACTCCGAAAGGAAAGGCCGTAGACCCATCAAACTTTGCATACTGAAAATCCGTAAAAATAATGCTAGAAGCATGAAACTTCGCACAGTAATTCTGCACGCGACCAGCTTTCCAAAACACTAATCATTATTGTTGTACGATGTCTGGTTCTCTCGCAAGTCGATCTGAAAGATAGCAAAACTTTAAACAGCCATAACTCCGAAAGGAAAGGCCGTAGACCCATCAAACTTTGCATACTGAAAATCCGTAAAAATAATGCTAGAAGCATGAAACTTCGCACAGTAATTCTGCACGCGACCAGCTTTCCAAAACACTAATCATTATTGTTGTACGATGTCTGGTTCTCTCGCAATTCGATCTGAAAGATAGCAAAACTTTAAACAGCCATAACTCCGAAAGGAAAGGCCGTAGACCCATCAAACTTTGCATATTGAAAATCCGTAAAAATAATGCTAGAAGCATGAAACTTCGCACAGTAATTCTGCACGCGACCAGCTTTCCAAAACACTAATCATTATTGTTGTACGTTGCCTGGTTCTCTCGCAATTCGATCTGAAAGATAGCAAAACTTTAAACAGCCATAACTCCGAAAGGAAAGGCCGTAGACCCATCAAACTTTGCATACTGAAAATCTGTAAAAATAATGCTAGAAGCATGAAACTTCGCACAGTAATTCTGCACGCGACCAGCTTTCCAAAACACTAATCATTATTGTTGTACGTTGCCTGGTTCTCTCGCAATTCGATCTGAAAGATAGCAAAACTTTAAACAGCCATAACTCCGAAAGGAAAGGCCGTAGACCCATCAAACTTTGCATACTGAAAATCTGTAAAAATAATGCTAGAAGCATGAAACTTCGCACAGTAATTCTGCACGCGACCAGCTTTCCAAAACACTAATCATTATTGTTGTACGATGTCTGGTTCTCTCGCAATTCGATCTGAAAGATAGCAAAACTTTAAACAGCCATAACTCCGAAAGGAAAGGCCGTAGACCCATCAAACTTTGCATATTGAAAATCCGTAAAAATAATGCTAGAAGCATGAAATTTCGCACAGTAATTCTGCACGCGACCAGCTTTCCAAAACACTAATCATTATTGTTGTACGTTGCCTGGTTCTCTCGCAATTCGATCTGAAAGATAGCAAAACTTTAAACAGCCATAACTCCGAAAGGAAAGGCCGTAGACCCATCAAACTTTGCATATTGAAAATCCGTAAAAATAATGCTAGAAGCATGAAACTTCGCACAGTAATTCTGCACGCGACCAGCTTTCCAAAACACTAATCATTATTGTTGTACGATGTCTGGTTCTCTCGCAATTCGATCTGAAAGATAGCAAAACTTTAAACAGCCATAACTCCGAAAGGAAAGGCCGTAGACCCATCAAACTTTGCATATTGAAAATCCGTAAAAATAATGCTAGAAGCATGAAATTTCGCACAGTAATTCTGCACGCGACCAGCTTTCCAAAACACTAATCATTATTGTTGTACGTTGCCTGGTTCTCTCGCAATTCGATCTGAAAGATAGCAAAACTTTAAACAGCCATAACTCCGAAAGGAAAGGCCGTAGACCCATCAAACTTTGCATATTGAAAATCCGTAAAAATAATGCTAGAAGCATGAAACTTCGCACAGTAATTCTGCACGCGACCAGCTTTCCAAAACACTAATCATTATTGTTGTACGATGTCTGGTTCTCTCGCAATTCGATCTGAAAGATAGCAAAACTTTAAACAGCCATAACTCCGAAAGGAAAGGCCGTAGACCCATCAAACTTTGCATATTGAAAATCCGTAAAAATAATGCTAGAAGCATGAAATTTCGCACAGTAATTCTGCACGCGACCAGCTTTCCAAAACACTAATCATTATTGTTGTACGATGTCTGGTTCTCTCGCAATTCGATCTGAAAGATAGCAAAACTTTAAACAGCCATAACTCCGAAAGGAAAGGCCGTAGACCCATCAAACTTTGCATATTGAAAATCCGTAAAAATAATGCTAGAAGCATGAAACTTCGCACAGTAATTCTGCACGCGACCAGCTTTCCAAAACACTAATCATTATTGTTGTACGTTGCCTGGTTCTCTCGCAATTCGATCTGAAAGATAGCAAAACTTTAAACAGCCATAACTCCGAAAGGAAAGGCCGTAGACCCATCAAACTTTGCATACTGAAAATCCGTAAAAATAATGCTAGAAGCATGAAACTTCGCACAGTAATTCTGCACGCGACCAGCTTTCCAAAACACTAATCATTATTGTTGTACGTTGCCTGGTTCTCTCGCAATTCGATCTGAAAGATAGCAAAACTTTAAACAGCCATAACTCCGAAAGGAAAGGCCGTAGACCCATCAAACTTTGCATACTGAAAATCCGTAAAAATAATGCTAGAAGCATGAAACTTCGCACAGTAATTCTGCACGCGACCAGCTTTCCAAAACATTAATCATTATTGTTGTACGTTGCCTGGTTCTCTCGCAATTCGATCTGAAAGATAGCAAAACTTTAAACAGCCATAACTCCGAAAGGAAAGGCCGTAGACCCATCAAACTTTGCATACTGAAAATCCGTAAAAATAATGCTAGAAGCATGAAACTTCGCACAGTAATTCTGCACGCGACCAGCTTTCCAAAACACTAATCATTATTGTTGTACGTTGCCTGGTTCTCTCGCAATTCGATCTGAAAGATAGCAAAACTTTAAACAGCCATAACTCCGAAAGGAAAGGCCGTAGACCCATCAAACTTTGCATACTGAAAATCCGTAAAAATAATGCTAGAAGCATGAAACTTCGCACAGTAATTCTGCACGCGACCAGCTTTCCAAAACACTAATCATTATTGTTGTACGTTGCCTGGTTCTCTCGCAATTCGATCTGAAAGATAGCAAAACTTTAAACAGCCATAACTCCGAAAGGAAAGGCCGTAGACCCATCAAACTTTGCATACTGAAAATCCGTAAAAATAATGCTAGAAGCATGAAACTTCGCACAGTAATTCTGCACGCGACCAGCTTTCCAAAACACTAATCATTATTGTTGTACGATGTCTGGTTCTCTCGCAATTCGATCTGAAAGATAGCAAAACTTTAAACAGCCATAACTCCGAAAGGAAAGGCCGTAGACCCATCAAACTTTGCATACTGAAAATCCGTAAAAATAATGCTAGAAGCATGAAACTTCGCACAGTAATTCTGCACGCGACCAGCTTTCCAAAACACTAATCATTATTGTTGTACGTTGCCTGGTTCTCTCGCAATTCGATCTGAAAGATAGCAAAACTTTAAACAGCCATAACTCCGAAAGGAAAGGCCGTAGACCCATCAAACTTTGCATACTGAAAATCCGTAAAAATAATGCTAGAAGCATGAAACTTCGCACAGTAATTCTGCACGCGACCAGCTTTCCAAAACACTAATCATTATTGTTGTATGTTGCCTGGTTCTCTCGCAATTCGATCTGAAAGATAGCAAAACTTTAAACAGCCATAACTCCGAAAGGAAAGGCCGTAGACCCATCAAACTTTGCATACTGAAAATCCGTAAAAATAATGCTAGAAGCATGAAACTTCGCACAGTAATTCTGCACGCGACCAGCTTTCCAAAACACTAATCATTATTGTTGTACGTTGCCTGGTTCTCTCGCAATTCGATCTGAAAGATAGCAAAACTTTAAACAGCCATAACTCCGAAAGGAAAGGCCGTAGACCCATCAAACTTTGCATACTGAAAATCCGTAAAAATAATGCTAGAAGCATGAAACTTCGCACAGTAATTCTGCACGCGACCAGCTTTCCAAAACACTAATCATTATTGTTGTACGTTGCCTGGTTCTCTCGCAATTCGATCTGAAAGATAGCAAAACTTTAAACAGCCATAACTCCGAAAGGAAAGGCCGTAGACCCATCAAACTTTGCATACTGAAAATCCGTAAAAATAATGCTAGAAGCATGAAACTTCGCACAGTAATTCTGCACGCGACCAGCTTTCCAAAACACTAATCATTATTGTTGTACGTTGCCTGGTTCTCTCGCAATTCGATCTGAAAGATAGCAAAACTTTAAACAGCCATAACTCCGAAAGGAAAGGCCGTAGACCCATCAAACTTTGCATACTGAAAATCCGTAAAAATAATGCTAGAAGCATGAAACTTCGCACAGTAATTCTGCACGCGACCAGCTTTCCAAAACACTAATCATTATTGTTGTACGTTGCCTGGTTCTCTCGCAATTCGATCTGAAAGATAGCAAAACTTTAAACAGCCATAACTCCGAAAGGAAAGGCCGTAGACCCATCAAACTTTGCATACTGAAAATCCGTAAAAATAATGCTAGAAGCATGAAACTTCGCACAGTAATTCTGTTGTACGAGTTGTACGATGTCTGGTTCTCTCGCAATTCGATCTGAAAGATAGCAAAACTTTAAACAGCCATAACTCCGAAAGGAAAGGCCGTAGACCCATCAAACTTTGCATACTGAAAATCCGTAAAAATAATGCTAGAAGCATGAAACTTCGCACAGTAATTCTGCACGCGACCAGCTTTCCAAAACACTAATCATTATTGTTGTACGTTGCCTGGTTCTCTCGCAATTCGATCTGAAAGATAGCAAAACTTTAAACAGCCATAACTCCGAAAGGAAAGGCCGTAGACCCATCAAACTTTGCATACTGAAAATCCGTAAAAATAATGCTAGAAGCATGAAACTTCGCACAGTAATTCTGCACGCGACCAGCTTTCCAAAACACTAATCATTATTGTTGTACGTTGCCTGGTTCTCTCGCAATTCGATCTGAAAGATAGCAAAACTTTAAACAGCCATAACTCCGAAAGGAAAGGCCGTAGACCCATCAAACTTTGCATACTGAAAATCCGTAAAAATAATGCTAGAAGCATGAAACTTCGCACAGTAATTCTGCACGCGACCAGCTTTCCAAAACACTAATCATTATTGTTGTACGTTGCCTGGTTCTCTCGCAATTCGATCTGAAAGATAGCAAAACTTTAAACAGCCATAACTCCGAAAGGAAAGGCCGTAGACCCATCAAACTTTGCATACTGAAAATCCGTAAAAATAATGCTAGAAGCATGAAACTTCGCACAGTAATTCTGCACGCGACCAGCTTTCCAAAACACTAATCATTATTATTGTACGTTGCCTGGTTCTCTCGCAATTCGATCTGAAAGATAGCAAAACTTTAAACAGCCATAACTCCGAAAGGAAAGGCCGTAGACCCATCAAACTTTGCATACTGAAAATCCGTAAAAATAATGCTAGAAGCATGAAACTTCGCACAGTAATTCTGCACGCGACCAGCTTTCCAAAACACTAATCATTATTGTTGTACGTTGCCTGGTTCTCTCGCAATTCGATCTGAAAGATAGCAAAACTTTAAACAGCCATAACTCCGAAAGGAAAGGCCGTAGACCCATCAAACTTTGCATACTGAAAATCCGTAAAAATAATGCTAGAAGCATGAAACTCCGCACAGTAATTCTGCACGCGACCAGCTTTCCAAAACACTAATCATTATTGTTGTACGATGTCTGGTTCTCTCGCAATTCGATCTGAAAGATAGCAAAACTTTAAACAGCCATAACTCCGAAAGGAAAGGCCGTAGACCCATCAAACTTTGCATACTGAAAATCCGTAAAAATAATGCTAGAAGCATAAAACTTCGCACAGTAATTCTGCACGCGACCAGCTTTCCAAAACACTAATCATTATTGTTGTACGCTGTCTGGTTCTCTCGCAATTCGATCTGAAAGATAGCAAAACTTTAAACAGCCATAACTCCGAAAGGAAAGGCCGTAGACCCATCAAACTTTGCATACTGAAAATCCGTAAAAATAATGCTAGAAGCATGAAACTTCGCACAGTAATTCTGCACGCGACCAGCTTTCCAAAACACTAATCATTATTGTTGTACGATGTCTGGTTCTCTCGCAATTCGATCTGAAAGATAGCAAAACTTTAAACAGCCATAACTCCGAAAGGAAAGGCCGTAGACCCATCAAACTTTGCATACTGAAAATCCGTAAAAATAATGCTAGAAGCATAAAACTTCGCACAGTAATTCTGCACGCGACCAGCTTTCCAAAACACTAATCATTATTGTTGTACGCTGTCTGGTTCTCTCGCAATTCGATCTGAAAGATAGCAAAACTTTAAACAGCCATAACTCCGAAAGGAAAGGCCGTAGACCCATCAAACTTTGCATACTGAAAATCCGTAAAAATAATGCTAGAAGCATAAAACTTCGCACAGTAATTCTGCACGCGACCAGCTTTCCAAAACACTAATCATTATTGTTGTACGATGTCTGGTTCTCTCGCAATTCGATCTGAAAGATAGCAAAACTTTAAACAGCCATAACTCCGAAAGAAAAGGCCGTAGACCCATCAAACTTTGCATACTGAAAATCCGTAAAAATAATGCTAGAAGCATGAAACTTCGCACAGTAATTCTGCACGCGACCAGCTTTCCAAAACACTAATCATTATTGTTGTACGCTGTCTGGTTCTCTCGCAATTCGATCTGAAAGATAGCAAAACTTTAAACAGCCATAACTCCGAAAGGAAAGGCCGTAGACCCATCAAACTTTGCATACTGAAAATCCGTAAAAATAATGCTAGAAGCATAAAACTTCGCACAGTAATTCTGCACGCGACCAGCTTTCCAAAACACTAATCATTATTGTTGTACGCTGTCTGGTTCTCTCGCAATTCGATCTGAAAGATAGCAAAACTTTAAACAGCCATAACTCCGAAAGGAAAGGCCGTAGACCCATCAAACTTTGCATACTGAAAATCCGTAAAAATAATGCTAGAAGCATGAAACTTCGCACAGTAATTCTGCACGCGACCAGCTTTCCAAAACACTAATCATTATTGTTGTACGCTGTCTGGTTCTCTCGCAATTCGATCTGAAAGATAGCAAAACTTTAAACAGCCATAACTCCGAAAGGAAAGACCTATCAAACTTTGCATACTGAAAATCTCTCTCGCAATTCGATCTGAAAGATAGCGAAACTTTAAACAGCCATAACTCCGAAAGGAAAGGCCGTAGACCCATCAAACTTTGCATACTGAAAATCCGTAAAAATAATGCTAGAAGCATAAAACTTCGCACAGTAATTCTGCACGCGACCAGCTTTCCAAAACACTAATCATTATTGTTGTACGATGTCTGGTTCTCTCGCAATTCGATCTGAAAGATAGCAAAACTTTAAACAGCCATAACTCCGAAAGGAAAGGCCGTAGACCCATCAAACTTTGCATACTGAAAATCCGTAAAAATAATGCTAGAAGCATGAAATTTCGCACAGTAATTCTGCACGCGACCAGCTTTCCAAAACACTAATCATTATTGTTGTACGATGTCTGGTTCTCTCGCAATTCGATCTGAAAGATAGCAAAACTTTAAACAGCCATAACTCCGAAAGGAAAGGCCGTAGACCCATCAAACTTTGCATACTGAAAATCCGTAAAAATAATGCTAGAAGCATGAAACTTCGCACAGTAATTCTGCACGCGACCAGCTTTCCAAAACACTAATCATTATTGTTGTACGTTGCCTGGTTCTCTCGCAATTCGATCTGAAAGATAGCAAAACTTTAAACAGCCATAACTCCGAAAGGAAAGGCCGTAGACCCATCAAACTTTGCATACTGAAAATCCGTAAAAATAATGCTAGAAGCATGAAATTTCGCACAGTAATTCTGCACGCGACCAGCTTTCCAAAACACTAATCATTATTGTTGTACGATGTCTGGTTCTCTCGCAATTCGATCTGAAAGATAGCAAAACTTTAAACAGCCATAACTCCGAAAGGAAAGGCCGTAGACCCATCAAACTTTGCATACTGAAAATCCGTAAAAATAATGCTAGAAGCATGAAATTTCGCACAGTAATTCTGCACGCGACCAGCTTTCCAAAACACTAATCATTATTGTTGTACGTTGCCTGGTTCTCTCGCAATTCGATCTGAAAGATA
The DNA here is from genome assembly GCA_949629155.1 of Myopa testacea. Classification (NCBI taxonomy): domain Eukaryota; kingdom Metazoa; phylum Arthropoda; class Insecta; order Diptera; family Conopidae; genus Myopa; species Myopa testacea. The sequence goes on from OX451348.1 coordinate 27,611,466, forward strand.
GCAAAACTTTAAACAGCCATAACTCCGAAAGGAAAGGCCGTAGACCCATCAAACTTTGCATACTGAAAATCCGTAAAAATAATGCTAGAAGCATGAAACTTCGCACAGTAATTCTGTTGTACGAGTTGTACGATGTCTGGTTCTCTCGCAATTCGATCTGAAAGATAGCAAAACTTTAAACAGCCATAACTCCGAAAGGAAAGGCCGTAGACCCATCAAACTTTGCATACTGAAAATCCGTAAAAATAATGCTAGAAGCATGAAACTTCGCACAGTAATTCTGCACGCGACCAGCTTTCCAAAACACTAATCATTATTGTTGTACGTTGCCTGGTTCTCTCGCAATTCGATCTGAAAGATAGCAAAACTTTAAACAGCCATAACTCCGAAAGGAAAGGCCGTAGACCCATCAAACTTTGCATACTGAAAATCCGTAAAAATAATGCTAGAAGCATGAAACTTCGCACAGTAATTCTGCACGCGACCAGCTTTCCAAAACACTAATCATTATTGTTGTACGTTGCCTGGTTCTCTCGCAATTCGATCTGAAAGATAGCAAAACTTTAAACAGCCATAACTCCGAAAGGAAAGGCCGTAGACCCATCAAACTTTGCATACTGAAAATCCGTAAAAATAATGCTAGAAGCATGAAACTTCGCACAGTAATTCTGCACGCGACCAGCTTTCCAAAACACTAATCATTATTGTTGTACGTTGCCTGGTTCTCTCGCAATTCGATCTGAAAGATAGCAAAACTTTAAACAGCCATAACTCCGAAAGGAAAGGCCGTAGACCCATCAAACTTTGCATACTGAAAATCCGTAAAAATAATGCTAGAAGCATGAAACTTCGCACAGTAATTCTGCACGCGACCAGCTTTCCAAAACACTAATCATTATTATTGTACGTTGCCTGGTTCTCTCGCAATTCGATCTGAAAGATAGCAAAACTTTAAACAGCCATAACTCCGAAAGGAAAGGCCGTAGACCCATCAAACTTTGCATACTGAAAATCCGTAAAAATAATGCTAGAAGCATGAAACTTCGCACAGTAATTCTGCACGCGACCAGCTTTCCAAAACACTAATCATTATTGTTGTACGTTGCCTGGTTCTCTCGCAATTCGATCTGAAAGATAGCAAAACTTTAAACAGCCATAACTCCGAAAGGAAAGGCCGTAGACCCATCAAACTTTGCATACTGAAAATCCGTAAAAATAATGCTAGAAGCATGAAACTTCGCACAGTAATTCTGCACGCGACCAGCTTTCCAAAACACTAATCATTATTGTTGTACGTTGCCTGGTTCTCTCGCAATTCGATCTGAAAGATAGCAAAACTTTAAACAGCCATAACTCCGAAAGGAAAGGCCGTAGACCCATCAAACTTTGCATACTGAAAATCCGTAAAAATAATGCTAGAAGCATGAAACTTCGCACAGTAATTCTGCACGCGACCAGCTTTCCAAAACACTAATCATTATTGTTGTACGATGTCTGGTTCTCTCGCAATTCGATCTGAAAGATAGCAAAACTTTAAACAGCCATAACTCCGAAAGGAAAGGCCGTAGACCCATCAAACTTTGCATACTGAAAATCCGTAAAAATAATGCTAGAAGCATGAAACTCCGCACAGTAATTCTGCACGCGACCAGCTTTCCAAAACACTAATCATTATTGTTGTACGATGTCTGGTTCTCTCGCAATTCGATCTGAAAGATAGCAAAATTTTAAACAGCCATAACTCCGAAAGGAAAGGCCGTAGACCCATCAAACTTTGCATACTGAAAATCCGTAAAAATAATGCTAGAAGCATAAAACTTCGCACAGTAATTCTGCACGCGACCAGCTTTCCAAAACACTAATCATTATTGTTGTACGCTGTCTGGTTCTCTCGCAATTCGATCTGAAAGATAGCAAAACTTTAAACAGCCATAACTCCGAAAGGAAAGGCCGTAGACCCATCAAACTTTGCATACTGAAAATCCGTAAAAATAATGCTAGAAGCATGAAACTTCGCACAGTAATTCTGCACGCGACCAGCTTTCCAAAACACTAATCATTATTGTTGTACGATGTCTGGTTCTCTCGCAATTCGATCTGAAAGATAGCAAAACTTTAAACAGCCATAACTCCGAAAGGAAAGGCCGTAGACCCATCAAACTTTGCATACTGAAAATCCGTAAAAATAATGCTAGAAGCATAAAACTTCGCACAGTAATTCTGCACGCGACCAGCTTTCCAAAACACTAATCATTATTGTTGTACGCTGTCTGGTTCTCTCGCAATTCGATCTGAAAGATAGCAAAACTTTAAACAGCCATAACTCCGAAAGGAAAGGCCGTAGACCCATCAAACTTTGCATACTGAAAATCCGTAAAAATAATGCTAGAAGCATGAAACTTCGCACAGTAATTCTGCACGCGACCAGCTTTCCAAAACACTAATCATTATTGTTGTACGCTGTCTGGTTCTCTCGCAATTCGATCTGAAAGATAGCAAAACTTTAAACAGCCATAACTCCGAAAGGAAAGACCTATCAAACTTTGCATACTGAAAATCTCTCTCGCAATTCGATCTGAAAGATAGCGAAACTTTAAACAGCCATAACTCCGAAAGGAAAGGCCGTAGACCCATCAAACTTTGCATACTGAAAATCCGTAAAAATAATGCTAGAAGCATAAAACTTCGCACAGTAATTCTGCACGCGACCAGCTTTCCAAAACACTAATCATTATTGTTGTACGATGTCTGGTTCTCTCGCAATTCGATCTGAAAGATAGCAAAACTTTAAACAGCCATAACTCCGAAAGGAAAGGCCGTAGACCCATCAAACTTTGCATACTGAAAATCCGTAAAAATAATGCTAGAAGCATGAAATTTCGCACAGTAATTCTGCACGCGACCAGCTTTCCAAAACACTAATCATTATTGTTGTACGATGTCTGGTTCTCTCGCAATTCGATCTGAAAGATAGCAAAACTTTAAACAGCCATAACTCCGAAAGGAAAGGCCGTAGACCCATCAAACTTTGCATACTGAAAATCCGTAAAAATAATGCTAGAAGCATGAAATTTCGCACAGTAATTCTGCACGCGACCAGCTTTCCAAAACACTAATCATTATTGTTGTACGCTGTCTGGTTCTCTCGCAATTCGATCTGAAAGATAGCAAAACTTTAAACAGCCATAACTCCGAAAGGAAAGGCCGTAGACCCATCAAACTTTGCATACTGAAAATCCGTAAAAATAATGCTAGAAGCATGAAACTTCGCACAGTAATTCTGCACGCGACCAGCTTTCCAAAACACTAATCATTATTGTTGTACGATGTCTGCTTCTCTCGCAATTCGATCTGAAAGATAGCAAAACTTTAAACAGCCATAACTCCGAAAGGAAAGGCCGTAGACCCATCAAACTTTGCATACTGAAAATCCGTAAAAATAATGCTAGAAGCATGAAATTTCGCACAGTAATTCTGCACGCGACCAGCTTTCCAAAACACTAATCATTATTGTTGTACGTTGCCTGGTTCTCTCGCAATTCGATCTGAAAGATAGCAAAACTTTAAACAGCCATAACTCCGAAAGGAAAGGCCGTAGACCCATCAAACTTTGCATACTGAAAATCCGTAAAAATAATGCTAGAAGCATGAAACTTCGCACAGTAATTCTGCACGCGACCAGCTTTCCAAAACACTAATCATTATTGTTGTACGTTGCCTGGTTCTCTCGCAATTCGATCTGAAAGATAGCAAAACTTTAAACAGCCATAACTCCGAAAGGAAAGGCCGTAGACCCATCAAACTTTGCATACTGAAAATCCGTAAAAATAATGCTAGAAGCATGAAACTTCGCACAGTAATTCTGCACGCGACCAGCTTTCCAAAACACTAATCATTATTGTTGTACGATGTCTGCTTCTCTCGCAATTCGATCTGAAAGATAGCAAAACTTTAAACAGCCATAACTCCGAAAGGAAAGGCCGTAGACCCATCAAACTTTGCATACTGAAAATCCGTAAAAATAATGCTAGAAGCATGAAATTTCGCACAGTAATTCTGCACGCGACCAGCTTTCCAAAACACTAATCATTATTGTTGTACGTTGCCTGGTTCTCTCGCAATTCGATCTGAAAGATAGCAAAACTTTAAACAGCCATAACTCCGAAAGGAAAGGCCGTAGACCCATCAAACTTTGCATACTGAAAATCCGTAAAAATAATGCTAGAAGCATGAAACTTCGCACAGTAATTCTGCACGCGACCAGCTTTCCAAAACACTAATCATTATTGTTGTACGTTGCCTGGTTCTCTCGCAATTCGATCTGAAAGATAGCAAAACTTTAAACAGCCATAACTCCGAAAGGAAAGGCCGTAGACCCATCAAACTTTGCATACTGAAAATCCGTAAAAATAATGCTAGAAGCATGAAATTTCGCACAGTAATTCTGCACGCGACCAGCTTTCCAAAACACTAATCATTATTGTTGTACGATGTCTGGTTCTCTCGCAATTCGATCTGAAAGATAGCAAAACTTTAAACAGCCATAACTCCGAAAGGAAAGGCCGTAGACCCATCAAACTTTGCATACTGAAAATCCGTAAAAATAATGCTAGAAACATGAAACTTCGCACAGTAATTCTGCACGCGACTTGCTTTCCAAAACACTAATCATTATTGTTGTACGATGTCTGGTTCTCTCGCAATTCGATCTGAAAGATAGCAAAACTTTAAACAGCCATAACTCCGAAAGGAAAGGCCGTAGACCCATCAAACTTTGCATACTGAAAATCCGTAAAAATAATGCTAGAAGCATGAAACTTCGCACAGTAATTCTGCACGCGACCAGCTTTCCAAAACACTAATCATTATTGTTGTACGTTGCCTGGTTCTCTCGCAATTCGATCTGAAAGATAGCAAAACTTTAAACAGCCATAACTCCGAAAGGAAAGGCCGTAGACCCATCAAACTTTGCATACTGAAAATCCGTAAAAATAATGCTAGAAGCATGAAATTTCGCACAGTAATTCTGCACGCGACCAGCTTTCCAAAACACTAATCATTATTGTTGTACGATGTCTGGTTCTCTCGCAATTCGATCTGAAAGATAGCAAAACTTTAAACAGCCATAACTCCGAAAGGAAAGGCCGTAGACCCATCAAACTTTGCATACTGAAAATCCGTAAAAATAATGCTAGAAGCATGAAATTTCGCACAGTAATTCTGCACGCGACCAGCTTTCCAAAACACTAATCATTATTGTTGTACGATGTCTGGTTCTCTCGCAATTCGATCTGAAAGATAGCAAAACTTTAAACAGCCATAACTCCGAAAGGAAAGGCCGTAGACCCATCAAACTTTGCATACTGAAAATCCGTAAAAATAATGCTAGAAGCATGAAACTTCGCACAGTAATTCTGCACGCGACCAGCTTTCCAAAACACTAATCATTATTGTTGTACGTTGCCTGGTTCTCTCGCAATTCGATCTGAAAGATAGCAAAACTTTAAACAGCCATAACTCCGAAAGGAAAGGCCGTAGACCCATCAAACTTTGCATACTGAAAATCCGTAAAAATAATGCTAGAAGCATGAAACTTCGCACAGTAATTCTGCACGCGACCAGCTTTCCAAAACACTAATCATTATTGTTGTACGATGTCTGGTTCTCTCGCAATTCGATCTGAAAGATAGCAAAACTTTAAACAGCCATAACTCCGAAAGGAAAGGCCGTAGACCCATCAAACTTTGCATACTGAAAATCCGTAAAAATAATGCTAGAAACATGAAACTTCGCACAGTAATTCTGCACGCGACTTGCTTTCCAAAACACTAATCATTATTGTTGTACGTTGCCTGGTTCTCTCGCAATTCGATCTGAAAGATAGCAAAACTTTAAACAGCCATAACTCCGAAAGGAAAGGCCGTAGACCCATCAAACTTTGCATACTGAAAATCCGTAAAAATAATGCTAGAAGCATGAAACTTCGCACAGTAATTCTGCACGCGACCAGCTTTCCAAAACACTAATCATTATTGTTGTACGTTGCCTGGTTCTCTCGCAATTCGATCTGAAAGATAGCAAAACTTTAAACAGCCATAACTCCGAAAGGAAAGGCCGTAGACCCATCAAACTTTGCATACTGAAAATCCGTAAAAATAATGCTAGAAGCATGAAATTTCGCACAGTAATTCTGCACGCGACCAGCTTTCCAAAACACTAATCATTATTGTTGTACGATGTCTGGTTCTCTCGCAATTCGATCTGAAAGATAGCAAAACTTTAAACAGCCATAACTCCGAAAGGAAAGGCCGTTGTACCCATCAAACTTTGCATACTGAAAATCCGTAAAAATAATGCTAGAAGCATGAAATTTCGCACAGTAATTCTGCACGCGACCAGCTTTCCAAAACACTAATCATTATTGTTGTACGATGTCTGGTTCTCTCGCAATTCGATCTGAAAGATAGCAAAACTTTAAACAGCCATAACTCCGAAAGGAAAGGCCGTTGTACCCATCAAACTTTGCATACTGAAAATCCGTAAAAATAATGCTAGAAGCATGAAATTTCGCACAGTAATTCTGCACGCGACCAGCTTTCCAAAACACTAATCATTATTGTTGTACGATGTCTGGTTCTCTCGCAATTCGATCTGAAAGATAGCAAAACTTTAAACAGCCATAACTCCGAAAGGAAAGGCCGTTGTACCCATCAAACTTTGCATACTGAAAATCCGTAAAAATAATGCTAGAAGCATGAAATTTCGCACAGTAATTCTGCACGCGACCAGCTTTCCAAAACACTAATCATTATTGTTGTACGATGTCTGGTTCTCTCGCAATTCGATCTGAAAGATAGCAAAACTTTAAACAGCCATAACTCCGAAAGGAAAGGCCGTTGTACCCATCAAACTTTGCATACTGAAAATCCGTAAAAATAATGCTAGAAGCATGAAATTTCGCACAGTAATTCTGCACGCGACCAGCTTTCCAAAACACTAATCATTATTGTTGTACGATGTCTGGTTCTCTCGCAATTCGATCTGAAAGATAGCAAAACTTTAAACAGCCATAACTCCGAAAGGAAAGGCCGTAGACCCATCAAACTTTGCATACTGAAAATCCGTAAAAATAATGCTAGAAGCATGAAATTTCGCACAGTAATTCTGCACGCGACCAGCTTTCCAAAACACTAATCATTATTGTTGTACGCTGTCTGGTTCTCTCGCAATTCGATCTGAAAGATAGCAAAACTTTAAACAGCCATAACTCCGAAAGGAAAGGCCGTAGACCCATCAAACTTTGCATACTGAAAATCCGTAAAAATAATGCTAGAAGCATGAAATTTCGCACAGTAATTCTGCACGCGACCAGCTTTCCAAAACACTAATCATTATTGTTGTACGATGTCTGGTTCTCTCGCAATTCGATCTGAAAGATAGCAAAACTTTAAACAGCCATAACTCCGAAAGGAAAGGCCGTTGTACCCATCAAACTTTGCATACTGAAAATCCGTAAAAATAATGCTAGAAGCATGAAATTTCGCACAGTAATTCTGCACGCGACCAGCTTTCCAAAACACTAATCATTATTGTTGTACGATGTCTGGTTCTCTCGCAATTCGATCTGAAAGATAGCAAAACTTTAAACAGCCATAACTCCGAAAGGAAAGGCCGTAGACCCATCAAACTTTGCATACTGAAAATCCGTAAAAATAATGCTAGAAGCATGAAATTTCGCACAGTAATTCTGCACGCGACCAGCTTTCCAAAACACTAATCATTATTGTTGTACGATGTCTGGTTCTCTCGCAATTCGATCTGAAAGATAGCAAAACTTTAAACAGCCATAACTCCGAAAGGAAAGGCCGTAGACCCATCAAACTTTGCATACTGAAAATCCGTAAAAATAATGCTAGAAACATGAAACTTCGCACAGTAATTCTGCACGCGACTTGCTTTCCAAAACACTAATCATTATTGTTGTACGATGTCTGGTTCTCTCGCAATTCGATCTGAAAGATAGCAAAACTTTAAACAGCCATAACTCCGAAAGGAAAGGCCGTAGACCCATCAAACTTTGCATACTGAAAATCCGTAAAAATAATGCTAGAAGCATGAAACTTCGCACAGTAATTCTGTTGTACGAGTTGTACGATGTCTGGTTCTCTCGCAATTCGATCTGAAAGATAGCACAACTTTAAACAGCCATAACTCCGAAAGGAAAGGCCGTAGACCCATCAAACTTTGCATACTGAAAATCCGTAAAAATAATGCTAGAAGCATGAAACTTCGCACAGTAATTCTGTTGTACGAGTTGTACGATGTCTGGCTCTCTCGCAATTCGATCTGAAAGATAGCACAACTTTAAACAGCCATAACTCCGAAAGGAAAGGCCGTAGACCCATCAAACTTTGCATACTGAAAATCCGTAAAAATAATGCTAGAAGCATGAAACTTCGCACAGTAATTCTGTTGTACGAGTTGTACGATGTCTGGCTCTCTCGCAATTCGATCTGAAAGATAGCACAACTTTAAACAGCCATAACTCCGAAAGGAAAGGCCGTAGACCCATCAAACTTTGCATACTGAAAATCCGTAAAAATAATGCTAGAAGCATGAAACTTCGCACAGTAATTCTGTTGTACGAGTTGTACGATGTCTGGTTCTCTCGCAATTCGATCTGAAAGATAGCAAAACTTTAAACAGCCATAACTCCGAAAGGAAAGGCCGTAGACCCATCAAACTTTGCATACTGAAAATCCGTAAAAATAATGCTAGAAGCATGAAACTTCGCACAGTAATTCTGTTGTACGAGTTGTACGATGTCTGGTTCTCTCGCAATTCGATCTGAAAGATAGCACAACTTTAAACAGCCATAACTCCGAAAGGAAAGGCCGTAGACCCATCAAACTTTGCATACTGAAAATCCGTAAAAATAATGCTAGAAGCATGAAATTTCGCACAGTAATTCTGCACGCGACCAGCTTTCCAAAACACTAATCGTTATTGTTGTACGATGTCTGGTTCTCTCGCAATTCGATCTGAAAGATAGCAAAACTTTAAACAGCCATAACTCCGAAAGGAAAGGCCGTAGACCCATCAAACTTTGCATACTGAAAATCCGTAAAAATAATGCTAGAAGCATGAAATTTCGCACAGTAATTCTGCACGCGACCAGCTTTCCAAAACACTAATCATTATTGTTGTACGATGTCTGGTTCTCTCGCAATTCGATCTGAAAGATAGCAAAACTTTAAACAGCCATAACTCCGAAAGGAAAGGCCGTAGACCCATCAAACTTTGCATACTGAAAATCCGTAAAAATAATGCTAGAAGCATGAAATTTCGCACAGTAATTCTGCACGCGACCAGCTTTCCAAAACACTAATCATTATTGTTGTACGTTGCCTGGTTCTCTCGCAATTCGATCTGAAAGATAGCAAAACTTTAAACAGCCATAACTCCGAAAGGAAAGACCTATCAAACTTTGCATACTGAAAATCTCTCTCGCAATTCGATCTGAAAGATAGCAAAACTTTAAACAGCCATAACTCCGAAAGGAAAGGCCGTAGACCCATCAAACTTTGCATACTGAAAATCCGTAAAAATAATGCTAGAAGCATGAAACTTCGCACAGTAATTCTGCACGCGACCAGCTTTCCAAAACACTAATCATTATTGTTGTACGTTGCCTGGTTCTCTCGCAATTCGATCTGAAAGATAGCAAAACTTTAAACAGCCATAACTCCGAAAGGAAAGGCCGTAGACCCATCAAACTTTGCATACTGAAAATCCGTAAAAATAATGCTAGAAGCATGAAATTTCGCACAGTAATTCTGCACGCGACCAGCTTTCCAAAACACTAATCATTATTGTTGTAAGTTGCCTGGTTCTCTCGCAATTCGATCTGAAAGATAGCAAAACTTTAAACAGCCATAACTCCGAAAGGAAAGGCCGTAGACCCATCAAACTTTGCATACTGAAAATCCGTAAAAATAATGCTAGAAACATGAAACTTCGCACAGTAATTCTGCACGCGACTTGCTTTCCAAAACACTAATCATTATTGTTGTACGATGTCTGGTTCTCTCGCAATTCGATCTGAAAGATAGCAAAACTTTAAACAGCCATAACTCCGAAAGGAAAGGCCGTAGACCCATCAAACTTTGCATACTGAAAATCCGTAAAAATAATGCTAGAAGCATGAAACTTCGCACAGTAATTCTGTTGTACGAGTTGTACGATGTCTGGTTCTCTCGCAATTCGATCTGAAAGATAGCAAAACTTTAAACAGCCATAACTCCGAAAGGAAAGGCCGTAGACCCATCAAACTTTGCATACTGAAAATCCGTAAAAATAATGCTAGAAGCATGAAACTTCGCACAGTAATTCTGTTGTACGAGTTGTACGATGTCTGGCTCTCTCGCAATTCGATCTGAAAGATAGCAAAACTTTAAACAGCCATAACTCCGAAAGGAAAGGCCGTAGACCCATCAAACTTTGCATACTGAAAATCCGTAAAAATAATGCTAGAAGCATGAAACTTCGCACAGTAATTCTGTACGCGATCAGCTTTCCAAAACACTAATCATTATTGTTGTACGATGTCTGGTTCTTTCAATTCAATTCGATCTGAAAGATTATCTTCTTCTGGCGCGTCTCTGAAAGATATATATGTATTTGGTGGTTTTTAATTTGTTTGTATTTATAAATAGAAAATCTTACTTTTTTCAGCCTGCATCATTTTTGACATTTTAAAAATCACAACTGTCTGTTTAACCTAATTTGTAATAGATTTCCACATTCGAAAACGCATAACAGACTACCGTATAAGTTCGAAACACAGAATACCATTTTTAATAAATCTGTTACGGTCCCGATCTGTTATAAACACATAACACAATTTTTTAACAGAATAACAGAAATGCCAGAATAGGCCTAGATATTATAAAAAATAAGTGTTGTAAATTTTAAAAAAATCGGTTAAGTAGATCTTGAGATATCGTGTACACCGGTTTGAAAAAAGTAGTTTCGAAAAAAACGTAAAAGAAAAAATAGAGCGACGTCAGCGTTTTAAAACCAAATATTTTTTACATGAGGTCTTCTATTGTTGCCGTGATGTCCAATCACGGCGATCAATCCAAAATCAATTTTTTGGAAATTTCAAGGTGGCGTAACCCCTTAAAGATTTCGATGGTACTTCTTGTTTGTGTCTAAGAGAAAAACAGCAACAAAAGCTGTATAATTCCCAAAATAATGTAGGTAAATATGTAAGTGGAAGGTTGTTGTTGTCAACTATCTAAGCACGTCTGTTTTTAAATGTTTTAAAATGTTGTTGATCATTTCTACCGGCATCGAAATAGATATTAACGCTAAAACTATCTCCTAAGAGAAGAACAGAAAAAGCAGCAGATCAAACAACTAGAAAAGCATTCTGTATTAGAAACCAAACAAAGTGGACAACGTCTGCTAATAGACTCAGTGTCATGTAGTTGTTGCAATCGATCGTTGTGAGTTTGTAACACATGCAGCTTGCATTTCAAAGGGAAACTCGCGTGTAGCTACGTTTCCACGTTAGAAGTGACGTAATAAAATAAGAACAAATAAGAACGAAACAAGAAGTAAACAAAAATCAAAATTATAATCGGAAATTGATAAAAGACAAAAAAAACCCAACAACAACAACAACAACAATAGATATTTCTTTATAAACAAACTGTACATGAAAATCTGTGTCAGTACGGCCAACATATTAGAGTAGATTTAACCGATTTTTCGCCAGTGCCAGCATTTGTTAATATTGTGTGCACCGCTTTCGCTTTCCAAGCAGTTGTCTCGCCTAAGTCAATCCAGCCTCCAAGTGATCTCGATACAAACGCAAAGTGCAAGCAAAGCTCGAGTCGCACAGTTCTGTGAGGCAGTTTCTCGGATGCAGTTGCTCCAAGCGGCACTCATTCGGTTCAGCTCCCAGCTGAAATCCTTCATTTGGCTGACTCGATTGGTTCGTGGCGATGGTCTATGAGAACGAATATGATGAGGACGAGGAAAATCTACGCCACCTCTTTGCGGCACAAAAACTGGTCTCCTTCAGGATACATCAAATACAGTGCTCAGCTGGCAGCAAGGCGGGCGACAACTACATGTCGCTGGTGAAACGCGTTCAAATTAGCGATGGTCCGATAACAAACACTCAAAATGGTAACTTGGTAACTAACACTGGCGATTATTATGAGGGCCGCCGGCTGCTTCTGGCCTCAGTGGACGTAATCCTTACGGGATCATTGCACTAATAATAGCACCTAATCTGACCTAACTAACACTCTTAACGGGTACAATAAGTGTATATGACCAATAAGTGGAAACATGTGCATGTATTGAACATACAGCATTCGTAATCGATTTCTTGCAATGTCGTTGAACTGAGCAACTTATCTGTAGTGGAATATACCCGACAAGCTGACAGAATGACATATGTACATACATATATGTATGTATATGTATATAAGTGCAGCTAAGTTTTGGCAGGTGTAGAAAAGAGTATGTTTGTGGCGAGTGCGCTGCAGATATAATACATATGTACATATGTGTGTATACAGGGTGTATATAGTATGGGCAAGTATGGGTATGGGTGTGGGGGGCAGGAAGTGTATGGGGCGGGTGGGGACGGGTGGGGTGAAGAGGGGAGGGGGGAGGGGGAGGGGGGTGCAATTTCTGACCATAAAATTTTTTTCCGACCATAAAATTCTCTAATCAAATCTAGAGAAACTGCTTCAAACCCGAAGAATCTTTTGTAGTTTCCGAGAAAAGTGAAAACTACGAACTACGATCTCTTTCCGCAGAGCGATCTTTTTCCATATTTTTGCAGCAGTTAAAAACACAAGTAGCCAAAAAAATGGGTATTTGAAAGGAAAGTATGCTTCGTAATTTCCACCTAAATGCCTAAACGGGGGGAAATGCACCCCCCCCCCTCCCCCCCACCCCTCCCATACGATTTTTTTCTTGTCTCGACCCAACCTACCCGTCCTAGCATTTTGGCGTACCTTATGCGATACACCCTGTATTCAGACCTTGTAATGGATTTAGAGGTCAGCAGTGCGCGCGCTCACATTCATTAATTTTATTCAAAATTTCGCTCTTATACAAGCACAGCCATTTATTCGCATCCACTTTTTTTCGCACACTCGCCAGTATAATCTACAATGTAACCAAAAAACAGCTGTTCGGATACTCAGTACATATTTTTATTTTTTTGTATAAAAACACTTTTTTCTGTTCCCTGTGTTTTCTAGGCATTTTGAATAAAGACCCAGTAGTTCCTGTCTCCAAGACATCCTCTACGAATCGTGCACGTCATAGGCCCGTCTTTGAACACGTATGCAAGACAAGCCTATGATGATCATCGACGACATTTTCATTCAAATGTCGTAGAATTCGGGTCATAATCTTTTGCAAGACAATCTGCAAGACATTGTCTTGCATCTGTCTTCATGCGGACAGTTTGCAGATCGAGCTTGCAACGGACTCATACTGGCAGATCGCTATAATTCACAACAATGTTGGCAAACGTTGACCTCATTTAGTTGCCGACAGTTGCCTACAAGAAAACACATCAACAAAACATTTACTACAAATAATGTAGTAAAACGAAATAATGTTTTGAATTGACCTAGAGGCCCAATAATATAATTTGAATTGAATCTATTTAAAGTTAAATAGTATAATGATTATATAAGTCAAAATATTCTGATTGATTTTCGAAGAGCCGTTTGTTTTTTAAAATCTTGGAGCTATTCAAGGACGTGAAAGACGCATTACGTGAAAGTCTTTAGTATTCCTCAATCGTTTTTCAATCTTCATCACCGACTTCCTTAGTATAGAGTACGGTCTTTCCATCAACACGATCCATCAATTTTAGGGATTTCTTTAGAATCCATTTACGTTTATGTTGACCATGAGATGAAGGCGTTGTTATACAGTTCATTGGTCCTCAAGATATGGAAGAAAATTGCTCTGCGGAAGGAGTTGAGTTCGTAATTTTAACTTTTCTCGGAAACTACAAAACATAGATTCTTCGGGTCGGAGCATTTTCTCTAGAATTGATTACAGCATTTTCTACTTTGAAGAAAATTTATACTTATTAATATAATTTTTTAAAAGAATGACTATAAAATTTTTTTTACAAATTTGAAGTTTGGATTTAATTTTGTCATGTATCTATTTTAAAAAAAGAGATTGAGGAGCACATATATGTATGTCTTTCAAATGTAGTATTTAGGAAGGATTTAGGTGTACCTTTAATTTTTAATATTTTTTTTACGATGTTAAGTCGGATTTTTAAAAATTGACCTCTACCGTCTAAACGGGGGGAAATTTACCTCCCCCTTTTATACCATTTTTTTCATGTCTCGACCCAACCCCTCTTATTAATAATAAGAAAGGTCTCTTGTTCTCTCTCTCTCTCTCTCTCTCTCTCCCTCTCTCTATTTTCTCCCTAATGAAGATTTCTTCGTATATTGAAGAGCTAAATAGAGTGGATCTTAAATTCTCTTTAGATTTATTGTATTTATTCTTATTTTCAATACGAATATTTAACACAAATAATAGCTGCGTTTTTTTAATGAACTGTATAGATCTTCGCCATACAAATGACACTTACCCAGGTTTTACTCAGGTCTCTATCTGGGTTATAGGGAAATTTTAAGATTTCCCTCTAATTTGAATATAGCCGACTTCACGAATTTCGGAAAACGTCAAAAATTAAAATTGAAAGATCATTTTATATGAAGACCTGTATAGTTCATTAAAAAAACGCGATTCAGATTACTTTACGTAAGAAAGATTATACAATGAAGTTGGGCGCGATTTCGATTTTAGCGAAATTTCCCTCGTCGTTCTTTTAATGAACTGGATCTTCAGTTCATTAAAAAAACGCAGCTAATATTGTTTTTAATTACAAAAAAGTTAAAGGTCACTATTTTTATTCTTACTATTTGACAGTATTTTTAATTAATACTATATAATAAATTATTACATAGTATATTAAGTCACCGTTACAGCACTTTTTCTTTTTGACTAGTTTTTGTAATTATTTGTGTTATATTGTTATATGCTTTACTTTTATTTCATTTCCTTCCATTTATTTTACTTTAATTTTTTTTAATGGCCAAGTTTTAGTTGCTTCAAAGTCAAATAAATTCAGTTCAAATAGATTATTTTCTTCCACCAAATACAATGTGCTATTAGCATTAACATTAATGTTAACATTAGTGTTAACACATGTTACCATTGCCGTCATTATTATTATTTCAGATGATATGAGCGCCGAACGATGGTCGCTTAAGCGTGGGTTCGATATGATGGCAACATGATCTTGATTTTGTACATCGTATTTGTTAATCATTTCTTATCAACCAATCGAATCGTTATCAACATTATACCAAAGTTATGTACATATGTATATGAACCAGTTTCTGTCTGGTTCGGAAGTTTCTGGGAATGTTCGGAATATCGTAGATGGTGCCTACGATGGGACCCCATATACATACGAGTATGCTTATTATAAGAATGTTTTCACTTCAACTCAAGTATGAATTTTCATACCGAAAAATGAATCGCTCAAAAATGCAGTATATGAATATTTCAAGAAAACTTCTGGCAGTATAAGCAATTCAATACTCCATCAACTTTTATCAATACTTTCTATCTCATTGCGAAAACAAGTGAATAATTATACAAAATGCGTCATTAAAAGTCCTATATACGTACATATATATCGAGTTCAAACTATAATCATTAATAGCTTAAATAATTATTACGTTATTCTACAATGTTTGGAAACATAAATTATGATTGTTTGCTCGCTTTAATTTAAACTAAATTCAAACATTTCTAAAACTGTTGAAATAGGACAAGGTGATGATCAGATTTTAGAATGAGGTCGCTATTCATTAACTGCAACCACTTTGTGCTAAATCAGCGACTGATATAATATGCTTGTATTATATTTTTGCTGGCAACTGAAGTTTATTGAATATAAAAAGTAAAAGAAATAAATTAACAGAAAAACAAACAATAATAAATAATGATAAGAAGAAAATATTTAATATTAAAGTAAAATTTGTATTTTAAAGTAATTGTATTTATTATTTTATTTGTTTATTATCTCTTATTTTCATATAAATTAAGATTGGTTATAAAAGAAGATCCAAGATCAGCAGGAGAATAAAATCTGGACGGAAATCTGTTTGTTGAATGAGAACTCTTCTAAAAAAAGAGGATTTTGTTTTCAACTGAAAATTAAAAAAAGAAGCGAATATTTGGCTTTGAAAATCAGCAAGCAAAAGTTATCTAGGTCTAACCATTATTTTTTAATATTATTTTTTTCGGTGTTAAATCGGATTTTTATAAAATGTCCCCTCCCGCCTAAACGGGGGGAAATTGACCCACCCCCCCCCCCCCCCCCTCCCATACGATTTTTTTCTTGTCTCGACCCATCCTACACGCCCTAGACTTTTGAACACCCTTATGCGAAACACCCTGTATATGTACAATTTATTTATGTATATATGTGATATATTTATATTTACCACCCCCACCTCCTTCTCCCCCTCTCATGTTGAGCACTTCAACCGGTAAAAATTAAAACAGTGAGTTCATTAAAAAAAAGCTGCACTTCAATAACGAGAAACATTCACTTGAATGACATTCGTATTTCATTCGTAAGTCAACACTTCATCGAATGGCCAACCTTCCGGTTATTGCTTTGTAATACTTTAGAAAATCGTTCATTATCTCATTCCTTCATTCAACGACTCATTATCATTTGAATAAAGCGTAAAAATGTGGAAGGCATACAATTGAATTCAGTTGAAATGTGTGAAACAATTGAATGGAAATCTTATAAAAACGACGTTAGAAATCATTGTCAAGGTTGGATATAATAAAACCGTAAACAGTTATATCATGGAATAGCCGAAGACGATCAACACATGACCTTAAACATGTATGAGTTGAAGGTGATCAAACATTTCATCGTTTGACTGCATTAACAACAAAACTAATCAGCTTCCTGAATAAATACAAACAAATGAAATTATTAATTAAATAAGTACAAATAACAACGAATCTGAAACAATGTATAATTTATATTTATTCACAGATGTTCACAGATGAAATTGATCTTGAATTCTTCAGTAGTAAAATAATTAGTCTAATTTTGTACAAGGTAATTATTTGTTATTCGCATTTTTCTTTCAATGAAATTGTTTTTATTCATCTTAGAAGCATGGCGATTGTTTTATTGAATATAATCAAAACGGTGTCCTCCCCAACATGCAACCAATAACAATAATAAACAAACCTAACCTTGCACAATACAGAAAAAAACTAATCTATCAACAAAACCATGACTGATTACGTACACTGAAAACCTTTTGCTCGTTTGTCTACTTTTTAAGGATAGCCGTAAACTAAATTAAGCAAAAAAAACATTTCTACAATACTGCAACTCATAATTGATTAGAATTCATACTTTCACTATTATGTTCACTAAAATTAAAAATTTTCGAATAAGTTTTTGCTATTTTTGTACAGTGTACACGTTGTTGGGTACACAACCCGTGTTTTGTTCGTTTACACGCCTGCATTTTCAATGTCATGCGAAATTTTCTTTGACCTCAAGACGCCACCCACCAGAAAACCTGCCAACCACTTGATGCTGGCAGACTGAAATTGCATGAATGAATGAATGCATGAATGAATGAAGCTTTTGTGTATGTTTCTGTGTGTAGTTTTGTGTTTTTTTTTTTTACTTTATTTATGCACTTCAGAAATTCAAGTATAAAAAAAATAGTTTCAAGTGCAAATTATTTTTAGGGTTTGCGAGTTTCTACCAGTGCAGCCTCAACGGGAGAAAATTACGAGGTGAACAATTAATTATTAAGTTAAATGATTTATTTAAGTTTTCAAAGTTTATGGGTGAACTCTTCGTTAAATACGTACATTAAATTTAACTCTTCTTGAATTAAACCATGTTTCACAGGTCACAAATAAAATGGTTCTCGTTTCGTTATAAGTGATTGCTTTAAACTTGGTGACGAAGTGTTCACCAAGCAAAGTGTTCGCCAGGCGGTGACGGTGTTCAACAACATTCGAATTTCAGTTTCTTATACTATTTTATTGTCAACATTTTCGATGAATTTCAAATTTACTTTTAAACTTTAATGGATAATTAAATAATAAACGAGGGAAGATTTGCAGAATGCAGTATCTTTTCCAAGAACATTTTCATTTCCATTAAATTCAATCAATGTTGCGCATACGTCACAATGACCCACATCTTTATCTCAATATTGTATTAAAGATTTCGATTTGTATTAAAGACTTCTTGTTTGCGTCTAAGAGAAAAACAGCAACAAAAGCTGTATAATTTCCAAAATAATGTAGGTAAATATGTAAGTGGAAGGTTGTTGTTGTCAACTATCTAAGCACGTCTGTTTTTAAATATTTTAAAATGTTGTTGATCATTTCTACCGGCATCGAAATAGATATTAACGCTAAAACTATCTCCTAAGAGAAGAACAGAAAAAGCAGCAGATCAAACAACTAGAAAAGCATTCTGTATTAGAAACCAAACAAAGTGGACAACGTCTGCTAATAGACTCAGTATCATGTAGTTGTTGCAATCGATCGTTGTGAGTTTGTAACACATGCAGCTTGCATTTCAAAGGGAAACTCGCGTGTAGCTACGTTTCCACGTTAGAAGTGACGTAATAAAATAAGAACAAATAAGAACGAAACAAGAAGTAAACAAAAATCAAAATTATGATCGCAAATTTATTAACAACAACAACAACAACAGCAATAGATATTATATAATGAAAATACGAAGTATTCTTCGTTGAAATAAATTTCTTTATAAACAAACTGTACATGAAAATCTGTGTCAGTACGGCCAACATATTAGAGTAGATTTAACCGATTTTTCGCCAGTGCCAGCATTTGTTAATATTGTGTGCACCGCTTTCGCTTTCCAAGCAGTTGTCTCGCCTAAGTCAATCCAGCCTCCAAGTGATCTCGATACAAACGCAAAGTGCAAGCAAAGCTCGAGTCGCACAGTTCTGTGAGGCAGTTTCTCGGATGCAGTTGCTCCAAGCGGCACTCATTCGGTTCAGCTCCCAGCTGAAATCCTTCATTTGGCTGACTCGTTTGGTTCGTGGCGATGGTCTATGAGAACGAATATGATGAGGACGAGGAAAATCTACGCCACCTCTTTGCGGCACAAAAACTGGTCTCCTTCAGGATACATCAAATACAGTGCTCAGCTGGCAGCAAGGCGGGCGACAACTACATGTCGCTGGTGAAACGCGTTCAAATTAGCGATGGTCCGATAACAAACACTCAAAATGGTAACTCGGTAACTAACACTGGCGATTATTATGAGGGCCGCCGGCTGCTTCTGGCCTCAGTGGACGTAATCCTTACGGGATCATTGCACTAATAATAGCACCTAATCTGACCTAACTAACACTCTTAACGGGTACAATAAGTGTATATGACCAATAAGTGGAAACATGTGCATGTATTAAATACTACATACTAGATTTTGTGTCGTTGAACTGAAGCAACCCAAACCACCTCTGCCTTGTCTCTAGTGGAATGTACCCAACACGTAATCAGACTGACATTGTATATGTATGTATGTACATTCATCCCCAAGTGCAGCTAAAAAACTTACCTGCAGGTGTAGAAAAGAGTATGTTTGTGGCAAGTGCGCTGCAGATATAATACATACATATGTGTGTATATACAGACCTTGTAATGGATTTAGAGGTCAGCAGCGCGCACGCTCGCATTCATTCATTCATTTAATCGCATTCATTTAATTTCATTCAAAATTTCGCCTTTATACAAGCACAGCCATTTATTTGCAGTCACTTTTTTCCGCCAATATCATTTGCAATGTAAACAAAAAACAGCTGCTCGGATATTCAGTATTTTTGCTTTGTGTATAAAAACACTTTTTTCTGTACTGTGTTTTCTAGACGTTTTGAATAACAGTTTCCTCGTTCTCGCTCTTTAACATAAAATAATCAGTTCACTTCGGTGGCTCAACAAGTGAAGTTCATAAGGAATTTGTACAATTTCTTTTTTTGTAACAAAATGGCGGAAAGCACGCCTGTAACATAACCTAAAATTTTAAATTAGAACTATAAATGCAATCATTTGCAACATTTTCTTGGCTATTGGTGTTATAAATTAATACCAAGGGGTCTTACACAATTATTGGTGACCATATAATCCAAGGATTGGTCAAATAACTTTTCCCTTTTGGGATACAAAACCCAAAAAAAAAAACAAAATAATATGGACAAAATCTTTGTCGAATAAAAACGGTTACCTTCAAATTAGATTTACCTCAAAATTTACGGTAAATCTTAATAAATGACAGCATTTCGTCCGAGAGTGTTATTCTGTAATTAATTAATTTGCAGTGCAGGCAGTTTGTGTTTGTGTTGCTTTTTCACGGGCCTCCTACAAAATAATAAAAACTTCTAACCAAAATACAAATAAACAAGAATAAACTTGCATCTTAGCCAAACATTTAGGCAAACATTTATATTTGCAGACTTCAGTGTTTTATCGGTTATTATTAAACGCCAAATACCCAGCCTCTCACGGCGACAGCTGTTTCACTGCGACGAAGCGTTCAACAATGAAATCAGCGCTTATACACACGTTGTTCCTCTCCTGAATGAGTACAGCGCTGAATCGCCTTTCCCAAAATGCTTCTATGCTGGCAAGGATGAAAAAGGGGACGATATCATCATGTTGGAAGACTTGAAGCACTTAGGTTACCACATGCAGGACCGTCTAACCAGTCTGGATGTCAACTCCTGTGAGTTAGTTATGAAGGTAAGGAACTTGCAACCGATTGCCATTTCAACTACTAATGATACAATATGATCAAATATTCTATAGGAATTGGCCAAACTACATGCTGCCTCCATAATCGCTCAGCAACTGGACAACAAACGTTTCCATGAGGAGAGCCAGCATCTCATAGAAATTGTTTACTGCAAAGGCGCAGAAGAGTTCTATAGGAATATATTGGAAGCCTCCATACAAGAATCGCTGAGCAGCTTGCGCACTTCTAACGTCGATGGCTGCCTCACCGAACCCATCAAATGCATCGAGAAACTACAAAGCAAGTTGTTTTGGAACATTAAAGACTACATCGTCAATTCCAAGGAAAACTTGAGTGTTATGTGCCATGGCGACCTCTGGGTGAACAATATAATGTTCAAGAACGCAATGGACTCTGCATCAAGTATCAACTCAGAGAGCTCTGTACCCTGCGCTGTCAAGTTCATTGACTTGCAAGCGATGCGATACACCTCACCGGTCTTCGATTTGCTGCACTTTTTTTACACCAGTACTAAACGTGGTCTGAGGGACGCGCACGTGGAGTCGCTGCTGGGGACCTACAGCATTGCGTTGCTGTCAAACTTGGAGCTGCTGTTCACTAAGTCCTCAGCAACCTGTACACAGCACCTGGACTCCCTGAAGAATACCTTCTCGCTGCGCAACATTACCGCAGAGTATTACGAACATATGCTCTACGGGCTTGGAGTGGGCATGTGGATACTGCCAGCCGTTACCTTCGATCCACACAACATACCTAATTTGGATCAAACCAGTGAAATGATATTCAACACCAAGGATATGAAATGTACCCAAAAATTGACACAGGAATATCACAACAGGATGCGAGAACTTGCATTGGAATTCTACCAAAACGGTTTTCTGAAATCCGATTTGATTGAGTAAGTGTTATCACAGCTACAAATTAACTGCCAGTGCAGTCAGTTGGACAGTTAATGTAAATCATTCACTTCTCCCCACCTTTTGTTTCAATATCAGATGACGACTTAATTGATGAACGACAGGGGTCAGTTGTTAGCATTGGACACGCCTATTGAAGCAGATAAGAAACATTGCACTTCTGCTATGCATGTTGTTGAGCACTAACGCCACTTTTATTGAGTTTTCTAACTAAATTGGAAAATGGATACAAACACCTTTCTGTATAAATGTATAAAAAGCTTTGATATTCATACCATTGCACAGATCTAATATAAATAAAAAGTACTGCTGGGCTCCGACGTAAATGTTAGTGTTCCTTATTTATCCTCTTTCGTTTTTCTTTGCGTGTTTTCAACTCGTCTATTAAATGCTTTATTATAGGTAATTATTTGAGCAGTATTTTATTTCTTGTCACCGCCCCATCCCAAAAATCCTTTAACGAAGCCCGATATAGAGGCTGGGCCTTTCCTATCTGGCGACTGCAGCTTGTCTTCCAGTGACGGAAGCTCCACATAGTTTAGTGACAAGTCGAAGAACAGGGGCTTACAGGGTATAGCTTTCATTTCCGGAGTCATTTTGAACACATTCGGTGTTTTCGTGTGCAGTGATTGATCCTCTCTGTACTGTGACAAGCGTTCGTACAGAGGTTTCGTTGATTTCTGCGATTTCGATGTGAAGGTTGAGCCCTCTGATGTGTCCTCTTCCAAAACGCTGTAAGCATGAGCAGAGAACTTGCACCCATCAATCGTAGAAACGAGCTTCTTAAGCTCTTCGTGCATCGGGAACTGCGGATTAAGCTTGCCCTTAAGTGCTTCAGTAGCATAGTTTGATGAGCGCTCGTATAGAGCAACAGACTCCTTCCATTTCTTCATATCAATCAAAGTTAAAGCTATGTAGTAGCACCGGAAAGCTTTGAAAGTCAGCAATAAGTCCTTAACTTCGGCTTGGTAAACGGTATCATCTTCCATGCCACCGATTTGCTGCATTTCTGCTACGTTCTGCAATATAACTTCGTAAAGACGAGCCAAGTCCTGAGAACGAACGCGCTTCCCATCGCCAACGAGCTTCGTTTTATTGTTAGGATCATCGAAATTGCTTTTAGCCTTTAGAATAATAAAAAACAATGTATAAACTTTAAAAATTAAAGAATGCATTAATTTTTTCAATTGGTTACCTGCTCCACTAGATACAAATTTCGCTCCAACGTACGACTGTGGCGTATGTATGTTAAGTATGCCAATAGATATTGTATACCCGAGGCTGTTTGTCCCGTGGTGATGGAACGCAATTTGGGATCTTGCTTGATTTCATCCTTAACTGCCTGTATAGCGTCCTTGCAATCCATTAAGATGTTCTCCAACAACTCAATCTTAGCATCAAATTTAGTAGCTTTTTCCAAACTCTTATCGAGTTCTTGAGTGCCCAGCAGGAACAAACGAACCTTTTCCGGACGAACAGTAACTTTACGGCCTCGCCAGTCAACCGTCTGTGCACCTACATTACTCTCCGTCTTTGTCTGGTTGACGAGCATATCTAAGTTCTCAAGCAACCCCTCAGCACGCAACTTCAACAGATCGTCCATATTGGTACCGCCTCCGATGTTATAAGCGCAATAGCGCAAGCTAGGCGTGAAATCGTTAACTTTAGCTAGATACAGTTCTTGTTCGTCTTCTGGCAATGCTTTCGCCAGATTTTCGTATACAAGCTGAGCCTTTTTCAAATGCTCAATAGCGGTTTGCCAAAGCTGCAACTCGAAATGCAAAGTTCCGTGCATCCAAGCAACGTATGCCTCGCACTCTAGTTTTGTGCGAGCGTCGAACGCCTCAGACTAGAAAGAAACATTAAATTCAGTCATTTACGCCATTAATCTCTTAAGGCTAATTAGTTATATACATTGCACAGTTCTTGTAGTTGAAGTGCGTAGAAACATGCTCTGCGCATTTTACTTATCAGATGAAAACGTTTACGCGGCTCAGTGTTTGATTCCTGCTTCAACTGGAATGTTTCAAAGTCAAGTTAATAAACTTCATAAACTGATTTTTTAGCAAACCTGCATGGCATACGCCCAGGCCCTCTCTGCACATATCAAGGGAATGTATATAAACCGTCCATCGGCACGTTTTCCTGTTAAATTAGACAGCGTAACATCACGGCGTTTAAAATGGCGTTTGTCGCATTGTGGAAATTTCAGAGCCTTCCGGAGGCGTCGAATGCGTCGAGTGCAATATCCACGGTATCTCTGATAGTCGCTGTGGCGTAGTCCGTGTTGCTGCTGAGCATCTTTAATCATATGCAAAACTACATATTTAAACATTTAAATGTTAAGGAAAGCTATTTAAAAAAAAATTTAACTTGCGACACGCAAATTGCTGCATCGGAATATAGAAATATATCATAACTGTCCCAGACAATTTTTGAAAAACTGGAAACCAACACAAAAATAAAATCGTTTATAGGTTAGCTATAAAACAAGTCTCATCTTTTCAAAAGGATGCTTTCTACGGTGAAAACTTTCGAAGGTTCCGAAGCACCTGATGCGGGCTGGACTCCTCCAACTTTATCTTCATTTTTTTCAGAAATTCCTTGGTTACTGATTTCCTCAAGCATATTATTGAGTAACTTGTTGTTTTGCTGGCAAAATAATACGAATATGAAAAACCTCAGTGGGAAAAGTAAACGAATGCAAAAACTGTGAAAACGTCATCAACGGATTTGACAGTTCGAAAAATTTCGCCGAAACGTAATGTAACGTGGATGTATTTAATAAATGAAGAGTTCACAATATGACGGAATTACCTTAACTGCCTTTCAAATGTTATACAAATATAGTTTCAAACTGGTTTAAAGCTTTCGAATATCGATAAGCTGTTTCATACCACTGTTTTTTTTAAATCTATACATCTGAGTTACCATCGAAGATAGAAGACCGGTCACCATAAAAATTGCTTTTCATTCTTATTGTTTGACGTTTTTCGAAATGCATGAAGTTAACTACATTTTAAAAAAGGAGGAGATCTTAAAATTTCTCTATAACCTGTATAGAGACCTGGTTAATACCTAGGTATCATTCGAATGGAGAACAGTACAGTACCTGCACAGATCGTACAGTTCATTACGGGTTGCAGGGGGTATCGGCACTTCTAGTGTAGTCACTAGTTGACCTAATGTTCGAAATTGGGTATTTTTTTGGTTTTGTGGGATTTTACTTGATTCGATATAGACACAGAATAAACAGTATAATGTTTATTCTGTGATATAGATTGCAATTGCTTTCGATTTACAATCAGCAGCAAAATTTTTGTATTTATATTTATATTATTATTGTATTTTGTTATAATAGAGGTGATGTCCCCTTAATTATATTGTTTAAGGAATATTATATTGGAATCCCATTAAACTATAAATTTGGCAAGCAAAGACGACATCTTCGAAAATAGCGTCAAGTTCGAGCTGGCCACGCGTTTCGGCTGTCACTTAGTTCGAACTTAGTAAAATATCAAAATCGATTTGATATTCCCCTTGTAAGTTATGCCTTGAACACATAGAAAATCGAACGACGAATATTTCGGTGCGAACTGTCAGAAATCTGCTGCCGCAGCGAAGTTTTGACTTGTCAAAGTCCATGTAAACACTCAAAAATAAGAAGAACAAGATCGAAAACTGCGAATAAATCACATCTGCGAACGAACTGGATCGATCGCAGATGCGATTTATTCGCAGCCGCTTGCAGAGGCAGCGACGTAATTTTATTTTTTCTCGTTTCCCATAAGAGGCCGTGTAATTTTGACAGTTCGCACCGAAATACTCGTAGAGCGACTTTCTATATGTTCAAGGCATAAATACGACTGATCGGATACAAACGTTTCCATAAGCTAGAAGTGGATTTTTACAACACGTCAAGTTCTTCGAAGTGCTTACAAGTACGACTAATCAGGCCTGTAATCCGAATACTAAGTTTGAATTTCGAAAAAGGGTTGCAAATTTTTTTGGAGGCGTGGCCGACGTTTATGATTTATGGGCGGTAGAAGATCGAAAAAGGTCTCCGAATAAAACGTTTCCTAAAGCAAATTAGATTCACTAATTTAACATCATTTTATCAAAACTCTGAGAGATAACCAAACATATTATATACCGTTAGAAAGGAAAAATTATGGTCTTTCAATGACAATGGTTTAAGCTTGTCACACGGTATGTCACAGTATAAATCAATCAGGGTTTCAATAAAGGTTTACACTTTCTAAAATTAAAGCTCCTTAAAAGCTGAATCACGCATTATTGCATTTCGAATTTTCTTTAACGATTCTCAACACTGGCGCATATGTCAAGCCGACATTTGACAATTTTTCATTCTTTTTGAAATATTTAAGGTTGACACGCAGGAAGCGTTCACCTATAATATTGCACATAATTAGGAATATATTAGGTAAATAAAAAAAAATTCCGAAGAAAGTATTTCTATAAATGATTGAACGTGATTAGACAAAAAATTATTGGCAAATGTGAAATATGAGTAGAGTTCTACACATAACAGTGCATTTCAAGTTGAGGTTATACATTTCACATTCCTTGCAAGAACCGTAGTACTGATTGGCTATATGTCTGGTTCTTGCCAGCGTTTAGTTAAGTGTCGCTCTCACTTACACGTATCTGTGTACTATATACGCATACAGCGTTGTCCGTTGGCATGCAGAACGTGTTTTTTGTAACAATTTTTCTCCCTTGAAATAGCATGTCACGAAGGAAGGATTTGGATGAAACTGACAAACAGACACGTATTGCCATCGTCAGCGATGACAAGTGCAAACCGAAGCGATGTCGACAGGAGTGTAAAAAATCGTGCCCAGTTGTGCGAATGGGAAAACTTTGCATTGAAGTGAGTCCCACCTCGAAAATAGCCTCGCTGTCGGAGGAACTCTGCATTGGTTGCGGTATATGTGTTAAGGTAAACCATATCGACCATGTTCAGCCCTTTAGATGGCTTTAGAAATGTTTATTTTAGAAATGTCCCTTCGACGCTATAAACATCATCAACGTGCCGAGTAATTTGGAGAAGCACACTACTCATCGGTATGGCAAAAACTCTTTCAAGTTGCACCGTTTGCCGATACCGCGTCCTGGCGAGGTGTTGGGCTTAGTTGGCCAGAACGGTATCGGGAAGTCAACTGCTTTGAAGATACTTGCTGGCAAGCAGAAACCTAATTTGGGCCGTTATATAGATCCACCAGATTGGACAGAAATATTAGGCTATTTCCGCGGCTCAGAGCTGCAGAACTATTTCACGAAAATCCTCGAAGATAATCTGAAGGCCTTGGTGAAGCCGCAGTATGTGGATCAAATTCCGAAAGCGGTGCGCGGAGCTGTGGGCGAAATGCTCGATAAGAAGGACGAGCGTAATAATCAAGGGGAAATTTGTAAGATGCTAGATTTGTCGCATATACGTGACCGTGATATTGCGCAATTATCTGGTGGCGAATTGCAGCGTTTCGCCATTGCTATGGTGTGCATTCAAGATGGTGATATCTTCATGTTCGATGAGCCGTCCTCGTATTTAGACGTGAAGCAAAGGCTGAATGCTGCGCTGACTATTCGCCATTTGTTGCACCCTACAAAGTAAGAGTAAATTTATAATAAACAAGAAGCATCTTTTAAGGATTAGTTCAAGCTCTCAGCATAATATGTATAATGTACTTCCTTATTCTTCAGATTCATCATAGTTGTCGAGCATGATTTGTCTGTTTTGGATTACTTGTCGGATTTCATTTGCTGTTTGTACGGCGTGCCTGGCTGCTATGGAGTAGTTACTATGCCCTTCTCTGTGCGTGAAGGAATTAACATTTTCCTAGACGGTTTTGTGCCCACCGAAAACATGCGCTTCCGTACTGAGTCGCTGACTTTTAAGGTTCCTACTTTAAGCTTTAGCTATTGTAGTATTAACATCAATAAAGATTTGGCTTTAGGTTTCGGAATCGGCTACGGAAGAGGAGATAAAACGTATGAATCATTATGTCTATCCTGCAATGTCAAAATGCCTCGGCAAATTTTCGCTGAAGGTGCAAGAGGGTCACTTCAGTGACTCCGAAATTCTCGTGCTGCTCGGTGAAAATGGTACGGGGAAGACGACCTTTATTCGGATGCTGGCTGGCAACTTGCAACCTGATGATGGCATCGAGCTCCCAGTGTTAAATATTTCGTATAAGCCACAGAAGATTTCGCCCAAGTTCCAGAATCATGTGCGTCACTTGCTACATGATAAAATACGCGATGCTTACGTCCATCCACAATTCATTGCGGACGTTATGAAGCCTATGAAAATTGACGAAATAATGGATCAGGAAGTGCAGAATCTATCCGGTGGGGAACTGCAACGTGTTGCTTTAGTGTTGTGTTTAGGAAAACCTGCAGACGTGTATCTGATTGACGAACCTTCCGCTTATTTGGACTCGGAACAGCGTCTGATAGCTGCAAAAGTTATTAAGCGGTCAGTTAAAACTCCACACATTTGTTCTCGTAATTTTAATCTATTTTAGTATTGTATTTCAGTTATATTTTGCATGCGAAGAAAACTGGATTCGTTGTGGAACACGATTTTATCATGGCAACTTATCTAGCTGATCGTGTTATTGTGATCGAAGGTGAACCATCGGTATCAACGACGGCCTTTTCTCCGCAATCACTGCTCAATGGCATGAATCGCTTTTTGGAATTGTTAGGCATCACTTTCCGTAGAGATCCAAACAACTTCCGTCCAAGAATTAACAAAAACAATTCTGTAAAGGTTTGTATACGAATTGCTTATACACGATCTTTATTTTTATTGAATGAACTCTCGTTATAAGGACACTGAGCAAAAGCGATGCGGCCAGTTCTTCTTCTTGGAGGATGATAATTAAACGAAGACCTGTTCCAATCAAAAATAACTCAAATTAACAATTACCAAAATGACATTCTCTGAACTTTCGTTTGTATATTTCATGGGTTTTTGTCACAGTGAAGAAACACTGTCGATTATTTCATATACATTTTGTATATCTTTTCGTAGTGAAATCCATTAAAAATAATAGTTACAATGAATAGTTTCATACAGAAACTGAAAAAATATGTATCTATCTATCCATTGATTTGTTCGACATAGGTAAAAGTAACTATGTTTTTTATATACATACATTTTAGAGCAGACTTGTTTTTAACCACATAATAATAATGCTGTGCTTTAAGTTTTTCTTAAATTTGTTTTTGCTTTGCATTATAAATTCTTTGAAGTACATTTTTTGAAATATTAATGTAAATACTTTTATTTAATGTTATATCTTAGATACTAATTTTGTAAATGCGTCAAAAATTGACTTAATTTGCACGATTCTTTATGTTTTCCTCTTAATATTAACTTTTAAAATATTAAAAAAGGTCGAAGTTTTATGAGTTAACGACGGCAGAGAGCGGTAAAGAGAGGTCTTGGCCTAATTGATAGTTTGTAGAGAGTTAATTGTCCATAGTCTTTTGCAAGCTCATCATTTCACGGCTCAAGTCGACAGTCTGCTTTCGTAACTTTATAACCTGTCGTTGGTAAAAAAGTGAAGGAGTTAATCGAATGATAATGCAACGAACTCACCTTGAAGCGAAGCTCTTTTTCGTGTGTCAACAATTCCTGTATTTTATTCGCGGACGTGGCCAAATGCTGTTGATCAATAGTCCAACGAAGATAAAGTTCTGAAAATCGATTGATGGAATCTAATCTTTCTTATTTCTATGTATTTACACTACATATTTATTATTACAATAGTAAATGTCTTGGTTCTAGAAATACGAGTATTAAACTAGACAACTCACCAGTCCATAGCTCTAAACTGATAGGCGCCACCGAAGGCCATATAACACTAGAATTAGGATCGTAGACAGGATTCAAGAGATTTTTAAGTATATCCGGACGATTTAAGTACGACCACAAGCTGGTTGTTCGAGTGTGAACATTTAGAACGTGTCGTTCTCGTTCAGAGTCACACAGAAATGTGCCGTATTGTGAAAAGTAGCTATGCTCGTACAAAAGGATTAGCAGCTGTGTGCTGAATTCGAAACTGCATGGAAATTGCGTGTGCAACTGATGAATGCAGTCCAGAAATAGCACAAATGTTGCGCCTGAGGATTTCGTGCGTGCCTGTGTTGGAGCGTAGCAGCTGTAACGATGGCGGGATGCGAAGGGATGGCCGGCTTGAATCCATTCCCGTTCGATAAGCGCTTGTATGCTGAGAAAGCAAAAGACTGGTATACTCGTATATTTATTTAAATCATAAAATAGCGAAGAAATACCCGCGTACGGTACGGCAATCTGGATTTAGAATAATTTGCACCAAAGAGGTGACAATTAGCGTTGAATCCAGTCCTTTCGCACCATGCACCAGCACTGGGCTATGTTCTTGATCTAAACACTGAGCAACAACACATGCAGCATTTAAAGAATTCAGCACCAAACTTAACCACCCACTCCCTTCGAGGCGGGACAGCCACTTGTCGGCAGAACAAGTGACATCGTTGCAGGCTACGAATAGAAAGTTTTTAATCATCAGTTTCATTACCAAGCATGCCGATTGACAAACCCTCGATTAGTTTTGTGAAGCTATCTAATATCGACAGGGGTGAAGACACGTTGCCAATGGAGCGATTCACTTTCCTCCACTGCGAATAGTGTTGATCCGTTTCAGTGTTCGACTTGCCTTTGCCCCAAGTGTCCACGATGAATCCTTTCGTACTGCGCCCGAGTATAACGTTCAGAATGGCTTCGTCGGAACGACAACGTTTCATGCCTTGTGTTGAGATCGGTTGAGAACTTCGCATTAGCGCGGCCTAAGAGTTACGTTTCGGTAATGATTCAATCAGTAAACATCCCATCTATACTAACCCCGTTTTCATGTCTGTAGCTTAGCACCGGAAAACGGCCAGCATCACGAAATGAAGCCGATTGCATTAATTGCTCATCTGTTATTGTCTTAGGAACAACTACTGCCGAACAATAAGTGGGACATACATCATAGTTTTTGTTAATATTTGAGACACGCCATTCGCAGCAACCCAAGTCGCCACCGGAGGAGTTGCTGTTGTTGTAAGCACCGGCAATTACTTTGGCGAACTCTAATTCCGGTCTACCAGAGTTAAAACTTCACATAATTAAATACATACATAAGTGATCATTACTACAAACCTAAACATGGTGAAACCATCCTCTAATATAGAGTACATCGGCCTGTAGAAAAACGGGTAATCTAGTTCAGGATTTTGCAGTGAGCTAAGTGCTTCGAGCGATGCCGCCACGCTCGAAAATTCTTTTGCGTTTTTTACTTCCAGTGAAATGATTCGCAAATCCTTGCACTTGAGTGTGATGAGACCACCCATTATTGTGTTGTTCACCAGAAACGGTTTCTTCTCCACACAATCAATGTTTTTGTGAAGAAGCTGAGAGGTGAAGCGATGACAATGGCACGAAGTAACAAGAAATAAATAATTCGATTTGTTAAGAAAGTGTGTGGAAATCTAATTATAAAATTATAAACACATCAGCAGAAGTCTGGTGTGGTGCGGAGGAGACGAAACTCACCCACAGCTCTTGGCTATTTTCCTGGCGCGCACTGAGCAGCAAGTGATGTCCGGTGATGCAAAGCGTGCCCTCAACTGTTGCGTGCAATTGGTCATGGAGAAACACACCATCTAACTTTGGTGTTTTTATGAGATCCGCAAACTCCATGCCGTCTGGCTGGCGATAGCTGCCCTTAACAGCTTTTGTGATTCTTATCGCTTTGACCGCCGATATTGCGTGCGTCACAGTGCGTTGTAGATCAGTTTTGCATCGATTTGCTTTAATTGTCTTTTCGCACTCGCTTTTTAACATATGACTGGTATTCGAGATGGCTTTAAATAGCTATGAAGGGGGTGAGTGGGATGAATGGGTGGATAGTACTTGTAGAAAAGTATATAGGTCAGCTATGCGGAGAACTTGTTGGCGATTGTGTTGTTCGAAGGCTCTTGACACTGTTTTACGGAGTTACTAAATTCTTTCTTGCACCTTTATATCCAATTTGATCTCACAATAAAGTAAAAACGAAGGACAATACCGATCAAAATTTCGGTTTTGCGATAACCAACCCTCCGGAATCCGACAAACAATTCACAACCAAAATCTCTTTGTTTTGAAAAAAGCTTCCAAATTTTGACGTTTGTAAAACAACTTTGTGTGCAAAAACCAAAGCTTTTGTTGTGGTTGTGTTCACTAAAGCAGAATGCATACTAACGGCTGGGGCTTAAATAAGGCGCTTGTCGACCCCACCAATGTTGTTGTTTTTAGTGCTGACCCCAACAATAACAACAACTTTTGTTGCTCTCTTGTCGTTCCAGAGTTATAGCCCTTTAAAGTTGGAAAAGTTCAGGCCTGTATCTCCTAACGCTTACAAGATACATATATGTTATTGATATTGCTGGAAAGGTAATTGATATATCTGTCATTTATGTACAATAATATTTTGTCGAAAACTGTTTAGTTTTGGAGAAAAATGAAATTTGAGATTTTTTTTTTGCTATTTTTTTCCACTACTTAATTTTTTTCTAAGTATAATGTATAATTAACCCACATAATTATGCTAATAATAAGATCGCCAGTAATTTTCCGTTATATTTGTGTTTGGGAGGAATCGTTACAGAACTTTTTTGTTTTGTGAGTGGGTCTATGTCTACCTGATGGGGTCGCATTCCTGGGATGGGCTAAGATGGGGACTGTCGTCCAGATGCTACACCCGTTGTTGTAGAAAAATGATTACTTGTAATTGTCCTTACACATGTAACCTCTAGAATTAATTATATGTAATTCAAGTATCGGTTCATATTTTATTGGAGTGAATTTTTATTTCTTAAAACTACATTTTTGACAACGATGAAAGTTATGTTTATCCATTTTACTTTGCACTGTTTAATTCCAATATTTGTAATCAGACTTCCTGTCCCGAAGAAGTGAAAATGTAAAATGGACAAGAAATAGGTTTTGATAAATATAAAAATAGCAAACCTATTTAAGTAAACACTTATGAGTATGTACGTATGTATATACATAGATATATAAATTACGTATTTCAAAAACATTTTAGAAATAATTGAGCCAATGTTTCCAGTAATGAAAAATTCATAAATAAATTTGGTCTACATTTCAATTAACTCTAAGGATATATTTTTTGCCTAAATTATAATTAAAGTATTTCAGTACTGGATTACTAATTTTGAACTGCAATATGTAAGTAGAGAAAATTCTTAACCTAAATCTACAAAACGTGGACTTTTAAAATCACTCAATTGGAAGGTACCTATTTATAAATTTTGATTGCTTGTCGTTTCTTCTATTCACAAATCTTTTACTAAAACAATATTAAAATAAGCAGGCGAGTATCGAAAAAAACAAACAACTTTGTATTATTTGTATTAAACTAAAGCGCTTTATACGTACTTTTAAAGTATCAATTAAGTGGGTGTTTTAAATTACTGCTTAAAAAAGTGTGATATCGATTTTTTTCCAAAAGGCACGGCACAAGGGAAAGAAAAAAAATTAAAAGAAAAACACGTTAAAAAAATTTAAAAGAAAAAGGTATTTATTAAAATTTTGTACCAAAAATAAAATCTTAAAAAATATTCATTTACTAAAAAAATGCATATAGTAGAGATGAATGTCAAGTTACATATTATACAAAATGCTAAAAAAAGCTTAACCAAATTAAATTAAATAATTAATATGAATTCGAATTTTATACTAATTATAGGAAACACAAACGTCGTTAATGCGTAAAACGTACGCATCAAGTTTTTAATTCATGTTCGTAGTTAGTATTTTTTTCAAGCAATGAAACTATTTACAATTTTATAATTATTATTTGCATAGAAAGTGCAAATGCAACAATAGAATAAATAAATAAATAAATAATGGAATGCATAATGAAATACGAGGCACAAAAAAGTGAAAAAAAGGAAAAGAAAACAAAAATAACAGAGCATAATTTGATTCTAAGAATTCAAAGTTCCAGAGATAAAATTGATATAAATTTTATAAGAAGAACAGTGAAAGGGGAAGACACTATTTCGGTATAAAGCTTGATCGATTCAATTAAGTGTTTAAATACAAAATTCGCTTTGAATTTGGTCTAGATTTTTCGAACAGATTATCGAACTTTAGAAAAATTAGATTCGTCAAGCTAAACCAGAGTGGAGAACTCTTTCCGAAAACTATATTAATAACTAGTTGGCTTTGAAGGAAGCATAGCTTGTTCAAAAATCCGTCGTTGAGACAGGAAATTAAATTAGCTTGTAAAAATGAGAAACACTTTCAATTAAGTAAACAAAACATTAAAATGCAGGAGCTCGCGTATGTTCAGTTAAGTATCGAAAAAGCATCATCGCGTAAATAAACAACTAAGTTTGTTAGATGCTTAACCTAGATTAATAAATAAATTTAAAGTAATATAAACTTAAAATGAATGTATGTGTTTTGCGAAAAGAACAATTTTGAATACATTGCAATTCATAAGTAAAAGTTCATGTGAAAAAATATGTTTGTAGCACGAAACTTACATGGCTATCGTAAAAAAGTTAGTTAAATATTTAGAATATAATTTGCGCTCGTCATCACTGGAACTCGATAACGCGAGAACCGCTGGTTTACGCCAGCACTACTTAATCTAATTCGCTTTGCTTGGCTTGCCTTAACATAGAACCTAAGGTAGAGTTAATTACATTAAATTGGAGTTTGTTCACTTTAGGTTAGGCTGGTTGTATACAACAAAAGTTATACATATTCATGTGGGTTGTGTATAGCTACAAAGTTTAAAAAACGCAGCTTGTATAAAGTAAGTTGTAAAAACGTTTAAGGAAACTATACAGAATTTGAACTTTGTAATTTTTCCATACTTGGTTGATAGTTTGTTGGCCATCAGGTGCTGCAAGGGGATTGTGTGCGGTTAGTTTTTAACTCGCACACTTTTCATAGATACTTTCATGAGATTTATACAGCCTCTCTTAAGAATATAATGCATTTTTGGACAGCGCCTATCAAATTAAAGACCAACAATTATAAACAATTCACTTAACAGTTCCGTAGAGATCCTCCTTCAAGCTTCTGATGCATGAGAACGACCATACATATAGCAACAGCATTCCATGAGATGGTGTTCATTGATATCAACACTTCTTTGCGTATAACTCGGTGTGGCCAGCATCCCGCAGATGGTAAGCGGAAGAAGTGGGTGCTACCGAGCTACAGCTGGATGAGCTGCTCGATGTGACGTTGACGCTACCGCTGTGCACTGTAGCGGTAGCCCGCAGCAGATGTTGTTGCTGCTGCTGTTGTTGTTGTTGTTGATAGTAAGATCCGTGCGAATTTGGATGTTGTTGCTGCTGCTGTTGATATTGTTGCTGGCGCTGCTGTTGCGGCTGCTGTAAATTGTGCATGAAGTAAGCATTCATATTCCCAATATATTGCGGCGGCAATGGTTGCTGCTGCTGGAGATGGGCCTGATAAGGATACGCCATCACAAGCTGCATCTGTGGTAAAATTTGGTGGTGATGCTGTTGGTGGTGCTGCTGTTGTAGTTGCTGCTGCTGTTGCTGCATCTGCTGTTGCATGTGTTGATGCTGCAAATTTAAATGTCCCGCCGCACGCATCATGTGCAAATAGTTGTCGTCGCCAATCGGTGCTTGGCGACTGCCATACTTCAACTCACGAGCGATCCCTTGCTTATAGTCTCGGTGATCCTTGTCGATGACATAGGCCACCTTGCGCAGCTGTTCGATAGTTGCTTGAAACTCCGCATACGCCTGTGCAGACTGTTGTTGCAGCGCTAGTGCAGTCGGCATCAGAGGATTGTGCTGTTTGAGATGGACGAAGGCAATCGGGTCAAGCAACGCTTCCAGCTGAGTCATATGCGACATGATAAGTGTGTGTATCCGTTGCAAATCCAGAGCAGGGTCGAGCGCAGTAACCAAATCCATCTGGTAGATGTCAATGGCTTCGGCTGGCACGTTCTTGCATCCCGGCGCATTCTCATCCGAACGGGCACAGCAACTATAGACACCGTTCACAAAGGCAGACGGGTGAAAGTACTGCGTCCGTATGGCGTTCGTTAGGCAGATTTTGTGCAACAAGTCGACCCATTCGCGCTCCTCAACGCAATTGGTGGTCTGTACGATAAGCGAGCGATCTTTGCGCACAATCTAAGTAAGGAAAATAAGAACAAAAAATTAAGTCTATGATATTAGTACAATTTGAATTTGTAGCTTGAAATGTTGCCTATTTGTGGCCGACTTTTCATTCCAGACAAGGAATACTGAATGGTATGTACAATCGTATTACAAATGAAGACGCAGAAGTAAAATTAACCATAAAAACCGACGATAAAGGTTCCAAGTTTGATGAGACATAAAAATGCTGCAAAGAAACATACATATTTGACATTTGGAGTTTCTTCTTCTTCTTTCTTTGAAACACATTTTGCGGCTAATTGTTATACATAAACACAAAGATTTCTCAGCAATAACGTACAAATGTGTTCCCAACTTGAAAAAGGGAAACCTGGTTTATCTTAGATTCATTGAAGTTTCTCAGCATTTCTTAGGTGTTCCTCATGCTGCGTGTTGTTGGTGGAAAAACAAAACAAATACTAACAAATGTAGCCGTTCTTGTTTTTGCGTCTCTAAAAACAAAGCAAATTATTTCCCACAATCCAGCAGCATAATTTAAGCAAGATTTCACTATCTGTATCTGCTTCGTTTTTTTACGTGGGCGTACGTTTTATGCAAATAATTTTAAGCAATCTTTGGCAAAAGAATTGAAGACAAGAAAATAATTGCGTTCGTACACAATTTTGAAGTTATACTATATTTTGTAGCAACTTTCATCTATCTGCTACATTAAAAGCGATCTTTCTTCATGTGCATCACAATAGAAAAACCAGAAAGAGTGTTAACTTCGGCCTGGCCGAAGTTCATATACCCTACACACTTGTACTTAGAAATGAGGCGTGGAAATGGTCTAATTTTTTTCGTTTTCAATCTCAAATAGCCTGTGATGACAGAGAATATTCGTGCCAAATTTGATAAAAATATCTTTATTCGTTTTCCTGTAAACGAGTTTTATTTAATTAGTGGGCGGACCACGCCCATTTTTGGTGATCTGTTTTGATCAGAGACAGTGGACATCTGGACAAAATTTCAACTCCAAATTCGTTCTACAAGCTGATAAATTGAGCTATAAGCATGAATTAATTTATATTTACTATAACAAGTAGGCGTGGCAATGGTCCGATTTTGCCCACTTTCAATACGAATGAGTTTCTGATGATAGACAATATTTGTGCCAAGTTTGATGAGGATATCTCTATTCGTTCTCCTGTAATCGTGATTTCCACAGACGGACAGACAGACAGACGGACGGACATGGCTCAATCGACTCAGGAGGTCACGCTGATCAAGAATATATATACTTTTCTATACCTGTCACGCCTCCTTTAATGCGTTACAAACGAAAGCAGTAAGTGAATATACCCTATTCACTTCGTGTGTAGGGTATAACAAGTTCAGATAAAAGTCTAAATTTATTGCACTTTTCACTGCAAATCATGCATTATTTAGAATTTAAACATCATTAAGAACAACTGAAAGAATGACTATATCAAGCATCACATGCACCAACTATTGGCGCTAGTAATCGGCTTGGAGTGGGCACAGTGCATCAATTATGGCTTGAATTAATTATGTCGGCCCCCTCACTGATTACAAAACCTCTATCAAGTGATCACGTTTGTGCCGCTTAAACTATAAGCACGTACCGGCAATCGACTGAGCTCGCTCATCACCTGACTCGACTACGAAAAACTCACCTTAAAACAGTTTTGCATTTTGAAACTCTTCTCATTAAGTTGCTCGACGCGTTCGATATCCGACAGTGGAATATCACAGATGGGTTGCTTGCCCTTCGCTTTGGCGTAACTCAGCGAATTCGTGGTTAGCCGAAAGTAGCGCTGCTTAAATGGACGTCGACCAAAACGTTTGCGACCTTGAGGATACTTGGTCATCATGCTGAAAAAAGCATCAAAACCAAAGGAAATAACATTAATGAAATGCATGAATTTGAAAAAATCATAAAACTCACACTTGAATACACTAACATATTTGAAATTTACACAATTTTCTAAATAAAATTTAGTTATCTTGATATACATCTAAATACAATTTTAGTAATTTTAATTACCTTACACTTTTTAAATATTTTAATTATTGTGCAAAGAAATAATCGGAAATTCTTGTCTTGTACTTTTCCGAA
This sequence comes from Myopa testacea, assembly GCA_949629155.1. Taxonomy (NCBI): domain Eukaryota; kingdom Metazoa; phylum Arthropoda; class Insecta; order Diptera; family Conopidae; genus Myopa; species Myopa testacea. The sequence continues at coordinate 27,649,666 of OX451348.1, forward strand.
GTGTTTATAGGTTAAATCAAAGTAAGAATAAAAACATCTTTCATATGGTAAATATTAGTCTTTAATAAATATTTGTTAGTTTATTTAAATATTAGTCTTTTAGTGAAATGAGTTTTAAGTTTTCTCAAATACTTCTAATATAAAAACCAATTTAAAGATAGGAAAGTGTGAACACTCCCATATAAATGTATGTATATATAAATGAACACTATATTTCTTACCCCTCGCTAGGTTAGTAAATTTAGATTATGTATGAATAGGCATTAGCAAAGCGTAAGCATGTAGCAGGAATTAGCAGCAAATGCAAAAGTGGGGAGAAAAGAAAAGGAGAAAGAGAAAAGCGAATTAATGAGTGGTTCGGTCGCAACAAAAATTTTTAAACAGCAATATGTTCTCCTCTGGCCACTTACCCCTCCTTTAATAACACTGGTTCCACGCTGTTGCTTGATAACAAGCTTCCAACCTCAGTATGCATATCGATTGGCGTAGAAACTACTTCCAGGAAGTGTTTGACGGCTTCTACATGCTTCTCTGTGCAGAATTTCTTGTACAGCTGACCTGTGTATTCCTCCTTACAAGGCTGTTGCGAGGAGCGCGAACTCACCAGATTCCCGAGCGATTGTATTGTTTTGGAGATGAGCGTCAGCGTGCGATTTGTTTGTGAATCCTTAAGAGCAAAATATTTACAGCATTTGTATTTTCATAATTACTCAACACTATAATATTTGAAAGACTCTATCCAGTGTACTCACCAAAGGCTCGGTTGTCAAGTCGAACAATTTAGGTCCCAGGATCGCTGGTGCGAAAAAGCGCAGAAATATAAAGCCAGAGACCACGGAGTACCGCACCTCACGGTTACGTGGAAAGTGCCGAGCCGCAACATCGCGGAGATCGCAGAACACCTGGCACAACACTTTCGGACAGCGTACGGCGCTTTTGGTGATTGCATCGAACACTCGTTCCACGTAGTCCTGCAGATGATGTAAGTTCGTGTCGACCGCGGAACGATCCTTCACCTTGGACGGGTCGATCTCGCATGGTTTCTTCTCGACGAGTATCTGGGCCAGCACGGGACGCAGTGTCTGATGTAGGTAGTGCAGACCGGAGAGCCGCATTGCTTCGTCCATCATTTTTGAGACTAAAGTATTGCCGCGAAATATCGTGGTGGGATCGGTGAGATTTGAGATTTCGTGGTCGGCCAGCGCTTTGATCATGGGCGCAATGCTTCCGGTGTGGGTGAAGAGACGAACGAGTGGCTGGGATACATCAGTTTTGCAGCTGACGAGTTCGCCCAACACCGACACGGCCGACAGGGTGATGGGGCGTTGGTCGACAGACTCCAGCAGCAGATTCATTAGGTCGTCGTAGGTGGCCAGCGGAAAGACATGGTCGGCGGTGTACAATAGCTTGATGCGCAGTGAGCCGATGGTGCTATCACAGCTGAGACGTGTGCCGGGAGGTGTAGCACAGGACCGCGGAGTTGCCGCCAATGAACGCGATGCTGAGCTAAGGGAGCGCGGCTGCAGGAAATACCAAGCGGACTGCTGCACTGCAGCTTGTTGCTGTGCATTTCTCAGGGGAATCTTCAATTCGCCCAGAAAAACCTTGTCCGCCATGCCGGGCGCATCGTGCCACAGCGTCACCGCAATTTCGCAGAGGTCAGCGCCACCGAGCGGATATATGGTGTAAGCTTTATTGGTAGATCCCGCAGAATCGTATTTCGCGGCGGCTGATGAAGTGGAGGAGGACGAATCTACGTCGATCGACATATCGAAGTGCATGACTTCGTCGAATTCCGGGTTCACGGTTTTCTTACGCACCTTCGTGCGCTTCGAGATCTGCCGTTTGTTGGAGTAGAATGCAGTGTAGACCACGTACGGATCGCAGGTGCCGTTTTTCTTTGCCAGATCGACGCACTCGATCACACGTATGGAGCAGCGTGCCATCTTGCCGCTGTCTGTGGATTTCCAATGCATACCGCCAATGTTGCTGCCGCCGAACAGACCACGATTCTTTATTGAGCCACGCTGAATGTTGCTCAGTTCGCTGTTCTCTTTGTAATCATTCTGATGTGTCATCACCGCAGCATCGCGTTCATAGTCTATCCCCTGCCGCAGTAGATTTATACGTTGGTGGTCGTGTTGTACTTGTTGTTGCTCCTCGAATTGCACCTCAATGTGCGCCATGCCCTGTACCTCGGAGTCGGCGTCCACCTGTCGCAGCGAAAACCAGTGGTCCTTGTGGTTGTACATGTGCAGCTCCTCACGCTTTATGGCTATCTTACCGATCGGTTTGTCCTGCTTCAGATGTCTGTCGCGGTCCCACACATACACCGACAGATAGCGAAATCGGCGCGGGATTTTGAATTGATACTCTTCTCCAAAAAAGGGCGAGAGTGTGCGTTCGATGGTGTGTGTACGGCAGATTTCCTCCTGATCCAGCGCAATAGTGCAGTATACATCGCGAGTGCCTTGGGTGCTGCAGCTGCTGTTGGCGGCATGGCGACTGCTCAGGTTCTTTGCTTCTCCTAAAAAAAACAGTAAAATAAAGAAGGAAACAGAAACTTTTAGTGATAAATCGTGTTTGCTAATTTGTATACTTCTATAAATTATTTCTAGACACATCTCACAATGCATTTTTTGTTGTGATGTTTTTTTAAGTTGGCCCCTCTGACTGAAGTAAGCAAAAGAAGTCAAATCAAAAGAAAGATACGTGACTTCCGGTCGGTAGTTAGGTTAAGTGGAGAAATCAGGCTGCAAAATTGTATAAGGCGTTAGTTTATTCACCCAGTTGAACACCTGACCTCATACACTCCCGCGTTTCGTTGCTGTAGTAATGAAGTGAAAACAATACTTTGTACTTGGATGCAGTAGTTTTGCATGATAAGATTATTAAGAGCTTTGCGTGTACCTAGTTCTAGAGCGGCAAGTCAAGAATTCGCAACAACAACGCACCGACAACTAAGTCAGATAAGCGACAGACAAAACACTGCTGCAGCACCAGCACCATCTAAGCGGAAATGGGCCACTATCAGACATTGCCGTTGAATCGACTTCCAACCTCAATGGCAACAAAGCAACTTTAGAACTTATCAATGAAATGTCGATTTTCAATGAAATACCGGGAAAGGGGAAGTTGGTTGGGCTGAGATTGTGGAGAAGGGGACGCACGTATAACCTCCACAAGGTAAACGAAAATCCTACACATATGTATGCACAACAACAGATAACATGCGCACTCTACAACTGAAAGAAAATTCAGCATTGAAATTAAATGGAAAAACAACCAACACAAAATGGGGCGCGAATTAGAAAAAATGTTGATGGACAACTTGCGTGTTCATGTCTTCTAGGATTCGACTTAGCTCAAAAGTGATATCATTTTTCTATCCTCCACAAATGATGAGAAATGTTTTTCAAATCATTATGTTACATACATAGTACCACACAAGAGTTAAATAAAATATAAAATTTTGAAACCAAACCCTTAATATATCACTATATATATTATATATTGCATATTGTTAGTGATCTTTTCTAAGAAGTGATTAAGTTTTCAATGCAATCAAGGAATTTATAACACATAAAAATGTAATAAAGGAGTTCTCCCGAAATTTAAAAGGTTTAATTATTGGATTGAATTATGGATCCAACACAGTTCCGTCCATACAATTACAATATGTTTTTATAAACGTTGAGTTTGTTATACTCAATGAGATCACAATCATCGCATATTATATTCACGATAAATGTGTATTGTACATATGATTACAATAGTATATATATATTATGCATATTACAACAACTGAATATAACAACATCAAAAGTCTGTTGCAAAGCAATCAATTCTGACGACACACGGAAAAAAAAATAATAAATAGTATTGCGTTGATATAACACAGTCATTTAAATTTAATTTAAATAAACTAATGTCTAATTTAATTTAATGCCGATGACACACATGCCGTTTTGCTGAATACACAAGAGCTTTGTGTCATGCGGAAGGAGGGATGGATCGAAAGTTTGCCTGATTGAGTAATCCGCCACTCGAGCGAGTTGTGTAATCGTTTCATAACTTGAATCGGTAGAATCCAACAATACAAACAACTGAAATTCTCTGTTGGATTTCTGATCATTTCATTTATTTACATTCATGATCGATTGAATGAAGTACAAATTTGACTGATAATCCCTAAAATAATCACAAATTTTAAAATAAACATATTTTAGCGAAAATATTTTCTAGAGAAATGAGCCATGCAGTACTAGAACTAAGTAATCTAAGTACATACATGTGTTTTCACTCATCAACTATTTTAAATGTCGTTGACGATTTAACTAAAGATTTCTTCCAAACTAAAAACAGATGATGATTTATGGAAAAATTAAGATCATAATTTTACTTTATTGCAACCTTTTTATTAAAATATATTAATTCTCAGAACAAATGACCGTTACGTAGATACGAGTATGTGTCCTGAGGTACCCAATATTCTTCCAAGACTTTATTTTTCGTCTGAATTGGTTATGTTTTGAAAATTATCTACAATGGACTGAGAGGAATGTAATAAACTATAGAGATACCTTGGAGATGATGGCAACGATGAGATTATTTAATCTTTAAAAATTTGATCACGAGGAAAATAGAATTACTTTCCACTCTATATTTATCAATAATTACTTGTAATGCACTGAATTGAGTGTATTGAATTGAATGCATTCCAATAAACAAGGAATGACAAACAAAATAGAAAACAACAGTTCTTGTAGTAACATTATTAATGCTATATAAAATACATCTGGATTTAATACTAGCTGAGGTTTTCCTATTAGATATCATACATTTATAAATCAATTTCTCAATCTTATCATTAGCTGAGGCAAGTCTATTAAAAGAGCAGATAATATTGCATAGAGATAAACCGATGGCACAAAATTACTAATTTTACCTAATTTATTACTGACTTATCAAGCCTCTGTTCAATACAAACGAAACTGCAAAAGGAATAGCGAAAAACTAGATATGGTAAACATGGAAATATAAGATGCGTACTATGAATGTACAGCGCAGCCGATCAACATGTTCACAGCATGCAACCGTACTTTAGTGATAACCATACAGAGAGAGATTTCTTCTTTTTCTGAAACTGAAACTAAACAACAAGTTTACGCACTCAGGTTGCGGTTAGAAGATGCACGACGAAATCAGTGCGGTCGATTGGAGTGAGTACAGGCAGCAGCTACAGCAGCAGCCAGATGTGAGGCGCAATCGGACCGGAAATCGATCTCAACACACACGTTCTAGGTGGCTCGTAAAAAGCGAAAAACACGTCAGCATGCAGCAAGTAGCACGTCACTGGGGGAACTTCTACATCTGGTGTAGTGAGCAATGGCAACTACGATGCATTGGCATCGCTGGCTGGGGGCTGAAGTCTCTCATGAACTGACTGACTGACTGACTGACTTGTTTTTCTAGTTTTGATTTTCCGAACGGGTTCCATGGAGCTGATACTCACAGCAGCAGAAGACAGAAAGTCAATGATTGCAATGATGCGGAAAAACAAGGTTTCGTTGCGCTGTGGAAAAATGTAAAGTGAATGTTATGGACAAGCAGAGAAACCAGACAAAAGCTAGCAATGCTATCAAAGTTGCTTGTTGAGGGATTTCGTTTAAAGGTATCGATTTTATTTGATAACCACAAAATGAACTAGGTCCCGGTTGGAAGAAACGCATGTCAAGGATTATGTGCTGCATCACCTGCAGCTGTTGGAGTCTGAAGGCAATTTTTACGATTCTGTGCGTCAAGAGGATTCTCGAGTAGTTTTGTATTGTGGACCGACTATATCTAAAGGAAGCAGAATGTGTTTCCTTTCCAACACCTTTCCGCTCGGGGCTGTCCGTCGGCGCACGGCTGGCCAAAAGAGCCGCCGTCGTTCTCGTAAACATGCAAGGGTAAAACAACAACAACAACAACAACAACAACAACAAAGCACTATGACACACACTACCCTACCGCCAGATGTCTGACAGACATTTGTAGACATTTCCGTGGAACTGGTGTTCAGCGAAGCAGCGAAGAAGATAGCGTAACCGGGAGATGTTTAAGAATACTTCGTGCATGTATATACGAGTATATGTAAACATGAACGTTTGGTTCGTTTCAAGCGATCGTCGGACGATGATGTCGTCGACCGACAGAACGAACGTGCATCAAAATATACAGGCAAACGACCGCTCGACCGACGGAAGAGCCGCCAGTGCTAACTTCAGTGAAAATCCCATCCTACTTGCGCATCATTGAGAGCAATCTGAATTTCCGTTCTTAGCATTTTGTTGTTTCTTTAGTATTCTGTTCTTAAAATTTATTGCTTTGAAGTTAAGTTCTCTTTGCTTTGGTCTGGGTTAATTCGCGACCCATAAATTCACGCGTCATACTCTTGATATCAGAAAAGTAATCGAATAAATTCTGGATCCGTTGATGAAATATTGTAATTGTTGTGTACACTCAATCTTCAGAGTTCTGCTTTTTTTTAAAGACTTTATTTAAATCTTCATTTAATAAAATTTTGTGAAAAACAATATAAGAAAAAAGACGATAGATAACTTAAATATGTTTTGTTCATATTTTTTCCATTTTTGCTATTCTAATTACTTCTTATTTTATTTAAATAATGATTTTAATAGCGAAAGGTGCGTTGAAAGTGACATGTCATCACTTCGCTTCTAAATTCAAATAAACACTTTTATTGCCTGAACTTTATTCACCGGAAGCATTCAGTTCAATTCAGAGAACTTTAAATGGCCGATTTTGCTGTGAGGAAATCCTACAATTGTTCTTTTTTAGTGTAGCAGCGAAGCATTCAAATTATAATTTTCAATTAAAAAAAAAACCACCTCAAAATAAAAGAAAAAAAAGGAAGATTAATCATTTGTTGGTGCTTCATAAAAACCTCACCGAATCAAATTAAAAATACTACAGGACCTTTGGGAATCGAAAACTCTTTCCTGATCCAACACAGTGCTCAACAGACCGTCGCAATATCAGCCAACGAACCATTAAATTATGCTGGCCAACAAACGAAGAAATGTCGTATTTATTTGAGGTACACTACAAGGTCTCGAAATTCTTCGCACTCACAGGGCTTGGTTCATAGTAAAGTTAAAGTTAGGACTCAACCTGAAACTTTGAATTATCCCACGGTTAAAAAAACACACTTCCGCGGCGTGTTTAAGTACCATGCGATTTTCATGACATATTACGAGTAAAAGAAACTTGTAATGCGTAATTTAAAGTTAAGAAAAAAAAAAAAAAAAACGAAGAGAAGGAACCATTTATAAATAAATTAACAATTCACTTGAAGTGTAACCGAGTGTAATGTACACGAGTGAATATGTATATAGAGAAAAGGGGAAGCACGAATAGTCACAAACTCCAAATCAAAGGTCAAACAAGGCTGAAGACTCCCAAACACTTCAAAGCAAACACGCACACGGCGCATCGTGTGCGTTCATACTGGGGCGAGGAGGTCGGGATATGATCTCGTGGGTCAAACGATAGGAAAACAGAACTGCCGAGCTAAAAGTGGTACATATTACTTGAAAGCCAGCCTGCCTCCCTGCCTGTGGTCGAGCACATCAAATGCCTGGTTTTCTATTTCCCAGTTGTTTCGTCAAGAGTTATGTTCCGCAGAACATAAAAGAGCTAGACTCATTACAACTACACTTTAAATTGCTCTTGGCTACATCAAAACAGCAAAAGCATTACAACAAAGACGTAGACACAATTTAACTAATTAATGTAGGTTCAGTTTAGTTGGAAGCAATTCCAGAAACTTACAGTGAACTGAACTGTAACCAGTCCTAATGACGACGACGCGAAAGCGTGCCTAAGCGCAGGATCGACGGAGCTGCTGCTGATACCGCTTCTCAAGCGAGTGGTTGCAGTTAATTAATGGTTTTTTTAGTGGATCTACTTGATGTGGATGTGGTCGCATTGTTCTTATGGCTACAATAAAGAAACGCACTGCCGTTGTTGACTTTAGTTTAACTATTAAAAAGAAAAAACCACGAACATTTAAGTGTTAATGTTCCCAGTGATATTTCTTTAAGTTTAGTTGCACTGAACGTCAGCGATAGAAACAACCTGGCTAATTATTATTCATGTTCTTGTGCGGTCTTTCAACCGAAAATAATGCGTAGTAAAATGAATGAACTCTTTCAAACAAAGTAAGAGTAAAGCTTGTAAGGTATATGAAAAACTTGATGAATCAGTATGTACTTTTTATATGCTTGCTGATAAATAAAATAATAAAGATAAGTTTATAGAAAACAAAGTATCGTCCATTGTTAAAGAATACAATAGTTGGATCGTATTCAACTATTGTACTATATCTGTGTTTATATGATGCAAAACTTTATACGTTTAAGCCTTTAAAGAACAAAGAACAACAAATGACTAATATGGCAATTAATTAGAATTCTTCTCAATATTGGCCATAAAAAAAATCGTTTCAATGTTCAATGAAAAGGAAAATTTATAAATAATTTTTTGCATTTGGGATTTCATTTAATTTCATTTATTTGTTTATTTTACACAAAAGTACACTAAGCCTAGGGCCTTTTATAGTACATACAGGAACAAGGAGCATGATAATTAACATGGGATAAAATCCAATGAATCTGAAAATACTTAAAAAATGGATTACTTTCATCACGACCACAGCAAATGAACAGAAAATCACGTTGATTGGGAACCAAACAAAAAAAAAACACAAGCATTCATGAAATTTGAGTAGAGAGAAAGAAACGACTGAGAAGGTAAAATATATTGCATGGAATACGCGGTGGCAAAAGTGCAAGAAGTAAACTCTTCAATCGTGAAGAACGGAAAGGAACAACGGCAACAACATTAATTACAGGTACCACAAAGCAAAATCGAAAAAGGGAAGGGATACAAATCAAAAATCGCTTGCATCCACATGAAAACTAATATGAATGGGAAACGGAAACCACGATCTACCGATTTTGCATATATTGATATGTACACAGAGTATAGAGAAAGAACAAGAAGTTGAAGTGATTAAATTATATAAAGATATTCAGTTCATTGGATGGAAGTGTAAGCAATGCAAAGTAAAAGAAAAAAGAATTTAAAGAATTTTCACATATTCATATCTATGCAATTATTTACAGGACATAAGCAAAAAAAATCGAGATTTAACAACAGATTTTAACGAATCACAACTTTTTAGCACTAAATCGGTTGCGATGATTCATCATAAAGTGTTCGAATGCAGAGATTACATTTTCTGTGGACGTTGATAGTGCTGATGCTGAATCACGATTGTAAACGCTTTGGTATATTACAATAATTGTGAAAAATAAAAAAGTTATCTTTTGTCACAATTTAAATTTTAATTTATACATTTTATTGAGGGACGACCGATAAAAACCTTTTCGTTCGTTTTATTTCATTGGAATATTCTATGAGCTTCGCCTGCAGCAAAACACTTTCGCAATCTTCTCATTAAAGTGCGCCAAACTTCAAGGTTAGACAAAAATCATTCATAAAATTCTTTCCCCAAAAATTCGTAGAAACATCAGTACACAGAATATACAAAGAATATAAAAACAAAATAAGTATGTACAACGGCAAAGTAAAACAAAAACGTGCTCCCAGTCGAATCCCATTCATGAAATCAACCAACATGCACCCCCCCTTACTTCATTGACGGCAAGATACAGATTCATTCATAAGGAAAATACTTCTCTAAACAACAACAAGAACTGCCTAGACTGCTTCGGTGGAGGAATTTGTTTAATGTTTTCGGTACGTTTCGTTCCATGCATTCCGTGCAGAGAAACGAATCGCACTTGCGACACCAGCGGAAAAGAGATAGAAATATCGACGCCACTGACAACCATTCCGACAAAATGCAACCAACGTCCAACCGAATATAACTTTAGAATTTTGCAACCACCTTCGATTTTATGTTAAATTTATTAAGTTATTAAACAATTTCACTCGGAGATGCGCTTGGAAACACACAAGTACGCAACAAACAACATGAAAAAGCAACGAGTGTGTTCCATTGCCATTGGATGGAGAACGCACGCAGTCTGGGAGCGCAAATTGCATCGCGACATTCCGACACATTAAAACCTCGGAAAACCTAAAGCTTTCTATCAAATATTCACACTGAGAGATGCGTCAGAGTTTAGATTTTCGACTTTTGCAAACGTTTTTGCTTAATTCGCTTATATTTACATACCAATTTTCACTTTTAATTGCTCCTCGATTCGTACTTCGCGTGTATTATCGGCCATGTTGGATCCATAACTAATGCTAGAGTCGTCCGTAATAGCGTCGTCTCTTTCATCATATATGTAGCGTTGCTTTTTCAGATGCATCTTTGAGAAATTTTTTCATATATTTGTTGCTCCGATTTTCTTTGTGGCAGTGTTCAAAGATGCCGTATTTTTGTTTGCTATTTCGATATTTTGTTTTATTTTATGAATTCATCTACAATAATCACTTTATTTTATTTAAGCTTTGTTTCCTTTTTTTTTGTGAGAGTTTTCTGTAAAAAAAGGTCTACATTTAATAATTTTTCAACTCTTTCAATAATTTTACATATACGGTGTATTATTTATTATTTATGCATTATAATTTGCTTTCTATTTTAATTGTATTGTTTTATTATTGTGCATTTTCAACAATTTTACAATTTTCGAACAATTCAAAATTATAAATCTATTAACACATTGTTGACCAGCAATTATACGCTGAAACTATCTCATGTCATCGGCTATTATTTCGTAATTCAATGAGGATCTGATACAATAAACTCGTAAATAACCTTCAATAAACTTTATTCATTTTATTCATTGAAAAATATTTTTTAATTAATATTTATTAATAAATTCATTTTAATTAATAAATTTAATTAATTCAATTTTAATTTAATTATTTTTTTTAATAAAAGGGACACGTCTAAACACGATGGACAAAACTTTTGCAGTATTCGATATTGCCCTGGGTTTCATAAATGGAAATTGCTGTGCAAGTGTGATGCAAGTGCAGACACGAGTTAACTCGTGACCGGTCCACAATGTGTTAAGAGGGCAACTAAAACGAATCTGTAAAACTCATTCTATACTCTATATCAGAACTATAGCAATAATGCCCTCAGTTTATTTAACTTTTGTAAACAATTTTGTAGTTAAAGACCGAAACTTTGTCTTAATTAATGCAAGAATTGCAACCGTTACCCAAACGCTCCGAAATTATTGTTTGCTGTGGCAACTCTAACAACGTCGGTCTCGTTATCTCCTAAACTATACAGGACATTTACATGCTATGTTCATACCGTTTGAGAGCTCTTCTTGTCAATCAATATCTTGGATTTATGTAAGACCACGCTTTATTAAAGAACGTATATTTTCAAAGAAAAATTAAAGAAAAAATAATAAAATTAAGAAAATATATTCTTTCTTTAAAGATTTGTGTCACCCCAATTGCCAGAGGACACGCAAGTACAAAAAGAACTTTCATAAATGTTGGAAAAACCAAAAAATTATGTAAAAATGCCTGAGTAAGATGTTTTTCATAAAATCTATTTCTTTAACTGTACAAACCACAAGAGTTGCACTAAGAACCCTGCTGACAGGTAGTATTTAAGGCCTCCAACTGGAGGGAATTGTGTTAATACCTCCAGAACTGAAGGAAGATTTGCGTTTGCACAATATGTTTAACTAAAAATCCGACTATACATTTTTTATTTTTAAATCAGAAAACGTCACTTGTTAATCAGAAACGTCACTTGTAATTCAGAAAGCATCACTTGTAATTCAGAAACGTCACTTGTAATTCAGAAGGCGTCACTTGTAATTCGGAAGGCGGCACTTGTAATTCAGACGAGCCACATGTAAATCAGAAAGCGTCACTTGTAATTCAGAATAGTCATTTGTAATTCAGAAAGCCTCACTTGTAATTCAGAATAGTCACATGTAAATCAGAAAGCGTCACTTGTAGTTCACAATAGTCATTTGTATTATGTAATAAATCAAAAAGCGTCACTTGTAATTCAGAATAGTCATTTGTATTTCAGAAAACCTCATTTGTAATTCAAAAACGTCACTTGTAATTCAGAAACGTCACTTGTAATTTAGAAAGCATCGAATCTAAATCAGAAAGGTCACTTGCAATACAGAAACGTCACTCGTAATCCAGAAAACATAATTATGAAATCAGAAACTTCATTTGTAATTCAGAAAATCTCTCTTGGAATTCAGAAACGTCACTTGTAAATCAGAGAGCGTCACTTGTAATTCAGAATAGTCACATGTAAATTAAAAAGCGTCACTTGTAATTCAGAATAGTCATTTGTAAATCAGAAAGCGTCACTTGTAATTCAAAATTCTCATTTGTAATTCAGAAAACCTCACTTGTAATTCAGAAACGTCACATGTAATTTAGAAACCATCGATTGTAAATCAGAAACGTCACTTGTAATCCAGAGAGCATAATTTTTAAATCAGAAGGCGTCACTTTTAATTCAGAATAGTGATGCTTTTGATTTACAAACGAGTACATATTCTGAATTACAAGTGTCCATTCTGATTTACAAGTGGAAAAGGTGTAGTTATGAAACGTTATGAGAAAACGAAACAGAATGACATGTTACAAGCTTCAAACAGGCGAGGAGAGCTAGAAACGTAGAGTGGGGGTAAAATATCCTTGTGAAGTGGATGTTACTACACTCAACCGCACACACCACGGAAGGATTGCGTGCTAACCTTGAGCATTTTAATAGGCTAATTGATTACATTGTTTTTGTATCGAGTGCCATCACATGGCAGGGAATTTCCATGACGTTCATTCATAAATTTTGGGTTTATATTGTATTTGTGGTATATTTTTTATTGTGTTTATAACACCATCAGGTTGTAGCTGTTATACTAGTTGTGGTTGATTGTTGTTGTTGTATAAACACACTTGCGAACTTAGTTTTTGTTTATTTAATGTCGTATTTTTAGGTATTTTCCCACACATGATAACTACACTTTTTAGAATTAATTGTGTACATGACTATCGTCACAGACACAGGAAGTGGCTAAGAATGACAGCAGCTGCTGACGGCTGTTTAAATATTTACGACCAGCGGAGGTGCCTTTTCTTTATCAAATACAGTTTTAATATTTATTTCACAAAGTTTTTTTCTTTTATAATCTCATGTGAATTTGTGATTTACCTTAGAATCATTTTCAATTTCACTACGAATTTTAAGAATTTGTCACTTTTTGGCAACTATAATTTATGATGTGCACACGTATTTGTAAATATTACATTACTAATTTTACGTTAATGTTGTAATTTTATATTGTTGCGTTTTTCTAATGTGTCATCAGTGAATATTCACTTCCGGTTTTAACTACAAAAATGCCGACGGTGCGTTTCTCCACAAATTCCACCACAAATTCTTCGCAATACCGATAATCAGACCAAAACAGCGAGAGACGGTTTATTTGCTACTAAACTACGCTGTTACTGTTGTTGTTACAGTGTTTCAATCACAACACCAGCAATAACTTCACTTGAACTTTCATTGAATGAAATATTTTCGGATGAATTTTATTTACGGTCAAAAACGACGCACAACAACAACATAAAAAAAGACCAAACCGCCTGCCACCGTTTTCGTCTCTTCTTCTTCTCCTTTTGCGAGGAAGTAGAAAATTTCTTCGTTTTGTTTACAGAATGAATTTTCTTCTTGGTTCCCAAAGTTTTGCGTTATTTATTTGTTTACAAGCGCAGCCACACGCAAATCCTAACCACCACGATTAACGGCGAAGCGAAGACTATTTTTGATGACAACACTTCCAGATCGATTTCCCACATCGTTCTCTCTATCTTCATTCATTACTTTTCTCAGAGACCGAAATGCACCCGAGTTGCAATTCGTTTGGCGCTTCGTCATTACGTTACGTCAATTTGGTTTACCCGGATCCCCTTAAACGTAAAGGGGAAATGATGCTTCGTATACATTCGTGACTCTCGCAGCAATTCCCAACGCTGTCAGGCGTCACTAAAAACGTTTGTTTCTGGCAGTGTTCAGCGCTATCGAGTTTCTCGCTATCTTCTATTTGTAACAGAGCTTTTAATTGAAAATTGTACAAGATTTAAAATGGCGAATATGTAGTGTGCATACAATCTAACAGAACCTTATTAGAAAAGCAACCTGAACTTTATTCTGAATTTTGTGAAAAATTTTTGGCTTTTTGATATTTTTTACTGATTTTTGCCTTGGCACCTACAAACATTTGGAGTGCAACCAGCACGGCCCAGGACTGTGCGGGCGGAGTTGAGAGAGCAGAACTAGGGGCAAATAAACGTGGCTCCACCAAAACCACGTGAACGACTAACAATTGTCTACGGCTAACGGCCGTCTCAGATTGGAGAACTTCGGGCACCACTGAAAAAATTAACCAGCCAGAGATGCTGCTGGACAAAAATTTGCAAAAAAAATTTGGAAGCGCTGGTAGTTTGTCACGTTCAAGCAGATTCCGCTGACCACAGCTGTTACCATCCCATTACATCGAGGACTACTTTGTTCTGTAGACTGCAGTGGTAGCCGGGCCCGCAACGCTTATTGGATCCGAAATGTCTCCGCTCAACGAACGGGCGACTGTGGAAGTTTCAGATGTCTGTCACGGCTTTCTTGGAAGAGAGTACGAGCTCCCGCGCAGATCAATGCATTCAGTATGTGTTGGACACATTGCTTCAGGATCCATGAGGTAAGGCGGAGCTCAGTGTGAAGCCTCTATCGAGGTAGAGTCTTCTCGCACACCTCTGACTTACCTCTTGGATCCTCCTGCAAGGTGCCCAACACGTACCATATGCATTAATCTGCGCTGCAGTTCGTACTTTTTTTCAAGGTTGCCGTGACCGACAGATGAAAAGGCCACCGTCTCTCATTCGGCGCCCGGAGACATCCTGCACGCTCATGACATCAGTTACATCAGTTAAATTACTGTTTTGTAAAATTTGAAATTGCTGAATTAACAAGAAATTTGATGTTTCAAATATGTATACAAATTCTAAATAAAGCTCTGTCAGAAAATAAAAAAGATGTTTTTAACACGTAAAGCAAGTCGCATTAATTTTCGTTCTGGATCACTTTATTGATAAAAAAGCTGTTTAGAAATGTAGGAAATGAAAATCGAGTACAAATACATTAAAATTAGTTTTGAAACCATCTAGCGGGAAAATCGCAGCTGGAAGAACAGTTAATTCAATAATGACCAGCCGTTGAAATTGGAAAGGAAAGACCCACCCCAGTGGGTGGAGAGCACAGTTTACAAGACTGGAAAGCAGAGATTAAGAGATTCAGTGTAAACACTTATACATACGTATACTACGCATAATAAACAAATACCTTTAAAACAGACACAACTCTTTTATTGATTTAATGAATGAAACTCCTTTATCAATGTAAATAACATGTCTGTGATGCTGTTGTCGTTGTGCATGGATAACATTTATTAACTTTAGCTTAAACACATACAGAGGTATGATCTTATTTTAATATGCATAATATATGTATGTACATATTTTAATATTGATCCATAGTGGTTTTGGCTTGAATTTCTATTTGTAACGATTTATAAATAATGTGTTGTAATCAAAATAACTTTAATAGAGAAGTGTTTTAACACACTCTCTTAACAACTTTCAATTCACTTAAGTAACAGCTCAAACATTGAATGTTAAAGTATGTGAATATTTTAAGAGTCGTACTTAAATTAATTAAATAATATTACATTAAATGAACAGTTCAAAAAACAATAGTAAAATATAGTAACAATAATAAATAATGAGAATAATTTAAATTCAGCAACTGAATTCAGGATTAAAAGTGCATAATAAAGTAATAACAGAATTTTTAAAAAGCTTTCCTTAATTGTATTTCCTAGGATTTTCTTGTTGTGGAAGTTGTTATTGTTTCGTGGAAAATGTAGCGATTCTAAAGGCAAGAATTATAAAGAATTAAAAGTATTTAAAGAATTATAAACCCTTAAGTACAAGAATTTTTATAAAATACGAAAAGATTAGCCATTATTAAATGCTATTTCAATTGGACTGTATATAGTCTAGTGCATATTTTTTATGTACTTGTAAGTGTAGATAACTTATATATGCATATGTATATATACATTACAATTAGAGTAAAACCTTTATATACAATACATAAATATACATATTATAAGATTACAAATATATTGTACATAGTTTTTAAATAGATTTCCACAGGCCATGTATTCATACAGTTTAACGAGGATTCTTCATTAACTATACGGGGTGTTCCTCATAAGAAGCATATGCGGGGCATTGAGCTATCGAGTCCAGGACTCCACCTGCAACCCGGCTTTTTTTTTTAATGCATCTTTTATGCGAAACACGCTGTATACAGGAATACTCAATTTACATAGAAAACAGAAAGACACGCGTATTTATGCATATTTTATTCGCATTTACGAATGCGTTCAACTAAACTTAATGTACAAATGGTGTTAATTTCCATTTAGTTTATATTAAAACTCATGTATAATACATTTAGAAGGTACTTATTTATTACAGTCCCATAACTTAATAAATATATACAACTATATGGCATTATATTTGTAATGCTTGTCTGAGTCGACTACAGACGATTGCACAATTTATTGACTTCATTGACTTCAATTTTATTAAAATGAAAATTAAATCTAACATTTTAAAAATTTACATTTCTGGGTTATTTTCCCTGAATCCATAACATTGAACAATTGATAAATTTACAAAAATAAATGCCTTAAGAATCTTATCTTTTATATGAAAGGTTCTCCTTCGTTCAACACTTCTACGTTTGGAGAAGTCTGCAAACGAAGTAGAAGTATGGCATCAAATACATTTAAATGATAGATAATAGAGCAATTTTCGGATCCTAACAAGACCAGAAGATCTAGAAAATATGGTGTTTGAACAGTTATTTACGCAATCCTACATAAATATGTATGTATACTATATACTATGAATGATTTCTGCTTTGAAATTCTCCAAAAGGTTTCAACGATGTATGTATTTAAACGTAACTCCTGGAAGACTATAAACCGTCATTGTGACTGCGACTGAGTGTGGTCTCGATCTGGTCCATTCGTCGAAAGGTCGGAATGAAGGAGTTGCTCGTTTGCCTTACAATCGAGTTGTTCGAGGAACTCTACGAGAAATTAGAATTTAACTAAATTGAATCGTCGCGATGGACAAACGTACCTTCTTTTGGCGAGAGGAACGACCGCGAACTCTTGTGGTGTTGCGGCGCAAAGGATTCTTGGAGCTGGTCTTCTGGGAGAGGCGAACCGAGCTGAAAGTGCTGCCAGGGCGACCGCGGCGAATTTGAGGAGAGGGTGTTCCGGTTGCTGCAAGATAAGAAAAATAAAAATCGCGGCTCCATTAAATAACATCGAGCAGCGTAAAGTTATCGAGGTTTTTTCTGGAAAATGGTGTCTCCGAAATTAATTGAATTTAAGGCAAAATTCTCTTCTGAATTCAACACAAAATTCATAAAAAGAATTCATGATTCATTACCAGAATTTCCGGGAAACACTCAAGCTTGTTAGATCTCATTTTCTTCCTTAATGAGATGCTTTTAGCTTGTGGAGACAGAAATATATACAACATAGTTTTTTCATACAAAAAAGTTTCACCGAACTGATCAATCAATCAATTTTCGGATAGTTTTTCAAACTCACGCGTTACTGTACAGGTGCTAGTGCTCCGTTTGGATGCCTGGAGCATTTCGAAAACTACCGCGCCGAACGAACCGTGTTGAGATGTCTGGCGTTGCAGGGCGGGCGTTTGTGTCTGTGGCACCCCGGCTGGTAGACGTACAGGTGATGATAATTGACTCTCGGGCATGCCCTTCGGATATACAAAATGGGTTGTCATAATGCCTTTTCCCTTCACGTTAATTTCGCCACGAAGCTAGGCATAATAGTAAAAATGTAAAATAGTAAAAATATTCATCGAGCAGCATCAATTTGAGGGTATTCCGAATTCTCATCTAGTCCTCACCACGCATGTGTAACCCTTCTCTTTTAATAAGTCTGCCGTGGAGGCTGGGACCTGTATGCGCCATATTTCGCCTGTCGAATCCATGCGTGACGCCACATTCACCGTATTTCCCCAGATGTCGTACACCGGCTTACGTGCCCCGATCACTCCACTGACCAGGGGTCCAGAAGAGATACCAACGCGTAGCTGGAAGTTATTGAAAGCCTCTTTATTAATCTCAGTCAGAGTATGTTTCATGGCCAAAGCGAACTCTATCAAATCGCAGATTGCATCTTCGGCGGATTCGCCACGAATGCGCAGGTGTTCGAAATTGAGACCGGAAGCTGCCATATATGTGGCGCCGACAGTTTTGATTTTCTCAACCGAGGCAAAACGCGGTTCCTCCAGTAAAGCATCAAAGTCACCTGAAAATCACAAATTCCGACATATTGTACTGTATAAGAATAACAAAGATTTTATATTCACTACAAAGAAGGTTGGATGTAATGCGTACATACATACATATTGTATACATACAATACATATGCATACATACATACATATATCTAGACCTACATACATACATATTATTTCATTCAATATCCTGATGCAGGCTTTGCCATTGTCGATGTCTTCCGAGTAGAAGTCGCGGAAGTTAGGTATCGATGCGAACATGACGCCGCAGTTGCTGTGCATCTTAGAGTAGAGCTCGTCGGTGTGTTCGTCCGACAGATAGTAAGTGGCCACATGATCCGGCAAAATATTCTGAACAATAAGAGTCAAGAGTTATTGATGGGGTTAAAATCTCTTACGGCCTCTTTAAGAGCTGTCTAAAAGTGTGCAAATCTCTGAGTGATTCTCACCTTTATTAATGTATCGTTCAGCGCTCTGTTCGCTTTCATATTTGTTAGTTCACGTTCGGCTTGTTCCTTCCAGATGAAATCCAAGCGCGAGGTAACCTGTTACGTGATTGAACTAAGTTTAATTTCAGTTATTTAGTAGCTCGGAGAACTAATTAAATAATTCTTAATCATTTCTTGGTTCAATACTTTTGATTGTGATGAACACTCATGTTATTTCTTGGAATTATTGAATTGTTCTTAGAGTTATTGGAGAGGGTACATAAACAAGCATAAGAGCACCTTCGGAGGGTACTCTTCACTTTATTTTAACCTATTTTTTTCAGTTGCTACTCACCTCAACCAGGCGTGCGTGATACGCCACCATCACCAGAAACACAGCCAACAAAATCAACATCTGTATTGAAATCGGCATCCCCACTCGCGACTGCACCAGAGCCACTGCCTGCTCTGTGTAGAGTCTGGGAAAGACACACAGGATCAGGCTGGTGTAGCAGATGACCATGCAGAGTGCCATCATTGTTTTGACCATATAGTAAAGTTTCAGTGCCGTAGCTAGAGCAATCAGACACAGGATCCATGTGAAGACGATGTACTCGGGGTGGGCACAATCCGGAGCACCTTTCAGCTCGTTCTGCAGACGGTCGACATCAGCTACCGAACTTGACTTGTTGGCAAGGGACGACGATGAAGATGATACTGATGATGAGTGTGTGTTGTCATCTCTGTGCTGAGAAGCAACTGGCAACTGAACGGCTCTTTTCTCAAATGTTCGCAATGATGAAGCCTCGACTAGATTGGCGGCTGCTATGGCGGTCAACTGGCTACGATTAAGTATCGCCTTTGCGATGCTTTCGCCCACAACTGAGCTGATGCCGCCGCGTGCAGATGTCGCACTCAATTCGGATGTGTCAGTTGTATTGTTGTTCGAGTTAATGGTCTCCGTAATAGTGTTGGGCGGCTGTTGTTGCTGATTGACTGCCGCTGTCATCGTTATCGGCCTCCCAGTGATGTTTTTGTTATGATGTATATTCGCCGATACATACGCACTTAAATCGATTTCCTGTCCTTCTGCTATTTCATTCTGTGTATATTCGTAAAAGCGACTGATAGGAGTCCTCTCGGCGATGGCTGCAGCCTTGTTGGCGGACGTGACAACCTCATCTTGGTTGCCATCGAAGTAGGTGGACGTGGGACAGAGTAACAGGCCAATGGAGCTCAAAACTGACATAAGGACAATCACCGAACAAATGAATATCGTGCGCCGTTGTCTTTGATGTACCAGTTTGGCCGAATTCCTCTTGAGGAAGCCGGGAAGAGCTGCATACTCCTCGGCCATTACCAGGACGCAACTGGCTGTCAGTACAACAGTGCCCACTACAAGACAAATGATTAGTTTCGTGCAACGCGGTATGATGATGGCTTGACAGAAGACGATGAAGATCCAGATCACAAAGACACACAACATATTCGACCTGTAAGATTAGCATGATAGAAAAGATGAAATTCTAAATATCGAAAAGAAATCGATCAGAAGGATTCTGGATTTGGTCTTTGAGTCCGGTTGTTTACGTTTTTGTATCATTATTTTGAAATTACCTGAACATATCCTCTCGCAGTTGACAGAACTTTATTTCTTGACTCCTCTCTTTAAACTTTAGTGTCCATCCATTTAGATATTCCCGGCGAATCTCTTTATTAGAATTGATTTGAATATTTTGGTCGATTAGATCGTCAATCTGCAAAATAATTATTCCAAAATTAATTTTAGATCTCTTAAGATCTTTTAAGTATTTATATACATTTATAAGTTGAAGTTATACTAAAGCTTAAAAAGTACTACACTAAATAATACCGAATAATATATAATACGTATATACAAAATCTGATGAACTTCTGAAAATCAACTTGTGTATATAATCTATTGAAATGATTTACTGAGTGATTTATAACCTAAAAGTTGGCCACGTAAATGATGATAATGGCTTGTCTAAATATTTTCTTTTTATAATACTATTTTTATTATGTATTTAATCGTCTTGTAATTTAACCGATCTGAACTGAATTCGAATTTGTTCTTTTTTATGATGGTTTTTTTGCTCTTCTTTAATCTCTCTATTCAAATTTTTAATTTAACTGAAGTCAAGGCGTTTTTAAACTACATCTGGTTCCTTCCTTCCTTGCAAGCATCAGAAACCTCACCTTCAATCAAGCAAATCTTCAATCCCAATCCTACGTTTTAAACTAAACAAAATTTTAATGTAACAATTTAATGCGATTGTGGAAGGGATTCTCTACATATAATATTTGTTACCGTTGCTGCTGTTGTGTTGTTTCATGAGAACCTACCTCATCAACTGCTGCTTTTATGGACACGGGATGGTCTTGCTTCACATCACACATAATAGAATCTGTTCGATGAAGACATTCTTCTGGTTCGTTAAGCTGCAAAAAAATGGCAAAAATATTGAATTTTGTTAATAAGAAATGAAAAAGAAAGTCTTTTTATATATGTATAGCACTCTTTACTTGTTGAAAAACAAAACAAAAACGAAACAAGAACTCTTTAATTTAGTATAAGTTGGCATATTTAAAACTTGCATTTTTAAAAGGAATCTCCGGAGTCCACTCAGTAGCCGGTTCATCTTCTGCAATTAAAGCTTTCGGATCAATGATGTCCTCGGGAGTTTTTGATTGATGCTCCAGTGGAGAGGTAGTCGTTGTCGGTGAGTTGGTCATGTTGGTGCCCGTAGCAGTTAAACGCCCGTTGCTCAAAACAACTCCTTCCGTTACATTTGGCAATGAATTCACAGAGAGGTTTTTCTTCTGCAAGAAATTGTTATGAAGAAACATCAACGAATTTTCAGCTTGGACGCCAGACAGGGAGTTGGATTTGCAGACAACACTCGAAGCTGATGTGCAGACGTGATGTCGGCTGGACCGATTGCCAAAACGTCGCTTGGGTCTAGGAAAGTAGGTAAGAACAAAAGCAAAAATAAAATCAAAAGCATAAAGCTATTGCTAGTGAGCGATAATGGTTATGGTAGAAGGATTTCTTCCAAACGCATAATCAACAAAATCCTGAATATTATGATGATAACATGCAAATGCGACATAACGTTACATGTCAATACCTTAAGGGTTCGGTGCGTTTAATTAAAAACGTTTCGATGTTGAGCATCTTGAGGTGATTGTCACGGCTGCCCCCGTTGCCGGGCTCCACTTCGTAGGCGTCATTCAAACATTTAAGAGTTGCTTCCGAGATGTGTACGCGTCTGTAAGAGAAAAGAAATCAATATAAATTCAACGCGTCCGTTGAATAAAACACCTCTCGAATGGATAATTTGCTGGATATTTGCAAAATACATAAAAGAGGACAGATGATTTGCTCTTTGAACTGTTTTTAATTACAAAAACAATGAAGAGAGGTTTTTACTCCCGGTGGTTACGTCATCAAAAAACATCAGTATATCAAGTTCGTAGAGAAAACATTTGTTTTTTTATCCATGATGCTTTTAAGGGTATCTTGTACTCACGAGTTTTTACGATGAAAATATTTACAATTAAATGAAATCATTCTTGTTTATATATAAGGACCATTGAGAATATTATGTCTACGGTAACCGTCTGTTTAGGATCAGGAAGAGACGAAGTGGAAAAGACACATGGACAGAAGGACTCATAGAAGGCCACTTGGAAAGGAAAATATACTCAATAAAAGACGGGAAATAGAAACATAGTGGAATAGACTGATAAAGGGACAGACTTATTCTGTCCCTTATCTCCGAAGAGATACGGCCACGGCTTTATTTATTTATTACAATCAGAGGGAACAATGAAAGTTCCCATCTATTGTGATCGGTAACACTTCCCTGAAATCCTCTTAAATAAGCTTATAAGTTTAGTATTTGAAAATGAATTCATACCCTGGAATACCACCCGATTCCATGTGGTTAGCTATGATGACATCGTTGGACCACACATCGAAATGCCACTTTTTTGCACCAAGCACTCCGCACATAACTGAGCCACTATGAATACCGATGCGCATATCCAAATCGACCTGAAGAGAAAAGAAGAAGAAAAAATGCACATTTGCTGGAATCTTCATACAAATAATGATATAAAAGTTTAAATTTACAGCAGCAGTTCCTATGCTAATTATCAAACTTGTTCTCAGACCACAAAAGTATGAGACTTTTATGAGCTTTTATGGTATTTTGCTTTGGAGTTACGATGCTGCATATAAATAACTATGGCAACATTAGCAAAGATAATTAATTACTGCAGTACTCTTGTACATTATTAGCGTACTAATTAGTGCGCTCTTGTCATGCAAGTGACGTGCTGGAGAATTTATTATTGCATTTTCGGGAAATGGCTCAAAACCATTTTCTATCCTATCCTGTAGCAAAGCAAACGGAAAAAATCATAAAAGTTGTATAGCTTTAATGCATTCTAACGTATTTCTTACAACAGGAAAAGGAATGGCATTTAAGTTAACCAACTCTTTCAATGTTCCTGGTTGTGTTGAAGGCTCGCACCCAGTGATTTGCATACAAAAGAAATATCATCTGGGCTCATCGGGTGAAAAGTCAACACATCATGAACGCCAAAAGCAAACAAGTAAACAAAAATTACTGACACAGAAAATTTTTAGACAAAGAAAAAATGCGCCTTAAAACAGCTTGCATGTTTACTGCTGCAATAAATACAACATGATTTTATTAGACGGGCTCATGGCAACCCTGAAAAATACGCAGTAATAAAAAATCGTTTAATGTCGCCTCAGCGCGTTGTATTTTAAGCTACGCGACATGGCGCGACGACCACCTAAACTTCAGTACTCACGTGTGTGTGGACGCGCACGTCCTTGATGGCTTTTATCATGTGAAGTCCAGTCTCGACGCTGCACACCGCATGGTCTGGTCGCGTTTTCCAGGTCTCGCTGTCGAACATGGACACACAATAGTAACAGTCGCCCAACAGTTTGATGCGTAAACAATTATTGTCCTGCAGAAAAAGTGGAAAAAGGCAGTCTTTTCTGTAAATCTCATGTATGTTTGCTGCCAGGACATCGAACCGGTTAAGGATAGATATCGTAACCTTACTACTTCAAATTGACACCTTTGACTCACCTCAGCAATTCTATCGAACCGCGCAAACAAGTCATTTAGAATTTTAACCAACTGCTGAGCGGATGTTTTACTGGCCAGTTCTGTGAATCCCTAAAATAAGCAAAAAAATAATTTACCATTGTAGAACCATAAACCATAGAAAACGGATTGGTTATGATTTAGGTTGATAAAATAGATTCATAAAAGAGTGTTGCATTAAAAAAGTACTATATTCGGTCGGGCCGCGGTTCTTTAATGATCTCTAATGACCACCCAAATGACCTCTGGTGTAAGATGATTTAACTGAGTCCCAAAGATTATGATTAAGATTATCGCCACGATTTATTATTTCATTGACTCACTTACCTTGATGTCGGCAAAAAGTATGCTAACGTTATCCATTGGATACACATATAATTTATTGAACTGTGTCTCTTCATTCGGATCGGTTCCTTTGTACATTTCAGCTCTTATCTCGTTGTTAACAACCATGGGAAGAACTGCACAAATATAATAAAACCATGTATTAAATGAAATACGATTTTTAATAGTATAAATTTATTTTCCTTAATTAATTTTCAATATTTAATTAATTAAATATAACAACCTGGATGCGTAATTATGATTATTTTACCCATCACAAAACTACCGATTTTTTCATATCTTAATTTAGGGTACATTTAATTTAGCGTCCCATCTTAATTTAGGATATAAAACGATCCGGAATTCATTCTTTGAGAGGAGAATAAAATTGAACAGTTTTCTGTATTCTATTGTATAATATTCAATTTGTACCAGAAAAATATAGAGCTGCATTTTAGTTATAATAATTGTATGATTCTGATATGAAAAGATCCTAAGTCATATACCGGATTATATTGAGTATAGTAGGGTGAAAGTAGGATTAGGTTTTTATCGTCTAGGAAAAGGGTAGGTGCTGTGAAAATGAATCTTCAGCACCGACTTACTTGAGTCGAGTAGTTTTTGTGTCCTCTGGTACTCCTTTTCTGATTCCTTTTTATGCTCCATAGCTTTGTGTGTTTCGATGAATGCCAAACGTTGACCCCGGTCGGTTAGGTATTTCGTATACATGCCGGCCACGTTGATGGCGGTGTATAAAATGAAGTTGGCGAATATTTGAAAAATTATGCACGTTGAATTCTGGGTGAGTAGACAAGCACAGAAAATAGATAATGAAGAGAATCAGCAATAACAAGAAAACCAACGATATTTAACTTGGAAAAAAAGGGCAACAGAGCCTTTTATTTTGTTTGTTTTTTTTTTTCATTTCCGATACTCACATCCTGTTTTTGAAATTTAATTATCGTTATTACGGCCAAGTGACAGCTGGCTGTGATTGTGCCACCCACGACACACCATTTGAGGGGCAGCGGTAGCATTGCGTACGGCACAAAAATGACAAACAAAATGTACCACACCAGAGACTCCCGATGAGTGAAGCCCAGCCCATTGCCAATGAATCCTTAGAGCAGAGAGAAATTATAAGCCAAATGGTTTGAATCTGATTGTGCTTGAGCCATGAGACCTCGAGGGAACACTTACCCTGTACGTTGAAGAGTAACCACGTGCAAACGGCGGCCCAGTGTAGGTAGTTGTTGGCGAAACACCTCCAATATCCGAGGGAACAGATGACCACATTGGCCACCATGCAGCAAACAGACCATGCAATAGCCACGTCCAGTTCGACTTGCTGCAAGCGAGAGCGACAGATAATCATTCAGTCTTAAAATGTGAGCAACTAAACTGGGTCAATAGCTGGATCTTACCAGTTGAACCTTTGTTTCGGCCTCTTTGAGGAGCCAAATGAGGGCGAGCACGACCTTCAGAATGAAGTCCACCAAATTGACGATAATCAACGACTTCTGACGTTGGCGATGTGTATACGTTAGATACGAGCGTTCCAGTGACAAATTCTTGAAGGAGTTCGTTAGTGAGGGACACAAAATGCCCTTAACGACGTTGGCACTCTTAAAAGCCGAGTAGGTTTCATTGTTAAATGGGCGCGATAGTTGAGTTTCGGCTCCTTCAGCCAGATAGTCTGTAAATAAGAACAAACGAGATGGGAAAGAGAGGAAATGAAGAAAAGGCAGTGTAAATCTAATTTAAGGCTGCTAAACAAAAATACCTTATAAAGTCTTACCTTCCGTACTTGTTCCTAATATGTTGCAACTTTCCGTGCGTCGTTTCGGTCCGTGACGTATTCTGTTCTCAATGATACGCACCGACTGGACGCGGAGGGGCGCCGACCTGCCACCTAGAGTGGTTGTGGCTTGCCTGAGGCTACGTAGACTGATGGCGATATCTGACGGTGAGAGAGGGGGAGAAGTGTACGACGACTTGGGCTCCGTGTGTGCGTCAACACAAAGCAAACGTGGCCGGCTTGTACATTCGCTAAAGTCCTAGAATTGCATTTAAATAATTAGGTACTTTTAAGAACTTCTCTCCTTCTCTTTCGACAGTAATCGACTACTAACATTCCTAAGTCTAATCCCAAAAGAACCAAGCTAAACCCATGCTTGTATTCATGCATTCATTACCTCAGACCTTTTAACCGTTTTGGCATCTGTGTTTCCGTTATTCAGATCACGATGAATGTCGGTAGACGCTGTTACAGATTTGACCATACCACGGCCGCGATAAGCTGATTGTGTCGCTTCATCTTCGGCGTCCATCTTTTCCGTCCCATCGGCGACATCTGAAGAGACAGAGATTTTATGTGGTTGTTGAAAGATGCTTCCGCCTCCGTGGGTTGTTTTCAATTGGGGACGTTTGCCTGCGTACGGTGACTGATTCAAGCTGTGAATGAGTACTTCACCGCTGTCTATCGTTAATTTGTTGTCCATTATTATTTCTTCGTCCTCTTGCGATCTGAAAGGAGAAGAGTGAGAGGAGTTGGAACAAAATTCAATTGGGAAACATTTGGGAAAAAATTAAAATAAGTGATGCTGGAACCCGCTTATACAACCTCTTCATCAATATCTTCCTCCAAAATTTTTTTCTATTATAAGCTTAAAGCTTATTCTATTATAAGCTTAAAATTAAGCCTTCGTCCTCTGAATGACTTGCTTATTAATTGATCATTGTCTATATCGTCCATCGTCTATATAAGCAACCATTCCTCACTCAATTTATAACCTCCGTCATCCTTTCTATACGTGACTCTTTTATGTATACATCGACAACACGGTTTTCATTGCTGTCGTTGATGTAATAAGAACAAAAACTAAACAAAAAAAAACATTAACCATTTTTAATTAAAAAGTACCGTTTAGCAATTAGATCTCGCCTCATCTCATGGCGAAATAATGGAACGTAAAACAAAGTGTCAGTGGCAGGTCGGTCTTCTGTTTTTTTATAATGTTGTTGCAAAAGTTACAACAGTCTCAATGATTAATGAAAAAATAATTGCAAGGAGTTTATTAAAATTAAATGAAAATATTAGTTTTACAGAAGAGAACTTAAGGAAGAACCATATTCAACGATAAATTTACTTGAATTGCATTAAACTTTCTCAATAAAACCATAGTTTTTCAAGTAACTACATGGATATACTCGTATAATAATAAACTCCACTTCGATTGAGATATAAATAATAGTAATTGGCACATAATGATACAAATTTGTCCTTATGTCCGAAAGCACTCGCATTACAATGAAAACATTCCTGGTACGTTGAACTCAAACAGAGAAACAAACAAGAGGGACACACAAAGAGGAGGAGAGAAAGAGTGAGAGAGGGAGAGAGAATGAGAGTGGGAGATTGAAAGGAAGTGTGTGTGTTTTATTCGAACCCCCCGTTTTTTTGTTGTTGTCAGTTGTTATCCTTCTGTCAAATTGGTGGCGACATCCTGATGCGAACTATTAGAATTGTGTTGTTGGTTAACCGGCAACAAGTTACCCATTTAGATTGTCTTCCAGCACTTCCGAAATTTATTATTATCACGTCTACGCAGGCAGCTGAATGCTATATGCCTGGATATATGGCAAATATTTGCTATGATAGACAATATAATCGAATATAATTTCGAGAATTAGTTGAGTATATTTATGTATAAACTAATTTCTTGTGGTCTGTAGTCTATAATGTTTGTGGTCATTTAGCTATTATTTAACAGTCATTTTGTGGAACATATAACCAAACATATGTATAAGTAATATCTTTTAATTAAAATGTAATATCATATGTGTATTTGAAAACATATAATATGTTTTTGTCTATGGTATGTATTACCATATACTGTCTTTAATGTAACGGTAACCTATTTATTACTCATACGTATGTATATTTATCTACCCACTCGTCATTATCTAGCAATCTATCTATACGTGTTTGTATGTCTATTATCGTATATCTATGATTATATCATCGTCGTCTCATTGAGATAATAGCTCCGCTTTTCGCTGATGATAATGATCTGTATATATGTACATATGTATATACAATATATAATCGTGCAATAAGAGCGATTTAGTGCGGGAGCGGGGGGATGTGTGATTTGGGTGGAATGGTTTGGGGTAGGTAGAAAAATGTTATCATCTGTGTTATCTGCGTCTGATGATGTTGTTGTTTTTTAAAAGGTATTCGATTGTATCTAAACTGCTATTACAACTGGTTCCCAAAATAGAATCGAGTGCTAAAAGCAAAAATTGTGTGACTAAAATAAATCGGTAATAGTTCTTAAAATTTGAATATTGTTCATTTATTTTCGTTTCTAAAAGAACGAATAACAAGAAAAATGTACAAAAATAAAATCAAAATACCTTAATAATGCAAATTAATCGAAATAAATTACCAAGATTTGAGATATTATCTGAAGATACTGGATATTGATATCATATGAGGGCGTTAAGGTATCATATGATGCGGGAAGGGGGGGAGGAGGGGAGTGAGCAGTAATGAAATAACGAATATTGACTGATGTAATGATGCGCCACCGAAAAGATGAAAATAAACGAGTCCTTATACTCTGATCCGCTTAATCTTCATTTGACAGTATTAAAGATTATATAGAATAGTTTAGAAGTTTTTATATTATAGAATATGAGATTTTTAAGATTTCTTCTATCTTTAAAGAATCAATTAACAGAAACAGATCTCAGCAATTATCTAAAAATATAAATAAGAATAATAAACAGACAGAGAGTTCTTTGAAGAAATTTGAGATCCTTTCATATAACATATGAACGAGTTCTGTGCTATTATTAACCATGATTACCTTTCAGTGCTTGCAAACTCTTGAAACTTTAACATAAGTTGTTTTTCTTATTTTAGGAAATAATATACTGAGTTTTAGAATTATTTCAAACTATTGTGTATAGTATACTTTTAATATATGTATATTGGAGAATCTATCATCTCTAATTAACATCAAATGGTTTTTCTTTAACTGTCATTCATTATCTTCCTCTTTCTCTGTTAAAGACGTTTCGTGTCGTTTCGCATCGTAAAAAACATACTACCGACAGACTTTCATCAAGGATATCACTCATGACTCTGATGTGTATGCGATCGTTTTTAGCTGGGAAGAAATATTATATTATAGCTCTAGTTTTTCATGGAGTGATGAAATTGTAATAATATCTTAAATCTGTTTATCACTATCTATCTTTCCGATATCAGTAAATAATAAGGTTGTTAATTAACGCCTCATTTTCCCCCATATAGTATTCATCTCACAACAATTCCCTCAATGTTCCCACAGGTTGTCCTTCAACCTGATAACTTGCCATCGATGACCTGGAATTTATGAATATCGTTTTTCTAGCACTGTACACTGCACAGTTGATTTAATGTGGTTCACTAATTATAATGATCATCATTACTTTAATGTATAGTATTCATGATAACGGAGCCTTTGAAACAAATATAATAATTTTATACTCAACTCATATTTTTCATTACTGAATGTCATTATGTTTTATTCATTATAATTCGGTATTTTGCCCGTAAGCAGCCCGTTACCGTTACACGGAACCATCTGTTGATTCAACCTTAACGAAGGTGGGTGGCTTTTTTTTAACTTATATATATACATACATATATTTATGAGCACTCGTACATTATTAAAATACCTTCTAGAGGCTATTTATACCTAAAAACTATTGTACAAAATATCACACTTTCGCTTTTTTGCTTTCAATTATTATTCATATTTTTCGTTCTCTCCGTTTTCTATGTCGTCCAAGTTAGTTAACACGCGAAATACGACTGAAAAAGCGCCGTGGTGCCAACTGGGATCCGCAACTCGGCGAACTTCCTTTGTATTTATATTATTATTTTGGCAAAAACGCTTGCTTTCTGATTAGTAACTATGCGATGAATACACTTGGAGAAATTCGGGATGAAATTAGATTAGACTTCTAGTACAATGATATCGTATGATTTTTAATGAGAGATTTTCGAAGAAATACTCTTAATTAAAAATATACATTTTATCATCTCATCTCGTTACCTTTTTAATTTTTACTTCAGTTGTAAATAAAGTTTGGTTTTAATACGTTTAATATTTAGTTTTGATAAATAATTTAGTATTTTCTTGGATTTTTTTTATATCGATTTTTTTATAATTAATTTTTGTACCGTGTATTTAGAATCGTTCTCACCCTTTAATTTACACGGTTTAATCTAAGTACTCATCTAAATATCAACTGTTATGCATGTATGTGTGTGTGTTTGTGTGACATCCGTGGGTGTGTGTTTGTACTCATCGGGGAACGAATGCATTCACCCTTATTTTCATAAACTTTAGATTTCCATTTCTTGTGGCGACGATGAAAGAGACAAAACAAAACCTAACAAACAATATTTTATCGCGCCTTGAAGAATAATTCTCATTGTCACATATGTATGTGAGCCAACATCCCCACGCGGCCATAATGTGGGTCACCCTGCTTTATGCCAGGATATGTTTTTATAAATCTTGTAAACGCTGGGAACTAAGATGCAGGTGGAGCGAAGACGCTGAAGTAGAAACCGCGTTCGTGGATGACGATGTAGTTGAATGAAGGAGCTCCGTCAGCTTCTTTAGAGCTTCTTGATGCCCTTGTTTTGGCACGCTTATTGGGTTGTGCGTAGGCGTGGGCATGGGCGTGGTCGTGTTTTTCACTGCTCGTTAGATTGTCAAGTTGCTTGTTTGCTCCTCGCTTACAGCTGAACTCTTGAGCCAAACATAATGCGCTGGGAGTGGATCGTAATGTGAAGCGATTAATAGAAATAATCGTCGGAACAAATAATTGGGTCAATGCTTGGTGGAAGTTCTCCGACTAACACGAGAACATGATTCAAGAGAATTTAAGTTGAACGTGTTTGCGTCTTGTTTTCAACCTACATGTTTTCAGATTTCTTCATATTAAATTCTAGAGTTTTGCAAGACTTTACTTTGTTGCGCCAAAAATCAAGAATTCTTCAATATTTTTACGAGTAAATAAACAATTTAAAGTTTTTGAGGTTATTGTTTTTGTAGTTTTTGTTTCTTTCTCATGTTTTTTAAAAATATGTTTACGTAATCCTAAAAAAAGTATGGATATAAATGAAATTTGAACTTCCTAATTGAAAAATTAAATATTTTCGGATTCCATTGTGCGAATCATTCAAGAGTGTATTTAATTATAAATAATTTTACAGAAATGAATCTGTGCAGAAAAATTCTTTGGCCATTGAATGTGTTGAGAGTTAAGAGTGAGCATTGCAAACGTAAACGTGGACCGAGTCTAGACACAAACCAGGATTTAAATAGAAAAAGTACACAGAATTACTGAAGATAGAAAAAGGTAGAGACTGAAGCGACGAGAGAGTGATAGAGATGCATTTATAAAAGATGTTAAAAAAAACGTGATTTTGAAATATCTTATGAAGAAAATGGAAATGGAGGAAAGAGGAAATGTTAATGTTTATCTTGTGCGAACAGTTAAAGGAGGCGGAGAGTAGAGGAAAAGAATGGGAAAAACTCACTGATGTCATGGGTAAAAATGAACAACTTAACATGTCCGAAAGTAACCAGAAACTTTACGAGTTTTTATTTCCCCTTTGAACGATTGCTTTTAGCTGAACACAGATTAAAGATTATACTATAGAGAAGTTATTTTCTGTTTAAAACAAATTATTTAGTGATAACTACTATGAATCTTATTTCATCCTGTATCCTTTAAGAGCATGCATAACCTCTCCTGACTAAAGTTGAAATGGGTTCACTGGCTTCAATTGACATAAAACAATAACATGTCTGTATGTACAGTGGTATGAATGTGTGTGTGTGTGTGTTTAATTTCTATTCTAGACAATTGACGACACTATATAAAAGGGCGGAGAAGACTCAACATTTGAACTTAGGATTAAGGTTTTCATTCAAACTACAAAATCATGGTATGTGTTTAATGCGCCCAACAAATTACGTACATGCGAATGGACTCCAATAAGTTGAGTCCTATCTCTGGGCCAGGATTTATTGATTTTATATTAATTTTAGTCAATTGCAAACTTACTATAAGCTTAACTGTCAACCGGTCTGTCATTCTGTGTGAGTGAGTCGAATCCTAACTAAAAGATAAAAAAAGGCCGGGTTTCCCGTCATCGATTTGTGAAATTTAAAGCGTTATCAGTCGACGAGTTGATGGATGTCAAAGAGAAGCAAAGGGAAGCATTTATTTTCACCTCTGTTCAGATTGGAAAGGTTTTTGTGAAGTGTTGGAAAATAAATGATGGCGTTTCAAACGTGACTTTTAAACTTTTAAAATACATAACAGAAACATGACTTATATTTCCCTATATATATATGTATATATATATATATATATATGTACATATTTATATGTGTATATGTATGTATACAATAAATATTATACAAAAGGATCTGTAGATTTATATGTATGTAGATGTAATATAATTTTCATATTTTCTGGCTCCTTTAGTTCGATTTTTTCAATAATCCTGTCCAATTATTCGCGAATTAATTTCGGTCTCAGACAAATCTAACGAGGAGTTTCTATAGGACTTTTAAATTTAAATAGATTTGGATTTTGTTTGAATGTGAGACAGAATTGCTTAAGATTGATTTTTTTTTCTTTGTCAAAAAGATGGTGAAAGTTTAAAGAGGGTGATGCGAAAAAGAGTGTGAAATTAGCTAAGTTCAATGGAATCTTTTTTGGGGGTTAGGTTTCTATCTCCTGCATCCAAAGGTTAAAGGTTATTTTAAGTTTGTCCATCCGTTTGTAAAACACAGAAGGAGGCGTGGCAAGTATAGACAATGATATACAATACAATGTAGCTCTTTTATCAGCGTAAAGTGCCCTGCCATTAATGGGCGTAGTACTTTGTCCGCCCACTTTTATAGAATAAATTTTACAGAGATTAACGCCGAACAGATTTAAGTAAGCTACAAAGCCTAAAATTAACACCTGTACATTTAGTTCTAAGATTAGACACCTTGCAAAGAATGGGCGTGGTCCGGCCACCGGCTATCCGGCTCTGTACCCTATAAACGATGCCTCCTGTTAAAGTCTCCACGGGTCTTGTGCGTCACTTTAGCGTTTCCTTCTAAAGAATTTCAGTTAAAGATCTCTCACTCTTCATGGTTTTCAACTGACATGTCATTTCAGACACGTGGTCCTTACATTTTTTAAACTTCCATTTCTAGATATTTAAAAGTATAGGAAAGAAAATGACGGCAAAGGAACTCGTCACTCGGTGTGAATACTTTGTTCCGTTTTCATTTCTTGTTCGAAATCTTTTTCTATTTCAAATTTAAGGATAAATGTTCTTTCCTTTCTTCGTCGTAAGTGTGTGTAAGTGGAAAGGATGTTGACATTCAGTTGTTATTGTTTTGTTTCTTATTTTCTTTGGGACAAAACTTGATTTTATACACTACATAAAATTATATGCGTCTGCATTTTGCGCTTCATAAATTTCCATATTAAAGGACGATTGGATAGAGTAACACTTAGTATAAAATCGAAGCGAAATCTTTTCCATTCTCCATCTGAACTCATTCTCTTTTCCACTACATTAGAATTCGAAGTGTTTTCGTGGATTGTTTGAATAGAGTACTTTTGGCATAAACTATTAAATATAACTATTCCAGGTCCTGGTTATAGTAGATAACAATAGGTTCAGGTTAAAAAGGTTCAGGGGAGATTACACAACTTCCGGAGATAGAAAGTGGAATGGTTGAATATACATACATATAAGTAGATAGTAGGTCTTGGAGTCAACCAGACGCTTCAATTAAAACAGATTGTCTACTTCAACGGTTAGCTCTCACTTTCAAGCTTCGTTTATTGGACGCGATTTTAAATGAACTCTTCCAGTACTTTTAATAGTTTCTGTCTCAAGCACGAGAACTACAAAGAAATATGTTTAAATAAATTCTTCAATTTTTAAGAATATTTGGACCAAAATTTCTATTCATCGCTCTTCAATGGATGAATATATTTTCGTATGTGTAAAGATATATGCACATTGGTATATATATGTAAGAGTGAAGGTTATTAAGACATTTCGTTTGGGACCATAAAAAATATATTAGTAAAAAAAAGAGCCAAATTGTTTCGGATCATAAGAAGTAATAAAATCGAAAACTTTTAAAAACACAAATAAAAGGAATCATAATAATAAATTTATAACAACCCTACGTGAGTCGATATAGAAGCCAAGGAAAAAAAGGGGTATCTCCGAAACTCGATTCCAATCAAAGGGATCGTCAAATCAAAGTACGTAAAAAATGGTCGAAGAATGTTTTTTATGCATACATACACACACATAAAAACACATCGAACACAAGGCATAAACATATTTGTGTTTATACATACATATGTATGTATGTACACATGTGCATACCTGTATATGTGAATATACAACAAACATATGTACATAAATACAAAGCATTTATTTTATGCGTATTCATTTCTTTCTCTCTCATTCTCCCTCTACCTCTGTTCTCTGTCCTCCTCTCTTCCTTCCTCAACACTCCCTCATCTTCTACAAAAGTCATTTCTTTTTTCCCTTGCTGATAAATCGACTTCCTGTTGCAGGATCTACAATAAATCAGTAGTTCCTGTTGAGTTATTATTTTATACTGTAATTTATACCATGCTATACACGTCATTGTCTTGTGTTGTGCATGAGCTTATTTTTCGGTGTTGTTCCTGTTTTTATGCTAATGCATCGTTTGAAAAATTCATCGTTTGAAACTATTTTTACGAGTACCAAGAATTAAAATGAAATGCATGAAAAATTAGTATATTGTACTTCCCCAATCGAAATTGAAAATCGCTCTTTTTTCTTCAAATTGAATCACAAACGGAAAAATTAATGAGTGAATCATCAGTGAATCATCAATTGAATCATGTAATTTTTTTTTTTGTATTTGTTTTTACTTTAGATCAGATTAAAAATTTACAAACATTACTTTGTTTTAAGCTTTTAAGGTCTATTTTCCAAGAAGTTTTTCTTCCCTTGAACTAAAGAAGTTTTGCCGCATTGCAGTTGTAACATTATTATTAATTGCAGCGAAGTTAAAACCTCAACTAACTAACCCATTCAACATCATCCTAATAAAGGCAGCCCACAGGCATTCTTAGTCCAGCCCGGCGCAGACCCGACCATCTCGTCCCAGCCCATCTTAGTCCCGGTGTATAGTAAGTGGTGTAGTAAGTGGTAAGTGGTTTATTGCAGGTCATAAGCTAGGGTTTGAATTTTTCCTGGAATTGTTTCTTCGTATTAATTGTTACCTGAGGCAAACTTCTTCCTCGTCGTCTGAGCTCATGTTGCTGGAATTTAGTGTTTGGCAAATTGAGTGTTTGAAGACGTGCTACATTATTTACTGCATCTCCGAAACAATAATCGAATGTAAGACACAACGGTTGGCACACGTGGATGTCGTAATGATGATGACGCCGATGATGATGATAATGATTTAGTTTGATTGCAGCAGATCAGCAATTCAGTGGGTCATCAATAAAGGCAGACTATCATCTGGAAGAAAAACCATCTGTAAATGAGACTTAAATCAACATTTTTCTAACCCACTCCTTCTTTCTCTCGTTCTATCTTTCTTTCTCTTTATATTTGTCTATATTTTCTATATATGTGTACAATTTCTATATTTTTCTAGTAATGATGTTTGGAAAAAACAAACGACTTTGAATTTTTATACTTCACTATAAATTGACAAACATTTTTAAAGTAAATAGATCTATTATTTATTTTTTCATAGTAAATTTGTGGAAAAGTTGATTTAATCAACTTCGTATTTCGACGTTTTTTATATATAATACATATATTAAAGAAGATATTTCTATATATTTTTATAAGTTAAATACGAAAAATTTTATACTTTTTCAGTTTAATGAAATGAAATGAAATAAAATGCTACATTTTTTAAAATTTGAAACCCCCGAAAATATGCAATGTTTTTTGTCACCATGAACTACAGAAAAGGAAATCTTTAAAGAGGTTGGGTTGGGTTTACCCGTTTGTTTGGGAAGACGGCATTCTTTTGTTATTTTTTTATTAATTTAACTTTCAATTTCTTCTTTAAACAATTCAAATATTTTTCCAATTTAATTAAATTGCTTTACCTGTGTTATACAATATGAAGTATAATTTTTGAAAGGAGCAACACCTAAAGTGAATATTTTCTTTCATAATACAATCTGTATGTAATGCAATTAATTATAATAAAATATAATTATAAATAATAATATTGTTTGGCACGCTCTCGTTAAGTTTATCTGTTTTTTATCGTGTCAGATGTCATCCGCAAGAATACTTCACCGTTGTTCGAAGAAAACTTCAAATCCCCAAATCCAATCATTTACAGATTCTTAAACTTGTGGGCATGAGTGAATGGGAAAGCCATATGATGAGTGCGATAAGGGGAAGGACTTTGGTAGGACTTTCCCATCACACAAACTTCGGATACAGCCACAGACACACATGAAGATAGACGAACGTATTTAAGACAGTGACCCAACTTATTCGAGGTGGCGAAGAAGTGGTCAAAGTTCAGGCGGTAACCGAACAGATTATATTTAAAAGTGGCTGGGAATCGAGTTTAAAGAAATTACTTGAAGATATACGAGTACATAAGTATATTACATTAGGCTATACAGTGTATATACTATACAAATGTATACTGTTTATACAATAAACTGTCATCGGTTTATGTATGAGGACAGAATGAAATTCCAAGAACTACGAATGAGTTGAGCTGAGTAGAGTTGAGTTAAATACAAAGCATTTTATTTCCTTACAACTACCATATCAAACAATACTCGTATCTATGGGAAAATAAAGCTATGATTTATGGATGCACTCCCAACCGTTGGCATGTTGTGGTGCAATGCTTCGGTTGCAACATTCGTCTACCCCGCGCCGCGCCGCGCCGCGGCGGATTCTAACATCTCATAGAAATTTAAAAAACCAAATTATTGCTCTTTTCGCACTCTACGGTAACCAGATATTTTTCCATGAAAAGTGCTCACAACATGTGGGCGTTGTATGTACGTAGTACGTCCATGCAAGGGTGAGCATGACTGAGGGAGAGCAAAAACGATTTGTCGGTTGTTTATTTGGCCGTTTTTCAAATCGAATAACACTCCGCTTTATTGCACCCGGTAACGTACTTAAAAGCCACGCAGGGACCACGAGTACTTGCTTCATCGCTTATAATAAAAACACTTTATTATTGTCTACGGTGCATATAGAATGACAGAAGTATATGTGTCTGTATGTGTGTATGTGTGACTGTATGGGTGTGTGTGTGTGAGCCTCTGTTGGCAATAAATATGGTGAAGAGACATTTTGCACTCGGTGTCGTTTTGTTGTCTCGATTTTTGTGCCATTTTCAATTTTTTCAAACCTTTCCAAATGGTATTTAAAAACAAATATCAGGTTACACCACATCCATGTAGACTTGGGAATACTTGGGTAACCACATTCTGTGCTTTGGAGTGAACAGTGAAATAATAATTTACATTATTTGGAAATTCTACGGATCTGTTTTGGAGATCATCATTTTTCTTCACAACCCCCGGTCAGAATTCGGTAAATTTTCGAAGATGTGATCCTTTTATGGTGACTTTTTTACTTATTTACTTCTCTTAGTCGTCTTTTTTTTCTTCATTAGTTTATGGATTTCAAATTGCTTTTTAATACTCTTTTTTTTGTAATCGTAGGTGTACTATTGTTGTGTATTATTTGTTGTATATTTTTGTTCTATAGATTGCATTAGTTATTCTATAGATTTTCATAATTTAAAAATAGTTTTCGTTTTTAGAATATTGTTCCCCGGAAAATTCAATCATCAAATGAAAATATTAATCAATGACATCATCAATCGGAATCACAGTTCATTTCAATTAAGTTTCCTAAAATTACGGTGAATTTTCACATATTAAAAATCCGTCAATCCGCTTCGTTTCCAATCAATTTGAATCACAAAATTACTTCACATCACATGACTTCAGTTAATTTTTGGAGTCAAATAGATCGAGTTTATAGTCCAGTTTTGTGGTGACCTAAAAACCATTGCGCGAACGCAGTGATTGAGGATGATGACGACGAATCCTGTAGCACTGTTTACACGGATACGAAGCCCCACGAATTTGTGTTTGTTTAAGCGTGCCGAAGCTAGCTTGCTAGCTGTATGTATATCTAACGGTCTAACTTCCAGGATGTATGAATATTCGCAGTTTTCTAGAACACAGAACACACAATGTCCCTTAAAGTGTCACCGCGACACCGTGTTTTATTTTAATGCATCCTTTCATTCGATAGCATTCGATGTTCTCGTGTCACTGACATTTTGAGTTATGAACATCCTACGAACATGCATTTGCCATTCATTCTCATTGAGTTAAACTAACAAGGACCCATTTGTTGCTTTCGCCAGGTCGTCCGTGCGACGCGTCGTCGATTAACCAACGAACTAATCGTCGTTCAGTCTGACAACGAAATGAGCACCACTGAGCCAATGGACAGACAGTCAATTAGTCCGCCAATCAACCCGACCAGTCACGCCATTCGTTCCATTGAATTCCATCCTTTAATCGCGTGACTTGAAAATAGCTTTAGCACTTTAAAGTGGATGTTGACAATGTATTTAAAGAAACTCATATATACATACATATAGTATGTGAGTAGATATAAAGAATAAAACATTTTTCACAACTCTGTGAAACAATTAAAGGTGAAAGGATATTGTCAACAAACGTAAATAGATAATCTGTCTTTTGAGATACGAATTGATGTTGTATTCCCCAGGATATACTATATATATGTATGTACATATGTATGTTTAGACAATATTTCATTAGAGGTTCTACGTTGATAAATAAGTAACTTTAGTAGATAGAATAATATAGGATAAGTTAGGCCCATTGCGGTGGCCTTCATAGTGTTGCTGGAACCATGCAGTAACCAGATCAGCAACTACTTAGGCCCCCAGTGATCAGCGGTATGGGGTATAAGCGGCGTGAATGCAGATCCGGTGCTCTTAATCAGCTTCGAAAGACTAGCTAACTCTCTCTCTCTCTCTCTCTCACTCTCTCTCTTTCTCTGCCAACTCCGAGAGCTCATCTAAGAACCGATTGAGTTGGCACTAGATATCCATCTAGACACTGTATGGGCGATGGGGCAGTGGCCTGTAATGACCCCCCTCTCGACCACTTGTCTTTATATTTGAGTCTTTATACAGAAGTTTGATGTTGCTGCACTCTTGTATCGCTTTCCACCACACCAGGCATCCATAGACGAGAATCGGACAACATACTCGTACAATTTAAGGCGTCACCCTTTCGGGTTTGTCAGAGATGATTTCATAATAATATAATACTAAATTTAAATAATGGGTTATAATAAATATTAGTACTCGAATATTCATAAGTACACTCAAACTAATCCAAAGTAAATTCAGATCAGTTTCTACAATTAGCGTAAACGATTGATATGTGTAAACGATTGTTTCCCAGTACTATACACTATATGAATGCAAATCTAAATTAAGAATCTAAATCTAAGGTAAAAATCTGTAGATATTCGTAGCTCATTCGTTGATGCCTCTCGTAGTTTAAACAGTAATATTTGAGTATTTCTAAGTTTATCGTGAATTGAATTTTTTAGTTAATATTT
This sequence comes from Myopa testacea, assembly GCA_949629155.1. Classification (NCBI taxonomy): domain Eukaryota; kingdom Metazoa; phylum Arthropoda; class Insecta; order Diptera; family Conopidae; genus Myopa; species Myopa testacea. The sequence goes on from OX451348.1 coordinate 27,689,880, forward strand.
TTATCAAACTTTGATATTGTTTTTATTACCATTGAATGGGGCTTCAACAAACACCAACCATAAAACGGTGGCTGGTTGGTGTAAAGACCATTTTAACCTTTAACCATTCAATTATGAACTCAATTTGCAATAAAAGCACACCTGAAAAAACACTGCAGGTTGGCTAAAATGGGGTCCAGGCGTTTGTGATGGTTGCATGATATGTTTTCTGATGACAAAATTATGTGTTTATATGTGTACAGCTCATGGCTGTGGTAGACAGCGGGGAAAAAGAGTATGAGAGGAAGAGATAAAGAGAGAGAGGGATGTAGAGAGTGAGAGCGAGATAGTATAAATATATTATAATTTTACAGTTAAATAAACAGTTAAAAGCCCCATCGTTTACACCAACAAAAAAGCAGTCGCCATGTTTGCCTAAAAAATCTAGCATCATCACGAAAAAATAATGAAATTTGTACATTATAAAAATTTCACTTTTTATTTATTATAATTAAATTTTAATAAAATTATATTAAATACTTTTCCTCTTCCTTTTTTGAAATTCCGTTACAAACTCTTCAAATGCAAATTCAAACTAGATATTGTGAAATTTTTAGTTTATAATATTAGATGATAAGATAGAATTTAGATTATTAAATGGATATATAAAATTGTTATTAGAAAAGCCATTTGATTAATAGAATACTTTTGATTTTGATTTATTTATGTAATTAGATAAACAGTAAAGTTTTTCAAAATAGACCAGTTAATCAATCATATTGTAGATACCAAGGAATATAAATTTTGATGGACATAGAAATGAGAGCGGTCATTAGACGGTACCACGATTAGAGTAGGGTTTCGCATGCTTCGGTCAGGCCGGACTAATATTTAACTCCGCTATTTGATTGCTTTTCCAGTTATAGACTTTTTTCTCCTGTTATTTCTTATATCGTGGTATAGATTTTCTCTGGATTGTTCAGTGAATCGATGGAGTGCTGGTTTTTATTGCATAATACGAATCGTGATAAAAGCAGTGTTTTTACGATAGCGCAACGCTACTTTAGATCAGCAACTTTGACGAGCGCTCACTGAACGACTGAACAAAACTAGAAAAATATAAATAATCTGCTGTTATTGTATTTATAATTGCATCTTGCAGTCTTAAGTTCAATCGAAAGAGCAAAAAAGTCAATAATAACGTTTGTCATAACTATAAATTTCGACTTCAGTATACACGCAATAAATCTTGAAAACTATTAATAATCACAGTCACATTTTTGTTTGTACAAAGTTAAAGAATATTTTGTGTAATAATTGAAAAACGTTTGCTCTTAATCTTTGATCTTGAATGAATGTTTTCGGTTTTAATATAGATTTATGGAAAAGTGCAGATATATTTTTGCATTTTTATTGTTCGTCATTTAAAACTTAAACCTAAAAATGTACTTTAAAACTGATATGGATACATTTTTTGTTTTGTGGGCCTTTTTACAGAATTTCATAGCTTCTGATCATATTGACTTTTGAGCAATGGAAAAGTTAATTTATCCGAAAATCAGCCGCAGATTATTTTTCGTGTGTAGTTCGTTCGTGTTATTGTACCTACATGAACACAAAACAAAATAATAACAAAAAACGCATAGATAAGTAATCGCAAAAGTACCACAAAAGGAAAAACTTACTTAAAACAAATAAAATCGGCAGAATAAAGAAATAGCAAAACCAAAGCAAATCCAAGCAAACAAAATGGAATAAAAGCAGAAACTTTACCTTCTCAATCGCATTCAACTGAAAACGCAACCTTGAAATAACTTTCCAGTAACAAAAACAAACAACAACGATTACAGCAGTACGAACAACTACAACAACAGCAACAACAACTACTGACAGTAGGAACAGAGTCACATAAAACAAAGCACTGTAATTATTCCGAACTCCACCTCGCCACAACGAAAACAACAACACTTAGAAAAATAACAACAGGACAGGACGTTGGCGGTCAGGACACATTGTATTGCAATTTCCATGCTTGACACAAAATGCTGAATGTGCTTCATTTTGTTGTCTTGGTTTTTTTTTAGTGTAAAAACGCGACTGCAGGAAAAGAAACACAAAATGAATGAGTGAGAAAATTGGTTGGGTGGCTCAAATAGAATTGCGTTAAAATTAAGTGGGCAAGAGTGGTAGGAGGAGGGAGTCGCAAAAGCATCGGCTAATTAACTCAACAGGACAAAAATGGCAAAAGACGAAGTGACGGAAGCAGAAGAGAACAAGGCACGTCGCAAGAGAAAAGAAAAGAACGGGGAAGGAAGAGAGACAAATAAGCCAACAGACAGACAGACAGACTGACTGACTGACTTGTAGATAGACACAGACAGAATGAAAATACACAAACAGAAATAAAAATATGTACAAAAAGATAGACAGAAGAAGCCAAAACAACAAGTAGACCGGCCAAAAGGTCGAATGTCGCAGTTATTGACTCACAGGGGCAGGGAGAGCGATTCACACACAAACACACACGCATACAGACACACACAGAATGACTGGGAGAATGAGACACAATGGCAATTCGACTTTCATCCGTGGATGGCTTTAAAAAGCTGCTTCTTGCTGTTTAATATAGCAGTACTTTGAAGCGGCGTCCTTTCTTGTAGCATGTGCTGCAATGTTGTGGTGTAATATAAACAACAACAACAACAACAACAACAACAATAAATATGTATCTGCGGTATAATATATGCAACAACAATTAAGCGCCCTTCTTCTTTATGAAGAAATTTGCAAACATTGTTTGGTGGTAACGATGGAAAACTTGGGAAATTAATTTCTTATTTTAACTCTTTTTCAAGCTGGGGCCATGGCATTAAATTGGCCTAACAAATCCCACCCAAAGAATACGCGAACTTCAGAAGAATTCAACAGGATAATTGAATGTGCACGTAAATGGGTTGGTGCGCCATGACTTCAATGCCATATAAAGTCACCCCAAATGTCAAGCGGAGACACCAACGTGATACCATGGATAGAACGAAGCGGCATGCAGACGAGGGAATACCAACGGGCGTACGATTTGGATCAGTAACTGATCCCGAGGGAACTGAGGGTATTATTGTTTCTTTACAAGGTACACTTTGGGAAATTATTGTATTGTAGCAGTTGAAGTTTTCTCTCCGATCGAAATATTGAATTGGATGTATTTAATTGGGAAACTCAGTTGTTTTGATGGAAGATAATTGGTCGGAATGAAGATGAAGACATGTAATGAGGTCCATTAATGTCCTTGCTATAACAATGTTATTTTTGTATGTTATTCGTACCATTCTTCGGTCTTTCTTTTAATATTTCAGACCGATGTTCTTAGGCTGCCATTTTGCTTTATGAGAGTAGTTAATACTTGACACAGAGTGGTGAAGAGCAGTCGATTTATTTATGATTTATGGAACTTGTTTATTTATACAGCTATTTATTGTGGTCCTTCTTGGAGTTATTATCGAAGTGTTTTGTAGGTTGTTGTTGTTGTAGAACTTATTATTGGCAATTGAACGCTATAGAAAGGAGTGACTTTAGTCGGTACCGAGGTTCCATATTGTGACATTTTGCAGCATTTTCTGGTATCCGAATTGAATTAATTTGCCTCCAAAACTGGCCAATGAATGAGTTCTCACCTACTTTATCCTTAAAAAATGCCCAATTTTTTCGATCTTCTTTACTCGATTACTTGATACTTCATTCTCACATCATTCATCATGTCGAAATGAATTTATAACCCTTTTTCCGGCTCGGAAGACGGATCACTTCACATCTTTAAGTTGCTATGGACAAAACCCAGTTTCTAGAGAACGGTACATGGAAATCCTAAATTAAATATTAAGTTACTAAATTCTATAAATTAAACAGACGAAGGATTAAAATTGACTTCACTTTGAGTTTTCTTTAAGGGCTTTGTTGAAAATAACTTGAAAAACTTAGTTAAGCTTGTGTTTTTTTTTAAAGTAACCTTTTTTTCTATTCGATGAAAGCGTATGTGGAAATGTGTGATCTCCCCTTCCCCCCTCCCCCATCCCCCTCACCCTGTTTTTCTTGCTCACTCCCTGCGTGTGTGTGGGTGTAATTTTTATACGTCTATGATGCTTGCGGTGCTGGAGCTTGTGTACCGTGGTGACATAATTAAATCATGTTTTTCGCATAGAAAACGAATGTAATTTGCATATAAAATACGCAGCCAATTTCAAGCGACAACTTGAACGAAGAAAGGTTGATGAAGTACCACTTTTTGGGTGACACAGTTTCTATCTAAACATGAGTTAAGATAAAGCTGAAAATGCAGCACCACAGATTGGATTCGCTCAAATCTGAGCCAATCGATTCTGAACGCTCTGAGGATTTGATTCTGTGCAATCATCTGAATTGATTAAATTTTGATACACTTCTTTGTGTGACATGGTAAAAAGAAAAACAGAATACATATACACAGAAAAGGGAGCACGAAAAATAATTGGACACTTCTTTCTGCATGATGCTTGATTCCCCCGCCTCAGGGCTCCCCACTACCCCGCCCCTCAAAAGAAACAGCATATCATAAGCCGGATGAACTCTTCGTGTTGTAACAAGTAACAACGTGTAACAGGTTTCCATAACCATCATAACAACGTTAATCTTCCAGTTGTTCATGCAATCTTACAAGAATACATATTATATTTTTAAACATGTTAATAAGCATTATAATAAGCGTTCATTAACATGTTTTTATCAACGCATGATATAATAAGTGTTCATAGAAGGAATAGTGTTCATATAAGAGATAGTATTCATAGAAGTGTTAGTATTCATATTGAAATTTTAAAGTGTATAGAAATTTAAACTTATTTCAACCTCTAGAAACGCTCTGAAACGTTCATAAAATTGCTTTTATCAACGCTTTTATATACAATGCAATAATAAATGAAATTCGAATGGATTGAAGCATCTCATGAATTCACAGAAACTGTCGAAGCAAGTGTTTTAAAGGGTTAAATCTATACCCTTAAAATCATATAAGCGAAAAATCTATTAGTAATTTAAAACCTATACTACATTTATATCAACCTACAGAAACGTTGTGAAACGTTCATAAAAAAAGCTTTTAGCAGTAAACGTTGGGCAAAGTAAATTCTAAAAAGGTTCACAAAAACGCCCACCTAAAGCTATATAAATACTCCTTAATTGGTAGCTCATCCCAAAACATATAAAGAATTATTTTGTGCCTCACTTCAAATATTAATAACAAACAAAAAATACTGAATGCTTTGTAGATATATTTAAGGTTACTTTTTAATTATAAACATTTGAAAAAGAAAAATTGGCATATAATTATTTAATATAGACAGGTTATTAAATAAACAAAACATTAAATAAACAAAGTAAATGCATATGCACATATACAATACATATATGTATATATGTATGTCTTCTAGAAATCTCTAGAACAATTAAACATAATTACGTTTAATACAATGATTAATACAACGAATACAAACAATTGAAGTTATTATTTGCCACTTGAAGAATTCGGTAAAGTTTCTGTTTTAAGGATGTTTAAAACATTAAACTTATTTGGGTCGCTTTATTCGTGTTTCTCAGAATGAATTCAACTCTTTAGTATTCGACTCCAATTTAATTTAACTACGATATATAAAAATTTAAAATTTATGACTTAAAATTTGCACAGTAAGTTTTCACGACAGTTTCACAGTTTAAAAGATTGACTATTATTATTTTATTCTTTTTCATTTCTTAAGTTAATTTTCATTTTTTTTTAAGTTATTCTTTAATTAATTCCTTTTAGAGCCTTTAGAGAACACTTAACCATGAAATGAATAGATGACCATCAGCTGGAAAAATTACAACGAATCGGAATTTCTGAAGGCTTTTAATTTTATTCTTCTTTATCAATGGTTTGTTTTTATTTCTGAAACTAAAATATTTGCACATCTTCAATTTGAAGATTTCTTTGCATATTCCGACACTTTACTCATTTGAAGTACAACATTTTAAAAATTTATTCAATTTCAACATTATTTTCTGTGTATTTTGTTACTTAAAATAACAGTTTACTTGAAGATTTTCACTTCCTGTTCTATTTAAAATGCAAACATTTTTTTATTATTGTTATTTTTATTATTATTACTACTATTATTATTACTATTTTGACATTACTATTATTGTTATTATTAATACGATTACTATTATTATTATTATTATAGCACACGGTAATCCTTGCGTCTACCGCCGCGGCGTACGACAAAACGTAACTGAGGTTCACGTAGACGTGACTCAGCTTTATAAGGGTAGCAGGAATGTAGGATAGCAGGATGGAAGGATGGCAATCAGCATCCTGATGGCGGGCCACGCAACTTCCGCTAGAGGCAACTTCGCACTCTTTTCAATACTAATGACGACTACTGAATGCGCACTCCACAGAAGTCGCTCACAACGCCACGTTAATGTTATTGTATCCAAAATTCCAGTGGCGTAGTATTTGTTTGGGGATGAAGAACGATTTGACAGAGACATGATACTTCCATATGAACATATAATAATTAATATAATAGTACTTACTTTTTACGCCATTTTAAAGGTTCATTTTTTATTTATATTCTCTATTTTCATTTTATTTTATTAAAATTTAAGTTTGACTTCATATAAAAAATGTCACTGGAGGAATGTCAAAATTTAACATTTTTAGTAGTGCAACTGATTTCTGTGTTAACAGCGTTGAGAAAGCTTTTCCAGTGCAGCTTTCTATTCACTTTGTTGTTGCTGTTTCCAGCTTTCTTCTATTTCTCCCTTCTTCAATTTGGTTTGGTTTCTTTGCATCATTTCGAATGGGAAGCTTTTCTCGCAAATTTGCTGTGATACGATGCGATGTGAGCTTCGTTTACGCGTCGCAACTACACGCCGGCTGTTTTGATGTTGTGTTTACATGTGTTTGAAGCGGCGGCGTGTTTTCTGATGTTAGAAAACATCACTTGACTTTGACACGTGGCTTTGTCGCCGTCGCCGTCGCCATCGCCGTCACCATCGCCGCCAGGTTGTGGTTGAGTTTCTTGACCTACAGCATTTGCTGGCAATCTGGCCACTCTGCCAGTGCTTTTAAAGACTAAACTTTTATATTCGGCTCAGTTTATGCTGAACTCAATCCAAAATAAAAATTATCTACTTGATAATTTATATCGATTCTCATTTGTTATTATATCGATTCTAACAACAAGAGGCTTTTTCAAAAATTCAATTTAAAGTTTTAATATTTAATATAACGGAAATTCAGTAACTAATTAAAAATTAACTGAAAGAGCAATAAATGTACTTACATATTTAATTTTCAAACATTTTCCGTTATTTTAGTTAATAATTCCTAATAAAAATAAATAAATAAATATTATAATTGCAAAAATAATAATTAATTTTAATTCATACTTAATGATAATTTAAACGAATTAAACTTTAGTTCATTTAATTTTGTTCTATAGTTTCTTATATATCAATTATCATTAGGTTTCATTTGCTTTTAGCTTTTTTCAAACTGTGAATTGTTAATATTTTCATTTCACTCTACACACTTTAATTCAATTTATTATTTTATGTTGTATTACTTTTAATTTTTACTTAAATTTAGTCTAAAGTTTGTCTTATCTTTTGTACTTTTATTTTGATCTTAGAGAATGGAAATAACAACAAAAGTGAACATTTTCAGGGCGTTAATTAGATTATAGTTTAGTTCACACTATATTTCGTTAAATAAGGTTTTGTTAAAGCAAAACCAGCAATAAAATTGTAGAAAATTCTATTCTTTTTCTATTTTTTTACATCTATAAGTTAACAGTTGATTGATATTTCCCACTTTAGAGAAACACGTGTCATGGACGTAAAAAATATACTTAATTATATTCTGTTGTTCTGTGTTTTGTTGAAGTGTGATTTATTGCAAGTACTACAATTTATAGTTTAAATTTACAATTTTAAGGTACATTTGTTGAGGAGACACGAATATGATTGTCCTTCAAATCGTTTTCATGACGATCGCTTCAAACTTAAGAATACATTTATTTGAACACGTTTATTAAACAGTTAGAAGAGGATTTATTTGAGGAATTTATTGGATTTTTTTCATTTTCATGAGCCCATTAAAGGCAGGTGTTGATGGTAACAAAGCAATTGGGATAACAAAACAGCTTTTCGTTAATATTAATTGGCTGAAAAATTAATTAAAAAAAACTGGCTGAAAACATGAAAAAAATAATGTCAACTAAATGAAAAAGTTGATGAAAAGTTTCCAAAGGTTTCTAAATAAGTTCTAAAGTCATAAAAATGAAAACCCATAAAAAGGGCCCAAAAACGTCACTGCTGAAAAATGTGTGTTAAATGAAAACAGAAAAAAACTGTTTACGATGAAAGGAATACAGTTCACTAAATTATATACACATTATCGATGAGAATCTGAAATTAGATGAGAAATGGTATATATTACAATATATTATATATTATAATTTTTGTTCTAATAAAAAATGTATAAATTTCATGTACGAAGCGGAATCTACTTTTTTAAATTACTAAATAATTAAAACTTTTTATAACGCGAAATTCAATTATATTTAATAATCGGCTATCTAAAAAAAGAAAAACAATGAAATGCTCAATAAGTTACAATCATGTCCATGCATTTATAGTAAGTGTACACATAGTATGTCTGTGGCCACAAGTCAGAACAGCTTAACTCGGTTTTTCCTACTTTTCAGAGAACATTATTCAAACGTTCACTTCATGTACTTATTTTATTTATTTATTCATTTACCGCATAAAAAAAGAATGTAATAATGTCATGTGTGTGGTAATGTGATTCTCATAGAATAATTTCTAGAATAAACTTGGTACAGACTTGAAAAAATATTGCAAGTAGACTTGAATACGCTTTTTGTCCTGACTCGAGTTGGGCGGTTTTGCCTTGTGCCCGCAGGAGTATACACACATGTATTTTTTAACGCTTATCGGAGTATATATTCTATTTATGAGTAACAAAACAGTTATTTGTTAAGATTTATGAAGGGCATTCAAAGCGATTTTTCACATTTGAAAGTCTTTAATAAACAAAAGCTAATTTTTGTGGATCACTGAAATTAGCAATAAATACTTATATTAACCTGTACCTATATCAGTAATAATATTAACACACATCGATTCCTTATATATTTGGTTATAATATTTTGAATAGCCGAATGCACTTGAATTTTATTCGTGGATTCATACTTCGTGCATTCATTTTGTACGATTTAATTAGTGAAACTTTCGTGGAAAGTTCATATGCAACTTTAATCGTGAAATATTAAAATATTTCAAATATTTTAAAGTTTAAATGTTAATAATGAATTCATTGCTCGTATCACATGAGTATTCAACTCTTTAGAATAAACATTGTGAGGTTCAGGAGATTCATTTAAAATGACCAATGAACATTATGTATAAATGAACATTTATGATTTTAGTTAAATGTTTACGACAAGAAAGGGAATAATTACGATATCTTTTCAAGGTGAGAGGATTTAAAAATATGAGTATGAAGACGAATATTAATTCTGAGATAACGATTGTAACAATTGTTCTATGAACAGGTGCTTCTGATTATATACATACATATGTAAATATGTATTACAAAACTAAAAATTTTGAATTCGTGTTTGTGTTGTTGTTGTGGAATCTAATTTATTTGTATCTAGTTTATTGTATTTTCTCTTAACATTAACTTCCATTGATATTAATAAATCGCACAATCCCTTTATTTTAATGAACCTCATTGTCTAGAAATATATGAATATTCATAAAAATTTGTAACCTGGAGTCAATCTATGCACTTATTTTGATCTACAATTTTACATTTCGGTCAATGCTTGATTATTTCCAATATGAGCGCGAAGAAATATAAATTTAAAGGAAATAAGTACTGTTTTGTTCCGGAACTCAAGACTACACTGTGGAAAATATGTGGCAAAAATGTGATGCCTGCCGAATCATTCAAACCTTCATGATGAACGTGTCATCAAAACGACAGCTTATACACACTTCTATTGAAACACCTGCATTCAATTCAAATGAATCATGAGAATTCTGAGTTGAATTGAGTGTAGTGAATCCCAAAGTTTAATGAGATGTCACAAGCAATTCATTTCCACTCAGTGTTTGCAATATATTTATTTTCAGTGCACTCGTATAAATCAGAAAACGAAGAAAAATTTGATGCAGTTAGATGCTTATAAATATGATACATGATCTTTTTGTGTTCGAAAACTGTTAAAAACTGTATATAAACACGTAGGTTAAGAAAAAGCAGTTAGTTGCTGGAAGTGTTTGGCCGGACGAAAGCTGATATCTAGTAATCCTTGAACCGAATCAAGACTCTCCTTCGAGCCGGATATGTGCGGTATATTTGCAATATTCTCCAAGGATGGACAACCCATCCAACCGAAAACTTTCCACGGTAGTGTTCATAGTCTACGAGAGATCGCCTATCGTCAGAGTGGCAAGCAGCGGCATCGAGGCCCGGACGACACGGGTGTCAAAGTGGTGCCCGAACATGGCCTGGTGATGGTCCAAGAACGATTGGCCGTGATAGGCGTCGAGACGGGCCATCAGCCGCTTTATTCGGAGGATGGCAACGTGATATTAATTGCGAATGCCGAAATCTACAACTACCTGGATCAAGCGGCCCGCATAGCTAAGACACGGCACGGCTACAAGCCGAAAAGCGACTGCAACGTCATCGTCGAGTTGTGGGAGGAGTACGGCGAGCAGTTGCTCGAGCACATTAGCGGCATGTTTGCTTTTGTGCTTTACGATAAGCGCACTCGTACGATCCTCATTGCGCGCGATCCTTTCGGCATCATTCCGCTGTACGTGGGCCATGACGTGGACGGCAACATTTGGGTGGCTTCTGAAATGAAGTGTCTGGTGGAGCTTTGTCCGGAATTGCGGGTGTTTCCGCCTGGTCATTTAGCGATCGGACCGGCTAACGATTTGCAGCAGCGACCGTTTTTCAAGCAGTCCTGGATGATCGCCGTGCCGCGCAAGCCGGTCAATCTTAAAGGGCTGCGGTTGAGCCTCGAAAATGCAGTGCGGTCTCATCTCCAGTGTGATGTGCCGTTTGGAGCTTTGCTGTCCGGGGGTGTGGATTCCAGCTTGATTGCATCCATTGCCACGAAAATCATGCGCGAACGTGATCCCAGCTTTCGACTGCGCACTTTTTCAGTCGGCATGCTCGGTTCGCCGGACTTTAAACACGCGAAGCTGGTGGCGGACTATATCGGCAGTCAGCACACTGAAGTAGCCTTCACGGTGGAGGACTGCTTGGACGGTGTTCGCGATTTGATCTATCATCTGGAGTCCTACGATGTGGCGACTGTGCGCTGCAGTTTGCCGATGTTCTTTCTGGCACGCTACATCAAGTCGACGGGTATCAAAATGATTCTGTCCGGCGAGGGTGCTGACGAAATCTTCGGTGGTTATTTGTACTTCTTCAAGGCGCCCAACTACGACGACTTCCATGGAGAACTCGTGACCAGACTCGAAGAATTGCATGTCTCGGATATACTGCGGGCCAACAAGGTGACCATGTCCAAGGGTCTGGAGCTGCGTGTGCCATTTTTGGACACAGCTTTCGTCAATCACGTAATGTCAATACGTCCCGAGGACAAAATTCCAGGTGGGTTGAATAGCTTCGAGGGCAAACAGGCGAATCGCATGGAGAAGTTTGTACTGCGTAGCGCGTTCATCGGAGATTATCTCCCGGAAGCTGTTCTATGGCGCCAGAAGGAGCAGTTCTCGGACGGGGTTGGCTACGATTTGATCGACAGCTTGCCAGAATTCGCCGCTCAGCGAGTTAGCGACGAAGTCTTTGCGATGGCCCACCAACGATATCCCATCAACACGCCCACGACGAAGGAAGCTTTCTACTATCGCCAGTTGTTCGAGGAACATTTCAGGGGAGAGGCGGCCATTCGCACTGTGGCAAAGTGGGCGCCCCGCTTGGACTGGGGCTGTCCGGAAGATCCATCTGGACGATCTCAGGAGGCACACGAGCAACGACAATAATTTAATGAGCGGAATGAGGCAATCAACTCTAAATCACTAAATTCTATTCTATACCTAGTTTTTATCATCTAAATTTTAAAAATTTTATTAAAAATGCTCGTCAGTGTTAAAGTGTTCCCAGCCATTCAGTTCTTATGTAAAATTCTTCCTTTTTATCATCTGTAAAACTGTCTATAAACACTATAATTCATTTAGCAAAGTAATGCTTATTCAATTAATTATTCTCAATGCACTGTAATCGCAATATTTCTAGAGTTATCAAATTTCAAGCTACGTGTATTATCCTAATTATTTTTTTTTTGTTCAAAATAATTTAAACGCCCTGTGATGCAAATTGTTTCTCTCAGTAACTTTGTTCTATATCCCAAAGTCACGTCAAGTTCATGTTCAACGAATGCGGAGATGAGAAGAGTGAAAGTTTTGACTAAGCGTCATTCCTACTTTAAAATTCAGTATCAGTTTGTAGGTTTGTTTTTTAATATGACATACATATTGTGTGTTTGTGTCAATAATTTGCTTAATTCATCAAAAAATATAATTAAAATTAAACTGGTGCTATCAAACTCATAATTAATTCTGAAAAGTTGTCTTTATTTACTGTTTAGCATTTGACGTTTGTATACATATTGAATGCAAATATTAAATTTAAAATTCTTCAAACTCTCTGAATATTTGTGTATATACAGGGTGTTTCGCATAAGAGGGGACAGAAGATAAGGGCGTGTAGGTTGGGTCGAGACAAGAAAAAAATCGTATGGGTCAATTTCCCCCCGTTTAGGCGGGAGAGGCCATTTTATAAAAATTCGACTTCACATCGAAAAAAAAATATTAAAAAATAATGGTTTGACCTAGATAACTTTTGCTTGCTTATTTTCAAACCCAAATATCCGCTTCTTAATATCCTTTTTAAATTAGGTTCCTATGTCAAACAGTTTGTAAGAAAATTAACGTCAAAGTTAAAATTTGGAAAAAAAATTCCGAAACAAAATTTTTGGTCGCAATTTTCTTTTAAAATTACGGTATTAAGCATAAATTTTTTTCCGACCATAAAATTCTCTAATCAATTCTAGAGAGAATGCTTCAAACCGGAAGGTTTTGTAGTTTCCGAGAAAAGTGGAAATTACGAACTAAACTCCTTCATTTTTCCATATTTTTGCACCAGTAATAAAACACAAGTAGCCAAAAAATTGGTGCTTGAAAGGAAAGTATGCTTGGTAATTTTCATTTTTCTCGGAAACTACAAAACATAGAAGCTTCCGGTTTGAAGCATCCTCTCAAGAATTGATTAGAAAATTTTATGGTCGGAAAAAAATTTATACTTTATACCGTAATTTTAAAAGAAAATTGCGACCAAAAATTTTGTTTCGGAATTTGTTTTCCAAATTTTAACTTTGACATTAATTTTCTCAAAACCTGTTTGACATAGGAACCTAATTTAAAAAGGATATTAAGAAGCGGATATTTGGGTTTGAAAATCAGCAAGCAAAAGTTATCTAGGTCAAACCATTATTTTTTAATATTTTATTTTTTCGATGTTAAGTCGGATTTTTATAAAATGGCCCCTCCCGCCTAAACCGGGCTAAATTGACCCCCGTCCCATACGATTTTTTTCTTGTCTCGACCCATCCTACACGCCCTAGTCTTGTGACCACTTTTATGCGAAACACCCTGTATATACGTAAACAATGAATCACAGCATGAGCCGATAAGAAACAAAACATTTGAAGCAAAACCATAATTTCCTTCCACCTCTTCTCCAGCCCCCAGCCCCCTAACCCCTCTAAAAGACCATCATTATCTTTCCAGAACCAACCACCTATTGATGATGATTTCACAACATTACGAAATCGTCAGAAGTTCGAGCATAAAAAAGAAATTCGCTTATGAATGCACACAAACTGGGTACAGACATTTTATGACGCAATCTGAAGCTTGCTCTTTATCAGCGCCAGCCAAAAGTGGAGACAGACAAACGAGAGCACGTTTTGACCGGGTTAATGCTTTATAATTCACTGCACAGTCACCACAAGTTTCAGTCTATGTTGAACCTGAATCAAATTTGGATGGAATCACTGTGTGTTAAAGTAATAAAACAAAAGTAAATATATTTAAGTGAATTTAAAATACAAACAACTCAAATGTATTCATTAATATAGTTCAAAATGAACATAAAATAAAAACATAATTTTAGAAAAAATACCAAAATTGACAGTTTAATTAGAAAACATAAACTTTCTCATAAGTACAAATATTAATTAAATCGCCAAATTATGTGCGGTATTTTCGCAATATTCTCGAAAGATGGACAACCCCTCAAACTGAAAACTTTCCACGGTAATGTTCGTAGTCTACGGGAGATCGCCTATCGTCAGAGTGGCAAGCAGCGGCATCGAGGCCCGGACGACACGGGTGTCAAAGTGGTGCCCGAACATGGCCTGGTGATGGTCCAAGAACGATTGGCCGTGATAGGCGTCGAGACGGGCCATCAGCCGCTTTATTCGGAGGATGGCAACGTGATATTAATTGCGAATGCCGAAATCTACAACTACCTGGATCAAGCGGCCCGCATAGCTAAGACTCGGGACGGCTACAAGCCGAAAAGCGACTGCAACGTCATCGTCGAGTTGTGGGAGGAGTACGGCGAGCAGTTGCTTGAGCATATTAGCGGCATGTTTGCCTTTGTGCTTTACGATAAGCGAACTCGTACGATCCTCATTGCGCGCGATCCTTTCGGCATAATTCCGCTGTACGTGGGCCACGATGTGAACGGCAACATTTGGGTGGCTTCTGAAATGAAGTGTCTGGTGAAACACTGCACGCAATTGGAGTCGTTTAGCCCTGGTGAGTTGCTAGTGGGAACAGTTGGTCACCTGCGACGCAAGAAATATTTCACAGAAACCTGGCAGCATCAAATTCCCACAGCCAAAACGGATTTGTCTTTGCTGCGAAGTAATCTCGAGTCGGCGGTTCGCTCACATTTGCAGTGTGATGTACCGTTCGGAGCGCTTCTCTCCGGCGGCGTGGACTCCAGTCTGATAGCTTCAGTTGCTACAAAAATACGGCGGGAACGCGATCCAAAATTCAGGTTGAAAACCTTCTCGGTGGGGTTGCGGAATGCGCCCGATTTCAAGGCGGCGCAAATGGTGGCCAATTATATAGGCAGCGACCACAAGGAGGTTATGTTCGAAATCGAGGATGCCTTGGATGGTTTACGCGATATTATCTACCATTTGGAGACCTATGATGTGACCACGGTACGTTGCAGCCTGCCCATGCTGTTGCTAGCTCGGCACATTAAATCAACTGGCATCAAGATGATTTTATCGGGTGAGGGAGCAGACGAAATATTTGGCGGTTATTTGTATTTCTTCCGAGCTCCCAATGCAGCCGAGTTCCACAGAGAGCTGGTGAAGCGCGTCCAAGAAATCCACATGTCCGACTGTCTGCGCGCCAATAAGGTTACAATGGCCAAGGGTCTGGAGCTGCGCGTTCCGTTTCTGGATACGGCAATTGTCAATTTCGTCATGTCGCTGCGGCCTGAGGATAAAATTCCAGGTGAACTCAATAGTTTCGGAGGCGAACAGAAATATCGCATCGAGAAGCACATCCTACGTGCGGCCTTCGCAAAGGGCTACCTGCCGGACGAGGTGCTTTGGCGTCAAAAGGAGCAGTTCTCCGATGGTGTCGGCTACGAATGGATCGACAGCATACGCAGAACTGTTACGGCACACATAAGTGACTCGCAGTTTGCAAACGCGTCGAAACGCTTCCCCGACAATACACCCACAACAAAGGAGGCTTTCTACTATCGCTGTATATTCGAAGAGCTTTTCCCTGGGGTGGCTGCGGCGCGTACAGTGCGACGCTGGGTACCACGCTTGGATTGGGGATGCCCCGAAGACCCCTCAGGACGCGCGCAAGCAGTCCATCAAGTTCACCATTAAAGTACAAAGAGCGAAAACCGTAACATAAAAGAAAATTATGAATGCGAAAAAATTATTAAGAAATTTTAATTTTTAAAAAAGAATTTAATTATTATTTGCGCCAAACATCCCAATTATGAGTAATATATAATTAAACTGACTGAACAGCTGGTGTTTCGATTATGGAAGGGAAGGGTAATTTAAGAGAGGTGGTCAGAAAGAAGGTCGCCATAGATTAGCTGTAGAATTATTCAGAATAGACTTGTTTATAGCCGGTATTTTCTAAGTCGACAATGCAACTTCTCCAAGTAGTTTTGATTAATAATTGCGTTGCTTTAAGGAGTGCGTTTCACTTAAAAGTCTGTCTGTCTGACCGCACTTGTTTATACATACATTTGTACAATATGTATGTACAATATGTATGTGTTGGACTCCAGCACCTGTGTATAGGAAGGTTTAAAGGGAATACGAAAACTATATATTGTAATTGTATCATTGAATCTAGAGATCAAGTTCGATGAAAAAAAGGCCATCAATATTCCAGACAAGGCGAGAGAATTTAAAACAGTTACATTCATTCCTTGCAGTGAATCCCAATAAATATACTTGCAACAGTATTTCAATATTTCTTTCTTTAATGTTTATGTTTTAAAGAAATTTACAATATTGAATAATACAACAATTTATAAATAAAAGTAAAAACCAGAGGATCGAGAGCGAGAGCCTGTTCCATCGGCTCGGTCTTCCTCGATCTCCATATTCTGCTTCCATTTCGATTTCCATATCGAAGCTTCCTGAACTACTGCCGCTGGGAAATATTTTTGTTTTTTGCACTGTATGAAGCCGTGACGTACGCCGCCTTTCACAGTTTCTTGTATGACTTTCTTGATGTCCCTGGCCTCCACTCCTGCAGCATCAGCAATATATACAATGATTTTTGGGACCGTTGCTGGCTTCACAACGTGGTCCATTGCATACATAATTAATTGTCCCATGCTATAAGCCAGATTTTCGTTGCCAAGGTCAATTATATTCTTTTCATTCGAGGAAGCTTCCAGAGCTACTTGTGCTGGGACATATTTTCTATTTTTACACTGTAGAAAGCCATAACGTACGCCGCCTTCCAGAGTTTCTTGTATGGCTTTCTTCACGTCCTTGGGCTCCATTCCTTCAGCAACATATGCCATTATTTTCGCAGTTGTCGCTGGTTTTCCGATGTCTCGTAAGGCTTGCAGAATAAGTTGTCCCCTGATGTTAGCCATCCTTAAAAAAGTTGATTTTTAAAACAAAAAATTTATGTACACTTAAATCGAAACACGTCTGAATACAACGAATTTGAATATTTTAATGACAGATTCTATTGAAATGTCGAAAATATTAAAATTACTTTCGTAGTAGAAGAAATGAGTGGAATGTAGTAGAAGAAAATCCATGGCATGCTATGACTGACTACAGCTCAAGCAGCTTTTAAAAATTTAGCTGCATAAAAACTGTATTCAGACCGATTTCAACTAGCGCCTGTTTGTATGGCGATCTGTTAATTGAAATGTCTATTTGAGTCCTTTGAATATTGTTTCAGGCCAAGACCAGGAATCCGTTTATCGTTCCGTCATGTTTTTGATACATTACGAAACGAAACTTTGATTGAACTAACGAGTTAGTTAGTAATAGATTACGTATTAAAAAAAGGACTTTTTTCCAAAACGCATTGGAACTTACTCCCAATGGTCATACTATTATTATTATTAATCTTACTAAAGTATATTATTCTAACAAGCGGTGTGAACTTAAAATCATTGAAAAGAAGTCAAAAAGGAAAAGAATTTAAAAGCATTGAAAAGAGTCCACAATTTTCGAATGCGTACATAAAACCAATTCCAAACATTTTATCTATATCAATATGTGTTGCTAAGCACAAAAAAAAGCGAACTTTTTGCTGACAAGATTCTACAAGATAGTACATATGTAATAAAAGTTTTGAATATAAAAACAAGGTTTATTCCTTTAATGATTAGGCATAATTTATCGATATACAATCGATAGCCATAGAAATTAATGATATTTCAATTTCTTCAAAAATGCAATTTCAATATCCACACAAATAAGTTGGTCCCGCAATTACTTTGAATCACGCGAGGTACAACGAAATTAAGTGTAATGAGAAAGTGTGCATAAGTTTATATTCAAAAAGTATTCAGAAGTCTTAAATGGTAGCAAAAAGTACCAAAAACGTAATGCTTTAAAATCATCCATGCCACTACGACGGATAGTTTAATACTAATAATAGTTTTCATTCCTTAAAATATTTCAGTTTAATTCTTTTCATGTCTTAAACGTTACAACGAATTTAAGTTTGACATTACCACGTGTAGCGACCCTTCAAGTCTTTGGTGACGTATCTGGTCAGAACGAAACACCTTTTTTCCTCGATCGGAGTAATCTTGATTTCTATCACGGTTGCTACGCATGAAAATTTAAAATTGAAAAACGATTAAACGAAACCACATTTGCATTTGCGCAGCGGCTCAATCGTGTGCTTTATTATTTTCGGGAAAATAGTTTTTATTTAATCATTAGATTCATCACACATCATGCAAGTAGATGAGGAGGAGTTTCTGCAAGACTGTGCAACTGGTGGGCATATTCTTCAATCAAAAACAGCCGAGGGCTATGGAAAAAATGCCGCCTGGCGTCAGCAGTCTGAAATGCTACGACGTTTAACTAGGTTCGTTAGTAACGAGGTAACAAAGACTTTGTCTAGTAAGTTGGTTGGTGGGTAGGGAACCCAGATGTAGCGTAATTTATGCGTAGTACAAAAAAAGCTTTTTATGGAATCTTGTTTAATTTTCAGAGATACAGAGAGGATCACAATACACAGCTTGGAACCAACACCCAATAAACCAAGTTATGAGGTTGAAGCATGCTTTCTGCAACGACCTATTCCAAAAGTTGATTCACTGTTTAGAGGCTTCGCCTCGCAGATAAAAGAACCATCAATAAATCATCAACAATTTGCAGAACTTGAAGATGTTGGATCGTTCTTCGAAAATGATTATCGTGGTCGTCGCCAAAGTTACCGTCATGTAGAATTGACAGGACCGAAATTGCAGCAGCTCAGAGATGCCGAGATAGGCAATGACAGTGTTCCATTACGTAGAGGTGGAAGAGCATCGTTCGCGCAATATCAGCAGAGATCAATTAAGTCAAGATTTGGCAAGAAAATAGTAGGCGGAGGAGACGTTCCTACCACCAGCAATGAAAAGTGGGGCAAGCTGGCAAGAGAAGGTGCCTTTATTTAGGACTGAAGAAGAAATGGAGCGGAGAAAATCGAGCGAACACCACCACCAACCTACACAACCTTCGTCCTACCTTCGTTCTCTTCGAAGCAAATTCGAAAACCATACACAGACCTGTAATCGTTTCCAGTTAAGAAAACAAACCAAATGCAAATGACATTGTTGCTTTCTAAGTAACCAAATTCAAGCAATTCAGCGACGATGCTAATCTGCTAAGGCGCATATTCATTATAATTTTACTTTATCCCTTAATATATAATATTAACGCAATCTTCGATGCATTGCCATTCACATGATTTCAATTAAAAACATTGTTCCTTTTTTTATTATATAATGAAATAAATAAAAATAAAACTTAATTCTAAAAAGCGTAAAATAGTAAAACACCATTAAAAAGATTTTTAAGAAAGTTAAACATATTTGAGAATTTTTTTAATGAATTTGGTTGGACTTAAATTGACAATATGCGAAGAAATAAAATGCTTTTTTGGTATCAAGTTTCAAGAAAAGGCTCATGCATGCCTTCCTAGTGAGCTTTCTGGTAACATTAACCATGTTGATGACTTATATGCCCATTATTTAACTGGATGAGCTTTTTGGTTGTTTATCGCCGTGAACATTTTTTTGGTCTGTATATTTTTTGTCAAAAGTTTCTTCTTATTCCTCTCTGAGTGTAAAGTTCATCTTTTAGCCTGGTGCTCTGCCAGATTTCAGCGCCATCTGGATGTCGGAAGCTGGCTGTCGCATATTCCAAATTTGACACATCAAATGACATAATTTTACACAAGAGCAGAAATTTTTAACTTTTGCGTGTGGCTACAGATTCGCACAATATATTATTTTTTTCCGAGAATATACAAAGCCTTCTGAGAAAAAATTGCTAAAGTGAAAAATGAATGAGTGCGTAAACGAAAACGTGCATTTGGAAATGAATAAATAGAAAATTAGTGGAATTAATTGCAAAAAATACTAGCGAAATTGGCAGCAGTAGAACAAGAAGCGAACCAGCAACGACGACGAAGAAGCGGTGGCAGCAAAGACATTGGAATTTGTGTGAATAGTGAGTATCTATCTACAGCTGAATAGCGATAGAGAAAAAAAACAAGAAAATGTTGAAAGTAATATTTCTAAAATGACGGCGCAACTCGCGAATACGTGTGAAAAATGAAAAACATGTCGAAATTGTTTTCTTAAAAAACTGCAATCTGTCCGTAGGCAACAAATTGCAGGCTGCTTACTGCAGGAAAATCAATTACGGGGCCAGGGGAAGCCAGCGCCTCACCCAAACCCAGTCACCAGCATTAACGCAGCGTCGCAGGAAACCAACCCGCTTTGGTAAGTGGAAAAAAGCATATGATTTCCTCCATATGATAATAAAAATACAAAATAGAGCAGTTTTAGTCATTTTATTTACTGATTATAATTAGTTGACAACGACACAACCGCAGCTTATAAATAGAAAATTGCGTAGCATTTGCTCCGATGTTGTTGTTGTCAGCACGCAGCTGTTCCAAGTGGTGGTTGTTGTTGTTATTGTTATTGTTTTTGTCTCTTACTGTTGCTGCATCTGTAGCAACTAGCGACGTTTAAGCTGTTCTTTCTACTATTCACACTGTTGGCATTGTGCTCAATTTAAGCAGCAATGAAGCTCCGTGTGTTTCGGAGTTATCGCTTTAGTCAATAACAACAATGACAACGGCTGCCCGCTCACGTTCGCTGCTACTCAAGATGATTCATATTTGCTTGCTTCAACACCGTCCGTGTGGAGCCGGCGCTTGCGCACGAGTTACAACTGTTTGTTAGTCGGTCCTTCATCGCATTAATTTCCACAGTAGTGCAATGTTATGGAGCGATAGAGAAGTTGCGGTAGGCAACTGATTAATTTAAATTAACATTTTTACAGGCATATAGTTTTTTGAAGCTTTCAAATAATAAATAAAACTACTTGTTCAATGTTTAATTTTTATATCTCCTCCAAGCAATTTTCTTTAAGTTAATATTCCAGGCTTTAAACCATGTTTTCTCATACTCATTACTGCTTTTGTTATGTACGACAGATGGAAAGTTGAAAATGAAAAGTTCCTCTGAAAGCATTTGAATAAAGTTTATTTAAGAAATCAATACTAAGAAATTGTAATTTAATCCAATAAACGTTTATTAATATGAACGAACTAATAAATGCATTAGACTATTGATTAAATACAAAACATTGAAAATTTGCAGTCGTAATGAAGTAAAATCGTTTTCTTCGAATCATGAAGAAAGAATCATGCTCGATTGAGTTAATTTACTTTTACATAAATATTCCAATTCAGTTGTATTAATATTAAAATTAATGTACTTGAAAAATGAATTTTGAAGAGTAGTTTATGTTCTGAATGATTTCGGAACTGTACTACTACTGTCGATACTGTGACTTCAACTACTGTCGATATAAAAATTATTTTGATCTAGTTTTTCTAACGTTGTCACTGAAATATTGTCGAAAAAAATTTCATATATATTTTTTAAAAGCTTTGTATAAGACGGAAAAATTGTGTTCTAAGTGATAGAAAATGTAATTATATATTTTAAACTAAAATTTTTTTGCATTTGGTTTAATTTCTCTGGTTTGTTGCAAATATTGTTAAAAATTTATTTCGTATAAGAATCACGTACATATTAGGAAGTACAAATAATTGCGTCAATAAATGCAGTAAATAACTGCATTCAATTATAGGCATACCCATTAATTCGCATCTAATTGTCTTTAATTGCAATTTATTAACTGATTTCATTTGTCCGTTTTTTAGTTTTTCGATAGTTCTCACAAACTAATATCATCGCTTCTGTGAGAGCTCACAGCCATCAGTGCAAAAGGACGGTGCGAATAAAAAACACTTTTAGTAAAGTAAACTTAATTTATTGAACTACAGCTACAAAACCTTACTAAAATATTATTTATTTCGAACTCTTTTAGAATATCCTTTCGACGTGGATAATACTTGGATAATATCCTTTCGACCCTGACGAATACGAGATAAACTAATAGAGAAAATATGGCCTATCGGAAGCCAAACGACTTGGATGGCTTCATCCAAATGATGACTAAAGCAGACATGCGAGTTAAGGTGCAACTCGCCGAAGATTTGGTCACTTATCTGAGCGATGATACCAACCCCATCATCTGCATGGATTTGGGAATGCTTGTCGATGGTCTCACGCCCTGGCTCACAGGCAGCCATTACAAAATCGCTCAGAAATCTTTGGAGGCATTTACGGAGCTAATCAAGAGACTTGGTCCTGATTTCAGCGTCTACAATGCGGCCGTATTGCCACATGTAGTCGATCGATTGGGCGACAGCAAAGATACGGTACGCGAGAAAGCACAAATTCTCCTGCTCACTTTATTGGAAAACAAAGTCCTGTCGCCGCAATCGCTCATGGATAAACTGGCTGCACCGTGCTTCAAACACAAAAATGGCAAAGTGCGCGAAGAGTTTCTGCAAACCATTGTCAACACACTGCAGGAATACGGCACGCATCAGCTAAGTGTGAAGGCTTACATACAGCCGATCTGCGTGCTTCTGGGCGACCCAACAGCCAATGTGCGGGATGCGGCCATACAAACGCTCATCGAGATTTACAAGCACGTCGGCGACAGGTTGCGTGTTGATTTGCGCCGAAAGGAAAACGTTCCGGCTGCGAAAATCGCACTTCTTGAACAGAAATTCGACCAAGCTCGCAACGAAGGGCTCCTGAGGAAGTCTGCGCTCAGTCTCAGTACCAACAATGGTCATGATGAGAGCGATAACGTAGGCATTCGTGAACGTCCCACGAAACTAGTTAGGCGACACGTGTCAGTTTCTGCCACGAAACATAAAATGATGTCATCCTCTTCGTCTGATGCAGGTGATGCGGGCGCCGTGACCATGGAAATCTTCGAAGCGTCCTTCGAGCTGGTGCCACATCTGACCATTTTTCATCAGAGAGATATTGATGACGTGTACAAACAAGTTTTGGCCATAATCAGCGACAAAAGTACAGACTGGGACAAGCGTGTAGACGCATTAAAGAAGATACGTTCACTACTGATTCTAAACATACAAACCAATCCCCAGTTCGCAGCCCAGTTAAAAGATCTTTCTATTGCATTCCTTGACATTCTTAAAGAAGAGTTGCGCTCGCAAGTGATACGCGAGGCCTGTATAACCATCGCTTACATGTCCAAGACTCTGCGCCAAAAACTGGATCTCTTTTGCATTTATATACTCGAGCAGCTTATAAATCTTACACAAAATTCGGCCAAAGTAATCGCTTCCTCTTCGGGCATTGCCTTGAAATACATCATCAAGTTCACGCATGCTCCCAAAATAATCATGATTATTACACAGACGGTGACTCAATCCAAGTCGAAAGACATACGTGCCAGCCTCTGTGAGATCTTGATCCTGCTCTTCGAGGAGTGGCCGACCAAGGCCATGGAACGTTATGCGCCACAGCTCCGCGATGCTCTCAAGAAATCAATTTCCGATGCTGACAATGAGGCTCGACGACATTCACGCCGGGCCTTTTGGGGTTTCCGGCGCCACTTCCCCGACCACGCTGATCACATTTACGGAAGCATCGACATATCAACCCAGCGCGCACTAGAACGCGAACGCGGTGGCTGCAGCTCTGCACCGGATGATCGTCGTGCGACTGCTTCGGGTTCACGTTTTCAACGGACTTCACCAGCACTGCAGAGGCCAGCGGCGTCAACTTTGCGCAGTGCCTCTGCAGTCGATGCTGCAGCAGCGCAACGTGCCAGGGCACGAGCCCAGAGCGCAAATTTGGCACGTCTGCGCGGAGGCTGCAACACTGTGACGGCCACCGGCTCCTTGCCGCGCCCAAAGGCTGTGGCAGCCGTGACGCCGCACCACCACCAGCAGCCGCAACACCAAGTCGTTTCTTCGCGCACTCGTGGACGTGCGGGAATCTCGCAGTCCCAACCCGGCTCGCGTTCAACCTCGCCCAGCTCCAAGTTGCGGGAGCTCTATCCACATTATAGACAAGCAATTACGGGCGCCATACCTAAAAAGGCATCGGGCATTCCACGTTCACTGACAGGATCGCGTGAAACTAGTCCAACGCGTTCTACAATGAAGCGAAGCATTTACTCGACGGGGGTGGGTAGTTCACGACGCACTCCAGAACGGCACACTAACGCCGCGCGCCCGCTGCTGGCCCAGAAAATGTTGCAGCAGAGTCGCGAGGCAGAGAATGCCTTGGCGGACGCTTTGTCGCCGGATTCAGCGGATGCGCCCGATACCGTGATTACTGATTATGGTCGTAGTGGGGGGCCACGACTGGGACGAAAGCTTGCCGCGCGTGATGAGTCCGATGATTCAGAAGCCTCGTCAGTTTGTTCGGAACGTTCCTTCGATTCTTCATATACGCGAGGCAACAATTCCAACTATTCCTGGTCTGGCTCCCGCAACAGACTTGACTGGAGTAGCACGCGCGCACCCTTCGAGGACATAGAAACAATCATTCAGTACTGCGCTTCCACTCACTGGTCCGAACGCAAAGACGGCCTGATCAGCCTCACACAGTATCTGTCCGATGGAAAAGACTTAACTCCGCCGCAATTACAGTGCGTGCTCGACATGTTCCGCAAGATGTTCATGGACACGCACACCAAAGTCTACGCGTTGTTCCTAGACACTGTCACCGAACTGATACTAGTGCATGCGGCTGATTTGCACGACTGGCTCTTCATACTGCTGACACGTCTATTTAACAAACTAGGCACTGAGCTGCTCGGTTCCATGCACTCCAAAATATGGAAGACTCTGCAAGTGGTGCATGAATACTTTCCAACTGACCTGCAAATGAAGGACATTTTTCGCATATTGGCGGACTCTGCACAGACACCTTCGACCAAGACAAAGATAGCGATACTGCGATTCCTCACCAGTTTGGCCACAACCTATTGCAAGAACAGCGACTTTCCTTCGGAAGAGGCTTTGCAAGTACAGGTGGAGAAGGCCTTATTGAAGATTGTGCAATTATCTGGCGATCAGAAGAGCGTGGAGTTGCGTGGTCAATCGCGTCTCTGTCTGATCGCTCTGTACAATTGCAACGCTCCCCAAATGACGAAGATGCTTTCGCAGCTGCCAAAATCCTACCAGGACTCTGCACGCATTATCATTCAGTCCCACTTGCGCCGCAGCAGCACCTCCGGCACTAATTCGCCATCGTCCTCACCGCTCTCCAGTAGCAGCCCAAAGCCGTTGCTGAGTCCCGCAGCGCAGGCTCCATTCTCTTCCTTGCAATTGCAACCAACAACTAGTCCGCGCTCGCGTCAGCCCTCAGTCGATCAGGAGCATAACTCCGAAGAAGATGTCTACAAGAGTCTACGCAAGACCACGGCCGAAATACAAAATTACAGTTTTGAAGCGAAACTCGATCGCGAATCATCTCTAACGCGGCAGTTTAACTCATTGAGCATCGCCAACGGCTACAACGGCCACCATCTGCACCTGCAGCACGAACAGCATGACAAGGACTCTTCTTCCAATTCTAAGACTCAATCTGCCACCACTACTGAGTCCAACACTCCGGAGAGCACTACAATGCGTCTTGACGCAAGCCTGCTCGAGCAACATCATAAACTCAACGCAAACACGTTGTCGACATCTGTATCTCACGCTGCCACCAAGCATTGTTTAAACTACATAATGACGGCTGACGGAGAGATCATGCTGGAGAACGGCTTGCGCGAGAGTGAAATCATTAGAAACGCCTGCACACTGACGCCTGATATGCCGGTGGCTCACCTGCAGCCGATCCTCAGCAACTTGAGCGTATGTATAAGGAGTGGAAATTGTGTACTGCCGAATAAACACTTCCGGGCCATTATGAAGATGTTGTTGAACCTCCTGGACGCTCAGGCGGTCGAATGTATGATCGCCGCGCTACATGTGCTCGGCAAAATCGTACGCAGCGACCAAATGAAGTCGAACTGGATAAACTTCCTCGAGCTAATCCTATTGAAGATTATCAACTGCTATCAACATGGTAAGGATATTGCACGCGAGATCGATACGATCATTACACGCATCGCGCCTACGCTGCCTCTAAACGTCACAATCAATATAGTTAATCCGGTGATTGCCACCGACTCGTATCCATTGAATCTGTGTGCAGTCAAACTGCTCACGGAGCTGGTGGATCGCCAAGGCAGCGAACTGACGGAGTTGCAATTAGACAGTGTGATGCCGAACTTGGCCCGTCTCACTGACGACTGCCAGTCAATGGTGCGCAAGGCGGCTGTATTTTGTATCGTCAAACTGTACATCGTAATGGGCGAGGATAAGGTCAAACCGAAGTTCTCACTATTGAATCCAAGCAAGATTCGACTACTCAACGTTTACATAGACAAGATGCGTGGCATCAGCAGCGGCAGCGGCAGTGGCGGCGGTGGCAGTGGCGGCGGCGGCGGGGGTAGTTCAACCAAGAACTCGTCGGCCTCATCCTCATGATTTCCCCATCCCTAATATTAATAGTCAGTTTAAGCAGCTGGAACAGGCACGCGGTGGACTGTACGACTTGACAACAAGAAAGGCGTGTAACAACAAAAACAAATGATTTCAATTAGCTGCACTGAGTTTCATTAATTTAAATACATATATCAGCGAAAGGATAACACAAATTATATTATAACAAAATTTTCAATAACAAAATCAACAAAAGGAATTCGACGCATTGCACTGTTAAACACGACTCTGGCTCCAAATATCGAATATTTGTATATAGCTGAGTAGATTTTGTAGCTGTAACTCTCATGCGTACCGAAAATATGCGAGCCTCGGAAGGATTTGGAACTACTTGCGAATAATTTTTTCAAAATTGAGTACTGTCCCGGAAACTGGAGAGACATCCGAACTGGCAGTCGTGTTAGCATCTCAAAATCATATTTTGATATTTTCATCTCGTTGTGATGTGTAATTAAATGACAATTATTTGCCTTTGGCGATTACACACACAATTCAATATTCAATTAATAAATAGTTATATTAAAAATGTATTATTTCCCCACTGTTTAGATTTCTCGGAATTTTCTTTAAAAAGCGCAGTCTGAATTCGTGCTCATTTTTAATATACTTTTTCTGTTTTTCTTTTATTGGTTCTTCAACATACATTACATATATGTCTTAATTTATTTTTCATGTTGTTCCCTTTTTTGTTTACTTTACTCTTGTCTACTTAAATGCTTAAACAATTTCGATAGTTTATTATAAGTATGTACATCATGAATCGAAATTGAACAAACTTCGAACAGTTACACTGTGTATTTAATTTTATTACTTGGACTATTTTTTCAAATTATTT
This sequence comes from Myopa testacea, assembly GCA_949629155.1. Classification (NCBI taxonomy): domain Eukaryota; kingdom Metazoa; phylum Arthropoda; class Insecta; order Diptera; family Conopidae; genus Myopa; species Myopa testacea. Next base: position 27,717,556 of record OX451348.1, read on the forward strand.
TTGTATTATTAATTTTGTTTTTTAAAGTTAGTTATACGATAATCATAATATTTATAATTATAATTACACCTGGAAAGTTATATATTATCCCTCACGTCTTCGTTGTCTAGTGAAACAGTGTACTATTCTCTGTTCTCCAACAGGTTTTGAAATATATATATAAATACGAGAAAACCAGCAACAAAAACAAACAGTATAAAAGTAGTATAAACTAAATTTCGAATTAAATTGTTTGAAATTGCTAATTTATGTGCTGCAGCACCGCTTAGTTTATTTAATACATTAAATATTTAAATTACTAAATATAGCGTAGTTAAGTTTTTTTCAAAATAATCCCAATATACATATATTTAAACAGAAATAATAAATGTAAATTGAAGAAATTCCAGAGTGGATGCTTATAATAAAATATTAACTAATTATTAATTGAAAATTTTTTAATGTGTGGTCAACTGAAGCTGTCGAAAAATGAAATAGATTCTTTTGATGGTGATGGTGAGAAGTAAATCATTGGTGAGAAATCATTGGAAATTTTCGTTCTCGAGCAAAGTTCTAAAATAATTACACCTTTAATCATGGAATAATGCGAAACTTCATTCGATATATTCTTTGGACTCCCCTTGGAAATTCACAATCCAAATATGGTTATTTGTTGCTATTTTGCAGATAAGTGTAGTTGGAAACGCGGCGTATCGCCAGTTATGGTTCTCAATATTAATATACTATTAAAATAACTGTAATTTCAAATTTAATTGTGCTTTCGATATATTTCTTTTTCGTACAATTTTCCAATGAGGTTTAAACACAAGTTTATTTGACTTTTAAATCCATTTATTTGTTTCAATTTCTGTAAGATTTGAGAGCAATTTAAAATTATTTACATTTATAATCTAAAAGTATTGTATATCTATGATGGAACTTAACTTGCACTTGCACTAAGATTTATTCATGATGTTTGCATATTTTAGAAAATGACACGTACTTACTTAAGTAGAGGATAAAATCGTGGGAGAAGACTGAAATCTGTTGCAATAATGATGAAAAATATATTTTTTTGTGTACAAAATATAATAGCTTCGAACTACAGATGTAAAGTTGTGGACACTAGAAGTGTAAAAATATCGATTCAAAAAAAAACTGATGAATTACATGATTGAATTTGCTAAATTGTTTCGAAAAATCAGTCCAAATCGTCAGTGCAAACGCCTGTATAGATAGGTTCTTTTTCCTCAGGATTTTCTTTGTTTGCTTTTGGGTTTTCCTTCTCTGGTTCAGCACCATCTGCCGCACCTTCAGAATTCTTTAAATCAGGCTGTTCGCCATCGGCGGGTGTATTCGGTACCCAGAGGCCAGAGTCGACACAGCGTTTCATGTGATACTTGGCCACATCGATAGGCATGGCGGCGATCGTCTTCTGCAGCAATTCAATATCGCGCGACTCAAAGCAGGCTTTCAGATCCTGTATAAAGAGAAATGAAATGGGAAATTATGAATTCCCATATCTATGCTGGATATTAGATTCTTTCATCACTCACATCTGGCAGCTCTTCGAACACTTCTGATGGGTCTAATCCGCCCGGCCCTATTCTGGCATTACGCTCTTCTTCCTCTGCTTCAGCGATCGCTTCCTGCAGCTTCTCCTGTGCGCGCTTCTTAATGCGTTCCTTGAATCCTGATATTTCACTCTCGAACTGTTCGCGATACTCGGGCAGACAGTTCTGTATCTTCGTAAAGAACGAGGCGACACAAGCGCGTGGATCTACATCCAGCTGCTTGGCCAACTCAAGTATATATTGCATACAGATGCACTGATGAGCCACATGCCCCATTAGATCGTGTTTTCCCTCCATCTCGAGGTTAATGGACCATATTACCAAATAATTGGCAGTATCCTCACAGACCAGATGCAAATGCTCCATCAAGAAGCGCTTCGAATCATCATACTTTTGCATCATACCGTACTGCTTGCACAAGCTTTCGTTCTTCTTGACAAATTGCCTCATGTGCTCCTCGCGCTCCTCATCCGTCATGTGAGCATTATTCGGGCGCTTGGGCAGTTTGTTGATAACGGTCTTTGCGAAACCCGGCTTACTTATAGTGTCCACGTTCCATGGCGTTTTTTTCTCTCGTTTCTTAAGTTCTTCCTCTTCGCGGTCGAGCTCTTTGCCCTCATTTTCGATTTGCTCCAACTCTTTCTTAAGTTCAGCTTCATCACCTGCATTCTTTTTGATGCGTTCCTTGACATCCCTCAACCGATCTCTCTGTGACTGACGCCTATCCGCGAAAGTCTCCCGCTCTTGCTCCATCTCAGCCATACGCTCCACTCGAGCCTGATGACGCCAACGGTAAAGCGACGGTGTATCGATGTTCGGATGAGTGTCATCTTCATCGTCCGAGATCTAAACGTAGTTCATAGTCATAGTCAAGAACAGTCATTTCATTTTCCACTCGTGGCGAAGGGTGTTCGCGTTATACTCACCTCGATATCTTTCCATTTGCTGTAGTCGACCATTTTGTCAGTAAAAGTTTACAAAATAAAATTGAATAGTTTATAATCTAAAATTTTGCAAGACCTATCCACACAATACGTAATTAGGCTTTTTTAATCCAATTATCGAAGTTTTTTGACTGATGGCCGAAAATGCTAGAATCTTCCCCTCACAATCTGCATAAAAGATTTGACAATAGCCAAAAAAAAATGACTGAAAGATGGCAGACAAGCTGTAAGTATTGCAAATTTCTTTAGCATTTACAAAAACCCTTCTTCACGCTCCAAAGAACGTCGATTTTTTAATTATTTTTTTTACTTTTATATGAAAAATGTTGTGAAATTTAAAAAAAATTCAGAGGAATCTAGAAAATAAAGTAAATAATATAACAAGTGAAATTTTCTCAAAGATAGAAAAGAAAATGTACCACATAAAACTTGCTGTATGAAAGAAAACTCTTTCTGCCTGGTTTCAGTTGCGAGAAAATCAACATTTCCAAATTAAATTCGTATACTCTATTAAAACGTATACTCTAAAAAAACGTTCCTCCAAATAAAATTAAATGCAGTTTTTTTGTCCACGAGTTTTTTATAAATGTAAAATTAATATTTTTTCACGTAACGTTTTACGAGTGCCATCTATGTGTGAAGTATCAACAGATTAAAATTAATAAACCAAATCAAGTATGGAATAGAACTTTATTGCTGTTTTGCTTGTAACCCCATCTAATCTTAAGCTCCTGGAACATAGTTACGTTAGGTTAGGTTGAAAGGGGGTGTGGGCGCAAAGCGGCCACTTCCACCGAGGCCTTAAAGGGCCATTGTGAGTGCCCTCGTTTAGTTCTGTGGGAACCTCATTGTTCCAGACAGCTACTCAGGCCGAGTGGGTGGGGCAATGGCCGGGTGTAAGCCGATCTGGTGCTCTTGGTTAGCTTTATGAGACTAGTCACCGGACGCTCTGCCAACTCTGTCCCTGTAATCCACTCTGGTGCCTGGTTTCCACCTGGTCACCATAGCCCCTATGGGGCAATGCCCTGTGATCACTCCTGCTATTACTCTAAGTTGGTCTCTGGGCATTGAGAGTATCGTCTTAGAGTTCCTTCGTTCCTTCCTGAGCTCTGGAGATAGTGAACGGGTGATAACACAGTCTGACCTGGTCTTCCAGGTGTGGTTGGTTATGTTTGTCACTATGGTGTCAATTGAATTCATCTGGTTAGAGATAGGTGTCTTGACAGAGGAGTCCGCCTCCTCAGCCCCTAGTGAGGAGCCCGTTCTAGCCAGGAGATCTGCTCGCTCATTGCCTTCGATATCCGAGTGGCCTGGGACCCAGCAGGTCCTGACGATGTGGGTTCTCATTAGATCCCGCAGTTTGCCTCTGCATTTCAAGACAATCTCTGACTTAACCTGCGTCGAGCCTAATGCTTTTATGGCAGCCTGACTGTCTACGAAGAAGTTTATATCTGTTCCAGATACCCTTTTTTCTAGGACATAGTTTGCTGCCCGCTCGATCGCGAAAATCTCTGCCTGGAACACGCTGCACTCATCTGACAATCTGTATGATCGCTGTGCTTGCAGCGTGTTGGAGTAGAATCCGGCTCCTGGAGCATAGTTAATGTCGCGATTTATTATATTACATTTATTTATTAACTATTTAAATAGATTTAGGTTCCAATTGGAACGAACCTCAATCAAATGCTTTTCCAACTGACTACTGACTGACTGATATTTATATTGTAATCCCTTACATGGGAATTCTTAGGAAAGAATTTTTAACTGAGAATTCTTAGGAAAGAATTAATAAATGAGAATATGCATAAGGAGCAAAGTATGTACGAGTATATTACAATATATAGTATGTCTTCATCTTGGGTGACTTGTTAGGCTCGTCTAATTACAATGATGATGGAAAGAAAGGCACTAAATTCAATGGCTTTGGCACGTAATCTTCTCGAATTTTATTGTAGAAACTGCCAGAAGAAAGTAGGAACTATAAGTATAAGCGTAGTTTTAAGCAAACCCCAAATTTGTATCGAATATGATACAAGCATCAGATCCAAGGGTATCTGTTTCTGCTTTTTGTTTTGTTTTGCTAAGTTTTACTTTTAAATAGCAGGCCTGGGCAAAATGAAATAATCTGTTATCTCAAATAAGGATTTTATTTCAAAATGAAAGAACGCGTTATCTCAAATAATTCGTTATTTCAAAATGAAATAACATGATTATTTGAAATAACCATGCAAATGGATAATTATTTCAAATAATTTCTGAAATAATTATTTGAGATAACGAGTTATTTCAATTTGTTATCTCTTATTTCATTTGAAATAAAAAATGAACAGGCCTGAAATAAAGTAAATAAAAAAAATTCAACCTTTCTGCTGAAGATATTGGAAATGATTGTTGAATTGCATATAAGAGGCAAATACCTAAGTCACACTACACTTTTTAGGTAGAACAAAACGAGGCTAATAAGTTTTAATCGTTACCATTATCGAGTTGGTGATGGGGTTCCAACGATGTCCTACCTACCTAACTGCCAAGGAAGTGCACCGTATTTTCCTTGAAGAAAATAAACTTCTTTGTTGAACAACATTTTGATTCGTACTAACTGACATCATAAGTATGTCAAGTGCACAAAATCATTGCGTCTCCAGAATGTCAAGTTTACTTTCGATTCTAGGTTAAGGTTAATGGAAGCAATATCAAACCAGAAGACTGTAGTATATGTAGATGCACCTTATGGAAGAGCAACAAAATTTAACGAGCTGAACTGGGAAGCGTGCAAAGCAGATAAATCGATGACATCCAAAGAAAGTTCGGAAGGTGAACCAACCCTTTAGATACATCCTACTTGTGACTGTGTAAATAGAACTTAGGACAACTTAATTCCATTGTCAACAAAATAAAATATTCATGGGCGTTGACAGAACTCATCATCATCAACACCGAGTACGTAGCTTTGACGAGTCCTCAGAACACGATGTGTGAACAGTTCAATTTTGGTGCTCAATTAATACAGTTTTCGTGAATTCTTTGAGAAAAAAATTTAAAAAACAAAAAAAGAATAAATTAAAATGTTTAACAATAATCAGCGAATGAAAAAGCCCAATACGATGTTTCTTAACGTCAAGCCCGTTCTGCATCCGACTAAAATACGTAGATATTCCAAGGGGCTGTTCGATCGGTTGGAAACCGATATCGGCGATGATTATAGCGGAGGTGACAGTCGCGCCTCGATTGTATCGATCACTTCGATGAATCAGGAATTCGTTCCAGTATGGATATTCTACTTACTTCTTTTTTAAATAATCCGTTCATGTGTTTGAGATATTTTGTGATGTGATAAAGTATTTTAATATACAATAGTCACAGAGCAAGAATTATAGTGAAAGAGATGAAGAAGAAAGAGAGAGAGAGAGAGGCATTTTTTCAAACTGATTCTCATGCCTGTTTTGTTTTTAGTATTTACTGGAAAAGTATTGTATGGATTGTCACGAAAGGTTTAACGAAGCTTACGAGATACAAGTTTTTTGCTGGTTGAAAGCCGACAAAAGTGAATTCATGAAACATCTAACAGTTTTTGTTAATCGAATGGATTTTGTCACATATTTTATATACAATTGATATATCGAATTGTATATATTAAAAACCCACTGATAAGCCCCTTTCAGGCGAGGAACGAAACCCGTTTGTGGGTATTGCCTGTAGAGTAGTTTAGGCAAAAAGGCCTATTTACGATTGTTATGGGAGAGTCCTTTTAGCCGCTTTTATAACAGTCTTTTGCTTTGTTTTTCGTTCAATGGTTTTCATTTTCGTTTTGTTTGGCTCTTGTCATAGTTAGACTAGTGATTAAGGAAATTTGATGTAGGGAAATCATTAGCTAGTTCACCGTACGTTTATTGCATGCCCCGCTATTTGACAGGTACAATCATGTGGATGACAGTGACTGTTAGTCTATTGTAGTGCCAAGTTAGGCATCTCTTATTAACTATTTTATTATTCCAGATCATTAAAAGTGTTCGTTTGGGATAGAAAGAAGTGTATGTTTGATAGGGGAGTCTCGAGACTATCCGATGATTCAGCCCAAATTTCACAGACAAACTGTATTTAAAGAAGAAGAAGAGACTGTGAAGATCAACAGATTGTATTGGCGTGGTTACTTTTCAGCTTACTTTTATCATCCTAGCTTAATTCTTTTTATCCTTCACATAATTGTTGAATTGTTATTAGCTTTTATATGTATATGCTAACATTTACCTTCACATTGTCTTCTTCAGAATGTTTTTTATAGCAATATTTCTCCGACACTGTGGTTTCTTCGTATAATCGGCGTAATGCCGCTGACACGTACCTCACCAGGCCAAACCAAATTTGCGATGGCTTCATTGGCTTTCGGTTACGCGTTTGTCTTCTTCATTCTTCTCACAGTAAGCCCTTTTTCCAGCCCCTTCCATTTTCCACTTTCCATTCATTTGCCTTAATCGACTCCAGTGTTACGTGATCTTCGTGGCCAGCAATCGCATCCAGGTAGTCACATCGCTGAGTGGACCCTTTGAGGAGGCTGTCATCGCGTATCTTTTTCTGGTGAACATTTTGCCCATTTTTCTGATCCCAATTTTGTGGTGGGAGATGCGTAAAGTGGCTCGGCTCATCGATGACTGGGATGACTTCGAGGTATGTAGTGTAGTTTTTGTTGATCGTATTAAGTTGTTGGAAGCATTGTGTCAAGCTTGCAAAATGTGCAGGTCCTGTACTATCAAATATCAGGACATAGTGTACCACTGAATTTGCGACCGAAAGCTCTAAAGATATCCGTTGTGCTGCCGCTGCTGTCCATTATATCGGTGGTTATTACGCACTTAACAATGGCGGACTTTGAACTCGTGCAGGTGAGATTTGCAATCTTTCTTGTAGATCGAGCTGGCTGTGTTGGATTAATTTAATTACACATCTCATAGGTAATTCCTTACTGTATTCTGGATAACTTCACTGCAATGCTGGGTGCCTGGTGGTTCCTTATATGCGAAGCTTTAAGTATCACCGCAAACATCCTAGCGGATCGCTTTCAAAGGGTTTGTTAATTTAACGAGTGCTCAACTACGAGTAGAAACGGATACACTCATTGTACATATTTTTCTTTCTTAGGCTCTGCGTCATATTGGACCCGCCGCGATGGTGGCCGACTATCGCGCTCTTTGGCTGCGCTTAAGCAAGTTGACCCGCGATACCGGGACTGCCACCTGCTACACCTTCACATTCCTCAATTTATACCTCTTCTTCATTATAACGCTTTCAATCTACGGCTTGATGTCGCAGATCTCGGAAGGCTTCGGCATCAAAGACATCGGCCTGGCCATTACTGCAATCTGGAACGTGTGTCTGCTCTTCTTCATTTGCGATGAGGCCCACTATGCGTCCTTCAATGTGCGCACGAATTTCCAGAAGAAGCTCATGATGGTGGAACTGAATTGGATGAACTCGGATGCACAGACTGAGATCAACATGTTTCTGCGGGCCACCGAAATGAATCCGTCGAACATCAACTGTGGCGGGTTCTTCGATATGAACCGCAATCTGTTCAAGGGGGTGAGTTGGTGGGCTTTTAGCTTCGTCGGGAAAACATGATTTTCCCTTTAACATTGCATAGCTTCTGACGACCATGGTCACGTATTTGGTGGTGTTGTTGCAATTCCAAATCAGCATCCCTACTGATAGCAAGTCGTTTGTGGCATTGAACGGCACGAGCTCGAGTGAGGAAAGCGGTGAAGAAGTGCAAGAAAACGATAGGACGACGCTGATGACTTCAACAGCTAAAGCAATTATGACAACACTAAAGTCTAAGAAGGGTTAAGAAGTGCGTGCGAAAAACCATTTTTTAATCTTATCCAAAGTATTGCACTTTGTGAATATTTTGATGAAATCCTTTTTGTATGAAAAAATAAAGTTATAAAATGGAAAATTTGACAAAACATATGCCGATCCTGCCAGGAGTCGAACCTGGAATCTTCTGATCCGTAGTCAGACGCGTTATCCATTGCGCCACAGGACCATTGTATGCTCTGCATATTATTCTGTTATTCAGCTAATAAGCATTTTTTCTATAAATAATAGATTTTTTTTTAAAAAATGTTTTTTTTTTACGAAAAACTAAAAAATAAGGAAAAAAGTGTTTTACGAACAACACTGTACTCAGGTGTTGAAAACGTAAAAACGGATGTCAGGTTCCACCGAGATTTGAACTCGGATCGCTGGATTCAGAGTCCAGAGTGCTAACCATTACACCATGGAACCACCTGTCATATAGAAACGATGAAAGCGAACTTAAGCTTTCTGCAGCTGCATTGCGCATGTGGGATTTTTGTTGTTTTTGTAGGAGCGCGTCCACATTGTACATAATACCAGGTGTACATTACGGACAAAAGGAAAGGCGAACACACCAACCAAACATTTTGTTACACGAGCACGTCGGTGTACACACACGGTCATGCAATTTGATCCAACTTACGTGATTAGCTCATAAACAACTCTTGAACATAATATTGAACTCTGTGTCTGGAAGATGTGATTTTCCATGTAAGTTTTTTGAGAATCACTGAGAAATGTCGGCAACTTGAAAGCTTGACTGAATTTATATATTTGGGGTTTCTTTTGCTGCATATGCAATAATATAAGAAAGAAGAACAACCTTATCTAAGCACATATATGTACTTACATAGGTATGCCATATAAATGTTCTTTCTGTTCTTACAATAAAATAATGAGTTGAATGATTGAATATGAATCAATCAATTGTAATGAAGTCGTGATGTACTAATTAAAACAATTGCTCTGGGAATATTCTTTAAAACATATACATATATGCATCTACATATACATATGTATTTCTATTTATTATGTACTCTCGTTTTTTACACTTTGAACTCAGTTCATGGATTTTATTTGATCAAACCGTTTTATATGTCGAAGATTGCTGAGTTTTTCTACCCTAACAATACCTAAAAATAGCGTGCAACTACGTAAATATTTTTTAATATTTTTATGAAGCGAAAACAAGAAAAATTCTTTTCCTTGTTTTGTTGGTTTTTGAGGATTTCATTGTCGTGCATTAATTTTTATAGAACCAGAAGAAAAACTTTTGGGTTGGTGGCGATTATTTTGTTATTCTCATCAAGTTGCATTGAAGGTTGGTGATGACGTCCGGAGATCGTAAGCTCGATTATCGTAAAACATGTTATCGATATTATTTTCCACGCAGCCATCAAAAATATTGTCCAAAAAATATAATATGACCTCGCGAGGAGGATTTCTGTTCGCTATCACTTGCATTCTCAGTTAAAATACAAACCTTTGGTTCTTTAAAAATATACGTTATTACTTTTGCTTTAAGTGCTTGTCCCATTTTCATCACTAACTACGATGATTGCACTTCAATTCCTAAATTATGTTTAGTGACGCATTAGCGTGTGTGTGTATGTGTGTGTATGTGTGTGTGTGTGTGTGTGTCCTAGTTTATTCAAATACACAGAAAAGAGTTTAAGGAAACTAAAACCTACAACTACATATTCGCTTCATTTGCCAATCGTTCTGTGAGACTCGCAAACCTTGAAGCGAGAACTTTTTAACACTTGAACTCCTTAACTTTAATAGACATCGTCTGGTGACTCCATGAGGATGTGTTTGTAGCCATTGCTACCTAGGTACATGTTCTCCTTGCGGAAATGAAACGGTATCTGCAAGAAATGGTTACGGTTCAGTTTATTACAAGCGAATTTCCGGGATGGAATTCTTACAGCGTCTGGTGGTGGACACGGTATGGCGACGGTTGCGATCTCCGTCAACTTGCTCATGGTCCGCAGGCTCTGATAGAAGGTGTGAATGGTGTACCACATCAAGCCGTCGAAAAGCAGAACGGTGCAGCCCACGAGAACTGAACGAGAAAGTCGTAAGAAATGGCATGTGTACTCGTATCATGTGAATATAATAAAATGTAGGATTTAAGCTACTCACAGTAGTTAAACTTGCCTCCGATCATCGTTACGAAGCGTTCGTTTTGCAGCCAGAACATTAAAATCGCCGCCATGACGATGAACATGAACTCGACCAACAACCAGGGCAGAATGAACTCGGAGCGGTTCTTGAAGACGCCGCCGAACAGCGATATGGTGCTCAGCAGGTAGATCGCAATGATGCCGGTGAGGACGTAGAGCAGCTCCTCGGTGACGGAGACCAGCTGCGAAGCGGTGTTCAAGCGCAGTTGGTTGGGAAACGTTTTCAGGTCATAGAAGCCGAACTCCTTTTGGTCCTGGATGTCGAGCGCCAGCATGGCTTTCATCTGTTCGGCGTGCGCCAAACCGAGCAACACCACGAAAAGCAACACATGAGCCACCAACTGAAATGACAACGTCGAGAGAGAGAGAGATAGAGAGACAGAGAGAGAGAGAGAGAGAGAGAGAGAAAGAGTTAAGCGAGCGAAGTAAGTAAAATGGCAACACTTAAAATTTTGATTTAGATTGAATATGTGATTAATTTGTAGGTTTGTTTAATAAAAATTACGTAGGTTTGATTACAATAGTGTTATTTGAACTGTAAAGCGAGGACGAACATGAAAACTGTTAAATTATTACTAATTACTGTATCGTGAGAGGAAACTACCTCTGCTGATAACGGTAATTAAGTGGCAACCTTAACAGGCAACTGAAAATGTTGCCTACTCACCGAATAGAATTCGAGTGTAGTTTGAATTGTAAACAATCAATTTTATGTATGTATGCATATGTACATATGTATGTACATATGTATGTGTGCGTTTATGTATGTATGTATGTATGTGTGTATGTATGTTAGTGTGCTTTGCCCCTTACCAATTGATAGATGGCAATTAAAATCGCTGACAATCGCAGGTTTTTCGGTGAGACCGGAGCCAAAACGAGGTCCAGAAATGAACGCCAAACGGTTGCAATATTCTGCGGCGTCGGAAACATCGTTGTTGTTGGTGGTGTTGGTGGTGTTTTTTTCCAAGTCCTCGAATGTCACGATTATATGAGTTCCGTCGATATTCTGTTAATTTAATTAAAAAGTCGTTTTTGTTATTTCCTTTCTGTTTGTTGTTGTACTTCGCGTTTTAACACCCGCAGTGTTGAGTTTTGACAGCTTCTATTCTTGTTTTTCTTCTGTCGACGGTTTTGTTTCTAAAGTTTAATCAATAAACTTTCTGTGAATATTTAGGAATTATTTTCTTCTTGAAACGCAGGGTGCGTTTAACTGCGTGTTTTTTTTTTTTTTGTTTTTCCTTCTTCTTCACTTTAATTAATTCACTTTAATAGACTATCGTGTACTTTAAACGAGAATTTATTGTGAGAAACTAACGGAATTTAAGCAAACGTCGTGATAAGTGATGAAACTTTTGCTTTCTAATTTTACTTTTATTCCGTGTTTTTGTTGCTGTTTTTGTTGCTGTTGTTTTGCTGTTGTTTTCCTTGTTCACACTTGAGCTTTCGTGAATGAATTCAGAGCGAATTAAGAGTGCGCTGTGTCTGGTGCAACGCGACGTATGAGTTGAGTGCAGCACAAACAAAGTGTCTCTCTCTCTCTCTCTCTCTCTCTCTTCCTCTCTCCCTCTCTCCCTCTCTCCCTCTCTCCCTCTCTGCTAGAGGGAGTAGAAATCACGACAGCTGTCGATGGCATGCGCACTGTCGAGCAACGTGAGCGAGAGATGACATCAGTTTGGATTGCTTGGAAGCTTCTCCAAAGCTTCGGATGTGCAAAGCTGCAATGTTTGTTTTCATGCTTCGTTTTATCGTCGTCAATCTCGAGTATGTAAGAATACAATATTGAAGCTTCAAGCGTTTACTATCTTGGCGCTCGATATCGATTCAAGTGGCTACTCGTGCAACGTGTTACGTCAGCGCGTCGTAATAGCGAACGCCACATCAGGCTTGTTGTTGGTGCGCCTCAGCACGGGTGGGCAGCAGGCGTGCCGAGTTGTTAAATTCTTGCCGATATCCCGAAAATTGATAATGATAAATTCGAAATGAATGAAGTGCCGAAGAAAAATCCTGCCACTTATTTCGAAGCTCCGCCACACGAGGTCCTTAATTAGGGGACTCGTTTTCAGGTCATACCCGAGTACTCATTGTGCTCTGATGGACGAAATTCTTGTAAGACTGGAAAAAACAGTGTTTTTTCGGATGCATCCAAAAAAGTTCAATAAATTTGTCGACATCTCTGTTGATTATGAATGTCATTCAAACAATAAATCTCAAAAATAATCTACTATAATGATTTTTCTGATAATTTTTCTTTACGG